>CM062810.1:771254119-771932530 GCA_031772625.1 Pinus tabuliformis
ATGAAACACCACACAGGTCTAGTTAAATTGGTATCAGTTTTGACCTATTCATCCCATAGTGTTGTTATCCAAAATCTCAATGAGGTCATCAATTGGGAGGTTGTGCTCAGTTGTTAGAGGAGTGGGTCTGGATCAAACCCGCGCCCGCCAACGTCAGGAGAGTGGAGGCCGAAGTCACGAAAGCAGACTGAGTTTTTGTAACAACTCTACGAACAGATGTTTAATAGAACGGGATGGTTCAGTGCATAGATGTTGGTCGTGGGTTATTCTCGTTTCAGCGTTTTATTCTTGCTGTTTTACTCCCTTGCAATTCGGTTTTCTCCGCGGCCTGCCCAAGCATCTGTCGGAGCTGGACATATTGGCACAAACAGCTTTCTGGATAGACATCCCTTTTTAGTGCTTTCTTTCCTACAGAGATTCAGATACTTACAAGATGGTGTATGATTGCCAGAAAATTATTGTTCGTTATGTAAAAATGGGTTTAGTTCCAGATGTTCTTTGTTGCTTGCCATGGGATATTATTTACAAAAAATCAGGTAGAAAAGAAGAGGTGAGGTAGAGTTCAAAATTCAAAATTTAAATTTCACATTGCCGGGCGCGCTAGACTGAGTCTTAAAAAGAAAATTCATGACGAATGGTCCATGGATGACCATGTGATGGTCATCGTCAGATGCTTTAAAAATATTTATGTTAATGGTCATCAGAAAACTAGGGCGTTGTATGCTCCATGTATGCATCATCCGGTTCGCATAGTTTTTTTTAATAATTAATGCATATCTCCATCAATGTTCATTAAGCAAACGGAAACGGAGAGTTGGGCCAGCACAGCCATGTAAGCAGGTTCTGATAACCTGCAATCGGAACAAGGGTTGCCCAGATACAAGCCCAACAACTCAACTACACCGGTCCACTAAGGTAGTTAGAGGAAAAGAGATGTGGGATAGAGATCATTACCCTTGCCACCGATTGTGAGGAGTGGATGGCGGTTTTGTGCTGATGTGGCGAAAAGAGCAGTAGGGTTGGCCAGTTTCATTCAGCCTGGCCCGACAAGATCATCGTGGTAGCTAATAGAATCAGTTATAGAATCAGTGTGTTGTAAGCAGTCTGTTAATGTAAAGCGTATGGCGGGTACGGGGAGTGAAGGCGTGATGGTAGTTGGTCGCTTATTAGTTTTCGCCAATATTGGATGAAACACCACACAGGTCTAGTTAAATTGGTATCAGTTTTGACCTATTCATCCCATAGTGTTGTTATCCAAAATCTCAATGAGGTCATCAATTGGGAGGTTGTGCTCAGTTGTTAGAGGAGTGGGTCTGGATCAAACCCGCGCCCGCCAACGTCAGGAGAGTGGAGGCCGAAGTCACGAAAGCAGACTGAGTTTTTGTAACAACTCTACGAACAGATGTTTAATAGAACGGGATGGTTCAGTGCATAGATGTTGGTCGTGGGTTATTCTCGTTTCAGCGTTTTATTCTTGCTGTTTTACTCCCTTGCAATTCGGTTTTCTCCGCGGCCTGCCCAAGCATCTGTCGGAGCTGGACATATTGGCACAAACAACTTTCTGGATAGACATCCCTTTTTAGTGCTTTCTTTCCTACAGAGATTCAGATACTTACAAGATGGTGTATGATTGCCAGAAAATTATTGTTCGTTATGTAAAAATGGGTTTAGTTCCAGATGTTCTTTGTTGCTTGCCATGGGATATTATTTACAAAAAATCAGGTAGAAAAGAAGAGGTGAGGTAGAGTTCAAAATTCAAAATTTAAATTTCACATTGCCGGGCGCGCTAGACTGAGTCTTAAAAAGAAAATTCATGACGAATGGTCCATGGATGACCATGTGATGGTCATCGTCAGATGCTTTAAAAATATTTATGTTAATGGTCATCAGAAAACTAGGGCGGTTGTATGCTCCATGTATGCATCATCCGGTTCGCATAGTTTTTTTTAATAATTAATGCATATCTCCATCAATGTTCATTAAGCAAACGGAAACGGAGAGTTGGGCCAGCACAGCCATGTAAGCAGGTTCTGATAACCTGCAATCGGAACAAGGGTTGCCCAGATACAAGCCCAACAACTCAACTACACCGGTCCACTAAGGTAGTTAGAGGAAAAGAGATGTGGGATAGAGATCATTACCCTTGCCACCGATTGTGAGGAGTGGATGGCGGTTTTGTGCTGATGTGGCGAAAAGAGCAGTAGGGTTGGCCAGTTTCATTCAGCCTGGCCCGACAAGATCATCGTGGTAGCTAATAGAATCAGTTATAGAATCAGTGTGTTGTAAGCAGTCTGTTAATGTAAAGCGTATGGCGGGTACGGGAGTGAAGGCGTGATGGTAGTTGGTCGCTTATTAGTTTTCGCCAATATTGGATGAAACACCACACAGGTCTAGTTAAATTGGTATCAGTTTTGACCTATTCATCCCATAGTGTTGTTATCCAAAATCTCAATGAGGTCATCAATTGGGAGGTTGTGCTCAGTTGTTAGAGGAGTGGGTCTGGATCAAACCCGCGCCCGCCAACGTCAGGAGAGTGGAGGCCGAAGTCACGAAAGCAGACTGAGTTTTTGTAACAACTCTACGAACAGATGTTTAATAGAACGGGATGGTTCAGTGCATAGATGTTGGTCGTGGGTTATTCTCGTTTCAGCGTTTTATTCTTGCTGTTTTACTCCCTTGCAATTCGGTTTTCTCCGCGGCCTGCCCAAGCATCTGTCGGAGCTGGACATATTGGCACAAACAGCTTTCTGGATAGACATCCCTTTTTAGTGCTTTCTTTCCTACAGAGATTCAGATACTTACAAGATGGTGTATGATTGCCAGAAAATTATTGTTCGTTATGTAAAAATGGGTTTAGTTCCAGATGTTCTTTGTTGCTTGCCATGGGATATTATTTACAAAAAATCAGGTAGAAAAGAAGAGGTGAGGTAGAGTTCAAAATTCAAAATTTAAATTTCACATTGCCGGGCGCGCTAGACTGAGTCTTAAAAAGAAAATTCATGACGAATGGTCCATGGATGACCATGTGATGGTCATCGTCAGATGCTTTAAAAATATTTATGTTAATGGTCATCAGAAAACTAGGGCGGTTGTATGCTCCATGTATGCATCATCCGGTTCGCATAGTTTTTTTTAATAATTAATGCATATCTCCATCAATGTTCATTAAGCAAACGGAAACGGAGAGTTGGGCCAGCACAGCCATGTAAGCAGGTTCTGATAACCTGCAATCGGAACAAGGGTTGCCCAGATACAAGCCCAACAACTCAACTACACCGGTCCACTAAGGTAGTTAGAGGAAAAGAGATGTGGGATAGAGATCATTACCCTTGCCACCGATTGTGAGGAGTGGATGGCGGTTTTGTGCTGATGTGGCGAAAAGAGCAGTAGGGTTGGCCAGTTTCATTCAGCCTGGCCCGACAAGATCATCGTGGTAGCTAATAGAATCAGTTATAGAATCAGTGTGTTGTAAGCAGTCTGTTAATGTAAAGCGTATGGCGGGTACGGGGAGTGAAGGCGTGATGGTAGTTGGTCGCCTATTAGTTTTCGCCAATATTGGATGAAACACCTCACAGGTCTAGTTAAATTGGTATCAGTTTTGACCTATTCATCCCATAGTGTTGTTATCCAAAATCTCAATGAGGTCATCAATTGGGAGGTTGTGCTCAGTTGTTAGAGGAGTGGGTATGGATCAAACCCGTGCCCGCCAACGTCAGGAGAGTGGAGACCGAAGTCACGAACAGATGTTTAATAGAACGGGATGGTTCAGTGCATAGATGTTGGTCGTGGGTTATTCTCGTTTTAGCGTTTTATTCTTGCTGTTTTACTCCCTTGCAATTCAGTTTTCTCCTCGGCCTGCCCAAGCATCTGTCGGAGCTGGACATATTGGCACAAACAGCTTTCTGGATAGACATCCCTTTTTAGTGCTTTCTTTCCTACAGAGATTCAGATACTTACAAGATGGTGTATGATTGCCAGAAAATTATTGTTCGTTATGTAAAAATGGGTTTAGTTCCAGATGTTCTTTGTTGCTTGCCATGGGATATTATTTACAAAAAATCAGGTAGAAAAGAAGAGGTGAGGTAGAGTTCAAAATTCAAAATTTAAATTTCACATTGCCGGGCGCGCTAGACTGAGTCTTAAAAAGAAAATTCATGACGAATGGTCCATGGATGACCATGTGATGGTCATCGTCAGATGCTTTAAAAATATTTATGTTAATGGTCATCAGAAAACTAGGGCGGTTGTATGCTCCATGTATGCATCATCCGGTTCGCATAGTTTTTTTTAATAATTAATGCATATCTCCATCAATGTTCATTAAGCAAACGAAAACGGAGAGTTGGGCCAGCACAGCCATGTAAGCAGGTTCTGATAACCTGCAATCGGAACAAGGGTTGCCCAGATACATGCCCAGAACCTCAACTACACCAATCCACTAAGGTAGTTAGAGGAAAAGAGATGTGGGATAGAGATCATTACCCTTGCCACCGATTGTGAGGAGTGGATGGCGGTTTTGTGCTGATGTGGCGAAAAGAGCAGTAGGGTTGGCCAGTTTCATTCAGCTTGGCCCGACAAGATCATCATGGTAGCTAAAAAAATCAGCTATAGAATCAGTGTGTTGTAAGCAGTCTGTTAATGTAAAGCGTATGGCGGGTACGGGGAGTGAAGGCATGATGGTAGTTGGTCGCTTATTAGTTTTCGCCAATATTGGATGAAACACCACACAGGTCTAGTTAAATTGGTATCAGTTTTGACCTATTCATCCCATAGTGTTGTTATCCAAAATCTCAATGAGGTCATCAATTGGGAGGTTGTGCTCAGTTGTTAGAGGAGTGGGTCTGGATCAAACCCGCGCCCGCCAACGTCAGGAGAGTGGAGGCCGAAGTCACGAAAGCAGACTGAGTTTTTGTAACAACTCTACGAACAGATGTTTAATAGAACGGGATGGTTCAGTGCATAGATGTTGGTCGTGGGTTATTCTCGTTTCAGCGTTTTATTCTTGCTGTTTTACTCCCTTGCAATTCGGTTTTCTCCGCGGCCTGCCCAAGCATCTGTCGGAGCTGGACATATTGGCACAAACAGCTTTCTGGATAGACATCCCTTTTTAGTGCTTTCTTTCCTACAGAGATTCAGATACTTACAAGATGGTGTATGATTGCCAGAAAATTATTGTTCGTTATGTAAAAATGGGTTTAGTTCCAGATGTTCTTTGTTGCTTGCCATGGGATATTATTTACAAAAAATCAGGTAGAAAAGAAGAGGTGAGGTAGAGTTCAAAATTCAAAATTTAAATTTCACATTGCCGGGCGCGCTAGACTGAGTCTTAAAAAGAAAATTCATGACGAATGGTCCATGGATGACCATGTGATGGTCATCGTCAGATGCTTTAAAAATATTTATGTTAATGGTCATCAGAAAACTAGGGCGGTTGTATGCTCCATGTATGCATCATCCGGTTCGCATAGTTTTTTTTAATAATTAATGCATATCTCCATCAATGTTCATTAAGCAAACGGAAACGGAGAGTTGGGCCAGCACAGCCATGTAAGCAGGTTCTGATAACCTGCAATCGGAACAAGGGTTGCCCAGATACAAGCCCAACAACTCAACTACACCGGTCCACTAAGGTAGTTAGAGGAAAAGAGATGTGGGATAGAGATCATTACCCTTGCCACCGATTGTGAGGAGTGGATGGCGGTTTTGTGCTGATGTGGCGAAAAGAGCAGTAGGGTTGGCCAGTTTCATTCAGCCTGGCCCGACAAGATCATCGTGGTAGCTAATAGAATCAGTTATAGAATCAGTGTGTTGTAAGCAGTCTGTTAATGTAAAGCGTATGGCGGGTACGGGGAGTGAAGGCGTGATGGTAGTTGGTCGCTTATTAGTTTTCGCCAATATTGGATGAAACACCACACAGGTCTAGTTAAATTGGTATCAGTTTTGACCTATTCATCCCATAGTGTTGTTATCCAAAATCTCAATGAGGTCATCAATTGGGAGGTTGTGCTCAGTTGTTAGAGGAGTGGGTCTGGATCAAACCCGCGCCCGCCAACGTCAGGAGAGTGGAGGCCGAAGTCACGAAAGCAGACTGAGTTTTTGTAACAACTCTACGAACAGATGTTTAATAGAACGGGATGGTTCAGTGCATAGATGTTGGTCGTGGGTTATTCTCGTTTCAGCGTTTTATTCTTGCTGTTTTACTCCCTTGCAATTCGGTTTTCTCCGCGGCCTGCCCAAGCATCTGTCGGAGCTGGACATATTGGCACAAACAGCTTTCTGGATAGACATCCCTTTTTAGTGCTTTCTTTCCTACAGAGATTCAGATACTTACAAGATGGTGTATGATTGCCAGAAAATTATTGTTCGTTATGTAAAAATGGGTTTAGTTCCAGATGTTCTTTGTTGCTTGCCATGGGATATTATTTACAAAAAATCAGGTAGAAAAGAAGAGGTGAGGTAGAGTTCAAAATTCAAAATTTAAATTTCACATTGCCGGGCGCGCTAGACTGAGTCTTAAAAAGAAAATTCATGACGAATGGTCCATGGATGACCATGTGATGGTCATCGTCAGATGCTTTAAAAATATTTATGTTAATGGTCATCAGAAAACTAGGGCGGTTGTATGCTCCATGTATGCATCATCCGGTTCGCATAGTTTTTTTTAATAATTAATGCATATCTCCATCAATGTTCATTAAGCAAACGGAAACGGAGAGTTGGGCCAGCACAGCCATGTAAGCAGGTTCTGATAACCTGCAATCGGAACAAGGGTTGCCCAGATACAAGCCCAACAACTCAACTACACCGGTCCACTAAGGTAGTTAGAGGAAAAGAGATGTGGGATAGAGATCATTACCCTTGCCACCGATTGTGAGGAGTGGATGGCGGTTTTGTGCTGATGTGGCGAAAAGAGCAGTAGGGTTGGCCAGTTTCATTCAGCCTGGCCCGACAAGATCATCGTGGTAGCTAATAGAATCAGTTATAGAATCAGTGTGTTGTAAGCAGTCTGTTAATGTAAAGCGTATGGCGGGTACGGGGAGTGAAGGCGTGATGGTAGTTGGTCGCTTATTAGTTTTCGCCAATATTGGATGAAACACCACACAGGTCTAGTTAAATTGGTATCAGTTTTGACCTATTCATCCCATAGTGTTGTTATCCAAAATCTCAATGAGGTCATCAATTGGGAGGTTGTGCTCAGTTGTTAGAGGAGTGGGTCTGGATCAAACCCGCGCCCGCCAACGTCAGGAGAGTGGAGGCCGAAGTCACGAAAGCAGACTGAGTTTTTGTAACAACTCTACGAACAGATGTTTAATAGAACGGGATGGTTCAGTGCATAGATGTTGGTCGTGGGTTATTCTCGTTTCAGCGTTTTATTCTTGCTGTTTTACTCCCTTGCAATTCGGTTTTCTCCGCGGCCTGCCCAAGCATCTGTCGGAGCTGGACATATTGGCACAAACAGCTTTCTGGATAGACATCCCTTTTTAGTGCTTTCTTTCCTACAGAGATTCAGATACTTAAAAGATGGTGTATGATTGCCAGAAAATTATTGTTCGTTATGTAAAAATGGGTTTAGTTCCAGATGTTCTTTGTTGCTTGCCATGGGATATTATTTACAAAAAATCAGGTAGAAAAGGAGAGGTGAGGTAGAGTTCAATATTCAAAATTTAAATTTCACATTGCCGGGCGCGCTAGACTAAATCTTAAAAAGAAAATTCATGACGAATGGTCCATGGATGACCACGTGATGGTCATCGTCAGATGCTTTAAAAATATTTATGTTAATGGTCATCAAAAAACTAGGGCGGTTGTATGCTCCATGTATGCATCATCCGGTTCGCATAGTTTTTTTTTAATAATTAATGCATATCTCCATCAATGTTCATTAAGCAAACGGAAACGGAGAGTTGGGCCAGCACAGCCATGTAAGCAGGTTCTGATAACCTGCAATCAGAACAAGGGTGTCCCAGATACAAGCCCAACAACTCAACTACACCGGTCCACTAAGTTAGTTAGAGGGAAAGATATGTGGGATAGAGATCATTACCCTTGCCACCGATTGTGAGGAGTGGATGGTAGTTTTGTGCTGATGTGGCGAAAAGAGCAGTAGGGTTGGCCAGTTTCATTCAGCCTCGCCCAACAAGATCATCGTGGTAGCTAATAGAATCAGTTATAGAATCAGTGTGTTGTAAGCAGTCTGTTAATGTAAAGCGTATGGCGGGTACGGGGAGTGAAGGCGTGATGGTAGTTGGTCGCTTATTAGTTTTCGCCAATATTGGATGAAACACCACACAGGTCTAGTTAAATTGGTATCAGTTTTGACCTATTCATCCCATAGTGTTGTTATCCAAAATCTCAATGAGGTCATCAATTGGGAGGTTGTGCTCAGTTGTTAGAGGAGTGGGTCTGGATCAAACCCGCGCCCGCCAACGTCAGGAGAGTGGAGGCCGAAGTCACGAAAGCAGACTGAGTTTTTGTAACAACTCTACGAACAGATGTTTAATAGAACGGGATGGTTCAGTGCATAGATGTTGGTCGTGGGTTATTCTCGTTTCAGCGTTTTATTCTTGTTGTTTTACTCCCTTGCAATTCGGTTTTCTCCGCGGCCTGCCCAAGCATCTGTCGGAGCTGGACATATTGGCACAAACAGCTTTCTGGATAGACATCCCTTTTTAGTGCTTTCTTTCCTACAGAGATTCAGATACTTACAAGATGGTGTATGATTGCCAGAAAATTATTGTTCGTTATGTAAAAATGGGTTTAGTTCCAGATGTTCTTTGTTGCTTGCCATGGGATATTATTTACAAAAAATCAGGTAGAAAAGAAGAGGTGAGGTAGAGTTCAAAATTCAAAATTTAAATTTCACATTGCCGGGCGCGCTAGACTGAGTCTTAAAAAGAAAATTCATGACGAATGGTCCATGGATGACCATGTGATGGTCATCGTCAGATGCTTTAAAAATATTTATGTTAATGGTCATCAGAAAACTAGGGCGGTTGTATGCTCCATGTATGCATCATCCGGTTCGCATAGTTTTTTTTAATAATTAATGCATATCTCCATCAATGTTCATTAAGCAAACGGAAACGGAGAGTTGGGCCAGCACAGCCATGTAAGCAGGTTCTGATAACCTGCAATCGGAACAAGGGTTGCCCAGATACAAGCCCAACAACTCAACTACACCGGTCCACTAAGGTAGTTAGAGGAAAAGAGATGTGGGATAGAGATCATTACCCTTGCCACCGATTGTGAGGAGTGGATGGCGGTTTTGTGCTGATGTGGCGAAAAGAGCAGTAGGGTTGGCCAGTTTCATTCAGCCTGGCCCGACAAGATCATCGTGGTAGCTAATAGAATCAGTGTGTTGTAAGCAGTCTGTTAATGTAAAGCGTATGGCGGGTACGGGGAGTGAAGGCGTGATGGTAGTTGGTCGCTTATTAGTTTTCGCCAATATTGGATGAAACACCACACAGGTCTAGTTAAATTGGTATCAGTTTTGACCTATTCATCCCATAGTGTTGTTATCCAAAATCTCAATGAGGTCATCAATTGGGACGTTGTGCTAATTTGTTAGAGGAGTGGGTCTGGATCAAACCCGCGCCCGCCAACGTCAGGAGAGTGGAGGCCGAAGTCACGAAAGCAGACTGAGTTTTTGTAACAACTCTACGAACAGATGTTTAATAGAACGGGATGGTTCAGTGCATAGATGTTGGTCGTGGGTTATTCTCGTTTCAGCGTTTTATTCTTGCTGTTTTACTCCCTTGCAATTCGGTTTTCTCCGCGGCCTGCCCAAGCATCTGTCGGAGCTAGACATATTGGCACAAACAACTTTCTGGATAGACATCCCTTTTTAGTGCTTTCTTTCCTACAGAGATTCAGATACTTACAAGATGGTGTATGATTGCCAGAAAATTATTGTTCGTTATGTAAAAATGGGTTTAGTTCCAGATGTTCTTTGTTGCTTGCCATGGGATATTATTTACAAAAAATCAGGTAGAAAAGAAGAGGTGAGGTAGAGTTCAAAATTCAAAATTTAAATTTCACATTGCCGGGCGCGCTAGACTGAGTCTTAAAAAGAAAATTCATGACGAATGGTCCATGGATGACCATGTGATGGTCATCGTCAGATGCTTTAAAAATATTTATGTTAATGGTCATCAGAAAACTAGGGCGGTTGTATGCTCCATGTATGCATCATCCGGTTCGCATAGTTTTTTTTAATAATTAATGCATATCTCCATCAATGTTCATTAAGCAAATGGAAATGGAGAGTTTGGCCAGCACAGCCATGTAAGCAGGTTCTGATAACCTGCAATCGGAACAAGGGTTGCCCAGATACAAGCCCAACAACTCAACTACACCGGTCCACTAAGGTAGTTAGAGGAAAAGAGATGTGGGATAGAGATCATTACCCTTGCCACCGATTGTGAGGAGTGGATGGCGGTTTTGTGCTGATGTGGCGAAAAGAGCAGTAGGGTTGGCCAGTTTCATTCAGCCTGGCCCGACAAGATCATCGTGGTAGCTAATAGAATCAGTTATAGAATCAGTGTGTTGTAAGCAGTCTGTTAATGTAAAGCGTATGGCGGGTACGGGGAGTGAAGACGTGATGGTAGTTGGTCGCTTATTAGTTTTCGCCAATATTGGATGAAACACCAAACAGGTCTAGTTAAATTGGTATCAGTTTTGACCTATTCATCCCATAGTGTTGTTATCCAAAATCTCAATGAGGTTATCAATTGGGAGGTTGTGCTCAGTTGTTAGAGGAGTGGGTCTGGATCAAACCCGCGCCCGCCAACGTCAGGAGAGTGGAGGCCGAAGTCAGGAAAGCAAACTGAGTTTTTGTAACAACTCTACGAACAGATGTTTTATAGAACGAGATGATTCAGTGCATAGATGTTGGTCGTGGGTTATTCTCGTTTCAGCGTTTTATTCTTACTGTTTTACTCCCTTGCAATTCGGTTTTCTCCGCGGCCTGCCAAAGCATCTGTCGGAGCTGGACATATTGGCACAAACAGCTTTCTGGATAGACATCCCTTTTTAGTGCTTTGTTTCCTACATAGATTCAGATACTTACAAGATGGTGTATGATTGCCAGAAAATTATTGTTCGTTATGTAAAAATGGGTTTAGTTCCAGATGTTCTTTGTTGCTTGCCATGGGATATTATTTACAAAAAATCAGGTAGAAAAGAAGAGGTAAGGTAGAGTTCAAAATTCAAAATTTAAATTTCACATTGCCGGTTGCGCTAGACTGAGTCTTAAAAAGAAAATTCATGACGAATGGTCCATGGATGACCATGTGATGGTCATCGTCAGATGCTTTAAAAATATTTATGTTAATGGTCATCAGAAAACTAGGGCGGTTGTATGCTCCATGTATGCATCATCCGGTTCGCATAGTTTTTTTTAATAATTAATGCATATCTCCATCAATGTTCATTAAGCAAACGGAAACGGAGAGTTGGGCCAGCACAGCCATGTAAGCAGGTTCTGATAACCTGCAATCGGAACAAGGGTTGCCCAGATACAAGCCCAACAACTCAACTACACCGGTCCACTAAGGTAGTTAGAGGAAAAGAGATGTGGGATAGAGATCATTACCCTTGCCACCGATTGTGAGGAGTGGATGGCGGTTTTGTGCTGATGTGGCGAAAAGAGAAGTAGGGTTGGCCAGTTTCATTCAGCCTGGCCCGACAAGATCATCGTGGTAGCTAATAGAATCAGTTATAGAATCAGTGTGTTGTAAGCAGTCTGTTAATGTAAAGCGTATGGCGGGTACGGGGAGTGAAGGCATGATGGTAGTTGGTCGCTTATTAGTTTTCGCCAATATTGGATGAAACACCACACAGGTCTAGTTAAATTGGTATCAGTTTTGACCTATTCATCCCATAGTGTTGTTATCCAAAATCTCAATGAGGTCATCAATTGGGAGGTTGTGCTCAGTTGTTAGAGGAGTGGGTCTGGATCAAACCCGCGCCCGCCAACGTCAGGAGAGTGGAGGTCGAAGTCACGAAAGCAGACTGAGTTTTTGTAACAACTCTACGAACAGATGTTTAGTAGAACGGGATGGTTCGGTGCATAGATGTTTGTCGTGGGTTATTCTCGTTTCAGCCTTTTATTCTTGCTGTTTTACTCCCTTGCAATTCGGTTTTCTCCGTGGCCTGCCCAAGCATCTGTCGGAGCTGGACATATTGGCACAAACAACTTTCTGGATAGACATCCCTTTTTAGTGCTTTCTTTCCTACAGAGATTCAGATACCTACAAGATGGTGTATGATTGCCAAAAAATTATTGTTCGTTATGTAAAAATGGGTTTAGTTCTAGATGTTCTTTGTTGCTTGCCATGGGATATTATTTACAAAATATCAGGTAGAAAAGAAGAGGTGAGGTAGAGTTCAATATTCAAAATTTAAATTTCACATTGCCGGGCGCGCTAGACTTAGTCTTAAAAAGAAAATTCATGACGAATGGTCCATGGATGACCACGTGATGGTGATCGTCAGATGCTTTAAAAATATTTATGTTAATGGTCATCAAAAAACTAGGGCGGTTGTATGCTCCATGTATGCATCATCCGGTTCGCATAGTTTTTTTTAATAATTAATGCATATCTCCATCAATGTTCATTAAGAAAATGGAAATGGAGAGTTTGGCCAGCACAGCCATGTAAGCAGGTTCTGATAACCTGCAATCGGAACAAGGGTTGCCAAGATACAAGCCCAACAACTCAACTACACCGGTCCACTAAGGTAGTTAGAGGAAAAGAGATGTGGGATAGAGATCATTACCCTTGCCACCGATTGTGAGGAGTGGATGGCGGTTTTGTGCTAATGTGGCGAAAAGAGCAGTAGGGTTGGCCAGTTTCATTCAGCCTGGCCCGACAAGATCATCGTCGTAGCTAATAGAATCAGTTATAGAATCAGTGTGTTGTAAGCAGTCTGTTAATGTAAAGCGTATGGCGGGTACGGGGAGTGAAGACGTGATGGTAGTTGGTTGCTTATTAGTTTTCGCCAATATTGGATGAAACACCACACAGGTCTAGTTAAATTGGTATCAGTTTTGACCTATTCATCCCATAGTGTTGTTATCCAAAATCTCAATGAGGTCATCAATTGGGAGGTTGTGCTCAGTTGTTAGAGGAGTGGGTCTGGATCAAACCTGCGCCCGCCAACGTCAGGAGAGTGGAGGCCGAAGTCAGGAAAGCAAACTGAGTTTTTGTAACAAATCTACGAACAGATGTTTTATAGAACGGGATGGTTCAGTGCATAGATGTTGGTCGTGGGTTATTCTCGTTTCAGCGTTTTATTCTTACTGTTTGACTCCCTCGCAATTCGGTTTCCTCCGCGGCCTGCCCAAGCATCTGTCGGAGCTGCACATATTGGCACAAACAGCTTTCTGGATAGACATCCCTTTTTAGTGCTTTCTTTCCTACAGAGATTCAGATACTTACAAGATGGTGTATGGTTGCCAGAAAATTATTGTTCGTTATGTAAAAATGGGTTTAGTTCCAGATGTTCTTTGTTGCTTGCCATGGGATATTATTTACAAAAAATCAGGTAGAAAAGAAGAGGTGAGGTAGAGTTCAAAATTCAAAATTTAAATTTCACATTGCCGGTTGCGCTAGACTGAGTCTTAAAAAGAAAATTCATGACGAATGGTCCATGGATGACCATGTGATGGTCATCGTCAGATGCATTAAAAATATTTATGTTAATGGTCATCAGAAAACTAGGGCGGTTGTATGCTCCATGTATGCATCATCCGGTTCGCATAGTTTTTTTTAATAATTAATGCATATCTCCATCAATGTTCATTAAGCAAACGGAAACGGAGAGTTGGGCCAGAACAGCCATGTAAGCAGGTTCTGATAACCTGCAAATGGAACAAGGGTTGCCCAGATACAAGCCCAACAACTCAACTACACCGGTCCACTAAGGTAGTTAGAGGAAAAGAGATGTGGGATAGAGATCATTACCCTTGCCACCGATTGTGAGGAGTGGATGGCGGTTTTGTGCCGATGTGGCGAAAAGAGCAGTAGGGTTGGCCAGTTTCATTCAGCCTAGCCCGACAAGATCATCGTGGTAGCTAATAGAATCAGTTATAGAATCAGTGTGTTGTAAGCAGTCTGTTAATGTAAAGCGTATGGCGGGTACGGGGAGTGAAGGCGTGATGGTAGTTGGTCGCTTATTAGTTTTCGCCAATATTGGATGAAACACCACACAGGTCTAGTTAAATTGGTATCAGTTTTGACCTATTCATCCCATAGTGCTGTTATCCAAAATCGCAATGAGGTCATCAATTGGGAGGTTGTGCTAAGTTGTTAGAGGAGTGGGTCTGGATCAAACCCGCGCCCGCCAACGTCCGGAGAGTGCAGGCCGAAGTCACGAAAGCAGACTGAGTTTTTGTAACAACTCTACGAACAGATGTTTAATAGAACGGGATGGTTCAGTGCATAGATGTTGGTCGTGGGTTATTCTCGTTTCAGCGTTTTATTCTTGCTGTTTTACTCCCTTGCAATTTGGTTTTCTCCGCGGCCTGCCCAAGCATCTGTCGGAGCTGGACATATTGGCACAAACAGCTTTCTGGATAGACATCCCTTTTTAGTGCTTTCTTTCCTACAGAGATTCAGATACTTACAAGATGGTGTATGATTGCTAGAAAATTATTGTTCGTTATGTAAAAATGGGTTTAGTTCCAGATGTTCTTTGTTGCTTGCCATGGGATATTATTTACAAAAAATCAGGTAGAAAAGAAGAGGTGAGGTAGAGTTCAAAATTCAAAATTTAAATTTCACATTGCCGGGCGCGCTAGACTGAGTCTTAAAAAGAAAATTCATGACGAATGGTCCATGGATGACCATGTGATGGTCATCGTCGGACGCTTTAAAAATATTTATGTTAATGGTCATCAGAAAACTAGGGCGGTTGTATGCATCATCCGGTTCGCATAGTTTTTTTTAATAATTAATGCATATCTCCATCAATGTTCATTAAGAAAATGGAAATGGAGAGTTTGGCCAGCACAGCCATGTAAGCAGGTTCTGATAACCTGCAATCGGAACAAGGGTTGCCAAGATACATGCCCAACAACTCAACTACACCGGTCCACTAAGGTAGTTAGAGGAAAAGAGATGTGGGATAGAGATCATTAACCTTGCCACCGATTGTGAGGAGTGGATGGCGGTTTTGTGCTAATGTGGCGAAAAGAGCAGTAGGGTTGGCCAGTTTCATTCAGCCTGGCCCGACAAGATCATCGTCGTAGCTAATAGAATCAGTGTGTTGTAAGCAGTCTGTTAATGTAAAGCGTATGGCGGGTACGGGGAGTGAAGACGTGATGGTACTTGGTTGCTTATTAGTTTTCGCCAATATTGGATGAAACACCACACAGGTCTAGTTAAATTGGTATCAGTTTTGACCTATTCATCCCATAGTGTTGTTATCCAAAATCTCAATGAGGTCATCAATTGGGAGGTTGTGCTCAGTTGTTAGAGGAGTGGGTCTGGATCAAACCTGCTCCCGCCAATGTCAGGAGAGTGGAGGCCGAAGTCAGGAAAGCAAACTGAGTTTTTGTAACAAATCTACGAACAGATGTTTTATAGAACGGGATGGTTCAGTGCATAGATGTTGGTCGTGGGTTATTCTCGTTTCAGCGTTTTATTCTTACTGTTTTACTCCCTCGCAATTCGGTTTCCTCCGCGGCCTGCCCAAGCATCTGTCGGAGCTGCACATATTGGCACAAACAGCTTTCTGGATAGACATCCCTTTTTAGTGCTTTGTTTCCTACATAGATTCAGATACTTACAAGATGGTGTATGGTTGCCAGAAAATTATTGTTCGTTATGTAAAAATGGGTTTAGTTCCAGATGTTCTTTGTTGCTTGCCATGGGATATTATTTACAAAAAATCAGGTAGAAAAGAAGAGGTGAGGTAGAGTTCAAAATTCAAAATTTAAATTTCACATTGCCGGTTGCGCTAGACTGAGTCTTAAAAAGAAAATTCATGACGAATGGTCCATGGATGACCATGTGATGGTCATCGTCAGATGCTTTAAAAATATTTATGTTAATGGTCATCAGAAAACTAGGGCGGTTGTATGCTCCATGTATCCATCATCCGGTTCGCATAGTTGTTTTTAATAATTAATGCATATCTCCATCAATGTTCATTAAGCAAACGGAAACGGAGAGTTGGGCCAGCACAGCCATGTAAGCAGGTTCTGATAACTTGCAATCGGAACAAGGGTTGCCGAGATACAAGCCCAACAACTCAACTACACCGGTCCACTAAGGTAGTTAGAGGAAAAGAGATGTGGGATAGAGATCATTACCCTTGCCACCGATTGTGAGGAGTGGATGGCGGTTTTGTGCTGATGTGGCGAAAAGAGAAGTAGTGTTGGACAGTTTCTTTCAGCCTGGCCCGACAAGATCATCGTGGTAGCTAATAGAATCAGTTATAGAATCAGTGTGTTGTAAGCAGTCTGTTAATGTAAAGCGTATGGCGGGTACGGGGAGGGAAGGCGTGATGGTAGTTGGTCGCTTATTAGTTTTCGCCAATATTGGATGAAACACCACACAGGTCTAGTTGAATTGGTATCAGTTTTGACCTATTCATCCCATAGTGTTGTTATCCAAAATCTCAATGAGGTCATCAATTGGGAGGTTGTGCTCAGTTGTTAGAGGAGTGGGTCTGGATCAAACCCGCGCCCGCCAACGTCAGCAGAGTGGAGGTCGAAGTCACGAAAGCAGACTGAGTTTTTGTAACAACTCTACGAACAGATGTTTAATAGAACGGGATGGTTCAGTGCATAGGTGTTTGTCGTGGGTTATTCTCATTTCAGTGTTTTATTCTTGCTGTTTTACTCCCTTGCAATTCGGTTTTCTCCGTGGCCTGCCCAAGCATCTGTCGAAGCTGGACATATTGGCACAAACAGCTTTCTGGATAGACATCCCTTTTTAGTGCTTTCTTTCCTACAGAGATTCAGATACTTACAAGATGGTGTATGATTGCCAGAAAATTATTGTTCGTTATGTAAAAATGGGTTTAGTTCCAGATGTTCTTTGTTGCTTGCCATGGGATATTATTTACAAAAAATCAGGTAGAAAAGAAGAGGTGAGGTAGAGTTCAAAATTCAAAATTTAAATTTCACATTGCCGGGCGCGCTAGACTGAGTCTTAAAAAGAAAATTCATGACGAATGGTCCATGGATGACCATGTGATGGTCATAGTCAGATGCTTTAAAAATATTTATGTTAATGGTCATCATAAAACTAGGGCAGTTGTATGCTCCATGTATGCATCATCCGGTTCGCATAGTTTTTTTTAATAATTAATGCATATCTCCATCAATGTTCATTAAGCAAACGGAAATGGAGAGTTGGGCCAGCACAGCCATGTAAGCAGGTTCTCATAACCTGCAATCGGAACAAGGGTTTCCCAGATACAAGCCCAGCAACTCAACTACACCGGTCCAGTAAGGTAGTTAGAGGAAAAGAGATGTGGGATAGAGATCATTACCCTTGCCACTGATTGTGAGGAGTGGATGGCGGTTTTGTGGTGATGTGGCGAAAAGAGCAGTAGGGTTGGCCAGTTTCATTCAGCCTGGCCCGACAAGATCATCGTGGTAGCTAATAGAATTAGTTATAGAATCAGTGTGTTGTAAGCAGTCTGTTAATGTAAAGCGTATGGCGGGTACGGGGAGTGAAGGCGTGATGGTAGTTGGTCGCTTATTAGTTTTCGCCAATATTGGATGAAACACCACACAAGTCTAGTTAAATTGGTATCAGTTTTGACCTATTCATCCCATAGTGTTGTTATCCAAAATCTCAATGAGGTCATCAATTGGGAGGTTGTGCTCAGTTGTTAGAGGAGTGGGTCTGGATCAAACCCGCGCCCGCCAACGTCAGGAGAGTGGAGGCCGAAGTCACGAAAGCAGACTGAGTTTTTGTAACAACTCTACGAACAAATGTTTAATAGAACGGGATGGTTCAGTGCATAGATGTTGGTCGTGGGTTATTCTCGTTTCAACGTTTTATTCTTGCTGTTTTACTCCCTTGCAATTCGGTTTTCTCCGCGGCCTGCCCAAGCATCTGTCGGAGCTAGACATATTGGCACAAACAACTTTCTGGATAGACATCCCTTTTTATGCTTTCTTTCCTACAGAGATTCAGATACTTACAAGATGGTGTATGATTGCCAGAAAATTATTGTTCGTTATGTAAAAATGGGTTTAGTTCTAGATGTTCTTTGTTGCTTGCCATGGGATATTATTTACAAAAAATCAGGTAAAAAAGAAGAGGTGAGGTAGAGTTCAAAATTCAAAATTTAAATTTCACATTGCCGGGCGCGCTAGACTGAGTCTTAAAAAGAAAATTCATGACGAATGGTCCATGGATGACCATGTGATGGTCATCGTCAGATGCTTTAAAAATATTTATGTTAATGGTCATCAGAGAACTAGGGCGGTTGTATGCTCCATGTATGCATCATCCGGTTCGCATAGTTTTTTTTAATAATTAATGCATAACTCCATCAATGTTCATTAAGCAAACGGAAACGGAGAGTTGGGCCAGCACAACCATGTAAGCAGGTTGTGATAACCTGCAATCGGAACAAGGGTTGCCCAGATACAAGCCCAACAACTCAACTACACCGGTCCACTAAGGTAGTTAGAGGAAAAGAGATTTGGGATAGAGATCATTACCCTTGCCACCGATTGTGAGGAGTGGATGGCGGTTTTGTGCTGATGTGGCGAAAAGAGCAGTAGGGTTGGCCAGTTTCATTCAGCCTGGCCCGACAAGATCATCATGGTAGCTAATAGAATCAGTTATAGAATCAGTGTGTTGTAAGCAGTCTGTTAATGTAAACCGTATGGCGGGTACGGGGAGTGAAGCCGTGATGGTAGTTGGTCGCTTATTAGTTTTCGCCAATATTGGATGAAACACCACACAGGTCTAGTTAAATTGGTATCAGTTTTGACCTATTCATCCCATAGTGTTGTTATCCAAAATCTCAATGAGGTCATCAATTGGGAGGTTGTGCTCAGTTGTTAGAGGAGTGGGTCTGGATCAAACCTGCGCCCGCCAACGTCAGGAGAGTGGAGGCCGAAGTCACGAAAGCAAACTGAGTTTTTGTAACAACTCTACTAACAGATGTTTAATAGAACGGGATGGTTCAGTGCATAGATGTTGGTCGTGGGTTATTCTCGTTTCAGCCTTTTATTCTTGCTGTTTTACTCCCTTGCAATTCGGTTTCCTCCGCAGCCTGCCCAAGCATCTGTCGGAGCTGGACATATTGGCACAAACAGCTTTCTGGATAGACATCCCTTTTTAGTGCTTTCTTTCCTACAGAGATTCAAATACTTACAAGATGGTGTATGATTGCCAGAAAATTGTTGTTCGTTATGTAAAAATGGGTTTAGTTCCAGATGTTTTTTGTTGCTTGCCATGGGATATTATTTACAAAAAATCAGGTAGAAAAGAAGAGGTGAGGTAGAGTTCAAAATTCAAAATTTAAATTTTACATTGCCGGGCACACTAGACTGAGTCTTAAAAAGAAAATTCATGACGAATTTTCCATGGATGACCATGCGATGGTCATCGTAAGATGCTTTAAAAATATTTATGTTAATGGTCATCAGAAAAATAGGGCGGTTGTATGCTCCATGTATGCATCATCCGGTCCACTAAGGTAGTTAGAGGGAAAGATATGTGGGATAGAGATCATTACCCTTGCCACCGATTGTGAGGAGTGGATGGCGGTTTTGTGCTGATGTGGCGAAAAGAGCAGTAGGGTTGGCCAGTTTCATTCAGCCTGGCCCGACAAGATCATCATGGTAGCTAATAGAATCAGTTATAGAATCAGTGTGTTGTAAGCAGTCTGTTAATGTAAAGCGTAAAGGCGTGATGGTAGTTGGTCGCTTATTAGTTTTCGCCAATATTGGATGAAACACCACACCGGTCTAGTTAAATTGGTATTAGTTTTGACCTATTCATCCCATAGTGTTGTTATCCAAAATCTCAATGAGGTCATCAATTGGGAGGTTGTGCTCAGTTGTTAGAGGAGTGGGTCTGGATCAAACCCGCGCCCGCCAACGTCAGGAGAGTGGAGGCCGAAGTCACGAAAGCAGACTGAGATTTTGTAACAACTCTACGAACAGATGTTTAATAGAACGGGATGGTTGAGTGCATAGATGTTGGTCGTGGGTTATTCTCGTTTCACCGTTTTATTCTTGCTGTTTTACTCCCTTGCAGTTCGGTTTTCTCCGTGGCCTGCCCAAGCATCTGTTGGAGCTGGACATATTGGCACAAACAGCTTTCTGGATAGACATCCCTTTTTAGTGCTTTCTTTCCTACAGAGATTCAGATACTTACAAGATGGTGTATGATTGCCAGAAAATTATTGTTCGTTATTAAAAAATGGGTTTAGTTCCAGATGTTCTTTGTTGCTTGCCATGGGATATTATTTACAAAAAATCAGGTAGAAAAGAAGAGGTGAGGTAGAGTTCAAAATTCAAAATATAAATTTCACATTGCCGGGCGCGCTAGACTGAGTCTTAAAAAGAAAATTCATGACGAATGGTCCATGGATGACCATGTGATGGTCATCGTCAGATGCTTTAAAATATTTATGTTAATGGTCATCAGAAAACTAGGGCAGTTGTATGCTCCATGTATGCATCATCCGGTTCGCATAGTTTTTTTTAATAATTAATGCATATCTCCATCAATGTTCATTAAGCAAACGGAAACGGAGAGTTGGGCCAGCACAACCATGTAAGCAGGTTCTGATAACCTGCAATCGGAACAAGGGTTGCCTAGATACAAGCCCAACAACTCAACTACACCGGTCCACTAAGGTAGTTAGAGGAAAAGAGATGTGGGATAGAGATCATTACCCTTGCCACCGATTGTGAGGAGTGGATGGCGATTTTGTGCTGATGTGGCGAAAAGAGCAGTAGGGTTGGCCAGTTTCATTCAGCCTGGCCCGACAAGATCATCATGGTAGCTAATAGAATCAGTTATAGAATCAGTGTGTTGTAAGTAGTCTGTTAGTGTAAAGCGTATGGCGGGTACGGGGAGTGAAGGCGTGATGGTATTTGGTCGCTTATTAGTTTTCGCCAATATTGGATGAAACACCACATAGGTCTAGCTAAATTGGTATCAGTTTTGACCTATTCATCCCATAGTGTTGTTATCCAAAATCTCAATGAGGTCATCAATTGGGAGGTTGTGCTCAGTTGTTAGAGGAGTGGGTCTGGATCAAACCCGCGCCCGCCAACGTCAGGAGAGTGGAGGCCAAAGTCACGAAAGTAGACTGAGTTTTTGTAACAACTCTACGAACAGATGTTTAATAGAACGGGATGGTTCAGTGCATAGATGTTGGTCGTGGGTTATTCTCGTTTCAGTGTTTTATTCTTGCTGTTTTACTCCCTTGCAATTCGGTTTTCTCCGCGGCCTACCCAAGCATCTGTCGGAGCTGGACATATTGGCACAAATAGCTTTCTGGATAGACATCCCTTTTTAGTGCTTTCTTTCCTACAGAGATTCAGATACTTACAAGATTGTGTATGATTGCCAGAAAATTATTGTTCGTTATGTAAAAATGGGTTTAGTTCTAGATGTTCTTTGTTGCTTGCCATGGGATATTATTTACAAAAAATCAGGTAGAAAAGAAGAGGTGAGGTAGAGTTCAAAATTCAAAATTTAAATTTCACATTGCCGGGCGCGCTAGACTGAGTCTTAAAAAGAAAATTCATGATGAATGGTCTATGGATAACCATGTGATGGTCATCGTCAAATGCTTTAAAAATATTTATGTTAATGGTCATCAGAAAACTAGGCGGTTGTATGCTCCATGTATGCATCATCCGGTTCGCATAGTTTTTTTTTATAATTAATGCATATCTCCATCAATGTTCATTAAGCAAACGGAAACGGAGAGTTGGGCCAACACAGCCATGTAAGCAGGTTCTGATAACCTGCAATCGGAACAAGGGCTGCCCGGATACAAGTCCAACAACTCAACTACACCGGTCCACTAAGGTAGTTAGAGGAAAAGGGATGTGGGATAGAGATCATTACCCTTGCCACCGATTGTGAGGAGTGGATGGCGGTTTTGTGCTGATGTGGTGAAAAGAGCAGTAGGGTTGGCCAGTTTCATTCAGCCTGGCCCGACAAGATCATCGTGGTAGCTAATAGAATCAGTTATAGAATCAGTGTGTTGTAAGCAGTCTGTTAATGTAAAGCGTATGGCGGGTACGGGGAGTGAAGGCGTGATGGTAGTTGGTCGCTTATTAGTTTTCACCAATATTGGATGAAACACCACACAGGTCTATTTAAATTGGTATCAGTTTTGACCTATTCATCCCATAGTGTTGTTATCCAAAATTTCAATGAGGTCATCAATTGGGAGGTTGTGCTCAGTTGTTAGAGTAGTGGGTCTGGATCAAACCCGCGCCCGCCAACGTCAGGAGAGTGGAGGCCGAAGTCACGAAAGCAGACTGAGTTTTTGTAACAACTCTACGAACAGATGTTTAATAGAACGGGATGGTTCAGTGCATAGATGTTGGTCGTGGGTTATTCTCGTTTCAGCGTTTTATTCTTGCTGTTTTACTCCCTTGCAATTCGGTTTTCTCCGCGACCTGCCCAACCATCTGTCGGAGCTGAACATATTGGCACAAACAGCTTTCTGGATAGACATCCCTTTTTAGTGCTTTCTTTCCTACAGAGATTCAGATACTTACAAGATGGTGTATGATTTCCAGAAAATTA
Source organism: Pinus tabuliformis (assembly GCA_031772625.1). Lineage (NCBI taxonomy): Eukaryota > Viridiplantae > Streptophyta > Pinopsida > Pinales > Pinaceae > Pinus > Pinus tabuliformis. The sequence goes on from CM062810.1 coordinate 771,276,880, forward strand.
TTGTTCGTTATGTAAAAATGGGTTTAGTTCCAGATGTTCTTTGTTGCCTGCCATGGGATATTATTTACAAAAAATCAGTTAGAAAAGAAGAGGTGATGTATCTGTTGTGGATCTGGTTGTATCGAGCGCACAAATTGATGGAATTTTTCAAGAAAATGGAAAAAATAAACGTATAAACTATCTTTTCACAAGGATTTTGAAACTTATCTCTGTGCAGTTGTATTGCACACATATCACTGCTTGCATCTTTTATTATCTGGCCACAACTATTCTAGAGGAAGATGAAGGGTCTACATCGGTTGGAAGTTTATGTTTGGGAGATTACCATTATACTCATTTTAGGGAGGTAAGCCTGTCAAAATTGTATGTAACCTCTCTGTATTTTACAATAACTACCATGTCACCATAGGATATGGAGATGTGCATGCAGTGAATCGCAGGGAAATGATATTTGTAATGATATATATCTCTTTTAGTATGATTTCCGGGGCCTATGTGATCAGTAACTTGACTACGCACATCATTAAGGGATCCAGGAGAGAAAGATTTAGTGATAAAATGACTAATCTGATTAAATCTATGAAAAGACATAAAGTGGCGAAGCATATAAAGGCTGAAATCAATGGTCTAGTCAGGTTTGGCTATGAGAGTAGCTATTATGAATGATATTCCCGTTTTTATCAGGGCTAAAATTGTAGAGTCTTTATGTACTTCAGAAATTGCAAACGTTACTCTCTTCAATAATTGCAGCCAAGAATTTTTAAGTTGGATTGCGACGAGAATGAAAGAAGAGGTGGTAATTGAATGAGGAAGTGTAGTAGATCAGCTCTACATTGTTTCTCGTGGGTCTGTGGAAACCGTAATTGTTGGAGAGGATGGGTATGGGGAGACAACTGCACAAATTGAGTCCTATAGTATATTAGTTGAGATGGCTGTGTTGCGTAACATAGTTGAGAAATATAATGTTCATGTCCATCATCACTGCAAACTCCTTACACTAGATAATCAGACTTTTGTAAACATCACACAGATTTATTTCAAGGATGGAATGCAAATCCTCACTAATCTTCTTGAGGGAAAGGATACCGATTTGAGAAGTAAACTGCTAGAATCCGAGTTCGGTATCTTTTTTGGAAAAGAAGAAGCTAAATTAGCCTTGAGAGTTAACCATCAAGAAAATGGCTCTTCTTTTAAAGATTCAATAAGAGAGATATATGAGCCCAAAATATGTAGAGTGTTTCCTTTTCACCCACGGATACCCATAGAGAGTAGAAGAGATGGCCTTGTCATGTCAGTTCCTCGGACAATTGAAGGCTTGCTTCGAAAAACAGCAAAGCACTTTGGTTCTGTTGGTACCACTGTTTTAACAGAAGATGAGGAACAAATTTTGCATGCAGACTTAATTCAGAACAATCAAATCTTTATATTTTTCATGTTGGCGAGAGTAGCAACCAAGTACAGATAGAGATACACAGACAGATGTAATTTGACCGAGTTTATAAAGTACAAAAAATTCATCAAGATTGAAATGTATTGTCTACTTGATTGTATTTGGATAAAATGTTTATTCAGAACAAAAATATAGAAAGGTACCCAGAACTTTGCATATAATATTTTCCTTATATTTGTTTATATGTGGTCTCTTTCTTTTTCTTTTTATGTGGTTTCTTCATTTTCTTTTGGATTGGAACCAGGCTGCTTATTAATCAAATTGCAACTCAATACATGTTTGCAACTTCACCTTCATAGTTTAAGTGCATTGTATCGTTTGAATGAATAAAATGTTTACTACAGTGTGTTGCATTCAATGAGGTCCTCAATTGGGAGCCTATCAATTGGGAACCTGTGCTTATTCGTTAAAGGAGTGCGTCTGGGTCGAACCCGCGGCTGTCGAAGTCGTCAATTGGGAAGCCTTATTTGTTTATTTAAACTTTCAATTCTAGGAAGAATTAATTCTTAATTTTGACACAGTTTATAGTATACCCTGTTTTTTATTTTCTTCATTTGATTTGTGGATTATAAGGCTATTTACAATGAAAACTGATTTCTAGATGAAACCCTAACTTCCTGTGAAATATTGGTGAATTTATACGTGGGTTATTTGTAATATCCCATTAAAGGAGTGCGTCTAGATCGAACCGCGGCCGCCGAAGTCGTAAATATGCTTTAATAATATTAATTAATAACTAACTAAAAATTGATGTAATAAATTTGCAATATTAATAACTAAATAAAAATTAATGTAATAAATTTGCAATCCACATATAAATAGTTATGATTTTTTTAGTTTTTTTTTTTCAAATATTTCAATGTTAAAAAGTGTTGATATTATTTATTCATTTAATTTATGAGGGTTAGGAGTTCAAACATTATAGATACAATGTTGCATTCATTAACACCCTTGAAAATTTTCCAGTAAGGAAACAATGCTACATAAAATCAAATTACTATTTATTGGGTTTTAATTACTCTCAATCCAATCTTAAAAATACTAATATTCTTTAATTATTGGAATTAAAATCTATTTGGTTTTAATAACTCTCAACCCAAGCTTAAAAATACAAATATTCTTTAATTATTCTAATTTTGATTGGAGTTAAATTTTCATCAACTTTTAATCCAAAATTTAAAATTAAAATCAAAATTATTTAGATGATTTTATTATTGGATTTTAAATTGGGAATTAATACAAATTAGGAAGTGGTAACGTGCATGTAACATTGTTTTCTATCCAAACAAATATCACAGTCAATGTTTGAGGGCTTGCACTAAGGAGTAAAATTTTATATCACAAGTACCATAATTCAATTTGACATTAAAGAGACATTCTAAATTGCAGGAAACAAGATAGTTGCCTTAGTTCAACACAGTTGATGTGATGGTATGTTGGGATGTGTCACTCTCAATTTCAAAGGGTTGTTGCTAATATGACATCTGGAATGTTAATTTGGTGAACAATATTAGTTTAAAGTAATGAAAAATAGTATTTGTTGGAATTTATCCATACAAGTGTTTTTAAATTGAAAACGTGGTACGATGACTAAGCTATCTTAGAGAGGTATGAAATAAATTCAAAATTACAGTAATAGTTGAGGCCTCCTAGGAAACTCTTTCATGTAATCATAGAAGATGATTTGGGCACAAGGTTGATCATATGTTGAATAAATAACCATAGGGGAAAACCCATTGGTTCTACAAAGATATTGACATATTCCTCTAGTAGAGGTTGTTGGTTTGATATGAAAGTTCACATTGATGTTATCCTCTTCCATGGGATGAATGATGTAGATGCTATGAGAAATGTTGGAAGCTACCTTGTTGACTAGGGGAATGTGGACACTACAAAGAGGTAGGGGAACCATACAAGAACTGAGTTGATAGCAACTCCCATCAAAATGAGTGTATCAATTCAAATGAGCATGATATTAGGATTTATTAGCTTTCAGGTAGGGATAGTCGAAAATTAGTTGTGCGTAATCAATTTGAGTGACATCATAGTAAATGATTTCATGAAAGGTTCCAATGTTGAAAGTATTGGAACAATATTGAGTGATCAAGATGTGTGCACCTATGCCCTAGCATAAATGATTTTCCTCGTGAAATGCCAAAATGGATTTTGTTAGGTTGAACCTTTGATAAGTCTATAATAAAGCTCTATGTTATTGGTCCCGCGGATATAAATCAACCAAGGACTTGTATGGATCATACCCAAAGCAAGAGTCCCAAATATTATTATAAATTAACAACCTATTATTGATTCAGATTTACCAAGGGAATAAAATAAAATATAGATTTGTAATAAAAATATAGAGATATAATGAAACTTGGCTTTTATTAATAAATGGAAAGTGTTGAAACTATATAAATACATAATGAAAACAAACTAGATTGAATGGTGGTAGCTTATCTCTGAGAATATATGTGATAGTTATGTGCCTTCCATAATTATCTTACAATGAGGGTTCAAGGTCCTTTTACATAAATAGGCAATGAAAAAACCCCTAAACATCCAAAAACCCTAACCCTACTCGATGAAGCACCAAAATACTTGTGGGGCCCGATAAGGTAAGTTGGAACGTCAAATTTCTGAGTTTGTAAGTTTGACATATGATCGATAATTGAGGTGTTGGGTAGCTGCTTCAAAGGGCTTCACTAGGAAGTGCAATTGTTCACTACATTAAGCACACCACCGAGTGCATGTTTAACCAAAAAGCATCATTTAGGGTCTCAAAATGACTCCAAAAGTTCAAGACACAAAAAGCTATAGAAAAAATGCCAAAATACAAAACTATGTTGTGAGCCAGTGGATTAGGTGGGTGGCCACCGATATCCACTAGGATCAATCCTCCCCCCTTAAGAAGCAATTGTCTCCATTGTGTTGAGTCCCTCCATTACATGGGGAAAATTATGCTAAAATTAGCCCTCGATGACCCACTTTCCTTGGTGCAAGATCTAGCTTGGTTTGGCAGCCCAACCAGTTGGATCCTCTATTGGAATCCATGTGTCAATGATTTGATCAATTGTTGTCTTTTCAATGAAATTTGGGTTGAGCTCTATTAGTGTCATTTGCTTTGCAATTTTATATGTGTCCAACAATGGTGTAAAGTATGGTTGAAGGAGGTCCACATTAAACGTTGGATGCAGGTCAAGGAAGGGGGGGATACTTATCTCAAAAGCATTTCCACCCCATTTACGGTGTGAAATTACATTGTTATAGCCTAATGGTATCTCTCAAGTATGAGATCCCAATTAGACCTCACACCATTTGGGATGAGATTCTCATTCAAAAATGTTGGCCAAACTACCATCTCGTATTTGGTTAAGATTAGATTTTGGATGAATTAAACAAGGAAAGGGAAATTCTAATAAAATTACCGATGAGATACAAGTAAGAATAATTTTGTGGAAGCATTTTAAATGAATGATGCAAAGAACATTGCAGCATATTTATAAAATAAACATGCACCTCAGAAAAATAATGATAGAAACTTTGATTAAGATACATTACAATAAAAGTGTTCTAGCTATTAATTGTAAAGTAGTTTGTAACTAATAACTAGCATGTAAGCATATAATATCAATAAACTATTCCAAAAATTTAAGTCTGCGTTAACAAAATAGTTCATTAGCCTTCAACAAGTGAACAAAAATCGCATACCATAAAACACCCATCAAGAGTAGTCCTACAATGTTCAATAACATGTGAAAGAAATGCTTGTCATGGCCCCAGAGACTTCTAAATATTATCGCTAAAATATTCCATACACAATCATATAATATCTCCACGAAACCCAATAGTGGGAATGAAAAACTAGAACTTGATCCTCAAAGAAGTTTAAAAACTTTCCCTTTCAAGTGCTCCAAGAGTCACAAAAGCCAAAAGTCCCTTTCTCTACCATAGAGGGTATATTTATACAAAATGGGGTGACCTTTCACCTTCCATGACATTTCATCTAACCTCATGTCTAATTTCTATTTCACTTTATTTCTAATTCTATTTTCTTTACATAATTACATGTAAAACTAAACTAATAAAGTAAACATCCTTTATGGGATTAATTCAAGGGTCGCTGAGGAAAGGGCTTGGACTTCTAATTCTTGTGTTAGGTAAGAATACCATTCCTTTTAATTACAAGTTATGGACAAGAATGTGTTTGATATCAGCCTTTCATATGTGATCTCACACTCGAAAGAACTAGGCACTATTATTTTCATTCTAGACTATTCTAAGTGGAATAAATGTGGAGAGCACCTTTGTTGGATCCACCACATGTTGTTTGATAGCCTCCTTGGTAAGATTCATGTCCCTTTTGAGTGATGGAAATCTCGTGTTTGTTATCATTTCTTATGTGTCCCAATCAATATATTATTCTGGTCTTATTTCTCCATGTGCTCCAATGGGAACTATTTTGTGGGATTTGATCAAAACATCCATCATGTTATTAAGTTGTTGATAAATATATAGAGTTCTAGTTATATCCCTCCCTAGCTTCTCTTGGGCTTGGATGGTTAATTTTACTCTTTCCTTATCTCATTCTTTACCCATCTAATCTCTTCTTGGTAATTTTACTGGTGCATTTAGATGTTTCGTGTTCCACCCATACATTATGTCCACAACTATTGGGGTTTTTTTAGTAACACACCTTTTTTAGGGAATTTTGAATGTCCATAAGCATGAAATTCTAATAAAACTACTGATGAGATACAAGTAAGAATAATTTTGTGGAAGCATTTTAAATGAATGATGCAAAGAACATTGCAACATATTTATAAAATAAACATGCACCTCAGAAAAATAATGATAGAAACTTTGATTAAGATACATTACAATCAAAGTGTTCTAGCTATTAATTGTAAAGTAGTTTGTAATTAATAACTAGCATGTAAGCATATAATATCAATAAACAATTCCAAAAATTTAAGTCTGCGTTAACAAAATAGTTCATTAGCCTTCAAGAAGTGAACAAAAATCGCATACCATCAAACATCCATCAAGAGTAGTCTTACAATGTTCAATAACATGTGAAAGAAATGCTTGTCATGGCCCTAGAGACTTCTAAATATTATCGCTGAAATATTCCATACACAATCATACAATATCTCCATGAAACCCAATAGTGGGAATGAAAAACTAGAACTTGATCCTCAAAGAAGTTTAAAAACTTTCCCTTTCAAGTGCTCCAAGAGTCACAAAAGCCAAAAGTCCCTTTCTCTACCATAGAGGGCATATTTATACAAAATGGGGTGACCTTTCACCTTCCATGACATTTCATCTAACCTCATGTCTAATTTCTATTTCACTTTATTTCTAATTCTATTTTCTTTACATAATTACATGTAAAACTAAACTAATAAAGTAAACATCCTTTATGGGATTAATTCAAGGGTCACTGAGGAAAGGGCTTGGACTTCTAATTCTTGTGTTAGGTAAGAATACCATTCCTTTTAATTACGAGTTATGGACAAGAATGTGTTTGATATCAGCCTTTCATATGTGATCTCACACTCGCAAGAACTAGGCACTATTATTTTCATTCTAGACTATTCTAAGTGGAATAAATGTGGAGAGCACCTTTGTTGGATCCACCACATTTTGTTTGATAGCCTCCTTGGTAAGATTCATGTCCCTTTTGAGTGATGGAAATCTCATGTTTGTTATCATTTCGTATGTGTCCCAATCAATATATTATTCTGGTCTTATTTCTCCACGTGCTCCAATGGGAACTATTTTGTGGGATTTGATCAAAACATCCATCATGTTATTAAGTTGTTGATAAATATTTAGAGTTCTAGTTACATCCCTCCCTAGCTTCTCTTGGGCTTGGATAGTTAATTTTACTCTTTCCTTATCTCATTCTTTACCCATCTAATCTCTTCTTGGTAATTTTACTAGTGCATTTAGATGTTTCGTGTTCCACCCATACATTATGTCCACAACTATTGGGGTTTTTTTTAGTAACACACCTTTTTTAGGGAATTTTGAATATCCATAAGCATGGAAGCGACCTTTTGAAGTGTGACTAGTTCCTTGTATAGTTTCTTCATCAAATCTACTAATAATATGTTTTCTTTTAATTTTGCTGCTTGGAAATCATCATTTTTGTAAATTGACGTTAACAAATCTTGATTATCTTTATGACGCCTCTAATTTTCTTGTTGTACATTGCCAAGGGTCCTCTCTAGTTCCTTGATCCTATCCATAAGTGTTCGATGTTTCTTTCAATGGAAGCTAAGAAAGATGATCTTTTCAAAGCAAGGGCTATATGGTTGTTCATGGTGTTTGACACTATATTTCATTTAATGGTCATTGTGATTGGTTTTTCTAGTTCTCAGGAAAAATATTTTTGTCTTTCTTCAACAATCATGTTGTAGTTGTGACCAATCTAAAGCTTGCTAGATCTAGGACTCGATTCAAATTGTGAGCTAAGATACCCATCTCCTTAAGTGGCAAGTGGCCTCATGTGAGTGGAACTAAAACTAGGGTTGAAGGATCAACATCCATGCTAGGAAATAAGTGAGTAGCAACGAAGTTTGAAAGAAGCACACTATGATTTTCAATTTACCTCCACACTAGGAGGTGAGTTATGGAGAAAATCGCAGACAACGTATTTTGGGAAAGGTTAAAGTCGGTTGGTCTTATTATAGTGAAATGTTGTTTGTATAAATTCTCCTAGTATGATACTATATTTATTTAGTTGGGTTTGATGAAATCTTGGGCCTTGCATTTTGTTTTATTCCAAATAATGCAACAAGAGCTGTTGTTAAGAATATATTATGAAAAAGCTCTAGTTGTTCCAATAAAATTAGATTTGATTCACTATAACGGTCACTTTATACTGTAGGGAATCCAACTAAATTACATATGTACTCTATTTTTGGGAAAAATAGTCTGAGATGATAAGCAAAAAAAATGTTATATTTTGTTTTTTTACAGATTTTTTTTTTTGTTTTTAAATTTGGTTAATATGAAATCATAATGTTAGTTGGAAAGAGGTAGTTCAATTAGTAATAGTTGTGAAAATGAAGTGAACATATATGAGAAAATGTTTGAGGTTCGAATCTCTTTGATTCTCTTCCTGCAAAAATGACATATATAAACACCTAGAAAGTTATAGTAGTAGCAATTAAATCAATCTAATTACTAATTCATTTAACCCACTGTTTAGAAAATTATTTTGTCAACCTGGTGCGCACACATAGTTAAATCCATCTCGTAGATTGTATTAGGAATCGATGGAGATATACATTATCAATCTTTGGTGTGAGATGGCACTGTAATATCAGTAAGTCACTGGTATTACCCAGCAAAAGCAGAAACGTGAAGTAGATGCGTGGACTCGTTGCCTACCCGTGCTTAAGAGATTTCATAAAGCAACCCCTTGGTGACAGTGGAGTCATCAATTGACATTGTTACAAGACAAACAAATTTCCCAGCAAATTTCACCATGTATTCAGGGATCTTAATGATCACATTTTGAATGGTTATTTTTTAATTTCAAAACAAAAAGTATAAATAAATTCAACTTTTTAAATGATCGAGTGCTGAAAAAATGGATACACAAATTCAACTTTTTTCATTGATGAATGGTGTAAACGTGAATACGCTTTATTAGCATAAATTTAAGAGAGTTAGGACTTCAGACATCATAGATACAATGTTGCATTCACTAAGGCCCTTGAAATATTTTGAGTAAGGAAACAATGCTACATAAAATCAGAATACCAGTGATTGGGTTTTAATAAATCTCAATACAAGAGTAAAAGTACAAATATTATTTAATTATTTGAATTTAGATTGGAGTTAAATTTCATCAACTTTAAATTCAAAATTTAAAATTAAGATTATTTAGATTGTTTGATTATTGGATCTTAAAATACAAATATTATTTAATTATTGGAATTTAGATTTGAGTTAAATTTTCATTAACTTTCAATTCAAAATTTAAAATTAAAATTATTTAGATTTCTTGATTATTGGATCTTAAATAGGGAATTAATACAAATAAGGAAGTGGTGACATGTATGCAACTTTGTTTCCTAGCCTAACAAATACCACAATCAATGTTTGAGGGCTTGCACTGAGGAGTAAAATTCCATATCACAAATATAATAATTCAATTTGCCATTGAAGAGGCATTATAAATGGAAAGAAACAAGGTAGTTTCCTTATTTCAACTTAGTTGCTTTGATATTATGTTGGGATGTCTCACTCTCAATTTCAAAATTTTGTTGCAAATATGATATTGCAAATGTTGGTTTGTTGCACAATATTAGTTTAAAGTAATGAAAAATAGTGTTTCTTGTTTTTATCCATACAAGTGTTTTTAAATTGAAAAAGTGGTATGATGACTAATCTATCTTAGAGAAGTATGGAATGACTTCACAATTACAATAATAGTTGAGGCCTCCTAGGAAACTCTTTCATGTAATCAGAGAAGATGATCCAGGCACAAGGTTGATAGTATGTTGAATACATAACTATAGAGGCAAACCAATTGGTTCTACAAAGATATTGACATATTCCTCTAGTAGAGGTTGTTGATTTGATGATGAATGTTCACATTGATATTATCCTCTTCCATGGGATGAATGATGTATATGCTATGAGAAATGTTGGAAGCTACATTGTTGACTAGGGAAATGTGGGCACTACAAAGAGGTAGGGGAACCATACAAGAAGCGAGTTGATAACAACTCCCATAAAAATGAGCGTGTCAATTCAAATGAGCATGATATTGGGATTTATTAGCTTTATGGTAGTGGTAATCAAAAATTAGATGTGCGTAATCAATTTGAGTAACATCATAGTCAATGATTTCATGAAAGGTTCCAATGGTGTAAGTAATGGAACAATATTGAGTGATCAAGATGTGTGCACCTATGCCCTAGCCTAAATGACTTTCCTTATCAAAATCCACCTAGGATTTTGTTGGGTTGAACCTTTGATAAGTCTATAATAAATCTCTATGTTATTGGTCCTTGGGGATACAAATCAACCAAGGATTATATGGATCATACCCAAAGTAAGAGTCCCAAATGTTATTATAAATTAACAACCTATTATTGGTTCATATTTATGAAGGGAGAAAAATAATATATAAATTTGTAATAAAAGTATAGATATATAACGAAAATTGACTTCTATTAATAAATGGAAAGCGTTGAAACAATATAAATGCATAATGAAAGAAGACTATCTTGAATGGTGGTAACTTATATCTGAGAAGATATGTTCCTTCCCAAATTATCTTGCAATGAGGGTCCAAGGTATTTTTATCAAATTTTTATTTGGTGTTGCAAGGTGATGGTTTGAAGTTCTATTTCTATAAATTTCATTTTGGTTTTATTCATCTATTTGCGTGTGAAAAACAATTACAAACTTTGTTACATTGATAGTGAGTTGAAGATAATATTTTTATTTTGGAATGAGTTGAAATGTGAAAAGAGTGACGAGGAAATATTTTCTTTGAATGCACAATAGTTTCTTTTTGGTTGGGTGGGGTGAATACCCCAATTGATTCGATAGATAATTTATTTGATAAAGTTTGAATATAAATCTAATTATTTTTGCTATCTTTAATTACATTCAGAGAGTGATATTTATTTTGGTTTGAGCAATCTTTCTGGTCAGTGTGCCTGACAAGTGTAGGGACTAGTTTCCAGGTTGAAGGTTGAAATGTAGCTTAGTTTTTTCCATTAAATAAATTGCCATTATTTGAAGAATTGATAAACTAGTGTAGGATTAGTGTTTGATGTAGTTAAGGGCTTCAGTACTGATGAATTAATTCAAGTACATGATTAATTAGTGTTTGAAGGAATGTAGAAGGGTGTTGATGAGCAAGTTATTGTAGGAATTTGATTTGTAGGTCGCTATGGGCTCTCTCTGGCATTTACAGTGTTGCATCTCAAATTCTACAAACCCCAGAATGACCTTAAATGCTGGTCCATTAAAATACACTATGCTACACCTAACATTTTGGCATCATTAATGGGGAGGCGCTTAGGGGATTGACCTTGGTGACCTATTGTAGTTTGGTTTTCTCTTTACCTATTTTTTCTTGCAATATTTTATTTCCTTCTTGCATATTTTGATTTCATTTCTAGGGTATTGTAAGAACCCTCCTATATATATATTTAACCATGTCCTAAAGGAATATACCAACTAGCTTGTTGAAGATAGAGAAATTGTATTTCAAGGCATTTTTCAATGAGGTGATTGAGGTCAATATCAATCATCCAATGCACATATTTCGCTATTTGGTTGGAAGGAATATTTGAAGAAGGAGTATCAAAGTAGTACATTGAGAACCTCTTCTATTTTGGGACGAAATGGCACAAATCATTACCTTTGAATTCCCTATCAAACATCGAGGTGGAGTGGTACAAATTCATAATATTCCCCTATCTACTCTACCAAAATTTCATGGTTTGGAAAATGAAGACCCATATACCTTTTTATTTTTAGTTTGATGTACTTTGTAGAGGGTATGATTATTGTACTAATGAGAAAAGGTTGCAAGTATTTCCTCTTACTCTTAAAGGATCAGTTGTCTAATGGTTCATGAGCCTTGGGGGGAACTGATTTCATACATGGGAAGACATGAAGAATGTATTCTTGAAGAAATATCAAGGCTACCGCCATGCCAGTGAAGATACTTTTCGAATGATGTAAGGGGAAGATCAAAGTTTGGAGGACTATGTGGAGTTATTTCAATACAACCTTCAAAAATAAAAGAACAAACATATGGGAAAACAAGCCTTGAAAAATCTCCTACTCAAAGGAATAAGAGATGAACTTTTAGAACCTTTAAATATGATAGGCGCAAGCGATGTTTTTCACTAACCATATGATGATGTTTGTCAATTATGAATTAGGTATTCAAGAGGAATCTCCAATATTGGTAAGAATTCTCAAGAACTTTCCTCTCAATTTTTGAAATTTGCTACGAACGCCTCCCTAAATTTACAATTGGATGGTTTTGAGGAAGAAAAAAGTATTACAAGGAGGATAACTCGATAAATTATTTCCCATGATTGTTAGGGATATGAAAAGTATTTAAGGAATCAAGGAAGGAAATAAATAGACCGCCAATTATAACTCAAAACTAGTCATCATTTAATACTTAAACTGACATTTATTTTCCGAAGCAAGTTCCTCAATAGATCTATAACCTTACAGTTCCATGGCATACATATAATCAACCTCTAATTCAATACTCCACCTAATGGCCATAGTGACCCTCTCCCTCGAACTAAATATTATTGCATCCTTAAGGATGGTTTGGAGACTCCTCTTTAGGGAAATTCCACAAGGAAACTCCATTAACTGAGCCACAACAACTACAATTCTTGTCCAATACCCCACCATTTTATCTTTCTCTTTGGTCTCAGTCATTTGTGCAACCAAATCCTAATTCTAATAATCAAGTTGCACATCAATTTAAAACAACTATTTTTCCTACTCACTCACCTATCAAATATAATTTCATACCTTTTAGAAAGGAGAGAGGAGTGAATTCAAAAACTTCCCCTATTACCACACAACATTTAGCTCAGGAAGAAACTTTAATCCATAAACCATTGGAGGAGAAATATATGATTGTATTTTTTTCAAAAGTCGTTGTTGAAGCTCATGAACATATAAAGAGAAAAACCCTAGAATATCCCTTAACCATCCTTGTGAATTTTTGAAGAGATAAAACATTAAGCTATGGAAGACTTGTACAAGTTGGAGAACCATGAATATGTGGGTTCTATTGAATCATGGTTCCAAACAGTCATCAACACACCCCATTCCCTAATCATTCAACAAGCCTTGGTACCACATCAGTTAAAGATGTTGATTTCTCATACTTTGATATGTGTTGAAGTTTACATTTTAAACTTGAGTGTGAGTATATTTAGCATCTTGTTACGCACAAGGTTATACTGGAAGTACTCCTACACTTGAAGGAAACCTTCCTTTCTTTAAAATAGTATGGGGTAGTATTAAAAAAATAAATGAAAATGCCATTTGGAAAAAATTTATTATAGCAACACTCTTGCAATTGGAATTCCCTAAGGAAAAAATATTGAAATTATTATTATTATGCACTCTTGTGGTAAGTCTTATCAGAATCAATTCACTCTTAATACCTCATATCTTGTGAAGTGACATTGACCATTGATTGGGTGGTTCTTCTTCATATTGTTTGGTCATCCATTGAGTCACTCAGGGGGATGTGTCATTTTTTTTTCTTAACAGTTTCCATTCACAAGCCAAAACACTAACCTTAGCCTAGTCATTTGAAGAAATAGTCATCCAAGAAATATTTTCAAGTTTCTCTTCAAAGGTATTGTTGAAAAGAATCCTATGGTGGACCACTCATATAAAACCCTAATGAGATCTCATGAGAACCCTAGCATGATTAACTCGAGGAATATTTCATTCATTATTATAGATGCTTTCTTTAAAATGAGTATTTAGGGTAGCAAGGCCAACCAGTAAAGATTAGTCATTAACAACTTTTCACGCCATCCTGTGCTCTTAAGAAGCAGATTTTCCTCTAAAATTTTTAAGTAACCTATTTAAGGTTAATCATAATCATAGTTTATTTCAACATAAAGAGATTAGTTGAGAGATAGGGGGTCTCATTATGAGCCGACCTACCACAATCATGGGTACTAATGAGAATGACATTACCACTACTATTCAACAATCTAGGCTAATGGATTTTAGTTGAAAAGATGGAACAAGAGGTCTCATCACATGTCGGATTGTGTAGAAATTTTGAATAATTAAACACTTATTCACAGAGATTATCCCGATTATACACTATTGCGGAATACATGCATAATACATAACCTCCTCTACGTTGATCATCAATTTAGCAGCATTAAAAAAATGAAACATCAATCGCATGCGTACATTAACACAGTATGTAACCCGGGGAAAGCTTACAGTCGAAAACCCCACACTATATGTATATTATAATGATAGAGAACATGCAACAATACATAGTACAATACTCCTCACAAGTACTCAATACTATTGGTGAGCTCCAGTATTGTAGCAATAATGCTACAACTCCTGGGGCTTCCTGTCTCTCATTTTATCAACCCGGTAGTTCGTACAAACTTGGAAGTGACGGTGCTATATGCACAAGTACTAGCTCTTGTCGCAGCTGTCACTTGGTCAGCTGGCACAAGTCCGCTAGGGCTCAAGCCAACTTCTATAGGCTCTCAGAAGAAGCTTGCTAATTGATGGACGAAAGCTAATCTCAAAGGAAAGCTACTCTACTTGACAAAAATGAACTGAAAGCAAATCAAAGCATGTAAACCTAGGAAACCCTAATTTTAACTAGTCTAACCTCTACAATGCAAGAAATGTGAATGAAACTTCTACCAATGTTGTTGTTACCTCTAATAGGTGCAAATGCATGGATCTAAACTACTTGCATCATGAAAGATATGTTTTTGTATTTTTCCTTTAAGTGTGTGGAATGATGGTGATCTTGTGCTAACTAGGGTTTGGTTGTGCAGATGGGATGAAGAAGGAAGGAAAGCGTGGGACAGGTTGGGAAGGCTAGGAGAGGTCCCTAGGGATCCTTAGCATCCATCCACAGAGGTTCCTCGCATTCAGATGCTCAGCAACCGAGAGAGTGGCCTTCTACAGGATGGCTATGGAGGATCCTACAGGATACTCTGTTTTCTACAGGATGTCTACAAATGGCTACAGGATGACCTACCGTGAGTGTTTGGAGTGATGGAGGAGTGATGGAATGGTAGAGGGAGATGTGTAAGGTAGGAATGAGGCTGGTGATGGCTGTAGAAGTGGAGGAATAGGATAGGGAGTGAATGTAGGGAGTAGGTTGGAAGATAGAGGGCTAGGTCAATGAAAGGGCTAGAGAATGGGAGTACGTGAGGAGTGAAAGACTTTGGGAGATAACAGAGCGGAGCAGGGGTCAAAGATATGGTTGCATGCATGATCAAGATGGAGGACGAAGTGATGGAACGAGGGAGAGCAGTGTAAGTGAAACAAATGCTTATGACTGTCACTCAACCAAAAATGCATCAACCTAAACTACCTATGCTTGTGAATTCAATGAACAGCAATCTAAACACGAAGGAGAATGTGCATGAAGTTGTGATGAAGGTGTGTGGTGCAGGTGTGAATGGCAAGGAAGCATCTAACGTGACTGTGACTATATTGCAGCAATCATCAAGTAAAGAAATGCGTGTTTTTGGTGGTTAGTCATGGACTTCACTCCAATCCCAGATGAGACGGCAGTGAAACTTAACAACCTTTTTGTTGGAGCTCCAATCGATTATATCTATCCTCTGCTACACTAAGCAAGTGGAAACAAATTCAACATAAGCAACTCCTATCTAACTCATGAAAAAGACCAACTTAACAACCTGTAATTCGAATTGCATGTGTAAATGAAAAGCTCAAAGTGCTGAAATGAAATGGAAACAACACTACAGCATAGGGGACCTATGGCTCTCAAGTTGGGCCCTAACCTGAGAGCTATAGTCTCCTTAAGAAAAACTCAAAACTAGATCACAAACTGCCTTCTTTATTCATAACTGATATCATGCCAAATTGGCTTACAAAAAGGAACGAAAACTGAACTGTGCTCCAAAATTACAATAGCAATACGAGAGTTTCAACAACCTATCTAAGGCTAAGGCCTTCATACTTATACAAAAACGATGATCCAACAAGTGTCCTGCATTTTAGGAGCTCGGCTGTCCAACTAGAGTTTAACTGCTGATCCTGTAGGATGGTCATAATTGTTGTTCCTGTAGAGCAGTTTATAACTGCTGTTCCTGTAGAACAGCTGGCCGTTTTTTAAGCTCGGAGGGGAGATGGATTAGAGCTCGGAGTTCTTGATGGGAATCACGAGGGATGTCCCTAGAACCGTGGACATCCTCTCCCAAAACCCGCAGTGCCACCTCGTTGTCTCCTTAACTCCTTTTTCGTTGTCTTTTGCTCCCTTTTAATGCCAAAACCTGGAATCAAAATGCATTAGTCACGTAGAGAGAGTGCCTACCCTTCTTCCTACAAACAACATGAATAAACTAAGAAATGCATGCATAAGCAATAAAAATGAATGGTTTGAGCAAGTAGAATAGGCCAAAATGACCCCAAATTGTACCAAAATTGGGGCTCATCATCACCCCCCAGCTGAACCATTTGCTCATCCTTGAGCAACTTAGTCAAGATCCTCATCCTTCATGGCTTGCACTGCTCCCCTTACATCCCAAGCTTCTGTGGTGATGTCTTCTTGGTCGGTATGAAACCCTGCTGTGTTTTCTACTTTTTCCCATTGTGCCTGGTCATCCTTTTCTGTACTTCCTTCGACCAATCCTAGCAGCAATGGAGGGCTGAGTTTAAGGCCAATCCAGCTGGCCTGAAGTCTTTGCATGGATCTCTTGTAGAGGTCTACTCTTGCCGATGCTTCCCTCATTCTGGTCGGGGTATGGTACTCCCGGATCTTCAAACTATGTGCCAAGGCATGCCACCTACGTGCACAAGCCTGGGCAGCAGTTTCCCCCAAAATCTGTCCATGTCCTCAAAGTGGGCTATTGCTTGAGCTTGCTGGTCCATAAATTTCAAGGAAGCTGTAGGATCATTGGATAACTACTGGCGGGCTGAGATGAGGGCAACCGGATCCTCTGGTTCTGCCCGAATGTACAGTGGCTCCCTCACTTCTCGGCTCATGACCGATTTTTCTTCAGTGGCCCTCTGATCCTCATGATTCAGCCACGAAGCAAACGCCATCAACTGTAGATCGCCCAGGGCGATATTGGGATCCCAAGAGACTTCGTTGGGCAAAACCAAATTGTGGATGTAGAATTCTGCTAGCTTGGCTTTGTCCTCTGCTGAGCTAGTACTGCATATTTCAGCGAATTGTTGTGGGTTATGGATCTGCTCAATACCTCTTTGTGCTAGTGTGTTTATCTGGAACTGTAGCCACTGATCCTTCAAGTATAACCCATAAGACTTTGCAGGATGTCTGCACTGCAGGGCCTCCATGGCCCAACTGGCCATGCAAGCCAATTGTGTTTCCTTTTGTTGCAGCTGTTCCTTTAAGGCCTGCACTTCAATTCTTATCTGTTGTTCTTCTTCCTGTAGAAGTGTCTTTGGCTCTTCAAGATTGGTGGTCAGCTCCTTCTTGCCTTCTTGTTCATTTGTGATGCCCTTGGAGGACGTTTCTGCCCCTGCCTTGAGTTCTTGTAGCTGCAACCTTAACTTTTGGTTTTCTTCCTGTAGAAGTGCCTGCTGGCAACTAGCCACATGTTTGGCCATGGTGAACTCGCTTCTGACTTCCCTGAGCTGATCTTGTAGAGGGCCTATGTCCCCCACCCCCTTTGATTTGGCAATTTGCATCCATGTATGGGAGCGAACTCTTTCTTTCTCTAATTCAAAGAATAGGGGTACAGTAAATTTTTGTGGGATGATCTTGCCCGCCTCCAAGAAGGTATAATATGAATTCAGATTGGGCGAAGGGCTAGGTTCGGGTATATGTTCTCTTGCTGTTTCTTCAGGTAGTTCTGCCTCATCCGCCCCTGGTGATGAGGGTCCTCCTTCTTCTCTTTGTTCGGTTTCCTGTAGTCGAGCCAAGGTATCCTGTAGGACGTTTTCAGCTTCCTGTAGCCTAGTTTTCTAGTCCAACAGGTCCACTCAGTCTTGCCATGTGCTCTTCTTCGGACTTCCCTTTTCGTAGGTAACTGTGACCTTTGAGGGGGATTTTTCTTTGGGAGAATCAGGGGTATCCTTAATGACAATTGGGCTGCTGGACTGCTTCTGTGGCTTCCCTGTTTTTATCCGAACACTTCTCCGTGCTTTGAAGTAGAGAGGGGGGTCCCTCTTCCTTTTTCCTTTTGGCTTAGGTGGCGTACTGAGGCCGGCTAATACAGCCGCTGCCTCTCGGGCTAAAACATCCACCTTCTGCTTCTCAGATTTTGGTTTTGCATGGCTTCCTGTAGAAGCCTGTTTTTGTACTTTTGTGCTTCCTGTAGAAGCTGTCATCGGGCTTCCTGTAGAAGCCTTGGTCTTTGCTTTTGGGCTTCCTGTAGAAGCCTTGGTCTCCTTTCCTGTCGTGGCAGGCGTCTTTACATCTACTTGCTTTGCTGTAGGGGTTTGATCCTTTTGTTTGCTTGTGGGTGCTGAAGTGGTAATTGGGCTGACATGGCCTGCCCCAACTTTGTCTCTTCTGCTTTTTTACCGTATCTCTCTTGCTGATGGGATGGGGGAGTCAGCTTTTTCTTTAGCCTCCTTTTCTTCAGCCACCGCTTCCTTGTCTTCACTACTGGAGGAGCCACTATCTTCGATCAACATTTTAATGTCCCCATCTCGTGTTAGATTCCTAAATGACTCCCAGGAGAGGGGAAATTTATACGATTGCAGTGCATCCTCCACAAGCAATTTTATTAACCCATGATGGGCTATCTGATCAGGGACGCCCTGTCTTAGCTTTGTAGCACACTCCATTAGGGACTGCAGGAGATAATAAGGGATGCTTAGTTTTTGCTCTGCAGGAAGGTCAATTCCGTGCCTTAACTCAGTGAGGAGCCGGAAGTGATATGCATACACGATACTGAACCGGCCTTCACAAGTAATATATTTCATAATTTGCAAACTGACTTCGTTCCATGGTGGTGACAGGCTGGTCCTCCTCACCCCGTTTTTATCCTCAGAGAATTCTTCCTCAGGTGTGAAAAACTCCTTCTTTGCTTGCTGGCTCTGCTTCCGCTCTTCTTTATCCCACGGCAGACCCATGGGCAGTTCTGTGATTCGACTTATATGCTCTGGGGTGAGTTGGAGGCTGAGACCTCTGAAGCTTACCGTGGCCAGTGTCAGGGATTTAGGCTTCAAGGCCTGTAAGAATTCCTCGGCTACTTCATCATCGTAGCCCTGTAGCTTATCACAAAAAGGCATCCATTGTGCTCTAGTGAAGAGCTCAACCACTGCCGGGTTTCTCCTTAATGTATTTGAATCAGTGGGCTCTCGCCTGATAAACCCACCAAGCATGACGAACACAGTGGTTTTGACCAAAAGCGGTAGATACAAAGGAAATTCGGTCTTAGAGACAGAGCATGCAATGAATTCACAGAGCATAGTCTAATTATACTGCTATCCTGTAGAAGCGATAGTATAGGCACGGAAATCTAATATCTTTTATGACCAGACTGTGAATAATGACCTTTCCACCTTTGAAAACCAATTGCGGAAGGAGTTTCAGGGTTACCTCTTTTCCGCCACCTTTTTTACGTGAAGACTTCACCTTCCTGTAGAGACTGTTTTCCTGTAGATACTGCTTCCTGTAGAAACTGTCCCTGTAGGAGCAGTGCGCAGACTTCGGGGGGAGCTATAGTTGGACAGCGGTCGAGAGGTGCCTTACCAGCGTTCAGGTAGCCGAGAGCTTGGCGTATCAACATGCAGAGGTAATCAGAGGAGCTACTCGAGTCTTGAAGTGAGGTTGATGGATATACACGCTTAATCGAGCCGATTAGATTTTGAATCGGCGCAGCTCTTGGCGCGGGGGGTGAGTTGTCCCCGCTGGACCGTTGGGTGACGTCACCCATCATTCGCCTGCACATTCGCTTGCTGCCGCATTCATTCCCACAGATCTGCCGCCGCCCTTTTCGGTTAAACTCGTTTCACGGTTGACGGGACTGATCTTCACGTGCGTGCTGCGTGTGTCCTTTGTTGTGGCTGCCACCTCATCATCCTACTATCCCTTCACTAGCCGATGTGGCCAGTCAACTGGCCTTACGGCCGCTCAACCATTCACCTTTATGCCATGCAAAACAAATCAAAGTAATATCCATGCGATTTGATGGAGAGAAGGATTAGAACACTTACCTGCGCGCATTTGCATATGATTTTCAGGTTTTTGGACGACAGATCTACCTGCTGCATGTGGCTTACACAGTCCGGAGGCTCGTGGTCACGGGATGCTGGCGCTATGGTGGTCGTTCTGGTTGCATGCACCTGTGTTTTGCTTGCAGATGGCTGGCCGATGAATGGCATCCACTCCTGCAGGTTTGACTGCTACAGGATTCCCGTGGGAGCCTTGCAACAGTCTCACCTCCTTGGGTGCATGCTGCATGCTGGCGGTTCTGGCTTCTCGATCACGATCCCAGCGCTTCTGATGCATAACGTGGATGTGGTATGGCTCTCGGTGCTTGGTTTTTCTTTGACAGATGTTTTTCACGAGAACTCATTGCTTCGTTGTGCTGCTGCAGGGATCTTGGTTGCATGGCGACGAGGATGGTGGAGCAAGATAATAGCAATGTTCAGGGGTGCCATCAGTGGCATGCATGCATTCAATCCACTCCTCAGTCGCTAGATCTTCATTTGAAACACATTTCGGCCGTCGCAACCTTCTACAGGAAGTTTCCTGTAGAACACAGAGCTTCCTGTAGAAATTTTGCACTTTCCTGTAGAAGATCCGCGTCTTCCTGTAGGAAGACTGTCTGTTCCTGTAGAAAACTGTATCTTCCTGTAGAAGATCCAAATCATGATAAAAATTGCACATACCTTGAAAAACATTGTTATTCTTGGAGGAGGTGTTGATGACATCCTTTGATAGCATGATGAAGGCCCCTGGCTTGGAGTGGAGAGGCTTCTTCTCCTCCATAGAACATCTGCATGCAAAACTTTTATTGTGCTTATTGTTTTTTCTTTTTTTTTCTCTCTTTTTTTCTTTTTTTTTTTTTTTTTTGAAAAGATAGCAGGGGCGCCCCAAAGAGGTTTTCACCCTTGCTACCTGCCCTGAGCACCTCAAAGAGGTTTTCACTCAAGGATCTTTTTTTAAACTTTCTTCTTCTTTTTTTTTTTTTTTTTTTTTTTTGAAAGACAATAGGAGCGCCTCAATGAGGTTTTCACCCCTACTGCCTGCCTTGGGCGCCTCAGAGAGGTTTTCACCCAAGGATCTTTTTTTTTTTTTTTTTCAGGGTATGCCCAAAGTGGAGGCAGAACCCTTCTCTATGACCAAAACAGATTTCTCCATAGTGCTGATAAACTCTTGTCTTGAGGGAGGCTTTCTGTAGATCTTCAATCGGTGCCCATTGACAAGCATGGGAATGGCTTCCTCATCAATGGTTCGAATGAGGACAGATCCATTGTCATGGCACTACTCCACTACATATGGTCCTAGCCATCTGGTTCTCAACTTCCCCTTGAAATCTTTGAATCTGGAGTCATACAACAAAGCCCAATCTCCCGGCTGGAATTGCTTGTCATGGAGATGTTGGTCATGCCACACCTTTCTCTGAAGTTGAACCACTTCTGAGTGAAGGAGGGCCTGCATGCGGTGCTCATCCAGTCCATTCAGCTGCAATAACCTTTCTTGCTGTGCATGGCTGAGATCTAGGTCCAACTGAGCTGCCATCCTCAAAGTGTTATACTCAAATTCAATGGACAGCAAAGCTTTCTTCCCATAGACCAGCTCATAAGGTGTGAAGCCGGTGGTGGTCTTCCAAGTGGTGTTGTAAGCCCATGTGGCCTCAACCAGGCGATCTGCCCAGTCCTTTCTGCTGTTGCTCACCACTTTGGTCAAGATCCCCTCTAATGCTCTATTGGTGACCTCCACCTGCCCATTTGCTTGAGGATGATAGGGGGTGGAGGTTCTATGCTTGATCTTGTGACGAGCTAGGAGATCTTCAACCAAGTGGGAGGTGAACTGGCTCCCTTGATCGGTGACCAGCTCTCTTGGATAGCCAAACTTATAGAAGATGTTCTCTCTCAAGAACTCGGCCACTTTTTCTTCTGTTGCTGCTTTGATGGCTTTGGTCTCTGCCCACTTCGTCAGGTAGTCAGTGCACACAATGATGTAGGATCTTTGCCTCGAAGAGGGATTGATTGGACCCACAAAGTCCATGCCCCACTTCTCAAATGGCTCAAGAGTCACTTGAGGTTGGAGAGGCATCTCATCCCTTTGGGTCGGTTTCCCCATTCTTTGGCATTGGTTGCACTAGCTGACATATCTTCTGACATCTTGATGCAGTGTGGGCCAATAGTAGCCTGCCTGCAGAATCTTGAAGGCAGTTCTCTTTGCTGCAAAATGTCCTCCACAAGGCCCATCGTGACAGGTGAGGAGGATGTCAAAGACTTCCTCTTCCCTTACACAACGCCTTAAGATCTGATCGGGGCCAAGCTTGAACAGATTGCCCCCAATCCATGTAAATGAGGCACTCTTTCTGATGATTTTGCTCTTCTCTTTTGAAGAGAGGTGCGGAGGGAACTGAGCTAAAACAAGGTAGTTTGCTATATCAGCAAACCATGGAGAGAGTACTGATATAGCAAACAGATGCTCATCAGGCATCTGGTCATCCACCGTCCCATCTTTATCTGCAGACAAATCCAATCTAGACAAGAAGTCAGCAACAACATTTTCTCTCCCCGGTTTATCAACAATGGTTAGATCAAACTGCTGCAATAAAAGTAACCATCTAATAATACGAGCATTCACATCTGGTTTATTCATCAAATATCTAATAGCAACATGGTCAGTATGTACAAAAGTCTGGTAACCGGTAATATAATGTCGGAACTTGTTCAGTGTGTGGACCACAGCTAAGAATTCCTTCTCAGTTACAGTGTAGTTCAGCTCGGCTTTGGACAAGTTTTTGCTAACGAAGTAAATGGCATATGGAAGTTTTTCCTCAACTTGTCCTAAGGCTGCACCTATGGCTTTGTTTGAGGCATCAGTGTGGATGTGGAAAGGTAGGGCCCAGTTTGGACCTCTCAAGATTGGTGCTGACACCAACTTGTCCTTTATCTCATTCAACCTCCTCTGACAATCGTCAGTCCACTTAAACTCCACATCTTTTGCCAACAGACCAAACAATGGTGAGGCTAACTTGCTGAAGTCCTTAATGAATCTCCGGTAGTATCCTGCTAATCCCAAGAAACTCCGGACATCCCTTACTTTTTGAGGAGGTGGAACCCTCTTGATGAGAGCAATTTTGTTGGGATCCACCTGCAATCCTTGGGAAGAAATAGTATGGCCTAGCACGGTCCCCTCAGTCATTAGGAATTCACATTTTTCAGGACTAAGGGACAAGTTCATCTCAGTGCACTTGGTTAGGACCTTTCCCAAGTTGGACAATGCTTCCTGGAAGTTGGCCCCATAAGGGGTAAAGTCATCCATGTATATTTCCACTGCATCATGGACCAACTCCGAGAAGATGCTCAAGACAGCTCTCTGAAAAGTAGAAGGAGCATTGCATAGCCCAAAGGGAAGGACTCTGTAGGCAAAGGTACCCCAAGGACAGGTGAAGGTGGTCTTATCTTGGTCTTCCAGGCTGATTTGGATTTGATTGTACCCGCTAAACCCATCCAGGAAAGAGAAGAACTTCTTTCCTGCCAGTCCATCCAACACTTGATCTATGAAAGGTAGGGGGAAATGGTCTTTCTTGGTAGCTTTGTTCAACTCACGGTAATCTACACAGATCCTCCACTTCCCATTCTTCTTGGGAACCAACACTAGAGGGGACACCCATTCACTATCTGAGATGGGGTAGATGAATCCGGCATCCAACAGTTTTTGCAATTCTTCCTTGACAATGTCTTTAAGGGCTGGATTCATTCTCCTCTGGGGTTGCCTAACTGGTTTACAATCCTCTTTGATGTATATATGATGGGTACAGACCGAGGGATGGACTCCTTTCATCTCCTTATAGCTCCAAGCAAAGGCATCTAAGTGGCTGGCCAATAGGCTACACAACTCCTTCTCCTGGGAAGGAGATAGGGAGGAGCTGATCTTTAATGCTCTCTCAGGGCCAAACTCCACACTTTTGACTCTGGGAGTGACAGGGCCGGTTGTACAAAGGTCCACTGAGGTGCTAGCTTGGGCATCCTCCACCAACTTCTCTAAAGATAGTGCACTGGAAGGTGGATTCTGGATCAGGGTCTCAATCAGATCATCCTCGGTAGGAGGGTCTCTTCTATTGGTATCTAGGGTGCACAGAAGTGCAGAGTACACCTCGTCTTCCTCTCCTTCCTCCAACCAGAGTGGTAAATCATGCTCTAAAGAAGGTTGGGCAGGAGGGTATAGGACTAGCTGCTTGGACATGGGACCATTCTTGATGGTCATGTTTCCTGCCCGACAACTTATGTAAGCATCTGCAGTAGCTAACCAAGGCCTTCCCAAGATGAGAGGATATCCAGTAAGCTTGGCCTTTGGTTGCAGAACCAAGAAGTCTGCAGGGTATTCCCAAGAATCAATAGAGACCAAGACATCCTCCACAATCCCTTCGGGAGTCACGGTGGAGCGATCTGCTAATTGCAGTACTGTCGAGGTCTTCCTCAAGGAACCCTGAAGATTGAGTTTAAGCATGGTATCTCTGGTCATCACATTGATGGCTGCCCCCAGATCAATCAAGGTGTGGGGGATAATGGTGCCATTGATGTGAACATCTACTACAGGGCTTCCAGGATCTAGGTACTTTGGGCAGATGACTTGTCCTAGCATAAGGTCAGACAGTTGTCCTATGACATTGATAGTTGAGGCATCTTTCTTCCGTCTGCCTGGGTGTTTGAAACACTTCTCCTTAACCAGCTTGTTATATATAGGCACATCCTTGATGGCTTGGAGAAGTGGGATTTTTACACACAACTGCTTGAGCTCACCCACAAGCTCATCTTCTTCGGGGTTAGGTTGTGTGGTGGCTGTTAGTCTCTCAGGAAAGGGTGGAATAGGCTTTGGTTCACTCTCCTGATGGTTTTCCTCATCCTCCGGGGGAGGAGGTTGGCGATCTGGAAGAGTCTTTCCAGATCTACGATTGATCTCCTGGATCTCCACAGCATAGGTAGGGCATGAGGTCTCCCCAGTATATACCTGCTGAGCCTGTCTATTGTTGGGGTTCGGGTTCGGTTGAGCAGGCATCTGAGGTTGCCTAGGAGGAGCAGGAGGTAAAGGCTGAGGTTGAACTGGTGGTGGAGGCAAAATGGCAGGAGGAGTGTTGTATTGGGGCCTCCACCCTGACTGAGGAGCACTCCATTGAGGCTGCGACTGGGTATGTGAGTGATATGGATGAGAGGGAGGTTGAGTAGGATACTGAGGTGGATAAGACCATGGAGGAGGCATGGACCAAGAAGGATGAGCAGGGGGACCCCAGGAAGGCATAGGAGTCGATTGGTTGGGGTTGTAATAAGCTTGAGATGCCCCTTGCATCCCCTGCTGATAAGGTCTAGATCCTTGAGGCCTCCGTTGGTTGATGAAGTAGAGAGGTTCAGTGGGGGCTTCAGTCCCTTGGTACATGGCTTTAAATCTAGGTAAGGTTGGACACTGATTTGTTGGGTGGTCCTCCTCACAAACGAAACACACTTCAACCGAATGCAATGGACATTCGTTCTTAGGGTGTCTTCTGGTGCACCTAGGACAGAAGATAGCCAAGGCTCTCTCAGCTTCTTCTTTCTTCTGCTGGATCCTGAATGTGTCCAGCTGCATGGCAATGGTCTGTCTCACCTCACTCTTAAGATCTTCTAATTGGTTTGTAAACTCATGTTTGGAGAAAGGGACACCAGTGGAGAGGAGATTTCCTCTACCTCTTTTCCTAGCTGCCCTAGAATGATTTCGGAACACAGTCTTGATGTCCTCATAAGGCAGTTGGTAAATGTCCCCCCCAGCTAACATGTGAAGGGTGTCTAAGAGATCTTCAGGGACTCCTCGGAGTAGAACCAACTTGAGGGATTCAGGGTCAAGTGTGCACCTGGCCCGTTTATAGCTAAGTTGGAACCTCTCCTCATAATCCTCTAAAGACTCATCATTCCCCATGGTCATTCGAAAGATCTCTCCCTTAGTTTCCTTGGACCTACAATAATCCCTATACTTGGTATTGAAGGCTTGCTGCATCTGAGCCCATGTAGCTATGCTATTCCCAGGTAATCCCATGAACCAGCGTAGGGCTGCATCCTTAAGGGTGGAAGGGAAAAGCTTCAGCTTTTGCTCATCTTCAGTATAGTCATAGGTTCTACAAAGGACAGCAAACTCAAACAAGAAGGTATCAGGATCCTCAGTGGTCAGTCCATGGAAGTGAGGCAAAGCAGAGGGGCTAATGTTTTTCATTTTCATCTCTCCATTGGTCTCTCGGATGGGGAAAGCTCCTTCTATTCTCTCATCTTCTCTCCTATTATCAGCCATGGCTACAGATGGAGTGGTCTCTAACTCTTCTTCTTCTATAGGGTCTTGGTATATCTTCGGATGTTCACCTATAGGTTCCTCTGGGTCACGGTCACCAAAGAAGAGTGAAGGGTGACTCAGTGATGTGGTGGGGGTGTTTGGTAGGAATTTGCCTGATCTATCACGGTTCCTACGAGGCATGAAATGGAAAGGACTTGTCTTTCTTTTGTTTTGAGTGCTTTTGTTTTTTCTTTGGTACCTGCAAAACTAAAACAAAGTGATCTACAACTAACTATATTGCTCAAATGAAATTGCAAAATTGGAAAGCTAATCTAGGAAAGCAAGAAATATTAATCTAGGAAAGCAGGAAATGCTAATCTAGGAAAGCAAGAAATGCTAAGCTACTTTTGCAAAAATGAAATTGCATAATGGAAATGAAATAAACTACTTAGAAGAAGGTTGTAGTAGAAAATAGAAGAATAGCAACAATCACCAATACTCTGCCGCTTCCCCAGCAACGGCGCCAAAAAGATGGTGAGCTCCAGTATTGTAGCAATAATGCTACAACTCCTGGGGCTTCCTGTCTCTCATTTTATCAACCCGGTAGTTTGTACAAACTTGGAAGTGACGGTGCTATATGCACAAGTACTAGCTCTTGTCGCAGCTGTCACTTGGTCAGCTGGCACAAGTCTGCTAGGGCTCAAGCCAACTTCTATAGGCTCTCAGAAGAAGCTTGCTAATTGATGGATGAAAGCTAATCTCAAAGGAAAGCTACTCTACTTGACAAAAATGAACTGAAAGCAAATCAAAGCATGTAAACCTAGGAAACCCTAATTTTAACTAGTCTAACCTCTACAATGCAAGAAATGTGAATGAAACTTCTACCAATGCTGCTGTTACCTCTAATAGGTGCAAATGCATGGATCTAAACTACTTGCATCATGAAAGATATGTTTTTGTATTTTTCCTTTAAGTGTGTGGAATGATGGTGATCTTGTGCTAACTAGGGTTTGGTTGTGCAGATGGGATGAAGAAGGAAGGAAAGCGTGGGACAGGTTGGGAAGGCTAGGAGAGGTCCCTAGGGATCCTTAGCATCCATCCACAGAGGTTCCTCGCATTCAGATGCTCAGCAACCGAGAGAGTGACCTTCTACAGGATGGCTGTGGAGGATCCTACAGGATACTCTGTTTTCTACAGGATGTCTACAAATGGCTACAGGATGACCTACCGTGAGTGTTTGGAGTGATGGAGGAGTGATGGAATGGTAGGGGGAGATGTGTAAGGTAGGAATGAGGCTGGTGATGGCTGTAGAAGTGGAGGAATAGGATAGGGAGTGAATGTAGGGAGTAGGTTGGAAGATAGAGGGCTAGGTCAATGAAAGGGCTAGAGAATGGGAGTACGTGAGGAGTGAAAGACTTTGGGAGATAACAGAGCGGAGCAGGGGTCAAAGATATGGTTGCATGCGAGATCAAGATGGAGGATGAAGTGATGGAACGAGGGAGAGCAGTGTAAGTGAAACAAATGCTTATGACTGTCACTCAACCAAAAATGCATCAACCTAAACTACCTATGCTTGTGAATTCAATGAACAGCAATCTAAACGCGAAGGAGAATGTGCATGAAGTTGTGATGAAGGTGTGTGGTGCAGGTGTGAATGGCAAGGAAGCATCTAACGTGACTGTGACTATATTGCAGCAATCATCAAGTAAAGAAATGCGTGTTTTTGGTGGTTAGTCATGGACTTCACTCCAATCCCAGATGAGACGGCAGTGAGCCTTAACAACCTTTTTGTTGGAGCTCCAATCGATTATATCTATCCTTTGCTACACTAAGCAAGTGGAAACAAATTCAACATAAGCAACTCCTATCTAACTCATGAAAAAGACCAACTTAACATCCTGTAATTCGAATTGCATGTGTAAATGAAAAGCTCAAAGTGCTGAAATGAAATGGAAACAACACTACAGCAGAGGGGACCTATGGCTCTCAGGTTGGGCCCTAACCTGAGAGCTATAGTCTCCTTAAGAAAAACTCAGAACTAGATCACAAACTGCCTTCTTTATTCATAACTGATATCATGCCAAATTGGCTTACAAAAAGGAACGAAAACTGAACTGTGCTCCAAAATTACAATAGCAATACGAGAGTTTCAACAACCTATCTAAGGCTAAGGCCTTCATACTTATACAAAAACGATGATCCAACAAGTGTCCTACATTTTAGGAGCTCGGCTGTCCAACTAGAGTTTAACTGCTGATCCTGTAGGATGGTCATAATTGTTGTTCCTGTAGAGCAGTTTATAACTGCTGTTCCTGTAGAACAGCTGGCCGTTTTTTAAGCTCGGAGGGGAGATGGATTAGAGCTCGGAGTTCTTGATGGGAATCACGAGGGATGTCCCTAGAACCGTGGACATCCTCTCCCAAAACCTGCAGTGCCACCTCGTTGTCTCCTTAACTCCTTTTTCGTTGTCTTTTGCTCCCTTTTAATGCCAAAACCTGGAATCAAAATGCATTAGTCACGTAGGGAGAGTGCCTACCCTTCTTCCTACAAACAACATGAATAAACTAAGAAATGCATGCATAAGCAATAAAAATGAATGGTTTGAGCAAGTAGAATAGGCCAAAATGAGCCCAAATTGTACCAAAATTGGGGCTCATCAACTATCTCCACCTGTTACACACAAACTAGCTCAGATCTGAAGCCTCAAATCTCCTCCACTATTTGCCTACCTCCACTGCGCAATCCTGCAAGAGAATCAATCACCCTATGAAATCGAATTCCTTTGGTTATACTACGCAAGCCTCATGGGAAATCTCCATCCATGCATGTGCAAATCTCATGCACAACTATAGTCACAACTGATAGCAATGTCAACCTCTAACACCTGTCTCCACTGAACTGTACATGCACTGAGTTAACTGATGTATTCTTTAGTTGCTTTATGAGTTAATAACTAGTGAATTAATTAATAATCAATTCACACAACTCATCACTAGTGTATTCTTTAGTTAGACTAAAATACAGCTAGTTCAACCAAGTCAAACTAAACACAACTCCATCAACTCCACAATCAACTCCACCGAAACTCAACCACATGAGTTCTAACTGAAGTCCTACATGAAATAGCTCAACTGACCCACAAGAAAAGTGTATTTCCTTCTGACAACTGCATGTGCCACATCTGTAGCTCAAACTGAAGTGCTCCAAGAGGATAAGATAATGGCACTATCGTTAGCTGGTTACCAAGTCAAGATTGTGGCTTTTGATTAATTTCTAAAAGTAAATTATTTTAAATGACTTTGAATCTATAACTAATAGATGGGACACAAGAATTTCATTGGGTTAAAAGGCATCCCTCTTCAGGATATATACACCTATTGGAAGAAGGGCCATCCCTATGGTATTAAAGTTAATTATACATTATGATTTACTTGGTCGTTTTTGTCTTTCTCTGAACTCATTATCATATCTCTTTGAGAATGGATTTAAGAAAATTTCAGTAATGTGCTTTGGAGTTCTACCTTTCATAAATATGAAGGTTTTCATGGATATGGGATCATTAATGCAGGTGATTCAATTTTCCTTACAAAAGGGGCTTCAACTATACGCTTGGATAATGGTAGGATGGTCATTGTGGGAAGGTATCACCTTGTTATCTTTCTTATTCCATATTTCCATGTATGTTTAATGCCATGACTTTGAAATTATGTTAGTTTTATTTGTAATGAAGATATAGAGATGAATAAATATTGATTAGGGTTACTCCTAAGATTCTTATGGAAATTTTGAATCTTGTCTATTTTATGATGACAAAATCCTTGCAGTAACAACATTGTTAGTATTCCTTTGGTAGCCCTTACATTAGGTACTCTTCTGAGAATAATAAAGGTCATTTTTGACATTATTGAATCTCTAGTCACAAGTATTTCTTATTAATGCAAAGGAAGTTGACATCATATGACCCTTACATGCGTGTTCTTATGTAATTATAAGCCCTATGGTTTAAGTCAATGTAGCATGACTCTAATAGAGAAACCCTATCCCTTCAATTTGGATTAACTTTGGTCTCTGCTAAAGGTTTTTCTTTGAAGAGGACATGCAATATGATCAACACGATGGGATGTCAGACCTCTATTTTTTCATAATTAATACATCTCTTTCCCTCATGTTGTTACCTAGTTCTCATATTTATTGTCGTCATTTTGCACATTCTTGTGGTAATTCACTTAAACATAAGCACATAGAGATAAATTAATAAGTTTCCTTTGTTTTAGAGTATTTATATAATATCATTACTCATTATGGATTTTTCCCCTTTTCTATGCGCGCAATCTTTCAATTTAATCTTGTACCATGATCTTGCACTCTTATGGATTTCCACACTAAGAGAAGATCGTGCATGTTGACTTTAGAATTTTGCACATATTTGGCATACAAAGGTTCTCAAGGAAACATATGGACTTGCAAACAAACAATTGGTCAACCAACTTATACATAAAATATATTTTTCCTTGCACTAGTCTGCCTGCACTAAAGAACAATCAATTTGGGGCTTTGATAGATCAACACACTTTTGGGGAAAACTAAGGAATTTTTTAATCCAAAATAATGTTTTAACACCTCTACATAATTTGGAATGCTCCCTGTTACACTAAAATTTGTCACCATGGCTATTTGCAGTTAGTATTACTCCATCAACTGTCATACTATCCTCCTTGGCAAGTCTTATACCTCTGCTCCTCATGTCAAACTCCAAGAAAGAGAGAAAGTCCTTTAAAATTCAATTAACTCTGGTTACGCAGTTTCTCTTAGCCTTACCTGTGTGTACGCACCCCAAGTTCACAATACCTGCGTACTTGTACGCTCTGTCTGTAAAGGGGTGGGTGCGTACTCCTGTAAAGGTCAAAAGGCGCGAGTTTCACTTCAAAAAAGTTACTTGTGGTCAAATCTAGAGCATTCTAGAAGATGGTTTGACGTGTATTGAGCGCCTCCAGATGGTTCATGCACCCCAAAGAAAGAGGAACTTATCCCATGAAGAGGGGAGCTATCCCATTGAAAGAGGGGCTTATCCCATTCATGGTGGACCTGATTAACTTTCTCCAAAGCATTATAAATATAGGCATTGGGCCAGAGGGAGGAGAGGTTGAAAGCTGAACATTCCTAAGGGTAGATGTTGTTGAAATTAGGACTCCCTTATAGAGCTTGAGAGGAGAGATTCCCATCCTTTCTTAGCTTCATTTGGAAGTGGGTGAGCTGATCAAAGTAAAGGAGAACTCTTGTTGGAGCCTGGGAGGGACCTGCACAACACCAAGGCACTGGTTGTAAGGTTTCTTTTGTTTCCTATTAATACAATTAAGTTCATTCTTCTCAACAAGTTGTTATTCATAATTTGTTTCATATACTCCTTGGTCTTTATGATGAATATGTTTTATTTTATGAGTTATTCAGGTGCTATGTAATCGTTTGCTTGTTAGTGAATGCAGGTTTCAAAGAGAAGGAGGAGCTCATCCGAATCGGAGAGGCTGGAATGCTACAAACAGCGTTGGTTTAAAGGTATGTTATAAACACCTGATTGCTTGTCTTTTAAATGCATATTTAGGGAAGGATAGTGCTGAGTCGCCATTTTGTCATGTGGAAAGAGTCAATTTTGCGGATTCCTATTCCTAACGTGATTCCTATTCCTAGTTATCCTGGGTATCCTCCTCTTGGAACTGGTCTTGTGACCCAGAATTTTAGGGATCCTAATCGGTAATTACCGTTTATCGCAACTTTGGATTTACCCGACTTGTCGCACCTAACGAACGATCCAATAAATTATCTTCCGTTTTGGCTGCCAATGCCAAATAAGTTGCCCAGTGACATACCCAAGTTCGAAGGTAAGTCTGGAGAGGACCCGTCGAATCATGTGATGACTTACCACCTCTGGTGTGCCTCAAATTCCATCTCAGATGATTCGATCCGCTTACGTCTTTTCCAACGTACACTCATTGGTCTCGCGGCCAAGTGGTACATTGAGTTACCACGGGCCTCTTTTTATAATTTTATCCAGTTAGCTACCTCGTTCCTAACTCATTTTCAGTTGCCAGTCAGATACGATAATGGTACGGAGTTACTAACTTCATTAAAACAATCGACGTCCACTTATATTTCTGATCATATTCATGAATGGAGACGCCGAAGACGATTAGTGAAAGTTTTTATCCCGGACCAAATCTTAGCTGAATGGTTTGTTAAATCATTGTTACCGAGTAGTTATTGAGGAGCAAGTCATTGCTCAAGCGCAGTACCTTGACTTAGTTTATACTCACTCAGGTACGTTACACGAAAAGATCCCAGATCTTCCTAAGTCAAATCAAATCGCTGCTGCTCCTTCGGGATCTCATGCTACTGATGGCATGATTGGTACAGTGAACACTAAAAGTAAGAAGAAATCCTCAAAGAATTCTTCTCCGATTATAACCTTACCAGACTCCCCGACAGGAGAATCTTCTGCTGAAGTTTCTGCCGACATTCACGCTGTAGAGTCATCTACGGCTAAATCAAAAAACGGTGGGAAAAAGAAAGGCAAGAAGAAGAATAAAGCAGACAAAACTCCAAAGGAGAAAATAGAAAAGTTGGAAACCAATGACGAAAAGCGTAAACCTCGTTATCCTTGTCTAATTTGTGAAGAGGATCATTTTACAAGAGATTGCCCTCATCGGGCAGAGGTTGTAAAAATCGTCAAAGGTTCCCCAACTCCTGCTGTTTTGAAAGATCCATTTCCAAAGCAGGAGAGTAAAATGATAGGTTCTTCCTCGAATGCCAGTGAAGAACCCATATTGATGATGTCTCATGTACGGATTGCGACTCGATCGCAAGATTATGGTAGTAAAAGTCTTGTTGATGGCAAAGAAGCAGAATCTTCTCATTCTAATCCATCAACCTCAGCTCCCGGTTCCGATCCACCACAGATCAAGAAACCTAACCCGGACTTAGTAATCAAACCGTCCGCCAAGGGTATACTTCGAAAGTCTGCTTTCAATCCACATGCGAGAGCGGCCCAAAATTATAACATTGTTGAGGACTTAGCTGTTTCACCCTCAGCAATGTCGGCTTTGGAAGTGCTACAATCATGCCCAGCACAACGCAAATTACTTTTGTCGGCTATAGGAGCTGTTGATGTTCAGGACCCGAACCTAATAATCTTTGATCTAGAAAATAGTACACCGCGTTTGCCTCATCAGATGGCTTTCCAGATTCCAGTGATAGTCAAAAACAGGCCTATTCATCGGACTGTAATTGATGAGGGAGCTTCCACGTGTATTATGTCGATACAGTGTTGGAGATCGCTTGGTTCTCCTTCCCTGAATCATTCCCCGACAATTCTTGAGGCCTTTGATGGCCGTGGGTTCCATCCGTTCAGCATTCTACAAGATTTGCCTATAGGGGTTGAAGGAAAAACTGTTAGTCTGGATGTGGAGGTGGTTGATGCCCCTCTAGACTACAACCTTCTTTTGGGTCACAGTTGGTCTTACGCTATGACAGCGGTCGTTTCATCGGTCTTCCGAGTAATAAAGTTTCCACATAATGGCAAGATCGTAACAATAGACCAGCTGGCCTACTTCTCGTCCGACCCAGCCTCTTCAGAGAGTATCCAGCATGTCGGTAAAACGACTATCCCTTATAAGGATGTTGGCGTAGGATTAGTTAAAGATTCCGGTTTACTGGGAACTTTTCCTTTTCCTCCAATCAACGCAGTGTCTTCATTTGCATCCATTCATATGATTACATCAGACACCATTGTTTATGATGATCCTTGGATCGTCCCTTCTGAATCTGAAATAGACTCATTTGGTGATGTTATGCCTTTGAGTCCATATGAAATTTCCTATGAAGCCGTGCAATATTTTACCGACCCGCGTTCAACCAAAATCGACCAAATGAATGTGGTCCGTGAGGAATCACTTTTCACATCAACCTCGGAGTTAATAGCGTTTCCCGAAGTTCTGTCATCTGACGAGAAACTTCGTGAAGTCCTGTGTGTAGACGATTTACCATGGGAAGATCTCCATCACAGATCTTCGTTTTTACCTGAGGATGATCGTTTTGAAAATGACTTCTCATCAATCTTTACAGTTGAATATGTCAAGGAAGCTCAGAATCCAATGAAACATCCTGATTCAGAGCTGAATTTGGGGAACATTTCTCAAACTATTCCCATTGACATTTCAGTCAAGCCTGGAATTGTTGAGAACATTCATATAGGTGCCTCGTGTACAGATGACGAAATTCAAACATACAAGGCCCTATTTCAAGAATTCCGCGACGTGTTTGCCTGGTCCTATGAGGAAATGCCAGGAATTGATCCCTCCATTGTTGTCCATGAGATCAAGACTTACCCGGACGCTAAACCCGTCCGGCAACGTCTGCGTCAGATTCACCCTCGAAAAGCGGCTGCAATTAAAGCAGAAGTAGAGAAGCTGTTGAAAGCAGGTTTCATTTATCCGATCCCGTTAACGGATTGGGTATCGAATATTGTTCCAGTTAACAAAAAATAGGGAACAATAAGAATATGCATCGACTATAGGGATATTAATCGAGCTTGTCCAAAAGACAACTACCCAACACCCTATATCGATCAAATAATTGATGATTGTGCCGGCAGTGAAATATTTTCCTTTATGGACAGTTTTTCCGGTTACAATCAAATCAATATTCTACCTGCCGATCAACCAAAAACGGCTTTCATTTGTCCTTGGGGGACATTTGCTTACTGCAAATTACCTTTTGGACTTAAGAATGCCATAGCAACTTTTCAAAGGGCGATGTCTTATACATTTCATGACATCAAACACATTGTTCAACCGTATCTCGATGATTTGTCTGCTCATTCTTTACATCGAGCTGACCACCTTGTCCATTTACAAGCCATTTTCATGAGGTGTAGGCATTATCGTATTCGGTTGAACCCACACAAATGTGTCTTCTATATAGAAGTGGGACGATTTCTAGGATTTGTAGTTTCAAAAGCTGGTATTCGCGTCGATCCCTCGAAGGTGGAAGCTATCATTAAATTGCCTCCTCCTTCGAGTCTTCGCCAACTCCAAAGTTTGCAGGGGAAAGCAAATTTTTTACGTCGATTCATTCCTAACTACGCCGAGGTTACAAATGGTTTCACCCGGTTGTTGAAACAGAACGCTCAATTCTCTTGGGATGAGATAGCTCAAAAATCTTTTGATGCACTCAAGCACGCGTTGACCCATGCACCATTGCTGCATCCTCCCAACTACAACCAGGATTATTTTTTGTATCTCGCCGCCTCCCACTCCACCATTGGAATGGTCTTAGTTCAGGAAGATGAATTCGGAACGGAACATGTGATATATTACCTTAGTCGGACGTTAAATCCAACTGAGCTAAAATACTCACATGTGGAGAAGTTGGCACTGGCAGCCGTTCAAGCTGTCCAACGTTTTCGTCACTACATTTTACTCCGTAAAACTACAGTCATTTCAAATTGCAACCCTGTGATCTACATTTTGACTAAAAAACTGCTAGGGGGAAAGTACTCTAAATGGATCGTTATCCTGCAGGAGTTCGACTTGGAGTTCGAGAAATCTAAGTCTAAGAAATCTTTAGTCTTTGCAGAGTTAATGTGTGATTTCCCGCGTGCTGACACAGAAACAGTGGCAGAGGAGCCCATTGCGGACGAATCTTTGTTTCTTATCAGCACCTTAGATCCGTGGTATGGGGATATAATCGTCTATCTCCAGACCCAATCCTTTCGGCCCGAAATTTCAAAGTCGGAGCGTCGGAAAATTCGATTCCAGTCCCAACAATACAAAATTATTGGAGATACTCTTTATCGTCGTGGGGCGGATTTGGTTTTTCGACGTTGCTTAACTCACGAGGAAGCTGAAAGGGTTTTGAATGACTGTCACTCTAGAGCATGTGGCGGTCATATGTTTGGATATGCCACAGCCCAAAAGATATTGCGCGCTGGCTACTTCTGGCCGTCCTTGTTTAAAGATTGTTTTATTGCGGTCCGAAAATGCCACAACTGTCAAGTGTTTGATCGAAAGATGCGCGCTCCACCTGCTCCTCTCCACCCTATAGTTTCCATTGGTCCTTTCGCCAAATGGGGTATCGATTTTATTACATGTAACCCTCACTCGGCCCGGGGGCATGCGTATATCATCCTTGCGGTTGATTATTTTACTAAGTGGGCCGAGGCGATGCCTACATTCGAGGCAGACGGCAAGACAGCTGCAATTTTCGTATTCAATCACATTATTGCTAGGTTTGGTGTCCCACAAGCGATAATCACTGACCATGGGCGCCATTTTCGAAACATTATGATGACAGAACTTACAGGCCAACTTGGTTTACATCACGATAGTTCCACTCCTTATTATCCACAAGTGAATAGTCTGGTTGAGTCCATCAACAAAGTTTTAGTTATCATGATCCGACGAATCATTGGTATTCATCGGTCAAATTGACACAACATGTTATTTTCAGCGCTTTGGGCATACCGAACCTCAGTGAAAACATCAACAGGGTTCACTCCTTTCCAACTAGTTTATGGTTTGGAAGCTGTGCTGCCCATTGAATGCGAAATCTCGTCACTGCAAATGGCCATCGAATTACTTCCAGCTACTTCCGAAGAGGAGAAGTGTTTATTATACTTAGCTAAGTTAGATGAGACTCGACGTGATGCTGCATTGGCGATCGAGACTCACGCAAAGCGTATGAAAGCTCAGTATGATCGAAATGTGACCCCTCGAAATTTTTCGGAAGGAGACCTAGTGTTATTATATGATCAAGCTAATGATAAATTAGGTGCTGGAAAATTTGTTCCTATGTGGCATGGGCCCTATATTGTCAAGCGAAAGCTAGCAAAAGGGGCCTATGAGCTGGTAGACTTTGACGGGGACTCTTTGGGTAAGCCCAGAAATGGACTTTACCTAAAGAGGTATTATGCTTAAATAATGGGTATGGAGATTTTAGTTAGGTTAGGTTTTTCTTTCTAGCTAGTGTGTTTGTTAGTTTAGACAGTGTGCTTAGCTTAGAGAGTGTGTTTTTCGTCGTTATTCTGGCTTATCTTGGTTTTACTCTTGATATTGCAGATGTCGACGCCTCTCCAAACGTACATTGGATTCGCTGATGGTGCTTGTCATAGTACACGGAATATCTCTTCCGCAGGTTGGGTTATCTATTCGCCCTCTGACGAGTTAGTTTCCATGCATGGGGTGAGCCTCGGTCAAACAACAAACAACATTGCAGAATACAGTGCAGTGATTGAGTTATTATCTGAATCTATTTCATTTGGGATTCGGAGTTTGATAGTGAGGTTAGATTCTGAACTCGTTGTATTACAGCTTAATAGAGTCTATGCCATTAGAAATCCAGTGTTATTAAGGTTGTTTTTGAGAGTGCGTCTCTTGGAACGTGAATTTGATTACATTGAATATCAGCATATTCCAAGGTCTTTAAATACATTAGCAGATGCAATTGCTTCTCGAATGTTAAGTAGACATTTGCAATAATCATACATGTAAATTTAAAAACATTTCATCACATATGTTCAACAGATAAGCCGGTAATAATGATATATATATAGATAGGAGTGTGTCAAAAAATACATCGTCTTCGATCATAGGTTGAAAAACACCTTATGATCGGCAAAAATGATAAGTACAAAAAACCAAAATGTCGCATGTGTCTACAAAAATGACCATCCAATCACTGGTGGTGCTCCCTATATGACACCACTGCACGGGCTACCCTACACAAGAACCTCCTAAAAGGTCCTGGGACTCCGACTACATAGCGCTGAAGCCTGATAGGAATATCATCTATAGTAGTCTCTGGTATATCCGCCGTCAGACGCTCTAGGTCTTGCTCCAACTCAGCTAAGGTCTCTGTAGCCTCGTCCTATGGGACCAGTGCCGGTGCAACTGGTTGTCTCCTCTCAAAAGGCCGGAGATTGGCTGGACGCCGTGGGCCTACATCTGCATTTTGAAAATTTTTACTGTCAGTTTTGAGACGATATATAAAAAATAAAAAAAAATAGATAATTTAAAAACTTGTGAAAAATGAATTACCTGTGTCGTCCCATTGTTCTCCCTGTGGAAGAACCATGTCCGAATCTCCATGAAAATCAACTCCGGCATAAGGAAAATCCTGGATCGCAAAGACCTGGTCCTCTAACCAGTGAAAGTAACCCGCAGGAAATCGGACAACCCCCGCTCCCTCATCAGGATGACGGGCCATCACCGCAACCCATCGCATCAACTTAGGCTCCCGAGGAGGCCCAACCTCAACAGTGAGATGCTGCGGGATCAGCATCGGAACTCTCTCTAGAGCAAAACTCACAACTAAAGGCCCATAACCAAAAGTCTTTAGTTGCCCGTTTTTTTCCCTAGTCAGTTGGCCCTTTAAATTGGCCAACACAGCATCACACCAGTTGAAAATGGTGCCTCGGTAGCAATCAATCGCCATCCGCATCTGGGATCCAGTGGCAATGTGCAAAGCGGCAGCCCCGCAAAGTCTGGTAACTGTAAAGGCAATTACCATAAGTTTAGGTCGGGATATAGTTTTGATCTCTATCCCCTTCTCTTGGTTTTGATTTTTGCCCCACTCTAAACGGAGACTAGTGATGGACTGGCCACCCGGCCTAGTCCAGTACAGAGTCAATTGTTCGCCCCTCTTGGGCAAACCAGTGAGAAAATATATGTCTGAGGGCTCTATCTCGAGCTGGTGCCCTCTGATGTAAAAGCACTGATCCTGAACGTTCCACCTTTCAACCAGCCACTCTAGAAAGCGCACCTGGGCCCTCATGCCAGGTATGGCCCAGTATTTGTAAAGACCGCATGCCTTCAAAGCATCAATGGAAGGTTGATGATTAATCGCGGCCAAATCAACATCTTCGTGTTCTCTCTCGCGCCAATCAAGCATGGTGGGCAATCTACACACCATAAAACATCTGTTAGAGTCTATAAAATTAAAATTTGTTGGTCCATTTTGGAGAATTTGGCTTTTGAAAATCCTTTCCGCGGTGTACGCAGGCCGCCTTTAGAGACAGAGCGTATGTACGTAGGCTCTCTTAAGGCAGACTGCGTACGCCCGGCATTTTCCCAACTGAGAAAATGTCGGGGTACGCAGGTCACCAGTGGAACACCTGCGTACCCCGAAAGGCGGACCTTGAAACCCCAAACTCTCCAAAAAATGAAACTAGGGCCTAAAAATGAATTCTAAACGGATGAAAATGAAGAGGAGGATGTTGTAGAATACCTGAAAGAGACGGCGTTCGATTTCGACGGTCGGATTCTCCGCAATGTCCACGGGAAGTTTCTTGCCAAAAGCCATTTTCCTCTCCTCAACAGTAAAATGGTAAAACCCCTTTTTATAGGTTTTTTGGGTAAATAAATGCAAATTTGTTTATTTTTCACCATGAAAAGGTATTTTTCAAAGTATTTTTATCAATCTTTAAACAGGTATGAGTAATGTGTTGGTTTTTGTGCAGGACAAAAGGATTTTCAAGGAAAATTGTCATTTTTCACGAACCAAAACATCAGAGTCATCTTTAAGCCCTTTTCTGACTCCTAAAACATGAAAAGATTGTCGAGCGTTTCTTTTACACTCGTTAAAACGGAATTAAAAGACGGTCCTCTTATAGCCCTTTTCTGACCGTAAAAACACGAAAAGATTGCCGGATTTTTGTCGTTTCAAATTCGATATTGGAAATAAAATGATGTGTCCTTGATCGCTTTTTACTTTTCAGGTCAGAGGCACTAATCATGAAAGTACTCCTTGGTCGCAAGATCAAGCGGTTCTCTCAAGTATTATTTTATACTTTTTCGGGCTTGGGAGACACAAATTTACGAAAAAGTTCAAACCTGGAGTCTTCTTAAGTTTTTCAGATTCTCTAAAATTGAAAAACGTCGAGTTTTTCCTATACTAGACTCGTTAAAATTTCACAGTAAAGGACCTGTTCGATTACAAACAGGAACGGACCACTCCTTCTTAGGGTCCGAATCTAAACTAAGTTGGACTCATCCGAAGGATGAGCTCATAATCAAGCATATGTTATCCTCCTCAAGCTTGTAAAAAATAAAGAGGTACTTGCCAGAAATGGTGGGGGAAAAGAGAGAGGAATGAGCCTACTTGTTATCCTTTGTCACAGAAAAACCTTATCACCACTTTTGAACATGACACTTTTCATTCACCTGGGTTGGGAAATCCTTTGCCTAAAAGTTGATCAAACCACATTGAAAGTCTTCAGCCGTTTCTGGGTATTAACTTTGGGTCAATTGTTACCAAGCCATCTGTCGTGTCGTTATGTGTTCAAGAGGTCGCTGCAAATAACCATTCACATGCAAAATACTTGTCATCCATTTTGACCATCCCTGAGTCAATCCTTACAGCTACATTTCTTCAACTTGAACTATGATTTCGTGTTGTGGGCTTGCCTACAACGGGTCGCTTTATATCGACATCAGCACATTATCTAGAAAGATGACTTAGAAATTGTCAGTACCTTGAAGTCTGCATGCATCAATGGCAGGTTTCTCGCCTTTGACGACAGTTTACATCATTAACTTTTGATCGAAGGATTCCGTGATATGTTCGACATCAACACATTCATTCACATCTCATGGATTGTACTGGGTACTTTGAGAACCATTGACATCACTGGTGGTCTCTCTCACACTTGTTAACAGTTTACATCATTGACTGGTAATCAAGTGGTTTCTACCATGTTCGACATCAACTCATTTATTCGCATAGATAGAATCGTACCATTTCGGGAAGTAGAAATGAAGACCCTAGATCTAGTTTCCACCATCCAGGCTGCGAGGAGTTTGTATTGATTATATAGTAGACTATTCATAAACAGATGGCTGCGTCCATACTGTGTCTACATGAGTCTATGATTATGATGTACTGCGAAATCATTCCTGTATCAGAGCAGTAGTTAGATTGTTAGTTAAAGTTTTCAATCTGAGTATGGGAATGCCTACCTCAGTGATGATATGATCTTACATATGTATTTTGTGTTGAATATTTTCAGGTTCTGACTGGGCTCTCCACAAGATAATCCTTGAAATGATAAAGTACTTCACCCTTCCTAGATGATATGAAACCCTAATCTACTACAGGCTTCGCACTTTAGGGGGCAATTTGTTACACTAAAATTTGTCACCATGGCTA
Organism: Pinus tabuliformis; assembly: GCA_031772625.1. NCBI lineage: Eukaryota > Viridiplantae > Streptophyta > Pinopsida > Pinales > Pinaceae > Pinus > Pinus tabuliformis. The sequence goes on from CM062810.1 coordinate 771,318,693, forward strand.
TTTGCAGTTAGTATGACTCCATCAACTGTCATACTATCCTCCTTGGCAAGTCTTATACCTCTGCTCCTCATGTCAAACTCCAAGAAAGAGAGAAAGTCCTTTAAAAGTCAATTAACTCTGGTTACGCAGTTTCTCTTAGCCTTACTTGCGTGTACGCACCCCAAGTTCACAATACCTGCGTACTTGTACGCTCTGTCTGTAAAGGGTTGGGTGCGTACTCCTGTAAAGGTCAAAAGGCGTGAGTTTCACTTCAAAAAAGTTACTTGTGGTCAAATCTAGAGCATTCTAGAAGATGGTTTGACGTGTATTGAGCGCCTCCAGATGGTTCATGCACCCCAAAGAAAGAGGAACTTATCCCATGAAGAGGGGATCTATCCCATTGAAAGAGGGGCTTATCCCATTCATGGTGGACCTGATTAACTTCCTCCAAAGCATTATAAATACAGGCATTGGGCCAGAGGGAGGAGAGGTTGAAAGCTGAACATTCCTAAGGGTAGATGCTGCTGAAATTAGGACTCCCTTATAGAGCTTGAGAGGAGAGATTCCCATCCTTTCTTAGCTTCATTTGGAAGTGGGTGAGCTGATCAAAGTAAAGGAGAACTCTTGCTGGACCCTGGGAGGGACCTGCACAACACCAAGGCACTGGTTGTAAGGTTTCTTTTGTTTCCTATTAATACAATTAAGTTCATTCTTCTCAAAAAGTTGTTATTCATAATTTGTTTCATATACTCCTTGGTCTTTATGATGAATATGTTTTATTTTATGAGTTATTCAGGTGCTATGTAATCGTTTGCTTGTTAGTGAATGCAGGTTTCAAAGAGAAGGAGGAGCTCATCCGGATTGGAGAGGCTGGACTGCTACAAACAGCGTTGGTTTAAAGGTATGTTATAAACACCTGATTGCTTGTCTTTTAAATGCATATTTAGCGAAGGATAGTGCTTAGTTGTCTTGTTTGTCACTAGAAAGCATTAGCTTCTAGGGAGGTTGGTTTTGTCCGCAAAATTGACTCTTTCCGCATGACACTCCCAGGTCGCACATGTGAGATTCTAGAAGAAAAATCAACAAATCTGCTTAAAATTCATATAGTTTTCAAACTTCCAACTTTCGCCTCGATTTTCATGCATATCGAGGAAAATCTTGAAATTTTTGGTTAATGGATTTTTTCCAACTATAGAAAATTATTTAAAATCCAAAATATTTCCCAAAATTCGCATTGTTTTAGGATATACACGAGATTCTTTGAGGCAGTTTTGTAAAAAATGCAGGTTTTTCCATAACTTTAGGGTCATGTACATAATGTAGAATTATTCACTAGATCATCATCTTATTTTATTGGATGATGGATGAACCAAACCTCCATCAATGGAAAATTGTTGTATCTTTAGTTATTTTATTTTCTATTCAGTTTGTAATAAAAAAACATTTATACACAAGGTTGTGGCTCCAAGTCAACTTAGGAGAGAAATCCATTCTTTGTACTCTTATGTTGATGGAGTAAATTTTAGGGGGCTCTCCCCCTTTCCCTATGAATAGTTGGAGCCATAGTATTGAACTAAAATGTATGAGGACTGATATTTCCATTAATAACAATGACCAATGCCAGGTTTCATTTCATTTTTATTACTTTTTGTTAATGCTTCTCTCTAATCTATAATTTAAGATTTATTTAAAGAGGGTGCAAGCTAGTTGGTTTGGGCCGAACCAATCCAACTTGTTACACCTCTGTTAGTTAGTATTGCATGGTTTTCTTTTGAAATAGATTAGTGTGGTGTGGATTTTCATTGATGGATCTTTTTATTCTTGCATAACTTATTCAGAGCTCTATTAGTTCTTTTGAATTATGTTGTCTCATTCAAGGACATATAATGTGTGTGCATTTTGGAATGATCTTAACTTATATTTGAGAAGGATTGATTTCATATATTAAAGATTTGTTTGAGTCATTTATATTTGATTTAAGTTCAGTACATATTGACTTTTGAAATCATTTATTTATCCATTTAAAGGTTTGAATATTGTGATATTTTAGTTCAAGGTTTTCCCTTTGCGTGTGGTAGCCCTGCGCCAAAAAGATTTTGAGAAAACTAGGGTTTTGACATTGTCTTATGAATCCTTTTCCATCATTACCAGTTCTAGGTTGTTCAAAATTTATTTGGAATGGCCATTATTTTTCATATATGACTTGGTAAACTGTATTGTTTTTTTTTTGGAATCATTTCTTTGGTTATTGTCAGTCTTGTTTTTAAGGTTTGAATGCTTTGATATTAGTGTTGATGAGGTTTCCCTCTAACGTATTTGAGCTATTATGGACCTAAATATCAAGGGAATCTTGATATTTTATTTAGATTATAAATGGAAAAATATTAAAAGTGCTTAAACCCTAAGTTTCATGCAATGAACCAAGTCATATTTAATAGGTATAATATACATGTGAGTGCATGATTTGGTCCTGTATATTTCTTACACAAATACTTACCTAACATTATGATCTTGTTCTCTTCGTTTAAGAATAGAGCACTATTTAGGAAAAGTGTTGGTACAACCCAATGTTGGAGATTACTTGTGTTTCAACAAGTTTCTTTTGAATACAATGAGACTGCTTAGTGAGTTTAATTAGTTATATATTATGACTGATCTTACTAGCTAATACAATTTTGGAATAGGTATATTTGAATGGTTTTGGTGTGAAAAGGTTTGTTGAGGATTGATTTATTATTTCTCTTTTAGAATTTGATTCTTGTTTTTGAAGATTGGTTTAATTTCTTTCTCTTGCAAAACCTTATTGAGAGGAAGTTTGGTTTGGGACATTTTTCTTGGTTTGAGAAAACAAAGTAGAGTGAAATAATTTTGTTATTTAAGTTTATAAATTTGATTTCCACACTTTACTTTTTAATGTATAAGGAATGAGAAGTTATAGTAGTGCAGGAATCACAGTTAGTGTAGGTAACCTATTGAGTGCAGGTAGACTGTGTTAAAATAGGGTATAGAAATTCGGTGTTTGCAAATATTTTTTTGGTGTTGAATGGTGATGGTTTTATGTTTTTTTTTCTAGAAATTTCGTTTTGATTTTATTCATCCATTTGCATGTGCAAAACCACTATAGACTCTGTTATATTGATAGTGAGTTGAAGATAATTTTTTTGTTGTGGAATGAGTTGAAATGCAAATAGAGTGACAGGGAAATATTTTCCTTGAATGCACAATAGTTTCTTTTTGGTTGATTGGGCTGCATATTCCAGTTGATTCAATGGATAATTCATTTGATGAAATTCCAAGATAAATCTAATTATTTTTGTTATCTTTAATTACATTCAGAGAGTGGGATTTATTTTGGTTTGAGGAATATTTATGGTTGGTGTGCTTGGGAAGTGTAGGAAGCAGTTTCCAAGTTGAAGGTTGAATGGTAGCTTAGCTCTCTCCATTAAATAAACTTCCAATATTTGAAGGATTGATAAACCAGTAAAGGATTAGTGTTTGATGTAGTTAAGGGTTTCAGTTCTTATGAATGCTTTCAAGTTTAGGATTAATTAGTGTTTTCATGAATCTATAAGGGTGTTGACGAGCAAGGTATTGTAGGAATTTGATTTGCATGTTGCTACAGGCTATCTCTTGCATTTACAATGCTGGATCTCGAAGTCCATGAACCCCGAATTGAAATTAAATTTTGGTCCATTAATATACCCCACGCTACACCCAACACTTGTCCTTTCCTTTCTTGCTTGATTCCTCCTTGAGTCCAAGTGCCTGTTCTCTCTCTTTTGGAGCTGTATTTTTGAAAGTGATCGAAAACTAAACTAGAAAAATTTATCAATTATTTTTTAGATGCCTTTTTATCATTGATGCCTAATTTCTCTTCCTCTCCTTTTTCTTTCTCATTCATTTTCTTTCACTTTCTCTGTAATTTCCCTTAGATGAATATTCTTGTCTCTTCATCTTCATTTTTCTCCTATTTTCCTTTATTCTTTGAATTAATTGTCTTTTATTTTCTTTTACATTTTCCAATGCCAATGCCAATTTCCATAGCCAATAATAAACCACAAGTAATACTCACTTTAATTTTTTTCCCCTCCATTCAACTTGAAATACATGTCCCATGCCCTTTGTCTTATTTTTTCCTTTAATGTCCTTTATTGCATGAAACGTTAACCCGTGGTTGTTACAAGAAGGAAGCATCTTCGTGTACTTAAGAAAAAACAAATGCCTTGGAAAAAAGTAAGGAGGCTATGTGCACATCTCCTATATTGGCCACACCTAACTTCAGAGAAACCTATTTTACGAAATGTGATGCATTAAACCATGGTGTTAGTGCAATTTAATGCAAGAAGGAATATCCATTTCCTTTGAAACTAACTGGATTAAAGTAAATAACTTACAACCATTTATGAAAAAGGTCAATTTAATAATGGTTTCCTTACCTAACAGGAAGACAATTCAAAGTAAAAACATGTTGTGATAGTTTGAAGTACTGCTCGGAGAAATGATTATCTTTAGAAGAGTAACAAAATGGGTTACAAATATTCTATGTTATGAATTTGGAATTATCCACAAAAAAGGAAAACGTAATATGGTGGTAGACTCACCTTCAAGGATAGAAGAAGAAATAGAGGGTTTACTATTGATTATTTTTATTCTACAATCTAATTGGGTGGAAGAAGCAAGGTTGTAATGGAAGAAATATTTGAAGGTATAAAATATTATTCAACTACAAAAGGACCCAAGTGCATTGGATAAATTTATATGGAATAATGATATATAACATTGTTGGGTGTGGAGCATGATTATTTAGAGGTCTTTGTTTCATCCAGATGTATACCGAATATTGTACACCCCTCCACACCAGGGGGTGCGGGGGGTCCGGGGGCCAGCAGTCCCCCAACGGGGATTTCGGGGGAAATGCCCGTGAAGCTAAAAACAGATGTAAAATTGCCTTGTAAAAGTATAGTAATTTCTAGTCAATCTGGGCAATTCATTAAGCGGATGATCTAACAGTAGAACTTATGTTTAGTTTAGGGTTTTTTTCCCTAGAATGCAACCCCTCTCTTTGTATGAGGGCATTGTATTGAGGCTGTGTAATAGATGTGTATTCTCCGAGCGAGAAATAGAGAGGTGAGATTGTGAGAGAAAACAAAGGATAATACATTAGATCTGCTGTAGGTTGTGTCTCTTCATTTTGCTGGATAATAGAAAGGAAGGACTAGCTATTCAGGGTGGACATAGCCCAAACTTGGTGAACCACGTATATCTATGTCTCTCTGGTTTTATATGTTTGTGTTTTTCTGCATATTATATGTCTTGCATTTCTCTGTCATATATAATATTTTTCTAACAAACATTATAACAATTGTCTATATTTATGTAGGAATCCCAAACTCAAATAAAAGGTCTTTTTGGAATTTCATACTTCTCTTATATAAGGAAATTCATGATAATTGAAAAATTAACATAGGATAAGAAGGTATGAAAGGTCATTCAACAAATACAAAAGGACCCGAGAGAATTTTATAAATTTATATATAAGAATGAATTATTGTGGTATCAATATTACCTATATTTATGTGAGAAACCCCAACTCAAATAAAAGTTCCTTTTGGATTTTCACACTTCTCTTATACAAGGACATTCATGGTTCTTGAAAACTTAGTATAGGATCAAGAATATTTTTTTCTAGAAATGTCTTAAAACTAACATTTAAAATCTTGTGATTGAATATGTGATTTTCCAACATAACAAGGGAGAAATAATCAATAACCCAAGTCTCTTACAACCATTACCTATACCAAGCCAAGATTGGAAACAAGTTTTAATGGATTTTATTATAGGTTTACCTAATTTAAAAGAAAGAATGTCATCATGGTAGTAGTGGACTAACTGTCAAAGCATGCCCATTTTCTCTCTCTTTTTTACCCTTTTAAAGCAAGTGCAATAGTTATACATTAATGGAAATAATTCAAAAGCTACATGGAATCCCTAAGATTATTGTAAGTGATAGAATTGAGGTAAAACAAAACCTTCCATACTTCATCGAAAATGTCCCCATTTATGGAATTGTATAGATATCATCCTTCATCTATCACTTAACCATTGAATAAAATGAAAAGGTTGAAACAGAGGAGGACAAGATAGGGAAGTAAGAATACGTTCTCAAACTATTTAAGGACAACTTGGTTATAACAAAAAATAGGATGAAACCATAAGAATATCAACATCATAGTGAAAGGGAATTTGAAGTAGAGGATTGGGTAATTTTGATCCTACAAATATTTAAACATATGTCCCTTGGGAAACATGAAATAAGATGGGAATACATAGTGTGTTCATGTGGCCTCTCCTGGATAGAGTTTACTACAAGGACTAAAGGCCTAGCTGCTTCCCCAACATGAGGGGAATCTTGAGGTCTAAAATGGTTCTCCTAAAAAAAAAATACTACTTAACATAATAAAATAAGAGTTATGAATTTTTAAAGAAAGAGAAAGGAAACTAATTTTTTATTGTATTTTTAGCTTATATCCTTATAGGTTTAATGAAATGTCAAGTGTAGATACTTGTTGGATACAAAATTAAATTTCATATCCAATGCCTACCCAATCTGCACACTTTTGAGTAGACCCACATTGTGAGGCCAGGAGGTAACTCCTCAAATACATTGTGTTTATTCTTTTAAATTTTTCATAGTTATATACATGAGGGACTGACACTTGGGTTTCACCTACCGATGACTCTTCCTTTTCCCTTATTTATTATTTACATTATTTACAAATGTTCATTGTTGGGCATGGAATCCCTCCAAGGCAGTTTTCACCAATTATTTTTGTAAAAGCTCCATGAATTGCAGGCGCGGGGTGCAAAATTATAATAGAGTCATAGGGTTTTCCACCCTAGTTTTTGTAATGTAATGTCAGCTGGATAGACCTGCAGATGGTCTGTGGACCATGGGATTGTATAAATAGAGCAAGGCTCTATGTAGTTATGATATGGAAGGGAAAGAAAGAGTTGAGTCATATCTATAGAGTGTGTCTTTTGGTCGTAGAGTAGAAGGCTTTGTCGCTGAGTGCGCAGAGGCGTAGTAGTCTGTAGCTTAGTGCGCAGACCCCTGCAATTGAGTGCACAGGGCAGGACAATTCTGTAACTAGTGGAAGAATTAATAAAGAGAAATATTACCATAATTTTGTATATCTTTTCCTTTTTTAATGTATGATTGGGTATAAATTGAAAATGTACTGTTTATATGCTACGCGAACATACTTGAATGGGTTGTATAACTAATTATAACATAAGACATCTAAGTATGCAAAGGTAGGTAACTGATATACGAAGATAAGTAAGATCACGAGTAATAGCCCAGAGTGTGGCTCTAGCTGCGCGGAACCCCCACAATGCCTAATTAGGGTTTCATGAAGATAGTATCAGGGCGTAAGACACAGAGAAGTGTGCAAAGTGATCTACGCACAGAGACGAACCCTAGGACTAGTCGAACCTCTCAGACATCTCATGGGTGAGGAAACCTGGTTCTAGCACCCTCCCATACTACTTCGGGTGAGACCTCAGCCCATGCTCCGTGGAATATTACCAAAAGGGCCAGTAGAACCGAGATTTTCTTGGCTAATTAACTCTGAACCTAGGTCAGGCCCCAACAAGGCAACAAATGGTTCCATTGGTGAGACCGGGATTTGCGTAAGAGATGTCTGATTTCGTATCACTGGAATCTGATAAAGAAAGAAATTGAAGATGAGTTGGACAGGAAGATTCATGAGTTCGCGGCGTAGGAAAATAGGAATCTGCAGCTATCAAAAGAAAAGTGGTTAAACTGCTACTTATACACAGAGATCCACAAAATTTTCTTTGCGTCCTTCCCCACTAAGTTGTATGAGTGGATCGTAAAGCTAGCAGATAGCCAAGGAAGGTGTAAACTCGACAAACCGTTTGTGTGGACTACAAAATTGGTGCATAGACTAGAAATATTGGAGGATAAGACTGTGCACGTTGTCGATCATTGGCTCGATCAAATCATAGGAGGATTCATCATTGAATTCACGGTAGATACTTTAGTCAGTTATAGCGAGGAAGAACGATGCTTCCTCAAAGGACCGCGAGGTAAGTACGTTAAATATTTAAACACTTGGATTAAAATTCTATTGTGTGAAAAGCGGGTTATGTGAATAAATTGATGTTTGGGGCTGCGCGAGGTGGGAAAATCTACAGAAATGAGAGTAGATCCGAACTAGAAACTAGCCCCTTAATTTCACCTCCGCAAGGGTCCGAAGAAGAGCTCGCAAAGGTCTCGCCTAGAAGTGCAATCAATCTAATAATAAAGAGAATTTTGTGCATACCAACTCCACCCACGCCACCTCTAGTTTCACTGTCTTCACCCCCGTCTTCACCCATACCAACCCTACCACCACCGCGAAGCAGTGTGGCAAGTGCAATAAAGCTACAATGTTCAAGGGAGTAGGGAATGAAGATCCGAACCAATTTTGGTTCGTGATAAAAGTAGCATGGGAAGCACAGGGAGTCACAGATGACAATATAAAGAAGGCAACGTTGGTCAGCACTCTGCAGGATCGTGCACTGACCTGGTACATTAAGCATTCCAATGACAATCCGAATGCGGGGATCATAGATATCCAAGTGGAGCTCAACAAAGAATTTAGCAGGCCGAAGTTAGAGGCACAATCGATCATTAGGTTCAAGGAAATCACAATGCTACCAGGCGAAACCCCATGGGAGTTGGATCAAAGATTGAAATGCATAATTCACGAAGCAAATGTTGTGTGTGGAGCATGATTGTTCAGAGATTTTGTTTCAGCTGGTTGTATACCCCAAGAAGTTTGTACACCCCTCCACGTGGGGGGGTGCGGGGGGGATTTGTCTCCCCCGCGGGGGTCCAGGGGGGCTGATCCCCCCCGGCTGGGGGGTCCAGGGGCTCGGGGGTAGCGCCCCCAAAGATAAAAAGAAATATAAAATTTCCTTGTAAAAGTATAGTAATTTCTGGTCAATCTGGGCTGTTCATTAAGCGGATGATCTGACGGTAGAACTTATGTTTAGTTTAGGGTTTTTTCCCTACAAGGCAACGCCTCTCTTTGTATGAGGGCATTGTATTTGAGGCTGTGTAATAGATGTGTATTCTGTGAGCGAGAAAAAGAGAGGTGAGACTGTGAGAGAAAACAAAGGATATTACAGCGGATTTGTTGTAGGTTGTGTCTATTCATTTTGATGGATAATAGAAAGGAAGGACTAGCTGTTCAGGGTGGACGTAGCCCAAACTGGGTGAACCACGTATATCTGTGTCTCTCTTGTTTTATGTGTTTTATGTGTTTATATTTCTGCAATATTTTATGTGTTCCATTGCTTTGTAATATATAATTAATTCTAACAGCAAACATGACATTAACAAATGGGCAACACCGCAAATGGTTTGTAACATCGTTAACGCCGCATCTACGGAACACGCTATCACAAAAAAGGCTAACCACTAAATCCAAGGCCTTGGAGGCTACAATGAGATTGCATGAGACCCTGATACAAGATCCTAACCTGGGAGTTCAGCATATTCACGCGCAGTTGAAAAACTTGTGCCTGGAGATGCAAAGTTTGAAACAAGACAGGACAACCTACCCAGAGGTGCGTGATGAGGTATGGTGCACAAAATGCAAGGGTCAAGGGCATGACAAAGACCACTTCCCGATGTTTGTAAATGACCTTGCAGGAGGAGAGCTAATGCCACTAAGGCTGGAGGCACAAGTAGGACCAAGCGCGCCACTTTCACTATGGTGCGCGATTTGTCAGATAGGATGAAAGCATGCTATAGATAATTTCCATCTATTACAAAAGTATACGCATAATTCACAATAGTTGTTCCGTAGGACATGATGAGCGCACCTGTAGGAGTTATGAGCTGATGATGGATCGAACTCCTCTATCAACCCCTCTATCAAAACATGGGAATGGCGCGCACCATATTTTAGGAGTGCTGACGAGGCCGAGGTGGAGGGGGACCAGGAAAAGGTCGCAGAAAATTGATTTGTTACAATTGCAGAGGGCCAAGGCATTATTCCCATGATCGTAAAAAACAAATGCAACCATCATGTTTGTATTGTACATTGTTAGATCATGAGACGAAGGACTATCCCACACTGATGGCGAGGTTGCGCGACAAGGGAGCACTCCAACCTCCCCCAACCCAAAACCTACAAATTATGAGGTCTTAGCCATGCGAGGAAGACCCTAACGTAAATCATGCTCCATAGTGGAATTACGATAGGGGATAACAAAGGCAAGCAACTTGAAGAAAGTACCTGGGTTCTCAAGGCTCCAACGAAGGAACCAAAATTTTATTTGGAGAGCGCTAAGAAGACTTTCATGGAAGCTAAGAAGAGCTTCACTAAGGCCTCCACTCCAGGAAATAAAGATAGACTGGAGCTAGAAATGGACCTATCAATGCTCACTACATTCTTGGGGACCTACATAAAGCTGTTGCATGACAGCAAGGCTGTAAAGGGACTGCAAGAACTCATAACTAGATGCGCTGGTACTGCGCCAAGAGAACCGCGTATAATACGGAAGCTCAGGAAACACACGACACGAACAGGAAGAGAGATGAGATTGACTGCACAGATTTGGGAATATGAGATAGACCAAGTGATTCTAGATCTAGGATCAGACACGAAGGTCCTGCCAAAACAGAAATGGGAGCACATGGGTAGGCCTGCATTGCAATGGTCTCCTATCCAACTCCGAATAGTGAACCAACAAAAGATCCTACCTATGGGGATATTGCAGGGAATCATAGTAGATGTTGAAGGAGCAAGCGCACTAGCAGATTTTGAAGTAATAGAGATTGTTGATGACAACAATTCCTACCCTGCGTTATTGGGAATAGATTGGGCCACTGACATGAATGACATGATAAATCTGAAAAACACAAGATGATCTTTGAGAAAAATTCACTACGCGTAGTGGTACCCTTGGACCCTGGAGAAGGATCGCGCTACATAGAGCCAGTGCATGACTACAACAGTGATGACGATCTGGATTTCATCTACAAGATAACCGCGCAGAAACAAGACTCGGTAAACCCAGTTGCGGATGGTCGAATTTCTTGGGAGAGTGAAAGCTCCTGCACATCAGATTCTGACGAAGCGATAGAATGATGGCAGGTTCAGTTACACGAGGTAACCACACTCAAATATAACATGATGACGAGATCGTTACTAATGTAGTGACAGAGGTAAGATATCTACCTACGTATGATGGGTTAAGCGAGGTGGATGAATTCTTGAACAAATTTGAAATAGAAGTGCCAAAACAACAACGTTTCAAGCTCTGAAATGGGTATTGTGCGCTACGTTGGCGAGATGGTGGGGTGCACACCAAACGAGTTTTGAGGACTGGCGCGACTACATAAGAATGATGCACATACGGTTTGGAAATCCTTAGATATGCTTAACAGAAAAGCTTGCTGGATAAAACGGTCTGTGCACCCAGTTATCCTGATGGATGCAGGTGTATGTTGTGAAACCTATGCGGATGCACATAGTCTTCAAATTAGGAGACACGGTCAGTAAGATGGTGCAGACAAGGCAATGGCATGAACGACCCCCCCGGTTGGAGCCATAGAATATGGAAAGACCAAGTGCACAGAAGGACATCCACGCAGAAGCCTTTAACAAAGTATGTGAAGCACTGAACAAGGTCCACAATGTGAAGTGAATTGATTGGGACCTGCATGTACTAATAGTTCTATGGGCTTATAGGACCGCGTGTAAGAACCTAACGGCGCAGGCACCTCCGAGGCTGGAATATGAGGCAACCGTTGTAATCCCTATGGAGCATGAAATGCCTAGTCTATGCATGATAGCACCAGTAGATATGATGGCTCGCAGCGCCTTCAAAGAAGGGATCGCACAGACGAAAGAAGCAGAATGCTTGGGACTTGAGGAAGAAGTCCAACAAGGAAATTTTAGGCTCCAAGAAATTGAGAAATAAAGGGTGAGATTAAAGAAGAAAAGTGCTCTGGTATAAATGGAAGTTAAGAAGCTAGAGGACGAGATAAAGGAAGATTTTCTCGATAAGAAGACCAAGGTGACAAAAAAAGGTGTGCATGATCCCGTTGACAAGTTCGAGACCTATTGCCATGAATTGATCAATCTGATGCCTGACTTAGACTGCACATTACTAAGCGAATCAACCACGGTAGCACATTGTAGATGGTAAAGTGCGCAATGGCTCCTGTAACAATGAAAGGTGGATATTTCCCATGAAACACGATGGATGACAGGATGAAAATTTACACGGGTGGTGTGACCACCTGACTAGCTAGGTAAGTACAGTCTTAGAACTCCAGGCAGTTGAAAGGAAGTGCAGGACTATAAACTACTCTGCTCGGGAGCTGCGCGACATTGGAGCTGTGCACAGAAGCAAAGATTCACAAGGTCTACGACCATGCATGGGGGATTGCGCTGCCGCGCGGGTTGGCCAAAAAGTGACTGTTGAAGTCACTATTCATGATGGGATGCTCGACTTGAGGTTAAATGGAGCGGGTGGCAGGCATTTAAGATACGATTTATGGGAAAGATTTTGGAAAATCTGTGGCCAAGGGAGCATTAATGAACCAAATTTGAGGAGGAACAGTTCCTGGCTGGCTTCCATCAGTAGGTGTAGGAGCAGCGTGAGAAGGCTTGGCACGATCACCATATTAAGTTACGCACCTTCAAGGTAAATTATTTAGTGTTTCTGTATGATAGTAAGTTTGATAAATTCGAGGGAAAGTTCTAAATGCATTGGCTAGGACCATATATTGTTAAGGAGGTCACAAACGAAGGTGCAATAGAGCTAGTCAAACTAAATGGAAAGCCTTTCCCAGGAAAAGTGAATGGCATCTGATTAAAGCCCTACACAGGTGGCATGACTATTTTACTAGTTGGCAGAAGCACAGTCTTCACGCTCCAAGCATCTGGAAGACGTCATAGGACTATAAACACATGTAGGGGGTACACACATAGATGCAGAGAAGCACTTATGACAACGCGGTCTCAGAACAATGCATGCAACAGATTTAGAGGGTAGCAACTTAGTGCACTACCGACCTTGTCGCAGTTCAAGCAAAGTTGGAGGGACCCACGAAGACAGTATCAGGGCATAAGAAACATAGAAATGCGCGAAGTGAACTACATGCAGAGACGAACCCTAGGACCAATCGAACCACTCAGGCATCTCAATGGTGTGAAAACAAAGTTCTGGCACCCCCCCATACTACTTTGAGTGAGACCTCAATCCACGCTCCACGAACTTTTGCCGAAAGGGCCAGTAGAATTGGGATTTGCTTGGCTAATTAACTTTGAACCTGGGTCAGGCCCAAAGAAGCCAACATTCACCCAATACCCATGATTAGGTGTAAAAATTCCCCCTCCCCCCCCCCCCCCCCCCCCCCCAAATCTGAAGGGATGTTGGTGAGTCCAAGCATCATTTTGAATCTTTTAAGTTTTTCTCTTCCAAGCACTTTGGTGAAGATGTTTGAAATCTTCTCATTAGTGGAACAATGGCATAGATGGATTGTCTTAGCCTCAACATGATGTCGAATCAGATGGTATTTTGTATTGATGTGCTTTGTTTGATCATGGAACATTGGGTTCTTTTCCAAATTTATTGTAGAGGTGTTGTCAATCATGAGTGGAGTTTAATGTACTTGTTTTACTTGCAAATATTTAAAATTTTCATGAGCCACACAATTTATTTTGTTGCCTCAGCTACTGCCACATATTATTCCTCTGTTGTGGAATCTACTAGAACTGATTGTTTTTGTGATCTCAAGGAGACAACTCCTGATCCAAGACTCATAGCATAACCAAAAGTAGATACCCTAGTTTCTTTGTCTCCATCAAAGTCTGAATCAGAGTATCCAATCAAGCTGAAGTCACCCACCTGTGTATACTTGAGTCCAAAGTTTTGAGTTCCCTTCAAGTACTTTAGAACTCTTTTTGCAGCAGACTAATGTCCCTCAAAAGGCTTTTGCATAAACCTGGAGAGGATTCCAACAACAAAAAAATCTATTCAACAAATCTCCAATGTATTTCTTTTGAGAAAGGAATATAGACTTCGGATGTTGAGTTACTTCAATACCAAGATAGTAATGAACATAGCCCAAATCAATCATTTCAAAACCTTTCCTCAATTCCTTCTTTATGGATGCAATGTAGCTCTCATTGTTCCCTGTCATCAAAATATCATCTACATATACCAGAAGATGTACAACTATTTTCCCAACTTTCTTGACAAACAAAGTTGCATCATCAATATCATAATGTTTGAAGTTGAGTTTCAGAAGATGCTCAGTTAACTTTTCATACTAGGCTCGTGGTGCTTGCTTGAGGCCATACAACGATTTCACAAGTTTTCATACTTTATGTTCATGTCCTTTCACAACAAATCCTTTAGGCTGGGACATAAAAACATTCTCTTTTAGATCTCCATTCAAGAAAATAGCTTTTACATCCATTTGGTGGAATTTCCAATAGTTTTGAGCTGCTAGGGCAAAGAGTGTCTAGATGGTAGCCCATTTTGTCATGGGGGAAAAACTCTCCTCATAATCAACCCCTTCATTTTGCGCAAAACCTTTTGCCACAAGCCTAGCTTTGTGCTTGTCAAGTGAGCCATCATCTTTATGCTTATTCTTGTAGATCCACTTGCAGCCCATTGGTTTGGTTCCCATTAGAGGATCAACCAGCTTCCAAGTGCCATTCTTTATCAAGGCATCATACTCCTTTTGGATTGCTTCTTTCCATTTATCATGAGAAGAAGCTTCTCTGAAGGAATTTGGTTGAAAATATGTGGACATATTCAGTTCACAATCATAAGAAACATCCATATAAACAAGTGAATCATAATCATCTACATCGCCTTCATTTTTCCTAGTTAAATTTCTTGTTCCTTTCTTTCCAACCTCATAAGGATGAACACTTTCAAGTGCCTTTGTCAGCCACTTTGGGGGACCTTTCTGAGACAGTCTAGGCTACTCAATTGATTGAGTTGGGACTGAATCAAAATTGATTCTCCCAATTCTGTCAATCACATCACTCAAAGTATCATCAGTGGTTGGAGTTTCATGTGGGGAAGAGAGTGCTTCAGAAGAAGATTCCATAGATTGATCCATTATAGGAATCTTCCCTTCAATATGTCGAATCTAATTATGAAATTCTTGAAATGATTTTGCATTTCTGAAACTATCCATGCGGTCAGGTTGTCGCTCAACAACATTGTCAACTTTGGAAGATTCAAGAATGATTTCATCTCTAGATGCAACAAACTTTTTATTAACTTCATCATAGATATAATATGCTTTGGAGGTATTTGAATATCCTAAGAAGATACACTTACGACTTCCTGCACCAAGTTTATTTCTATGTACTTTTGGTCTCAAGGTATAGCAGGTGGAACCAAAGATCCTAAGATGCTTTACTGTAGGAATGTGGCCATACCACATTTCATACAAAGTCTTTTTTCTAATAGAATTAGATGGACATGTATTCTTTACATATACAACACATAGAACTGCATCAGCCCAAAACATCAATTTTACATTCTTGAAAAACTTCATGGATCATCCCATATTTAAGATTGTCCTATTCATTCCTTCAGCTACTCCATTTTGTTGGGGATTATAAGGCACAGTTGTTTGATGTTTGATCCCATGTTGGCGAAGATAGTTTTAAAATTCATTTGAAGTGTATTATTTTCCACTTTTAGTCTGAATGGAGCTGAAGTCACCCACCTGTGTATACTTGAGTCCAAAGACTTGAGTTCCCTTCAAGTACTTTAGAGCTCTTTTTGCAACAGACCAATGTCCATCAAAAGGCTTTTGCATAAACCTGGAGAGTATTCCAACAAAAAACAAATCTATTCAATAGATCTCCAATTTATTTCTTTTGGGAAAGGAATATAGACTTCGGATGTTGAGTTACTTCAATACAAAGATAGTAATGAACATAGCCCAAATCAGTCATTTCAAAAGATTTCCTCAATTCCTTCTTTATGGATGCAATGTAGCTCTCATTGTTCCCTGTCATCAAAATATCATCTACATATACCAGAATATATACAACTATTTTCCCAACTTTCTTGACAAACAAAGTTGCATCATCAAGATCATAATGTTTGAAGTTGAGCTTCAAAAGATGCTCAGTTAACTTTTCATACCAGGCTCATGGTGCTTGCTTGAGGCCATACAAGGATTTCACAAGTTTGCATAATTTATATTCATGTCCTTTCAAAACAAATCCTTTAGGCTGGGATATAAAAACATTCTCTTTTAGATCTCCATTCAAGAAAACAGTTTATACATCCATTTGGTGGACTTTCCAACTGTTCTGAGCTACTAGGGCAAAGAGTGTCTGGATGGTAGCCCATTTTGTCATGGGGGAAAAACTCTCCTCATAATTGACCCCTTCCTTTTGTGCAAAACCTTTTTCCACAAGCTTGCCTTTGTGCTTGTCAAGTGAGCCATAATCTTTATACTTGTTCTTGTAGATCCACTTGTAGCCCATTGGTTTGGTTCCCATTGGAGGATCAACCAGCTTCCACTTGCCATTCTTTATCAAGGCATCATACTCGTTTTGGATCGCTTACTTCCATTCACCATGAGAAGAAGTTTCTTTGAAGGAATTTGGTTCAAAATATGTGGACATATTCAGTTCATAATCATAAGAAACATCCATATCAACAGGTGAATCAGAATCATCTACATCGCCTTCATTTTTCCTAGTTGAATTTCTTGTTCATGTCTTTCCAACCTCATAAGGATGAACACTTTCAAGTGTCTTTGTCAGCCACTTTGGGGGACCTTTCTAAGATGGTCCAGGCTACTTTGTTGACTGAGTTGGGACTGAATCAAGATTGATTCTCCCAATTCTGTCAATCACATCACTCAAAGTAACATTAATGGTTGGAGTTTCATGTGGGGAAGAGAGTGATTCATAAGAAGATTCCACATATTGATCCATTATAGGAATCTACCCTTCAAGATGTCAAATCTGATTATCAAATTCTTGAAATGATTTTGCATTTATGAAACTATCCAAGCAATCAAGTTGTCGCTCAACAACATTGTCAGCGTTGGAATTCAAGAAAGATTCCATCTCTAGATACAACAAAAATTTTATTAACTTCATCATAGATACAATATGCTTTGGAGGTATTTGAATACCCAAAGAAGATACACTTAACTTCTTGCACCAAGTTTATTTCTATGTACTTTTGGTATCAAGGCATAGGAGGTGGAACCAAATATCCTGAGATGCTTTACGAAAGGAATGTGGCCATACCACATTTCATACAAAGTCCTTTTTCTAATAGAATTAGATGGACATGTATTCTTTACATATACAACACATAGAACTACATCAGCCCAAAACATCAATTTTACATTCTTGAAAAACATCATGGATCGGACCATATTTAACATTGTCCTATTCATTCTTTCAGCTACTCCATTCTATTGGGGATTATAAGGCATAGTTGTTTGATGTTTGATTCCATGTTGGAGAAGATAGTTTCAAAATTCATTTGAAGTGTATTATTTTCAATTTTTAGTGTGAATAGAGCCAATATGAGATTGTGCGCCATTTTCAATCCATGTTTGAAATTTCTTGAATGCTTGAAAAGCATCAGATTTGTTCTTTAATAAATAAAACCAACACATTCTGGTGTAGTCATCAATAAATCTCATCATATATTTATTTCCATTTGCAGAAGGCACATGCATTGGACCACATAAATCTGAATCAATGAGTACAAGTTTTCTATGTGCTCTGAAATGTGAATCATGGAAAGACTGTTTGTTATGATTTCATAGAATAAAAGCATCACATTGCTTAAATTTCCTAGGAATTGTAGGAAAACTAGTAACACCATTTTTTCTCAACAAGTGAAGGCTATCATAGTTTAAGTGTCCAAATATAGCATGCCATAATATACTTGATGGGAATGTAGCTTCATCATAATGAGAATTGTATGAGAAATTGTGTGCATGAGCAGAGTTACCTTGCAGCTTGAGAAGCCTTTCTTCTTCTATCCCCATCATGAAAAGTGAGTGATCTGATGCTTTTCTCACCTCAACCTTCCCAAAAAACATGTGAATGGAGTGTCCTTGCTGGCAGATGTTGACCAAGGACAACAAGTTTCTCCTTAGCTATGGGAGATATAAAACATCATGCAGAAGAAAGTCTGGAAGACTAGGAAATTTGAGGCTAATTGTGTGAAGCCCTAATGGCTTGAGTTTTGATTTTTCTGCAAAGTATACTTCTCCATCAACATTGTCTGTAAATTCTTCAAAAAATCTCTTCTAATAGTTATGTGGCAAGGTGCTCCTGAGTCAAGAAACCAATCATTCTTCCAAGAAGAAAGTGAAGCATTAAACAAGTCTTCATTTACTCCAATATTACAATGTGCCACAACATAGTGAGCAGATTCAGTTGCTTTACCTTTCTCTTTGTCATTAGTTTTACCTTTGGGTTGATTTCTTTCTTTCTCAATTCTGTCCCAGGAAAAATGGCATGTGGATGCATCATACGATCCATACCTATTGCAACATATGGCATGCAAATCAGACTTTTCTCCTTGAGAGTGTCTGGTCCCCCTACCTCTGAAATTTCTTCTTCATCTTCCTCTTTGACCACATATTCCTCTGGAAGAATATTGAGCATGATTATTGTCTCTATGTGCAAGATATAGAACTTCTTTAGAAGACTGAGGAGCTGTATTTTTCTCGAAAATTTTTTCTCTCTCAGCAAATTTATTCACAAGGGAGTCAAAGGTAATTTCTTTGAGGTTTCCATTTGCTTGCAATGACTCAAGATAATTTGAATAAGTGGGATAAAGTGCATTGAAAAAATTTATCAGAGGAATGTCTATTTCAACATTAATGACTTTGATATCATGCATAATAGATTTTACTTCTGATGAAAGAGAGAGGATCATCATTTTGTAATTCAAGGCTGAACAATTTAATCATGAGTTGAACAACTTCAAGCACAGAGTGTGAGTCATAGAGTTCCTTCAATTTTTGTAAGGCTTTGAAAGCATTCAAAAATGGTGAAATATGGCGACTCACCTCTTCATTTACAGATGCTGCAATCAAGGCATAGGCATTTCTATTCTTGTTTTCCCAAATGGCAAATTCCTTGTCTAAGGTAGGATTTTCTGGTCCTTTGTCTCCTTCTCCAAGACAAACTCCTTTCCACAGCTCATTAAAAATGAGAGTATGTTTGATCTTCTGAGACCACTCAAGATGGTTATCTTTACTGGTGAGAACCACTCCCACAATATGTATCAATGAATTCATTTTAAAATCTATGTACTATGAAAATATTTCTGTTGTCAATGTGTAAAATTTGCACCTCTAGCATTAAAGTAATATTGTTCTGGTGTAAAAAAAATTACAATGTGATATGTATAGACAGTGGTATTACTGGGGGAGGATATATTTGGGTATGGGGGAGGGGGTATTACTGTGGGGAGGTGTTATATGTGGGGGAGGTATTAGCATAATTCCCTAACATAATGGAGGGGCTGTATGGAGACAATGTTGTATGAGCCGACTGTGCAACGAAAATGGAACCGATTGTGGGACAACATTACTTATATGGAGGAGGGGTTGTATGATGGTATGGTGGTATGAGCGGCTTCTGTATTGAGACAAAATTATATACGGAGGGGTTGTATGAGATGATTGTGCAGGAGTTAACGCAAAGCACTATAACCATTACTACAGTTTATATAAAAACACCACCACAGTTATAAAACTCATACCATTCTGCTACCATTTCACGCCATTCCACATACCATTCCGCTGCAGCACCCTCCACTGTGGTATGGAGGCCTACTAGAGGCACTGCTCGTGGCTTGTTTCTGTCTCTAGAGTTGGATGACATAGGACACTTCTAACAGCTTTGGCTTTGTGGTCTTCCCGGACCCCAATGTGGTCGACAGAGTCTTGATGAAGGAATAAACTATGAGGAGGGTATAAAGCATGAACTGGAGCTAAGGGAATGAGGTTGAACACATTCAAAGAGTGGTAGAAAGGAGTGTTGGATTGTGTAACACATAGGTGTGTCCAAGTGCTTCCAAAGTGCATAGGAGGAATGGTTGTTTTGGAGTGAAGGAGATTGGAGGAGAGGGTTGAACCTAGGGCTAATGATATCGAAGTTTCACTAGCGAGGGGAATAGGTGATAGTAGTCTGGGAAGGCCGAGAATTTGGCGACCTTGGTGTGGATTGTCGCAGGCAGAGTAATAGGAACTTGCAAGGCGGTACTAGCCTCGGTAGGTAAGGCATTTGGGAGCAACATTAAACTAAAATAATTGCAGCATAATATTTCAAGAAAACAAAGTGGAATAATTCTAATACAGGGCAAAGAATATGACAGACTATAGAAATGGAAGAAGGGAGTTACAAGAGTAGGAGGAAACTTAAAAAGGGTTGGCTCTGATACCATATCATGTGAGGATGTAACTCTGCAAATCAATTGTGTTTATTCATTTAGATTGTTCATAGCTATATACATGAGGGAGTGACACTTGGGTTTCACCTCCCGATGACTCTTCCTTTTCCATTATTTATTATTTACATTATTTACAAATGCTCAGCCGATCCCCATGATTAGGTGTCAACACACACGTAAAAAAAATGAAAATACATGAAAAAAGGGTGTTGAACATTCTTTTTTCATGTACTTTTTTTTATTTTTTCAATGTGTGTCTACTCAAAAATATGCATAGTGGGTACTCATTGGATTTTATTTTTCATTTAATGGGTGTGTACACTTGACATTTGAGTAAACCTACAAGGAGATAAGTAAAAAATACAATTAAAAAAAGTAGTTTTCTTCTTTTCCCTCTAAATATTATCCCTTGCAGATGACACCATTATCTTAAATCCTATTGGTTCATGACATCATTATCTTGAATCCTATTGGTTCTTGTAAAGTTAATTTTGTTGGTACATTTTTTGTTTTGAGGTTCATTTTTTACCTCAAAATTCCCCTATTGAGTATATTACAATGTTGAGAATAAATCCTATACATTTACCATTATGATGTCATCCCAACTCTCTAACTATTGAATGAGAAAACATAGGGAAAATATCATATGCAATGCCAAAAAGAAATAAATAAAGATTAAGTAGCCTTACATATTGATTTTTAAACATGAAGGAGGAAGTGGAAGCAACGTGTAAACTATATTATGATTTAGGCCCACTAATTGTAGCATCAACCACCCTGCACCACTAAGGAGAATCACATAAAACCTCAATTACTAACTATGCAAATTTTTTTTATAATAGGTGCATTTGAAAATATAAATATACAGACTAAACATCACATGTTCTTGCAATTATTAAACAGTGACTACAATAAATATCATATAATGTAAGGCTTCAAACAAACTAATTTATCCTAAAATATATTTAAATTATTGCAATACTATATGATACATAGTATTTTCTAAATTAAAAAAACTTACATCAACCATTAAAATAAATTTTCACCTATCAAAAAAATATCACATAAAATAACCTATGATTTATACATTATTATTATTCTCAACATTACAAATTCAAATTACAACATAAAAAAATTCTTTAAAGCAAATCACAAGTTCAAATCACTTTACAAAAATATTCTTTAAACCCAATCACAAGTTCAAATTAATTTTAAAAAAATCAAATCACTATATAAAAAGATAAGTTCAAATCACTAAAAGGAATATTCTGGAAAGCAAAAATATCCCATTTATGATTAATTTAGTATCTTATAAACAATAAACTTTATATATAAGAGACTTTTTGTTTATAGGAATTCACAATTCAGGAAAAATTCAAATCACTATATAAAAAGATTATTTAAAGCAAATCACAAGTTCAAATCCTATATATGATTAACTTAATATCTTGATAAACAATAACCTCTTAAAATCACAAGTTCAAATCCTATATATGATTAATTTAATATCTTGATAAACAATAACCTCTTATATATGAGACACGTTTTGTTTATCAAATCTGGACACAAATCAAACCTGAACACACAGTTTGAGATAAACTTTGTTGTAATGATCACCTTTTTTACTCACTTTTATAATATTAAAATTTATATAAATAAATAAAATATGGTCATTCCACCCTATTTTTAATTTATATAAACTTTAACTTTATATAAGGAGTCGCAAAAGGTGATTGTCATATCAAATTTTACCTCAAACCCTTTCTCAAGGCTTGATTTGTCCATTCTATATACAACTCTCATATCATTTCAAAAATCTACTTCATATTAATAGTTCAATATAAATTACCTTAAGTTGGAGGGATATACTTAAATTGTAAGGATATAAATTCCAATTATAAAATACCTTAATTTGGAGGGATATACTTATATTGGAGGTATATAAATTCCAGTTTTTATTACTAGATAGTATATTTTTAATCTTTAAAATATATAGTATACCACCCAACCCATAAAATAAAAAAAATAAAAAACCATTACAAAAAATAATAAGATGTAAGATTCAACCAGAGAGGAAATCCAGCCGAAGAGAAAAGTGGTTATACTAATTTGATATGATATCAGTAGTATTCAACGTCCTTCCCAAAGTTTCTTATAATAAATTGAAATATATAGTTCCACGCACACATAATTATCATACAATTCCACCAAAGTATAATTTATTTCCTCCACTTTCACTCTATATAAGTGGAATTGAATGTTCTGAATTTTGAAACTTGACTTAAAGTTGGAATTTAAATATTTTGGGCTATTTAAAATCCTAAAAGGAATAGATACAATTGTATACATTCTTGTTTTATTTGTATTTACGAAAATTTAAAATATATTCTATGTATTTTTATCAAAAAATATATGTAAGGTCTTAAAGACATAGTTGATTGAACTATAATTTAAGAGTACAAAGAAACATTTCACATGGAGTTGGTGAGTATATTAGATTAGAAAGTTAAAGTTTTTCGAAATTTAATCTATTGGCTTGGTAAAGGTCCCGTGAACCTATTATGATTATAAGGATTCTAAGTGGGAACATGAGGAAGCCATATGGGAGAAGTACCCATTGTCTTTTGCAGATTTTGTAGAAGTATGAGTATACATTTTTACATGAATGCATAGAGGCTCCATTTTGGTGTAACTAAAGTTCCTATAGCCACAATATAAGACCTCTTATTGGCCTATGCTAGAGCCTTCGAATGGAAATGT
Organism: Pinus tabuliformis; assembly: GCA_031772625.1. Classification (NCBI taxonomy): domain Eukaryota; kingdom Viridiplantae; phylum Streptophyta; class Pinopsida; order Pinales; family Pinaceae; genus Pinus; species Pinus tabuliformis. The sequence continues at coordinate 771,341,940 of CM062810.1, forward strand.
GATAGTGAGAGGGATTGTGATGCAAACAAGGGGTCTCACTTCCTTAGGTTGTGGAAGGAGATGTTGCTTGCTGAAATTTTTGTAGGAGGTATTGTTGATTGTGAAATTATTGAATATTATGATGTAAAAAATGTCATATGTAAACATGTACACTAGTATGGAGTTGTGCACCGATAAAAATGCAAAATAAAGGGGGAGGGGAATGTAATACCCCATTTTTTATCATTGGATTATCAATATATATTCATATATCGTATAAATGTTCAAAGATTTGGTCATATGATACATAAACATTATATCTAGAAAATAATAAAATGAAATACATCACCAACTACTAGATATATAAAGATGGAATCATAGGGGACTATGAATGCACAAGTGAGAGACGAACATGGCTCCAAGGGGAAATCCCATATTCCTATAAACTAATGTCATTTTCCTAAATTAATTATCATTACCGCATAATCCCCATTTGACTTCTTAAAGTCAATCATTAAATAAATGTGTGAAGTTGGTAGAAAAGTCACCTCCTGTAGTTATTGAAGCATGGGGCTAAATACACTCATGCAAGAAGTGGGTGAGAGAGTCATGTCATTTATTTATGATAGCATGGGTTGAGTAAAATCATTCTTTGACAATGATGAGAGTCCAAATGCATGGGAAAAGGAAATTCAAGTAGAATGGGGATGGATTTTTTACAAATAAAAAGAAGTGAAGAAAAGAAAAGTTGAGTGTTATGAGAAGTAGAGGAAAGCATGTGATGAGCCTCATAAGTGGGTAACTATATGGACCTTAATACACCTCTTAGATGATTCAAATCAATTCTTTTCAAAATTAATTACATATTTTTATTGTATTTTTTTTAATGAGATGAGTTAAAGTGAGATGTTATGCCTAGTGGACTATTGTGCATTGAATATAGGTTTGTGAGAGAAAATCATGGATTTTTGTCTAATTAAGGGTTGAAACTTGAATGAGACAAGGAGGAGAGATTGTAGGAGGTAGATCCTTCTCATTTAATCCTCCCTCATTCGAATATTCCTCCAATCAATCGCACCAACTCAGAGTACAAGCAGCCAAGTCATGGAGATCAAAAGGCAGCTGAGCAAGTGACAGTTAAAGAGCTATTTTATCTCAAGTTTGGGAGCCGAGCCTCCCTAGATTTAAGGGAGTAGTTGGATAATTCAGTGGTATAAATGAAGAGGCCTAGAGCCTCATTAGGATTTTAATTTTTGTTGTAAAAACACTATTCATTTTCAAGTTCAAGACTTGTGGAAGACATCATTATGTAATTTTCCATTTTAATAATGAGAATGAGCATTTCCTTGATCTAGCACTAAGTTAATTCAAAGGGTTGAAGCTCTTGGTTTAGGGCCAAACCCTAGTAGCAAAGGATCCTCTTATTTTATTTGTATGGTTAGATTGATTTCGTAGATTAATGGTTGAATTGTGTTTAGAATTATTTCGTTGCAAGTAGTGTAGATTTGATTAGTTTGCTTCCATTTGTGATTTACTTCAACAGTAGTTTAGAAGAGATAAATGAACCTAAAAAAGTTGTCAATAGGTGGTTTTGGCCTCACTCCTTCTTTCAGGGATCATGGTTTGAGGAAAGGACTCCTATGTGGCCCCAAAAAGACAGAATTCTACATTCTCATGGAATTTAGGGTTTCCTGTACTTAGGCTAGCACTTGATCAGTTTGCAAGAGTAGGCTTTAGTTATCATTTCTTCTATCTTCAATTTTACATTAGATCTCATCAATGATTCCATATTATTCTGAAATTTTTCCTCATGCATGAAGTAGGCAGCTAGCTCAAAAACTTATGCTTTCCTTAGATAATTGAAATTCTTCTTGTTTACATGATTTTTGGGTAAATGTAAATGTTTGATGCAGTGCAGGTGTTTTAGAAGTATAGAGAGATTTCATAGACATCAACCTCCGTCCAACTTCATCCACCCATGGTCCTCATTTTCTTTCACTAAAACCCTCACCAATTTCATCATTTCACAAGGAAACTTCTCCAAGTTTGTTGAGAAAATTCAGCCATCTTCCAACTTTGGTTTTGAGTTCTAAAGTGGTCCTAGGAGTTTCCTTGCCTCATTCCATCCACCAACCACCTTCCCTAAGCATTCCATCACCTTAAACACCCATCCTTCTGCTCGTGGTTGTATCCTATAGAAATACAGGGGATCCTATAGGTTTTCAAGACATCCTATAGAACACATTAGGACATCTTGTAGTGACTTGTTTTAAGGCCGAATTGAGGAAAAAGCCTCTAGGAAGCTACCAAAGGACCCCTAATGGTCTCCCCAGACTTCTAACCATTCACCATCATCCCTAAGCCACCTGCCACATCTCCAAAAGGGATTAGCTTTCACACTTTCACATAAAAAAGGACAAAAAGAAAAAGAGATTTGTTTAAGTCATTTACATGCACAACAGTAGAATGTTTGATACTTTGAATTTTCATGCTTAGGGCAGTAGGATTGTATACATGTTAGCGTAGCATTATTTTGAAGCATAGCCTCCTAGCAGTTAGTTAGAAAATGGTGTGTTTTAGCATTTAATTTTAGTATTTTTCCTTATTGCAGTACACAAGCTTTCTCTTAGAGTAGATTTCTCTTTCCCTCATTAGTAATCAGCTTCTTCTGAATCCATAGAAGAGTGGCTTAAAAAACCCTCGTGGTCTATCACCAACAGAGCAGTGACAAAGAGCAGACCCATCACTTTTACTTGTGCATACAACACTGTCACCTCCAAGTTTGTACAAACCTCAAATTGATAAAGTAAAGTTTGTAGTCCTAGGAGTTGTAGCATTCTTGTTGAAACACTGGTGCTCATCACTTTTTGGCGTTGTCGTTGGGGAGGTGTCTGAGTAATATGTGATTATTGCTTTCTTTCTTCCATTTCTTGTTTTTGATATTCTACTATTAGTTTCATTTATGCAAAAGTAATTTAGTTTTATTCTTTTCCATTCTGCATCCTTTGCTTTCCATTCCATTCTACAAGTAATATTTCATTCAAGTAGTTAGTTTTCATTCAGTCTACAATTTCAATTCTGTAATTATGTTCAATGCTTGAAAAAAACACAAAACAAAACAAAAACACTTCTTTCATGCCTCGTAGGAATAGGGATAACTTAGGGAATTTTTTTCCAAATACCCCCACCACTTCAAACAACAAACCTTCCCTCTTCTTTGGTGGCTATGATTTGGAGGAACCCTTAGGTGAGCAACTAGAGATATTTGAAGAGCCTACAGGGGGAAAAGAAGAAGAAGAACCCATTCCAACTGACCCAATGGCTGAAAATAGAAATGACATAGGATATAGAGAAAGCATTGAGCGTGCCTTCCCCATCAAGGAAACTAATGGGGATACCAAGATGAAGAATATAAGCTCCTCTGCCCTTCCTCATTTCCATGGCTTGACGTTAGAAGATCCAGACACTTTCTTGTTTGAGTTTGTTGTCATATGTAGAGCCTATGATTACGCCAATAATGATCAGAACTTGAAACTATTCCCATCCACTCTCAAGGATGCAACTCTACTCTGGTTCATGGGTTTACTTGAGGATAGCATCACAACTTAGGCTCAGATGTAGCAAGACTTCAACAAAAAGTATCGAGACTACTGTAGATCAAAAGACACTAAGGAACAATTTTTTAGGGTGACCTTAGGTCATGATGAACCCTAGAGGGTTATGAAGAAAGATTCCAACTTAGCTACAAAAGGGGCAGGTACACACTTGACCCTAAGTCACTGAAGCTAGTATTGCTTAGAGGGGTAAGGGAAGATTGCCCTTCCTCATTTCCATGGCTTGACATCAGAAGATCTAGACACTTTCTTGTTTGAGTTTGTTGTCATATGTAGAGCCTATGATTACACCAATGATGATTAGAACTTGAAACTATTCACATCCACTCTCAAGGATGCAACTCTACTCTGGTTCATGGGTTTACTTGAGGATAGCATCACAACTTGGGCTCAGATGTAGCAAGACTTCAACAAAAAGTATCAAGACTACTGTAGGTCAAAAGACACTAAGGAAGAATTTTTTAGGATGACCTTAGGTCATGATGAATCCCTAGAGGGTTATGAAGAAATATTCCAACTTAGCTACAAAAGGGCTAGGTACACACTTGTCCTTGAGTCACTGAAGCTAGTATTGCTTAGAGGGGTAAGGGAAGATCTTTTGGATACCCTAAACTTGCTAGTAGGAGGGAACATCTACCAGCTACCCTATGAAGATATCAAGACTATCTTTAGAAACCATCCTAGGGCAGCTAGGAAAAGGGTAGGGGTAGTAAATCTATGGTCAGTCCATCCTCTTCCAATACATCCATCAAGGATGAAATTGGAAACATGCTGGAAGATTTAAAGAGTGAGATGCTGCAAACCCTTGCCCTACAGATGGAAACTATGCATATATATATAATGAGGCCACACTAGCAACTATATATATATATATATATATATATATATATATAGAGAGAGAGAGAGAGAGAGAGAGAGAGAGAGAGAGATACACAATTATGTTGTATATACACAATTTTTTTATTATTTAATTAAATTTTATATATATATATATAATAATAAAAAAATTGTGTTTTGCACTTTTAACTTAGTTAATATTTTATTTAAGTAATTAGTTTTTAAAACAAGTTACTATATTTATTATTAAAAATATAAATTAATTTAAATTTAAAATTAAAAAAAAAAAAACAATTTCTTATTTGATAAATAGAAGTTTACTATGAGCAACCATATTCATTGTCTCTATTTTAAGTTCCTAATGAGTCTTGTCATGATCTCTAATCTAACATATAATATAATAATGTTATATGCAATATGCAATTAATTAATTCCTTATAGTTTGGTTGTTTTATGTTTTGGAGTTATTTTGGGCATATTTTTGGTCAAATTCAATTGAAATTGAAAAATACATTTTAAATAAGAAAAAACAAAATCTATTGAAAATGTATTTCAATAAATTTGTAAGAAAAAATTCAAAACCTAAAATAATTAGATAATAATGTTTTTACCATTAAAAATAAAAATAAAAATTCACAATAAACATGGTATCAATGCAATTATTAAAAGCTTATACTTGAAATGGGAAAAAAATAAAAACCTAAATTACAATTTGTTTTTAGTGTTTTTCTAGTGTTTTCAATTTTCTTTTGTTTACTGTGGTCTTTGTATGGTGGTGTATAGTGGGTTTTATTTAATTATACAAAGATTAATGAATTAAAATAGGCAAAAAATGATAGGAAACCAAACCTACCTTAGCCTCCAGATGATGATTGGTTCAACCTTTTGGGAGGTTGGTAGAGTCATTGGGTCGTTGAATCCAACTCCTCCATCTCTGTCAAGCTTATCTCTGTCAAGCTTCCAAACTCTCAGTCGTGGGCAAAATAGCAAAATGGCTTATGTAGACCACTAACAAGTAATAGCTGCCCTAAAGTTGGATCAAGATTAAGCCATTTTTTTTAGATTTGATCCCTCTCAGCTCTTGATAGATCTAGAGTTAAGATGGATCTAGGCCTATATATATATATTTGAATTTCACATGTCAATTGAACATTAAGTGAATTACACATCTCTCTAAAAGAAATAAAATATTAAATCACTCTCAATTATTTTATCTCTTGACATAAAATTAAAAGTACAAAATATTTTTTTCACTCTCTTTTTGCTCAATTTTATCATCATGATTCATAACCTATAAAAAAATTTGTTACAATGCTATAAGGCAATACTATGACTTATCAATAACACAAAAGAAATATAACTAACTTTGACATAAATACCAATTTTCTAAATATATTATAAATATTTTATAACATTAAATTCCTATTATCCACTTATTAATTATGAATAATTAAATTAGAATTCTAAAATTACTATTTTAAAATAATATATTTATGAACGTAATTAGAATAACCATATTATTATATACCATTAATATTATAATTCAGATTTTAATATTATATTCTTTAAAACGTGAATAAATTATCCATGAAAAATAACGATAACTATATTACACCAATACTCATGATAACTATATTATTTTATATAATTAATATTATTACCCAAATTTTAATATTATATAAATATAATAGATATTATATATAATTGATATGTTTTTATTTTGTAAATTTTCTATATTGGACTTACTCATGACTAGCGATAACAGTTATGTTAATATTATATTTATAATATATTAAATATACATCTATAAGTATAATAAAATTTGATATATATTTATCTAAATATAAAAACGAAGAGACATATTTATGTAATTGTTAGTAAGCACCGCTTATGAGATGCATGCGGTTATTATAATTTATAAACTATTTTGAATGAGTTTTACTGACCGTGCAAGTGGGTCTTCTTAATCTGAATGTTTTTTTTACTAATAGTGCAAATCATTATTCAAGCTTAACATCTGTGAGTTTGGTCAAGTTGTGACGTATGTAAGATAAAGTTTAAACAACATTGAGTAGATTTTACAACCGTGCATGCCCCTATTGGGAGTTACTATTCATTATATATTTGTTTGCGAATTTGTGTTTTCGCAAACCAGAGTAATCGTTCGTGGGCAAAGTGACTTCCATTCCTTTCCTTCTTAGCTTTTATATCTATTTCCACTGCTCCAAGATTTTGATCGCTCGAATATACGTGTAAACTGGATTCTGAAAACGCAGAGATCAATGGGAAACGAGGAGCAACAGGTATCTATTTTCTTACCTATTAATTTACTTAGCATCTCACGAAGTTTTATTTCTGTAAGATCTCAAGGCGTCACACGCATCTAAAGAATCTAAATGGTTAGAATTCGAAATATATGCAAAATCCTAAATGGTGGGATGGAAATTACCTTATTTTGTGACTTTTGATGCCTTGTTTTATATATATATATATAGTTGTTTTGAAGATGTAGTTTAATAGTTAGATGGGAGAATGCTATCTAATAGTTAAGTGACTAACTTTGATCCCACAAATATTGTGATCCAATATATGTACCTGAAACCTGCTGTCGTCGCTATTTCTTCCATTATATGTGTTTATTAAATGCCTGAGAGTATTTCTTTTACTGTTTCCTTGGCATGACGTTTTATAGCAAGATATTGGGTTTTTTTCTCTTCATATTTGGGCTCATGCTTTGTGTCTATGGTGTTGTGGTGTTGATATGAAGTCTCCAAAAGTGACCACACACGATTATATTATCCTTGGCACCTTCAGCTTCCTTCTGATTGCATTCTTGGCAATGTATATTTGGCTAATGTGGGGTTACTGCTGGAGAAAAATGAGATCAAGAGGTGATATTGAGTCCAATTATCCAGCGCCGGGGTCGAATGATGCATTCCGCAATGACATATTGTCTCGGCAACTGATGTATGCTCTTCGAGCTCCAGCTGCAGCCGGTGTCTCCTCAACTCAACCAGCACCACGTGAAAGAGCTTTTCCAGCTCCAGCTGCAGCCGGTCTCTCCTCAGCTCAACTAATGGTACTTGGCTCTTTCAAATACAGAAAAAGTGTGCATGAGAGTGAGGTAGAGTGCAGTATTTGCTTGTCAGTGATGGCAGACGATGAAGAAGTTCGAAGGCTTCCAAAGTGCAATCATTACTTTCACAAAGGATGTATAGACGCATGGCTTTCTCTGAAATCCACGTGTCCTCTCTGCGTTACCAGAGTCGTCGTCCGCGCAGCACCACAAGAACAACGACAGCAAAATCGAATAATCTTTGGCCCACGACAGCTACAACAACCAGAGCAGAATGTGGGACTAATTGCCATTGTACGACAGCAACAAGAACCAGAGCGGAATGTACAAATATTTACCATTGTATCGGCACAGTTGTCATAGTTATCATGGAATCTTAATTGCCATTGTATGGACACAATTGTCATACAGCAACATGAACCAGAGCGGAATGTACAAATATTTACCATTGTATCGGCACAGTTGTCATAGTTATCATGGAATCTTAATTGCCATTGTATGGACACAATTGTCATAGTTATACTCACATTAAATCTCAATTGCCATTGTGTTATAGTTATCTTTAACTTACGAGTTGAATCTTAATTGCCATTGTATCCACACAATTGTCATAGTTATACTCATATTAAATCTCAATTGCCATTGTATAAACATAATTATCATAATTATCTTTACCTAACACTAAAACCCTAACTTTTATATGTATAAAAGTAAACAAGTTATATATATATATATATATATATATATTTTCATGCTAAAAATTAAAATCTAAATCTTAATTACTATTGTATAAACACAATTTTCATAATTATCTTTTAACTCGCACTGAATCGACACAGTTATCATAGTTATCTTTAGCTCACACTAAACCTTAACTAACCCACACTACGGCTATAACCCAAAGGCACACTAAGGTTATAAATATAATATTGAAAGTTACTTTTTTCATTGTTATTAATATTATGAATAATTTATGTTAATAATATCCTGAGTAATTAATATTTCTAAAGCTCATCACTCTGACTCTCACCCTGGATTGTTATAATAATGGAGGTTCTGCAAATTATGAACTTAGAACTTAGATTATAAGGGTTTCAACTAGTGAGCTTAAAAGATTATCTTCAATATTTTGTTAAAAGTTCCAACTGGTGAGTTTCATAGGTTATTCTCAATATTGTTGGCTGTTGCTAGCAGAATGTGGACCACATCCTTCGACGACTCCATCACTAGATTTCTATTTACAAAATGAGCATATAATTTTTATACTGTTTAAAAATGCATGCAGTGTGTCAAGTCTCTTCGGAAATATTTATTTATGTTAAATCTATATGGTAGTTAAAGTTAATAAACACATTCATGATAATGATAGTGAATATAACTGAGAGTTTAGTGTGGGTCATGTTTTGACTGAATATAACTAACAGTTTAGTGCAGGTTATTTATCTGCAGGTTATTTATGTATATGATAGTAAACAGAGGGTACATAAATATTTTTTTTTTTCTACGTAAAAGCTATCTAATTCATATATTAACTGTACAAGTGAAAATTACAAACTGTGAGGCAAGTCTTCCAGGGCTTCTGAGAGCTCGCTGGGAACCAAAAACCAAATTCTGAGGTCTCCCTCTCGGGAAGGCCTTCACAAAACAAAACAGACCAAGCACTGATATAACGCTCCCACGCAGGGGCAGCACCAGACCATATAAGCAGAACCAGACATAAACATCAGCGGGCTTCCATTGGAGCCTCAGGAGGAGGATTCAAAACATTACTGCCCACGCAGGGGCGTATCGCCAGATGGGATTGACTTAATAACCAGGGGCGAATTACCAGATGGGATTGATTGAGCAACCCGGCAAAATTGAAATTGAGAATTGACCCATTGAAAATGAGACCCGACCAGCTTCCAAACAAAATTACAGCAGGCGTATAGGTAGACAACCACTTCCAGCCATCAAAACGAAAGCGCAAGAGAGAATTACCCGTGTCAATTTTGATCCTCTCGATGTGTTGAGGAAGAAGGAAGGGACGCGAAGGCATCAGCTTCTCCGGCAAGGCTGTTGTCCTCCACGATGTACGCCCAGCCTTCTCCCTCTGGTTTACCCTTCCACATCTTGCGCCATGTCTCGTCTTCAATACCCTGAGGAGCAGGCCCCAACGGAGGAGACGTTTCGTGCTGACCAGCCTCAGACGCTGGTGGCTCCAAAGCGGAGCTATGTTCCCCTGCCTCCGGTAATCCATGGACAATTTCTTTGCCTTTGCCCTCCTCTTGCATCTTCTGCGGGTCTTGAGGGGCAGATTCCCCATTTCCTTCCGGAGTTCTGGTAAACATAATTGAGATGTGGGCACTGAGCCCTGGGGAGCTCTCAGCCCTCGGCAATGTGAAAACCACTGAGCCAAAGGAGGGAAGTTCTGATTTGTCCTCATCAGCACTTCCAACCTCCAAAAACTGGCTGATTGGAAGTGGAGTGGCTTTGGCTCTTCGATGGCAGTAGCAGCAACAACAGTGGTGATGTTCATCCACTGCTGGAGCTCGCGAGGAGGAGCCTCTTGCTGGACTTCTTCTACACGGCTGTCGCTGACGGAGTTTAGCCATGGTGAAACTGATTCTGCTTTTGTGTGTGTGCAGGTGAGCTTGGAGTCGAAGACTGAACCAATTACCTCCCAAATCTTTCTCTTGTGCCCAATTTCCTCTCTGAGACCCGTTCCTTGGTGGCAAGGTGGACCAATTCCGGTTCTCACCCAGCAATTGAGCCAAGTGCTTCCGGCTACAGGACCAGCAACCAGAGAGGCTATGGCGGCGATAGTAACCACCAGACACCCGACGATGAAGCGGATGGAGCTGCCACCGCCTCGGCTCTCTGCAATTCCTTCTTTCCCCAAATTCGCCCGACATACATTCCCTGCAACCTCCATTGCTCTTGTTATGCTCTGCCTCATGCTCTCGATACAGGCGCGCATTAAGTGCTCTGTACAGCCCCATAAACCTACCGCCCTCACCATTAACTCCATTAAACGCAGCAGTGGGTTCAGGTTCTGGTTGACGGCCTTCATATGGAGGCCGTATTGTTTACACGGGGCAGCCCATGCATGGCATGTGGCATGCCCATTGTTGCCGTCCCGCCACCCGCATCCGGGGTCTCTTTGTCCCTAAGGATGAGACTCTCACATTCCAGCTTCCTTTGATTAGTTGGGATGATGTTCAGGTGTCCCTCAAGAATGGCCTTATCTGAATCAACCCCTATGTTGGCCAGAAGATCAGCCACTTTATTACCTTCCCTTTTGGTGTGATTGAAAGAGATGGCATTATAGTTGCCTATTTCCTCCGCCATGCTACTGAGTCTGGCCTCTAGTCTCCAACTATTGGCTATTTTCCTAGCTTTCGACCCATTCTGGATTCGAATGGCCATGTTTATGAGTATTTGGGAGTCCCCCTCCACAATCAGTGGTTGAAGATTGTGTCTCCTTGCAGTAAGAAGTCCTTGCCACATGCCCTCCAGCTCTGCTGAATTATTGGTATCCCAACCTAGATTGCCAAAGTAGAGTTGTTGCAGAGTTCCTAGGTGATCTCTGATGACTCCTCCAAATCCTGCAGGTCCTGGATTGCCCTTGGAAGCGCCATCAAAGTTTAGTTTGTATGAATGGATAGGCGGGGCTTCCCAATTTACCTTTCCCTTATCATTGTTATTTGCTGCCCGCTGAGAGGTTGGTTCTTGAGTCAGTTGCAGTCCCCAATTAGATAATATGTTTTTCTCATTATCATCCGTTGGGAGATCTTGTTGGGTCCAGGATTTCAGTAACATGGTTTCTTGGATGTTGGCGTGCATGCTGTTCCATATGTCTTCCCTATTCAAGCTGTTGTTTTTGAAGATGCGCCTATTCCGTTCCTTCCAAATATTCCATAGGAGAAAACCTGGAATTAGATTCCACAGATGATTAAGCAAGCCACTTTTGTAAGGGCTTTTAGCCCATTGCCTTATGGTGTTTATTATGCTTCCCATTTCTCTGCAACGTCTTTGACTCCTAAATTCTATCTTCTCCCATAGTTGAGTAGCAAGCGGACATGAGTCTAGAAGATGCTGTAATGTTTCCTCATTCTGAAAGCAATTGTAGCAGACTGAGGGCCCATGGAAGTTGCGTTTTTGTAATTTATCCCATGTGAGAATTTTTTTGTGTCCCACTAGCCATAAAAAGTGATTGATTTTGGGCCAAGTTTTGAAACTCCATATCCTGGACCATAAAGGATCAGGTTTGACGGGAGGGTCTTCCAAAAGATTGTAGGCTTCAGAGGTGGAGTAAGCGCCCTTGGGGAGGTAGCCCCATCTGAGGATGTCGTCATTGATGTTGTGCTTAATTCTTCTTTTTGCCAATTCAGTGCTAAGGGCTTCTGCTTCCTGCGGTCTGTTGGTGGTTATTATTTGGTTGCTAGCAAGCCATTTCCTGAAGCCGCTTCCCGTGTCCAAATTCCAGAATTGGTGGACTTTGGCGTGCTGTTGCTCTTGCCCTTCTGGAATAATAGCTGCTGGTAGTGCATTGGATAGTTTGGGAAGTTGGTTCCATGCATCTTGCCAGAATCTGGCATGTTGACCATTCCTTATTTCCCAGAAACTATGTTTCTGAATCAATTGGTGGTGCTGCTTGGCCGAATTCCAAATGAGTGAACCTGGACTTGTGGGGGTGAATCGTATAAGCTCTGCATGCGGCATATTGTTGGTGTACTTGGCATTCCAAATTCTGGCCCATGGTTTGTCCGGATTTGTTAACCATTGCCACCAGATTTTGGCGGTCATGATGATATTACTGTGTTCAGGGTCTCGGAGTCCAATTCCACCTTTGTGCTTGGGCTTGCTGGTGGTATCCCATTTGACAAGCGCCCATTTATGATTGGTAGCTGAACTTCCCCAAAGAAAATTGCGCTGTAGGTTTCTCAGCCTTTTCAGGACCCATTTTGGAGCAGCTAGGATGGAGAACAAGTATAGGGGCATGGCTTGAAGGATGGCTTTGAGGAGCACAGCTCTACTTGCTAAGTTGAGGGAGCGGTGAGTCCATTGATTCAATTTGCCTTCCATTTTCTCAATAAGACGTCTCCAAGCTGGTTGCTTTATGGCGGAGGCGGTGAGAGGCGCTCCTAGGTAAGTGGAAGGGAGAGAGGCCGATTGGAAACCCAGAATGCGAGAGACAGCCCGCTTGACAGAGGGAGGGGTATGGAAGAAGAAAATTTCGGATTTCGTGCTGTTGATTTGGGTGCCTGAAGCATTGGAGAAGTCATTAAGCAAAGATTTCAGACAAGAGGCTTCCTGAGCAGAGGGATGGCCATACAGCATGGTATCATCCACAAATTGCTGGTGGGTGGAAGCAGGGGAGTTGTGGATTGAGATACCCCGAATATGATTATCTTGCTTAGCTTGCTTGATGTGCCGACCTAGGCCCTCCGCCATTATTACAAATAAGAAGGGGGATAAAGGATCCCCTTGCCTGATGCCTCTGGAGGGCTTGAAGGGGTGGGAAGGCAGCCCATTGACAAGAATGGAAAAGTGAGAGGAGGAGATGAGGCTCATTATCCATCTTACCCAAGTGGCACAGAAGCCAAAGGCTCTCAGCATGTTCTGAATATAGGCCCAGCTGAGTTTGTCAAATGCTTTGGATAGGTCAAGCTTGAGTAACATGCCCGCTTTTTTGGAGAGCTTGAGAGAGTGAAGGATCTCATGGGAGAGCATTATACCATCCATTATTTGTCGACCTTCCACATAGCCTGATTGCTCAGGTGAGATGATTTGAGGGAGAAGGGGCTTGAGCCTGTTGGCTATGACTTTGGTAATGACTTTATAGAGAACATTGCATAGGGCTATCGGCCTGAATTTGTCGGGTGTGATGGAGTTCTCTTCTTTGGGAATAAGAGTGATGAAGGTAGAGTTTAGAGAGGGCAGCATCCATCGAAGGGCTCGAGATTCCTCCACAATTTGCCAGACCTCTACCTTAATCATGTCCCAGAAAGCATGAAAAAAATCAGTGGTAAAGCCATCAGGACCAGGAGCCTTACCTTCTTTAAGTTGCGCCATTGCTTCGTCCACCTCGTGGCTGAGAATCGGGCTCATGAGCAGATCGTTTTGCTCCTCCGTTATTAACCTGGGAATATTGCTTGTGATTTTCTCTATAGCTGCTGTCCGATCCTCTGTTTGTTCTTGGTGGACTTGTTTGAAATGATTGAGGAGGGTTTCCTCAATTTTCTCATGCTCCTCCTCTTTACCTCCTGCCTGGTTCTGGATGAATGAGATCTTGTTATGCATTCTTCGTTGCACTGTAGTGTTGTGGAAGAATTTGGTATTACGCTCTCCTTCTTTGAGCCATCTCACCCTTGATTTCTGTTTCCAATAAATTTCTTCTTGTTTTCTTCTTTCCTCAAGTTGATTGTAGATGTGCTTTTCTTCTTCTAGTGTAGCCTCTGTATGCCCTGAATTGATGACCTCCTGGTGGAGAAGCTTGAGCTCCTGATTGAGTTGTTGTTGGGCTTCGAAGATGTTCCCAAAGGTCTCCTTATTCCATTGTTTGAGGTGACTTTTTAGGTACCTTAGCTTCTGCTGGAGAATGAACATTTTGGTGCCTTCTGGAGGAACAAAGGAGGCCCAAGTAGTTTTGACGAAGTCCTTGAATGCCGGGTGGGTAAGCCAGAATTTTTCAAATCGAAATGGCTTCCTGGTGCTGCTCCCTGGTCTTTGCCATTGAAGGGCAATTGGCCAGTGATCCGACCCAGAGTGAGCCAGAATCTCCGCATTGAAATCTCCCCCGATGTGCACTGCGTTGTCCGATATCAGGAATCGGTCCAACTTGGAGGCAATCTGATGCTTCCCTTTCCTGTGATTGCTCCAAGTGTAGATACCATTACAAAAGGGCAGATCAATAAGGGAGGCATTTAGGATGAAATCTTTGAAGTGTTCCACTTCAGGTTCCAATCTGGTTCTTCCCCCAATTTTATCCTCTAGTCGGGTGATCATGTTAAAATCTCCCGCCACAATCCAGAGAGGATGTTGTCTGCTGTTACTGAGTGCCTCGATGGTGTCGAGGAGTATTTTTTTACTGCCTCCATCCTGTGGGAAGTAAACATTGGATAAGTTCCCATGTACCTGAGTGCCTATAATGTGAAAGGCTGCCTGAATGAGATGGTGGCTTGCATGGAAATCCGTTATAGTGATAGCTTGAGTATTCCAGGCTATGGCAAGCCCTCCCGAGGCACCAGTCGCATCCACGGCCACAGAATGGCAGCCCGGCCAGGCTTTGGAGAGTATTCGTCCCAGAGTATCGCTATTACATTTGGTTTCTTGAAAAAAGCATATGTGCGGCTTCTCCATTTTTATCATGTTTTTGAGCATTCTATATTTTGCAGGGCCGTTAAGGCCTCTAAGATTCCAGGAGATGAGCTTCATTGATAACTAGGTTGAGAGGGGCTGAAGTATTTCGTAAGCTTCGCATAATGGCCTGAATCCACTAGGACTTCTCCAAGCTCTATTGTTCTTTGCAGAACTGTTTTCCTTCCTCTTTTTTTAAAATCCTTTGGACGCAGTCTACCATCCCAGGTGCTGCCTGCTTGAATCCCTAACTGCTGTTGTTGGTAGACTTTGGAGATGACCATCTCCAACTTTTCTAGGTCAGTTTCAGCGATGGATTCAAAGGCCCTTTTCCTGCATGCTAACTCTAGTTCATTAATGTCCAGTCCTTGAAGATCCACGTTTTCAGCTTCTTCCTCCATTATTTCTATGACATTGTTGTCTTCATGTGCAGGCTCTGAAGTCTGGGTAGATTTTTGTTTCCCGTCTATCTCCATATTCTTGGGTGTAATCACCAGATCCTCCTGATTTCTAGATAAAATGGTGGGAATAATGATAGGGGTTTTCGAGATGGGGGGGGGGGAGGAGGGAGGGGGGCGGCTTGAGGAGGATGGGTGGTCAGATTTGCTGGGATTTTCCATGGGTCTATCTTCCGGAATGTTGTTGAGGATTTCAAAACTATTCTTGGATGCTTGGTCTTTGTGGATGTTCGGTTGAGACTTTTGCCCACTGGCATTTTTCCGGTGCGATCGCCTTCTGCTGGTTACTTTGGTGAACCCATCATGATTTGACTTGGTAGTGGGATTCTGAGACAGATCTGGGGCATTTAGCGGACAATCCCTGAATAAGTGCCCTAGAGAATGGCATCTTCTACATCGGAAGGGCACCTGTTCGTAGTCCAGCGGTTGAATCCATTCCTCATCCCAGTGGGAGAGTGTTATCGACTCTGGCAGCGCTTCATTCAACCTTATAAAGACACATATGCGAGCATATGAAATGAATTTGCGGGATTTGGTTTCTTCAGCTGTCCTGATGTATTCTCCCACACCATTTCCAATTCTTCTGAGTGAATCTTCGTCCCAATATTCATCAGGAAGTCCATATAGCCGGATCCAAACTGGTGCCCAGGTTAGGTCTTCTTTATCTGGGTTGAATCTGGGTTTCCAGTCTCGCATGTACAGCCCTGCAGCATTGAAGAAGTGTGGGCCTGTACCTAGCACCCTGAGTTTGTCTTCCACACAATAGAAGATGACTGTGAAGAAGCCCTTTGGCCCTAGTTGTAGCAGCACATCTCCCTTTGGTTTCCATTTGGCTGCTATCCAACCGTTGAGGGCTTTTTCTGTTGGCCATAAGCCTATAAATTTTCCTATGATTGCATGCTCTTTCATAAATTCTATCCTAGCATTTACCACGTGCCCTTGTAGTTCGATTCTGGGCCTCTCTGCAGCAACAGGTTTGCAGGTGGCTGAGGTGGCCTTTGGCATTTCTTCTTTGTCATTTTTCCTTTTGTCCTGTGGTCCTTTTTCCTGACCTGGCTGATCTTCTGTATTGCTATTCCCTTGCTCTGTGGCGTGTTCATTGTTTATTACTTCTTTGCTAATCGAACCGAACAGGAGATACGAATCCTTCTCCGTCTGCATTGGGGAGGGCCCTGGCGCCCCCCCCTGTGGTGTTTCCATAGCGCCTGGCCTGCGCAGTGCAGAGGCTATGCGGTTACCGTGCCTGGAATGGGTCAGGGATTGCAGTAAGCGCTTCAGTCTGAGGCGCCGTCACGGGTTTCAGAGGAACCCTAAACTTTTGCAGAGCTCCGACCTTTCATCAAGCGATGGGGTACATAAATATTATTTATTACACAAATAAAAATAAAAATAATATAATAATTATTTATTTTGATAAATTTTTTTGGATTAATCATATCAAAATTAATATAATAATTATTTATTTTGATAAAGTTTTTTGGATTAATTATATCAAGATTTGTTGGTTGATTTTTCAAACCATCTAATATGTTTAATCCTCAAGACAAAGGTGAAAAAATCAGTAAGTCAGAATGTTTAAATAGCAAGGATGCATGTGGTTCTAGGATTAGCCATTAGGAAATAGTTGTTAGGAAGTTAAAAATTATTAATAGATTCTAATGGCTAATTCCTAACAACTAACTCTAGAACCAGATGCATCCTTGCTATTTAAACATACTAATTTTTCACCTTTGTCTTGAGGATTAATCGTATTAGATGGTTTTAAACGTCCACCAACAACTCATGATGTGATTAATCCGAAAGACTTTATCAAAATATCACAAAAGTCTAAAATTAAATATGATTTTCCCATGTTTAATAGATAAGCTAATGCAGAGAAGCTAAAAAAATTGATTAGCTAGATTGAAGTCTACTTTCATATACGCTAGATTGAAGAGGATGAAGCAAAGATTCAGTTGAAATCACTTTGACTGAGAGGCACATCTCTTGTATGGTGTGAGAGAAAACTTCAAAAAGGTAGTAAGCATAATGTTAAACTCATTTCATCATGGTCTAAGTTTATTTATGCATTAATAGGGAAATTTTACCCATTGGGTTATAGGAAAAGAGCCTGATGGAATGGAAAAACTTAAGACATGGAAAAGGTCAAAATGTTCAAATTTTTACAGAAGAGTTCAGAAAGAAAGCATTGGCATTGAATATTCCTTTAGATTCACCAGAAAAATTGATGAAATACATCGGTGCTTTACATAGTTATCTTTGTCACTCGTTGTTGTTATTTGATCCCACTAATCTAGATGAAGCTAGTGTGAAGTAAATCATCTTGAAAGTAGGGGAAAGCATGGACAAGAAGATCATGCAAAGAAGCCTCCATCAAAACCCCACAATAAAAATTTCAAAGGAAAACGAAAGGGCAAGAAGATAGTGACAACAAAGAAATAAGAAGGAAATCGCTCTTGCACTAATCGCAAGAAATATCGGCACGATGAGGAGCACTACTAGAAGCTACATCCATGTTGAGGATGCAACAAGATGATGGAGCTTAGTGGAAAGGAGTCGCCTTCACTAAGTGGGCCCGCAGGCAAATTATGGCACAAAGTCTATTTTTAGACTATGTCTATTTTTAGACATATGGATCATGTCTATGAGTTGCAGGATGTTGTTTATGGATGATTGGTCATGTTGGGAAAAATAGATGGACTTCTATTTTTGGATCACAGCAGGAGTGATCAGAGTCTATTTTTAGACTGCTAGTCAAAAATAGAAAAGTCAAATATTATTGTCTCATAATAATATTTAGACTATAAACTTTATCTTATCCTCTTGGAGCACTTCAGTTTGAGCTACAGATGTGGCACATGCAGCTATCAGAAGGAAATACGCTTTTCTTATGAGTCAGTTGAGCTATTGCATGCAGGACTTCAGTTAGAACTCAAGCAGTTGAGTTCTGTGGAGTTGGATGTGGAGTTGATGGAGTTGTGTTCAGTTTGACTTGGTTAAACTAGTTGTAATTAGTCTAACTGCAAATACACTAGTGATGAGTGATGTGAATTAATTGATTAAATCAATTCACTAATTATTAACTCATAATGCAACTAAAGAATACATCAGTTAACTCAGTGCATGTATAGTTCAGTGGTGACAGGTGTTAGAGGTTGAGATTGCTATGAGTTGTGACTATCAGTTGTGCATGAGATTTTGCACATGCATGGATTGAGTAATGCCAATGAGGATTGCGCAGTGTGGGCCAATATCTAGGCAATTGTAGCCTGTGCTCACGTGATTCTCTTGCAGGATTGTGCAGTGGAGGCAGGCAGCGGAGGAGATTTGAACCTGTGACTTGTTCGAATCTAAGCTAGTTTTGTGTGTAACATGTGGAGATAGTACTGAGTACTTGTGAGGAGTATTGTACTATGTATTGTTACATGTTCTCAATCATTATAATATACAGATAGTGTGGGGTTTTCAGTTGTATGCTTTCCCCAGGTTACATATTGTGTTAATGTGCACATGCGATTGATGTTTCATTGTTTTTAATGCTACTAAATTGATGATCAATGTAGAGGAGGTTATGTATTGTGCATGTATTCTGCAATAGTGCATAATCGAGATAATCTCTGTGAATAAGTGTCATATTATTCAAAATTTCTACATGGTATCAGAGCTAGTTGATTTGTAGAAAAAGTTCTACATGGTATTAGAGCTGTTGATCATCAGATCTATTATTTAGAAAGTGTTTACATCTTATTTCTTTAGGCAGAGTCTGTAATCGGGCCAGGTAGCCTCTGGATTCATCCTTCCTTTGGAAGGTGAGATATCCGGTAAAAGCCCATACAGTCAATCTCTATACGAGAAATACTTTGTTCTCACGAATCTTAGATCAGAGGCGGTTGAGTTTGGAGCTGGTGGAATTCGAATTTGCAGCAGTGTTTTCTTGGTATCAACGTGGCAATGTCTTTCAACGGATTGCGATTGGAGTATGCTCTTGAGGGCAGCTCAAACTATATTGCATGGAAGGACAGGATGGAGGCAGTGTTGGATGATAATGTGCTGGATTTCATAGAGGCTGATGTCCCAAAGCCTACTGATGCTACGCAGGTTGATGCTTGGCAAAAGAAGACAGCAAAGTGTCGAAGGATTCTGTTGGAGGACGTGAAGGATCACATTGTTTCCAGCCTGCATGGAAAGGCTTCTCCATACTTTATGTGGAAAGCGTTGACAGATCTATTCCAAAGCAAGAGCGATCAGAGGAAACTGGCGCTCAAAGACAAACTTAGAAACATCAAATGTGAGAAGGGAGACAGTATGCTCAAGTATCTCACGAAGTTCACTCAGTGCAAAGATGAGCTGGGAAGTGTGGGGGTGACTGTCGATGATGAGGACTTGGTGATCTTGGCTCTCCTTGGTCTTCCGAAGAGTTGGCATTCCTATCAAGACTCTGTTAATGGTCGGGAGAAATTGCCAGGATGGGAGAGACTTTGGTCAGATCTTGTGTAGGAGGAGATCAGGCGGAATACTAGGGACGGATCTTCATCAAAGGGACCTGATGAAGAAAATTGTGCTTTGGCTTCCAAAGCAAAGAAGGGGAAGAGCAAGAAAGCTTCTCAGTCTGGTGCGAAGGGCAAGAAGCAGGACATGTACAAGGTGAAGTGCTTTCACTGTCACCAGCATGGACACTATGCCACTAATTGTCCACAGAAGAAGAAGAACAAGCAAACTGCTGGATCTGCAGCAGGAGAGGCTCTAGCCTCGCAGTTTGAGCTTGATTTTTCATTGATCGCATGCTTGGTTTCAAGTGTGATGGGATCGGTGTGGTTCTTGGATAGTGTTGCGTCTTTTCACATGACAGAAGATCGAGATTTGTTTTCTGATATGGAGGAGAAATATCTTGGAGTGCACATCGAGATGGGCGATGATGGTAGATAAAGTGCGACTGGTATCGGTACCATTTCCTTTGAGAGGGAGTCCGGTAAACCCTTCGTATTGAAGGAAGTGATGCATGTTCCAAGATTGAAGAAGAATCTTATGTCTATGGCGATGTTAGAAGACAAGGGATATGATGTTGTTTTCAGCGAGGGAAAGGCTTTCCTGCGCAGCAATACAACTGGAGAAACCCGGAAGATAGGGGTTCGAGTGAGGAACCTTTATCAGTTGCATGTAGATGGATGCACAGCAATGGCATGCAAGGCCGAAGGATTGGTGAGCCGAGATGATGGCGAGCTATGGCACAGGTGATTGGGTCACCTTCACCATGGAGCCTTGAAGATACTGCATCAGATCACTACAGGGCTTCCTAAAGGCACTCTTACGCAGTCATATTAGTGTAAGGGGTGTACTTTGGGAAAGTTTGTGAAAACCACCTTTCACGAGAAGGATAGTCGCGCCACGACAATCCTTGAGATAATTCACACAGATGTGTGTGGACCTTTCTCAGTAGCTTCAACAGCAAAACACATGTATTATGTGATCTTTGTTGATGATTTCTCTCGTAAGTGTTGGATCTTCTTCATGCAGAAGAAGAGCAAGACATACTCAAAGTTTTGTGAGTTCAAAGCACTGGTTGAGAAGGAGTCGGGGAAGAAGGTGAAGGCTCTTAGGAGCGATAATGGTTGTGAATACATCTCTGGCGAGTTCAAGGATTTCTGCAAGGCAGAATGGATTTGAAGAGAGCTCATAGCTCCACATAACCCACAGCAGAACGGGGTTGCTAAGCGGAAGAACAGAACAATCGTGGGTGCTGCACGGGCGATGTTGCATGATCAAGGCCTACCCCTTCACTTGTGGGTGGAAGCATGCAATATTGCAGTATATGTGCAGAACCATTGTCCTCACAGGATATTTGGCATGAGTACACCCGAGGAGGCTTATTCTGGTAAGAAGCCTAATCTTTCTCATTTGAGGATTTTTGGTGCTAACGTTTACATGCATGTGACGAAGGATGACAGGAAGAAGTTGGAGCCAACCGTAGAGGTTGGAATATTTGTGGGGTACACTGATACGCCCCACAACTATCGTGTGTATTTTCCAGACAGTGGTAAGACTGTTATGCGACGGGATATAAAATTTCAGGAGGAGAAAACCATGAAGTGTTTGCTTGAGAGGGAGCCACACTTGCATGCAGATGAGGAGCTATTAGTTCCTAAGGATGAGCTTTAGGATGTGGATCAGCCACAGGACAAGGTTCATGGAGTGGAAGAGACAACTCATGCAGCGCCAACCATCAGAGGGCGAAAGCGCTTGACAGAAGCTGAGCGACTGGCTCAAGATGCAGAGAAAGATGTAGGACCACCTACAGCCCCACGCAGGCAGAGATAGTCACCTGATTGGTACACTGGATACATGGCTCTTGTGAGCAAATGTGTTGTGACTGAGCCATCCTCTTTCGAGGAAGCTGTGGAAGATCTCGCATGGGTAGACGCCATGGTGGAAGAGTATGATTCGATTGTCAAAAATAGTGCATGGGAGATTGTCCCAAGACCGGAGGGGAAATCAGTGGTGGGTTCGAGATGGATCTACAAAGTGATGCAAATGGTGTGTCACATTCATCAGGTGGATGTGAAGACTGTGTTTCTTCCTGGAGGTTGGAGGAAGGAGGATGTTACTTCAGCGGAGGTAGTGGATGCCACTATCTATCGACAGTTGGTGGAGTCGCATGTGTGCAAGCTCAAGAGACACACATCGGGATATGGATCTTGGTACAGACAGGAGGATGCAGATTGGGCAGGGAGCTCAACGGACGACATCAGGTACCATCATATCAAAGATTGTGTGCAGCGGAGAATCATGTTACTTTCATACATTCCAACAGAGGATCTGGATGCTGATATCTTGACGAAGGCACTCACCAAGAGCAAATTTGAATACCACCGAGGCAGGATAGGGGTTGCTGATAATCCATATCTTGTTGAGAGGGAGTGTTGAGAATGCAACAAGATGATGGAGCTTAGTGGAAAGGAATCACCTTCACTAAGTGGGCCCGCAGGCAAATTATGGCGCAAAGTCTATTTTCAGACTATGTCTATTTTTAGACATATGGATCATGTCTATGAATTGCAGGATGTTGTTTATGGATGATTGGTCATGTTGGGAAAAATAGATGGACTTATATTTTTGGATCACAGCAGGAGTGATCAGAGTCTATTTTTAGACTGCTAGTCAAAAATAGAAAAGTCAAATATTATTGTCTCATAATAATATTTAGACTATAAACTTTATCTTATCCTCTTGAAGCACTTCAGTTTGAGCTACAGATGTGGCACATGCAACTGTCAGAAGGAAATATGCTTTTCTTGTGAGTCAGTTGAGCTATTGCATGCAGGACTTCAGTTAGAACTCAAGCAATTAAGTTCTGTGGAGTTGAATGTGGAGTTGATGGAGTTGTGTTCAGTTTGACTTGGTTAAACTAGTTGTAATTAGTCTAACTGCAAATAGACTAGCGATGAGTGATGTGAATTAATTGATTAAATTAATTCACTAATTATTAACTCATAATGCAACTGAAGAATACATCAGTTAACTCAGTGCATGTACAGTTCAGTGGAGACAGGTGTTAGAGGTTGAGATTGCTATGAGTTGTGACTATCAGTTGTGCATGAGATTTTACACATGAATGGATTGAGTAATGCCAATGAGGATTGTGCAGTGTGGGCCAATATCTAGGCAAATGTAGCCTATGCTCACGTGATTCTCTTGCAGGATTGTGCAGTGGAGGCAGGCAAAGCAACAGAGGAGATTTGAACCTGTGACTTGTTCGGATCTGAGCTAGTTTTGTGTGTAACAGGTGGAGATAGTACTGAGTACTTGTGAGGAGTATTGTACTATGTATTGTTACATGTTCTCAATCATTATAATATACAGATAGTGTGGGGTTTTCAGCTGTATGCTTTCCCCAGGTTACATATTGTGTTAATGTGTGCATGCGATTGATGTTTCATTGTTTTTAATGCTGCTAAATTGATGATCAACGTAGAGGAGGTTATGTATTGTGCATGTATTATGCAATAGTGCATAATTGGGATAATCTCTGTGAATAAGTGTCATATTATTCAAAATTTCTACAATCCAAAGTTAAAGCCTAAGAATTTTGGTTGAAAAGGGAAGTAGAAGACAGTTGCTACAGCACAACAAGACCTAGGTTTCAATTCTGGTGATGAGATGTAAATCACAACCATTGGGGTACAAGGTAAAAGTTCCTTTCATGTTAGCTAAAGTTATGAAAGTAAAGCTCATGATGATGAAATAAAAAGAAGTGAATTGTTTCATATAAGAGTTGTATCTAAGCACAAAAAAATAGATACATTGTTTGATCTAGCTTCTCAAGTTAATTTGATCTTAGAATCAAATATTAAGAAGTTGATTTTGGAAATGTGACCTTATCTGAAACCCTATCTTTCTTTTTAGGTGTGTGACAATGAAAAACTAAATGTCACCAAGCAATGTAGCGTTAGATTTGTTATTGCTTCAAAGTTGATAGATGAGGCTAATTTATATATTGTCCCACTTGACATTTATGGCATAGTCTTGGGAAGCTCATACGTATATGACAGGAAAGAAGTCTTTTTCGGGCATGAGAACAAGTACCATATCAACAAAGATTTTGTTATAACTCACCGCATCAAATTCAATTCAACTCTTGTCAGTGTAGAATAGTGGAAGAGACTCATTAACTCCAATAAGAAGTGTATGCTCATGGTTGTGAGGGAAAAATATTTTAAGACATCTTATGCCTTCAAAGGTTGCATTCCTTCTCACAAGAAAGAAATGTTTGATTATTTTTCTAACTATGATGAAATTTTTCAGGAACCAGGTGGATTGCCTCCCAAGAGGGAAATCCAGCATGAGATCCATCTCTGACAATATGCCCCTCTTGCAAATGTGGGCATGTACTAGATGTCAATTGTGGAAATCGAGTAAATCAAGAAGGAGGTGCGAGACTTGTTGGACCAAGGAGTCATTAGACCTATCTCATCCCCATTTGGTTCACCAATTGTGTTGGTGCGAAAGAAAGATGGCACATGGAGAATGTGTGTGGTATATTAAGATCTCAACAAGATCACAGTGAAAAACCAATATCCTCTCCATCATATAACTTATTTTCTTGATCAATTGAAGAATGTTGTTTATTTCACTAAGTTGGATTTGGGCAGTGGTTACCATTACATCAGGATTGTAGAAAATGATGTGCAGAAAACTACTTTCAAAACCATGCAAGGACTTTTTGAGAAAGGTACATTGGAACTGTGTCGACATGGGCACATTTTTCAAGAAATATTCCAAGGAACATTTTTAGAATTTTATAAACTATTGTGGCATCTTGAAGATTCCCTAAGGGCTCTAGAGGTGAATATGATAAAACCATATTAAATTTGTAGTCATTTTTCTTGAAATTTCTAGATGAATCCATTGGTGCGGTCAGAATTGGGATCTGAGTAGTATATTTTTGTGTGATCCCCAAATGTGAGGTATTGCCATGTATTTTCCATTATTTTACTGAGATAATAAAGAGGCCTCTCCACTTTGAAGTTGGGCCTGGAGACGTATGTTATGAAACCAGCTCAAGAAAAGATAGAAAAGATAGATCAACGCCTTAGAATTCAGCCTCTTCGAGGGGGCAACCTCCTTTACATTACATAAATGAACAATTCTTGGATGATAAAAATGACAAAACCTCCTTTCTATATATAGGAGTCTGAGTCACAATATAATCCAGCCGACCTAACAATAATAATATAAAGCCACAAAAATAACAATAGAGGGATTCTATGGGGCACAGAAATAACAATATGGGGGTAATAGGGGCACAACAATATAAATAAGGGGTATAACTACAATAGTAATGGGGTAATCACTAGTATTATAGGGACCCAACATGCCCCTCTCCTTCAAAAAAGTGTTTTCCTCAACGCTTGAGCAGTTCTGGATACTTCTGCATAAAATTCTCATCCTCCCATGTGGAATCTTCAGCGGATAAGTTCTTCCACTTGATAAGATACTCTGAAATTGATCGATTTCGTAGCTGTCGAGTTCTTGTTTCTGTGACTGCTTCCGGTTCCAATATAATTTTTCCTTCCTCGTCAAGTTCTGGCAATATTGTTTGAACTGGGAGCTTGTCGCCTATAACCTTCTTTAAACATGAAACATGGAAAACTGGGTGCAATCGAGAAGCTGCAGGAAGCTCCAATTTGTATGCCATAGTACCAATCTTTTCCAACACCTTGTACGGACCATAATACTTTGGTGATAATTTATTATCCTTCTTAGCTTGCTTTAGGGACATTTGCTTATATGGTTGTAGCCGTAGGAATACCCAATCACCTACATCAAAACTTCTTTCACTACGATGTTGATCTGCCTATTGTTTCATTCTATTTTGTGCCAACACGAGGTTATCCTTTAAGAGTTGGAGGACTTGTTGTTGATGTTCGATGTGATGTTCCACTGGAAGGAAGTGTTATACCACCATTCAGCCAGAGGCAACCATTTGACCCATTGTGTCTGTTTATCAGATACAAAGCAACGAAGATATCCTTCCAAACATTTGTTTACTATCTCAGTTTGCCCATCAGATTGAGGATGATAAGATGAGCTATGAGCTAACTGAGTACCAAGACAAGAAAATAATTCTGTCCAAAAATTTCCAGTGAAAATGGGATCTCTGTCACTTACAATAATCTTTGGGTTTCCATGTAGCTTTTGAACTGTTTCCATAAATGCAGTAGAAACTGTACTGGCTTTAAATGGATGTGATAATGCACAAAAGTGTGCATACTTGGTAAGTCTGTCAACTACCACCATGATGACACTCTTTCCCTCAGACTTGGGTAAACCTGTGATAAAATCCATTGAAACCTCCTCCCAACGTTGGCTTGGAATGGATAAAGGTTGTAATAGACCCGGTGTCTTTCAACTTTATTTTGTTGGCAAACCAAACATTCCGCCACAAACTTTTGAATATCTGATTTAAGGCCATCCCAAAAAAATTCCTTCTTAACCCTGTGGTAAGTTTTTAAAAATCCTGAGTGCCCTCCTAAGGGAGAAGTGTACAATTCCATAAGAATCTTTTGTTTTAGCTGGGATATCTTACAGAGGTATAAGCGATCTTTGTACCATAACGAATCATTTTGCCAGCTAAATGTATCAGAAGTACTGGAATCTTGTTGTAGCTTTTGAATAAGTGCCCACACTTCTTCGTCATTCTTCCATTCCTCCTTTGCTTCGTTTATCCAATCTGGTTGGATAATAGAAATGGCACACAACAATGCTTCCACATCCTCATCCTTTCTTGAGAGTGCATCTGCCACCACATTTTGCTTCCCTTTTTTGTAGATGATTTCAAAGTCATAACCCAACATCTTTGTGACCCACTTTTGTTGCTCTTCAGAGGATAATCTTTGTTCTAAAAAGTATTTAAGGCTATCATGATCCGTTTTTACCTTGAAGTGTCTTCCCATTAGGTAGGGTCGCCATTTCTTAAGTGCATGGAGTATTGCCAACATTTCCTTCTCATAAATAGCTTTGCTTAAAAACTTTCCCTTGATTGGACGACTTTCAAAAGCAATGGGTCTTTCATCTTGCATTAGAACAGCACCAATTCCATTTCCTGAAGCATCACATTCCACAATAAAGGTTTTTGTGAAGTCCGGTGTAGCTAAGACCGGTGCTTGGCACATTGCCTCTTTAAGATGTTTAAAGGCCTTTGTTGCTTCCAGAGTCCATGAAAATGAATCTTTCTTCAATAATGTTGTTAGAGGTGCTGCTATTCTCCCATAATTCTTAACAAACTTGCGATAATACCCTGTCAACCCAAGAAATCCTCGCAGATGCTTTATGGATGTGGGGATTTTCCATTCCTTAATGGCTTTAATTTTGCTAGGGTCTACCTTAACTCCTTCATGAGATACAATATGACCCAAATATTCCACCTCCTGGACTCCAAAGAAACATTTGGATCTTTTTGCATATAATTGTTTCTCCTCCAATAGTTGTAGCACCTTGTCAACATGTTCAACATGATCCTTCCAAGACTTGCTGTAGATTAGTATATCATCAAAAAATACTAACACAAATTTTCTAAGGAATGGTTTGAAAATTGAATTCATCAAACCTTGAAATGTTGAAGGTGCATTGGTAAGGCCAAAAGGCATGACCAAAAATTCATAATGACCCTCATGAGTTCTAAATGTCGTTTTCGGAATGTCTTCAATCTTCATTCTGATTTGATGATATCCCGAACGAAGATCCAACTTGGTGAAGTAAATTGATCCATGCAATTCATCCAGTAATTCATCAATGACAGGAATGGGGAACTTATCTTTAATAGTGAGCTTGTTGAGCTCCCTATAATCTGGACACATGCGCCATGATCCATCCTTCTTGTGCACCAATACTACTGGAGCTGAGAAAGAACTTTGACTCGGTTGAATTATACCAGCCTCTAGCATTTCTGCAACCATACGTTCAATTTCACTTTTTTGGACATATGGATATCTGTACGGCCTGATGTTTGGAGGAACACTTCCTGGAATCAGATGAATAGCATGATCATGATCACGCATAGGTGGGAGACCTTTGGGAGTCTCAAATACCTTGGAATGATTGTCCAGGACTTTTTGGAGATCTGGAGAAATAGATGATTCCAATGTGGAAACATCTAGCGAACATAATTGTGCAATTACACCTCTTTGCTCCTTTTTTAGAAGCTTTGTCATGCCATTAGAGCTGATTATCTTTCCTGGTTTCCCTGCAATACCCCTTAATTCAACTTCCTTTCCTTCCACAGAAAATTTCATGAAAAGTTCTTGAAAATTAAAAGCTATTGTACCCAAGGATTGTAGCCATTGGACTCCTAGTACAACATCAGCACCTCCCATTGGAATGGAAAGCATTGGGCTAGTCAATACATATTCTCCCATGGATAGCTTGATATTATGGCACTTTCCAGAACAATTTATTGTTCCTCCATTTGCAATCATCACTTGACACTCTGGTGCTGGATATAGGAAGCAATTCAATTCTTTTGCTACCCTACAATGAATAAAATTGTGGGTGCTTCCTGAATCAATCAACACTATTACCTTTTTCTTCTTGATTTGTCCTTCTATCTTGATGGTTTGAGGAGTGGTAATTCCCGCCAATGCATTACAAGATATGGTCGGATTTATTTGTTCTTCATCTAGGCTTTGTTCCTGGAATATATCCTCTTCTTTTGACCTTTCTTGCTCCTTTTCTTCTTCCTCTTCACAATCTATGTAGAATAATTTCTTCTCAGCACACTTATGACCTTTTGTGTATTTGCTATCACAATTGTAACAAAGCCCTTTTGCTCTTTTTTCTTCCAATTGTTGTGGTGTCAACCTTGTAGGTTGTGGAAGACTATGGGCAACAACACTTCCGTCTTTATAGTTGTGAATGGTATGCTTCCTAGTTGCCATAATTTTGCTTTCCATTTTTCTTGCTAACCTGAATGCCTTCTCTAATGAATCAGGTTCCAAAAGGCGCACATCATGTTGGATATTATCCTTTAAAGACCCTATGAACACATCAATCCTATGCTCCTCTGGAATATCTTTTACCCTTATGTTCAATTTTTGGAACTCCTCAATGTGCTCCATTATTGAACCCTTTTGTTTGAGACTTATCAATTGGCTAAAAAAAGTGTTGCTTTTTGTATCCTCATAATGTGCTATCAATTCTTCCGTAAAAATTGCCCAAGTGATAAATTGTTTACGAGAACAAAGCCATTGATACCATACAAACTGATTTGGTTCCAAATATAAAGTTGCCATACGTACCTTTTGTGTGTTTTGCACATTATTGAGATCGAAGAATTGCTCCATCTGTAATATCCATGTGGCGGGATCCTTGCCATCAAACTTCCTCATATCGATTTTTGGAACATGGTGAGTCTTCGATCCAACATTAGAGTCTATGGAATCATGATTAACATTTCTTTTGTTCTCATCATGAGTTTCCTTTAGTACTCTTTCACCCTTAGTGACCATTTCTTGTAGCAACTTATTCATATTTATCTTCAATTCTTCCATCTTATCATCCATGCCATCAATTTTAGCGTCCATGCCATTCACCTTAGCTTCCATGCCCTTTATCTTATATTCCACGCCATTTATCTTAGCATCTGTTAGCTTTTGTGAGCGTGACATTTGTTGCACTTGTTCTTGTAATTTTGATATATCATGTAGCATTTCTTCCTCTTCTTCATGAGTCATGCTAGAGCTTTCAGGTTCCTTACTAGGTGTTTTCATTTTCTTTCCTCGGGGCATCAGTTACCGATAATAATGCTTTACTATGCCCTTTGAATTCCTTCAAACCAAGCTTATGCAAAAATAAAAAATAAAAACTACACACCTTTTTTACTTTGTAGAAGCCTGATATTGAATCTGATGTATCTCTGTAATTTCAAATCATCCAGTTCTGAAACTGTGACCTGTAGTAGCCTTCTATGTCCTCTTTCCAATGCCACTAGTCTGAACCAAATTGGATTCTCCAAGAAAGAGTTATGCACAATCTCCCACAGTGACCTGATTATAGACTAGTTCAGTAGAGCGAACTTGTATGAAGTGCCACGTGTCACTGTTTCAACCTTTGACTCTGAAAAATATATAAAAGAAAACTACATTCTGTCCTCTTTCTGTACCTTCTTACGAAATTTCAATCCGATGCTCAGAAAGAAAGTTATGACGATTTTCCCCAGGTCACCTGTTTTGAGTGTAATTCAGGAGTCTGCAAAAAGACCAACTTCCTTAGAGCATAGCTCCACAAATATCGCGCGAAAGACCTGAAATTCGGAGCCAAGGTCTAGCGCGATTTCTTCTCAAATGGGTTTTTTTTGCGACTTCTGAAACGTCACAGAAAAAAAGTTATAGCGAAAATGCCACGATGACCTGTTTGGAGCAGCGAAACCCTAGAATCCAAAGCTCTGATACCAAATGTTATGAAACCAGCTCAAGAAAAGATAGAAAAGATAGATCAACGCCTTAGAATTCAGCCTCTTCGAGGGGGCAACCTCCTTTACATTACATAAATGAACAATTCTTGGATGATAAAAATGACAAAACCTCCTTTCTATATATAGGAGTCTAAGGAGTCACAATATAATCCAACCGACCTAACAATAATAATATAAAGCCACAAAAATAACAATAGATGGATTCTATGGGGCACAAAAATAACAATATGGGGGTAATAGGGGCACAACAATATAAATAAGGGGTATAACTACAATAGTAATGGGGTAATCACTAGTATTATAGGGACCCAACAACGTAGCTCACACATTGTGAGTGAACTTCGTTAACAATACTTTATGCCTTGTCCATGTTTCCTTTTTTGTGTTGTTTCTTCATGGATGTTGCATTTATGGTATTTTCATGCTCTTTAAGCAATTATGTTTAGCATAATTGAACGAGAGATTCTGGATCAAATATCAATTATAAATTCTTTCTTATGTGGTCTATGTAACAATGGTGAATGGGATGATTATGCATCTATGGACTAGGTTGATTGATGGGATCATATACTACTCCCCATTAGTCATCATATAATTACTGAGTTATCCTAGTTAGAGGAGGACCAATTCAACTATTTCACCACATAATATATCATGTCTTAAATCTTGTACAACTGTGTTCAGTGCTATTGGAGAATATAAAATTAATTTTGATTAACTAGCATGAATGCAGTACACTGTCAATTTAGTGGATTCACACATTCACACTCTCTTGTTTGTGGAGTACATATATGCAATTTTTGTCTCAAAATATAATGAATGGAAACATACTATTGGTTGGAACATTGCTTAGAGGGAAACAAGACCTTCAATATGTCATTAACAAACTATGAAGGTAATGAATTTTCTATTTGGGTCAATGGTTATTACTGAATATTATTTGACACGTGAAGATAGAATATATAAAAGAATGATGGTTATATATTTCAAGATCATAGGTGAAATGCATCTGTATACGATTTTATGATCATAGCCATTGGTACAAACCTTAAAATACAAATAATAACAAGGAAGCAATCATTAAGAGTACAATACTTCCAAATTCATTCTAACCATGACAAGTTAATAGAAACCTTTAATGTTAAGTATAATATTGATATTCTATTTAAATGTTATAAGGTGAAGTAAAATGACATTACTAAGTTAGTGTACTACTTTGAAATATATGAATTTGGTTGTTACTTTTAACATTCACTTTCTAAAAACATTGTTTATTATTAGGGGAATTTTGAGGTAAAAAATGGGCCTCAAAACAAAAAATGTACAAATAAAATTAACTTAAAAAAATTTAATCGGATTCAATATGATGTCATCCTCATGAAAAACTATTTTGTAGGGAAAAGAAGAAAACTACTTTTTAAATTGCATTTCTAGTTTATCTCATTATAGGGTTACTCAAATGTGTGTAGAAACTCTTTGGATGCAGAATTAAATTTCACATGCACGAGTACTTGCTTAGCATACTTCTGAGTAGACCCACATAAAAAAATGAAAATACATCAAAAAAACATGTTTCAAAAATACAATTGAAAAAATAGTTTCCTTTCTTTTTCTATAAAAATTTATAAATGTTAATGCATTTTTTCAATGAAAATACATGAAAAAAACATGTTTCAAAAATACAATTGAAAAAAATAGTTTCTTTTCTTTTTCTTTAAAAAATCAATAAATGTTATTGTATTTTTTCAATGTGGTTCATGTCCAAAAAATATTTCTATTACGCAAATCCATCCTAAGGAACCACTTCCTATTAGATCAACCATAAAACCTAACCATGAGAGTGCAAAGAGAATTCAACCTGTGACCTTTCAATAGTAAAGATGCTTTAACGAAGGGGCTCGACTAATTGAGCTAAGTCTCAGGGTTCATAACTCTTATTTTATTATTTTCCTTAGTACCAAGAGAATTCAACCTATGACCTTCAATAGTAAAAATGCTTTAACGAAGGGGCTCGACCAATTAAACTAAATCTCGAGATTCATAACTCTTATTTTATCATCTTCCTTAAAAGACTCATTTTAAATCTCAAAATTCTCCTAATAACATTTTAGACATTCTAATTGAAATCTATCAAAACATTTTTTAATTAAATTATAATTTTTCATTATTTAAGTTATATATATATATAACACTTTAAATAAATCTCCATAAAACTTTACAACTCAAATTTCAAATTCCAATAACTTTTTATTAATTATTTAACAAATTCAATACACCCTCAAAACCCTTCCATACATATAATCCTTCCAAACATATAATGAATATACTACACCCTCTTAAATAATTTAATAAAAATAAATTAACTCATCCCTATGCTCTTTCCTCAACTTCCATTTTATAAAGAGGCATTTTTATTTCAATGCCATATCCTACTTAACCTCTCTTAAATAATTTAATAAAAATAAATTAACTCATCCCTATGCTCTTTCCTCAACTTCCATTTTATAAAGAGGCATTTTTATTTCAATGCCATATCCTACTTAACCTTTCTCCCGGCGGAAATGAATGCTGTTTCATGGGTCCATATATCACTTGCAATAAAATTGACTTTGGATTTCACACTCATACTTTTATTATAAAATTTGCTTTGGATTTCACACTCATATTTTTATTAGTGTCATATCCTTCTTGGGATTGGATGGCTTTGTGAATCATTCACATTTATATGAAATAATTCCAAATTTCCATCGAATTGCCTAGTCTCTCCAAATTTGTATTGAAATCCAGAGTTAATAAAAAATATTCTAATAAAATTGTTTTTCCGATTAATTATATTTTTGAAGTTAAAATTTTGAATTAACTAATGTAATTTATCCTCGAAATAATTTATCAATTACACATGTTTTTATTTAAAAAACATTTTGACATCTATATTGAATTTCACAGTCCATATAAAATAATATTTACATTGAAGTGTGGGTTTATTTTTTGAATTTAATATATATATATATATATATATATATATATATTTATTTATTTATTTATTTGATTGGAGATTTTGAAATAATGATTGTTGAAATCAATCCATATTTATAGTACAGAAGACCCATCTGTTATCTTCATCAAGATGGTCCTACTTCGTTGGATATTTCATTTCTAGAATATTGAATCTCTAGAACACGAGGTCTATCATAGATATGTTCTGGAAGATCTGAACTATGGTTTGTACCTATCATTTCCTCGTCACCAGACTTCCAATAAAGAAATTGAAAGAGGTATTTCCTATAATAAATCGAAGGATCTATCCCCTCTCATAATTATGCTGATTATGACCAAAGAATGATATAGTATCTGATTTCTCTTAGTTAGCATATTTCGTCGAATGAGCGAAAATGAAAATTGAAATTTAAATATTTTGAAATTTGCCATGGACATAAAAGTTGCTATTTCCTCGCACTTGGTCATGTATCCCCCGTGGTTGGGACGGCCGGCTTATGGCCTCCCTACTCAGGTTCGACTCACATTGCACGAAGCGCTGCTCCGTAGCGTATTGTTAACCATTTCGTCTCGCCGCTCTGCCAGATTTGTTGAGTTGCCTCCGCAAAACAAATATTTGTCTCATGCTGAGTTGCTGTTAAATGTGACGGAACAGATGTACGGATTCAGATGTATAGATATTATATATAATGTAATATATGTTGCTTCTTCAACGGGAATTCCCTTCCCCAACTAAAAAAATTGCTATTTCCTTTACCTTGAAAATTCAAAATTCCATTTATTTTACGGCTTGAATTTGATCCATGCGTCACTTTGCTGACATCATAGATTTAACTTGGGTGAGACGCAAGTAAAGACACGTTCAAGCACATTCAGCTCGTTTGGATATATAAAATGACAGGCAAAACAGGCGGATGAGGCGCGTTCTGCACATTATTTGTGGTCTCTTTTCTGTCATATTGTGTATTCAGACGTTACAAGCGACAATTGGGGAGCACATGCAAAGAAATGTAGGAAGGTATAATTCTAACATTATTAGATTTGCATTATGGCCCTAAACTATTGCCACAACAACTTTTATCATGTTACATAATGAGACTCTCATGGGTCTAGTGTACAACAGAAGGCAGCTTTGAATCCCATCCAATGAGGAGGTCAGACTTTAACATGAAGAAACCTAAATCTAGAAAATGTTCATATAATTTAGAAATATTTTTTCAATGGAATATATATTTTAATTTATTTAAACAATTAGATATTTATATAATTTATTAGAATTAGGGTGTTTAATGGAGTTGTTTATGGAGGTGGAAGAATTGTCTGGACGGTCAAAAGTGATTGGGTAAAAAGATTTCAAAAAATCTTGTAAAGGCAGTGTTTGAATCATGTTTCTGATAGTGGAAATGGATTCAGCACTATCAAAAACTTTTAGAACACCTAAAATTATGAAGTTTGACAGCTTTTACTTGGGCATAATGGTTAAACTACTGCGTTTTTAATGGAAAACTTATTTTAGTTTAATTAGACAAATAGATAGGACACTCATTACTGCTTAGTTAATGCAAGGTCATAGTTATTAAAAAATCACATTATTAATAACAATCTTGGTCTTTAAGTAGACTTTCACTCCTATCATATATCTTTATATCTTATAGTCTTTAGTCTTTAAAGAAATATCTTTATATCTTATAGTATTTAAAGAAATAGACTTTCACTCCTACCATATATCTTTATATTTAAGACTGTTGACTAAAATTTAAAATATACTCCATACTCAACTTACTTTACTTCCTACTTAATTTAAAATATACTCCATATTCCACTTATTTTACTTCCAACTTATTTTATTGGAAGTAAGTTAGCAAGTTGACAAAACCACTTGAAGAATTATAAATTAACAGGAATTCAATTTATTTTACTTCCAACTTAATTTAAAATACACTCATACTCAGCTTATTTTACTTCCAACTTATTTTATTGGAAGTAAGTTAACAAGTTGACTTGAAGAATTATAAATTAACGAATTGATACTGAAGTTTTGTCATTCTAAAACTACCCAAATCCCAAAATTTCAGGATATTGACTTTGTAGCCTTGTTAACTCCTATAAAAATTGCTAATTGATCCATGAATTCTGGCCTCGTCGTCCATGGAATCCCCAGGCCTCGTCGTCTAAACATTTGATCCTTGAACTCTGGCCTCCTCGTCAATGGAATCCCCATTTCTTAAGGCGCACTGTCACAAGTTGAGCAGTGCTATTCTGTCAAAATCATCGGCCTTCACGCGCTTAACACGTTCTGAGATTAGCCCAAGTTAATTATAAGTAAGTCGGTAGATTGAATCAGTGGCGTGGCATCACTGTAATTTCTTTGTTTGTTCAGGATGTCTCTGTTCGTCCTGCTCTCACTTCTGCTACTCGTCTCATCAGTTCTTGATGCAGAGCCGGATTCGAGTTCTACTCAAATGGGGGCCAATTTTCTTTATCGACATACGCTTTCAGATAATGTTCAGACGAAGCTCTCGCATTGTGATTCTTTAGATCAGGGTCCTCAGAGACTGTTATGTGAGCTTCTGGGAGCTCTGGATTCACAGGGGATTAGTAACGATCATGATCAGGGTTCCATTTCTAGAACAGGGGATTCTTTATCTCAGAGAAAGTGCAGGTTCGAATCCGAGGGAGGCCACCAATTGCACCGTTATGCTACACCAGGATCCCCGCAGCTTCAGCAGGTTATTGACCGGTACCTGGCAATGCACAGGCGCTGCACCGCTCTGGAATTCGATAACATCACCAACATCTTTAACAGTGGCGGAGTTCCCCAATGCAAATATCTCGTATGGGGTTCTCTATGGAATGGGCTGGGGAATCGCCTCATATTTATGGTCTCGGCTTTTATTTATGCAATTCTCTCGCAGAGAGTACTGTTGATCGATTACCCTGTTTGGGATCTGCTCTTCTGCGACCCTTTCCAGGGGTTTTCCCCAACTCGAATACCCACTGAGCGCCCCTTGAATTACAGTTTAGGGATTCACTACGATCGTTTAAAGGATGCTGGTTGCGGTTTTGGGAACAGCAAGGAGCCGGACTGTGAGAACACAATAGTCCATATGGAGATTACCCATGTGAGCTACCTTTCGGAGACTGAATTCATGGTATGTCCCTCGGGGATTTCTAGGGCACGGAATGTGCCCTTTATCATAATGAGAAGAAGCAACCAGTACTTTGCCCCGGGTTTCTTCCTCAACCCGGCTCTGGCTCCGGTTCTGGACATTCTGTTCCCAGAAAGGAACCCGTTTCATGTTCTGTCCAAGTATGTCTTTTCTCCCAGCGACCAGGTCTGGAAACACGTCCGCCATTATCTAGACAGTGCCCTCGCCCCTGCCAGCAGAAGGATCGGGGTTCAGATAAGAGAGTTCATCAAGGAAAACTACACCGATGCCTTTGATCCCAACATTTTGCTCTGCATTCAGAGAAAGGCCGGTTTCAGTCCTGTTCGGCTCCGCAGAACCAAGAAGCTGTTTGGCGAGGACTATTTCTCAGTCTATGTGGCCACGCTTGCTCAGGGCCACATAACGAAGATCAACCAGACGCTGCACCTGGTTCGAAACGAAACGGGAAAGAACTTCAGGGTCTCATGGCAGGTAGTGGATGGAAGAGAGGATTTCGATTCTGGGCATCAGCAGGAGGCTCTGATAGACATGTGGGTTCTCAGTCTCAGCGATGTTCTGCTCACCAGTAGAAAATCCACGTTCGGTTATGTGGCTCAAGCATTGGGCGGATTGGTTCCTTATTTCATAAACCCGTCCGAGGACGAGATCTGCGAGACGGGAATAGGGACCGATCCCTGCTATCACCATGCCCCAAACGGACTGGAATGCAGTGTGGACAAATTGTCTGCAAAAGACCTCCTGAATCAGTCCCAGACAGTGAAATACTGCCCAGATATCATGGGCACTGGTTGGCAACTCGCCGCACCATTGTAGTGTTGTTGTTGGCCTTACTGTGGTATGCAGAAAAACAAAATTTTATTTTGTCGTGCCAATAAAAGTGAAGTTTTGTCGCCTAGTTTGATCTTTTGTTTTTACGTTGACGCAATTCATCGAAGGGACTAGCTGAGGCCTCAAATGTTTTACTACACGGACTGTCTTGCAGAGAGAGCTTGTCCGGATTGAGCGTCTTTATGATTCCCAGAACATTCAGGAAGGACAGGGCGAATGTTTCAGATCCGATGAACAGGGGATGAACAACGGCGAGGTTAAATAATTGATTTTGTTTATTCTAGATTTTGAAATATTTTGGAAATTGAATTAATTTAAATTTAAAATCTGAATTTTTTCGAGTGATTTTTTTATTTTATTTTTTTTAATTTGGCATTTCTGGATTGTGATTGTAACATTAAATTAATTATTTCTATGGAATTTGGTTAAATTATGAGATCCAAAGAAGTCAATAAATTATGAAGTGTTTTTTTACATATTTGCGAAAGACTTCTTATTTCAACTTAAGGTGGATGAAGATCTCTTGAATTTTTTTTAATTAACTGTCTAGATTGATTCTCAAGGGAATATGCTTAGCATTAGCTTAGTCTGGATGCTTATCAAAGGTTGTAGTGTGTTACAGACTTTATTAGGTTGCATTGGCTTTTAATAAATTTAACAAATTAGACTCGTGTTGTAGTGTGTTACAAAGTTTGTTAAGTTGCATTGACTTTTAATAAATTTTAAAAATTAGATTAGTGGCTACCCACCCACCAATGTTCTAGGGATTTGAGAGTATGTCAATTCTAATAAGCTCCTCCATGATAAGTTCCTCATTATTATTTATAACATTCATTTATGTATAAGCAAATTTTATTTAGCAAAATGGTCTATTACTTTTAATAAATTTAAAAAATTATATTTATGCCAAGTGGCTCCCTGCCCACCAATTTCTTAAGGATTTGAGATTATTCTAATTCTAATAAGTTCCTAATTATTATTTATAACATTCATTTATATAAGCAAAATTTATTTAACAAAATGGTCCATTTTACAATAAAATGTGTTTAAACTTGACCTATAACTTTTATATATGGTTAATCAAGTAATGTGTGCATTGGTTTAGTAAGATATTCTTCATGTTGCAATAATTTTTTATTGAAACAGTTTTTTTTTTTTTTTTTTTTTTTTTTTTTTTTTTTTGATATTTAAAAATTTTCAGCTATATCAACCACATTAATATTTTTAATGTAGTTATACTAATTATTACATATAATAATAAACCTTAAACATTTTAATTTGATAAAATAATCATAGTTTCTTAAGTTTCATCGATATTTATAATAAATAAACCATTTATTATTATTTTTTTAACTATGTTTTTTTTTTCCGAGGAAAATAGAGTTCGTAATTTCTATTAAAAAGATAATAATAGATATTACATGTTGTAGATGCCGAGGCATATGCTGTAGTGTGGTATGAACCACGATACAAAATGAGCTATAACAGTGTCATCTAAAATGTCCTTAGGTGTATACAGGAGTTGTATGCCACCAATAGTATGGATAGTATCCCAAAAAACCCCATAACGATCACAAAAATATACAGTAATGATGTATTTACATCCACATGTACAGTAGATAACCCGGATATGACTATACTGATATATACAAAAAAAGTGAAACCATGGATCAGCAAAAAAAAACTAGGGAGGGGGGGGATCCCCCATCATCTGGCCGTCAATGTAAGGGCGGTGATAGTATCTGTGCATCCCTTCTGGTGTGAACTCTTCGATCAGCCAGTCTCCTAGAGGGCGATCCGCCGCTTCTTTCGATAGCTGGTCAGCAATCGCATTTCTTTCCCTGTAGATATGAGAAACAGTGATCTGGTCAAAATGTGTTTTTAGAAAAACAATTTCTTCCAAGATATGCTTCAAAGAATATGCATGACAAAAAGTTTTATTGTTTGCCCAATCAATCACTATCTTTGAATCCCCAAAGATTTGTATTTGTCTGCAATGTTTAGTAAGAGCAAAATAGAGGAGATGTCTCAAGGAGATAAGCTCAGCAAAATTGTTTGAGCCAGTCCCCAGTCCCAGTCTCAGATGATAATAATGTGTATCAGATAAGTATAAAACAATCCCCCCTCCACATCCTTGTAGCGGGGCAGCCCCATCGAAGTAGGCCCAAGGCATATCCTTGTTTATATGTTCAGGCTGTATAATTCTTGGGTAGGAGGATTTGTGCTCGAAGGGAATTTCAATGAATGCAGCACATATAGATGCCGAGAGGAGCTGGCAGTTGCCTCTGCGATTCTAAAAAATGATAGCATTCCGTTGTTGCCATATGTGACTCGAAACCACTGCAGGAAGGTTTAAGGCCTTTTCGGAGGCAACCGCAGCCCACCAGTGCGTCCATGCAGTTGGTATATCCTCACCATGCCATACAGTGCTGATGTTAAGAGCCTGCGAAACCTGTTGCCAGATCATCTTTGTAGTCTCACAGTGGAGGAAGAGATGAGGCGTCGATTCCTCTTCTTTGTGGCAGAGAACGCACCAAGAAGGTCCTGATATTGCCCGCTTTTTAAGGGTATCGCCCGTAGGTAGCTTATCTGCAATTATGTTCCACATAAGTAGTCTGCATCTAGGCGGAGCTTGGAGTTGCCAAACAACTTTCCACCAGTTTTTTAGATTGTCAGGTTGCTTAGCATCGACAAGCCTAATGTAGCCCAGCTTTGGTGAATATGTCCCTGTTTTGGCAGGGGCCCAAATAAGTTGATCTTCTGCCTCCTGTAACTTGATGTGCGATTCAGTAAGAGCCCGAATATATCCATGCCACTGGTCTGTCCATTCCTCCGGTAAGTGCCAATGCCCATCCCTGATCCATGCTTGTGAAAATATAGTAGATCGCTCAGGATCCCCAATCTGTGCCAAATATTTGATGCCCCTGTTATTGAGATGTTGAATCAGTCCTTCCGGCAGAATATGAGCGTTCCCCGATCCGGGCCAGGGGTCAAGACCAATGCGAACCTGAGCACCATTACCCACCCGCCAAAGAAGATTATCTCTAATCAGTGGCATAGCTTTAAGTGTGGCTCGCCAGATAGCAGATATACCTTGATGATTCCAAGAAGGTCTGCGAAGCCATTCCGTGATACTGGAGGGCCAAATGTATTTATGATGAACAACATGAGCCCATAAACTGTCCATCTTGGTGAGAGACCAACCCTGCTTTGCAGTAAGAGCTTGAGCAAATTCAGGAAGGGACTTTATACCCCAACCTCCCCATTGTTTTGGCATAGCAATGAGGGACCATCTGGTCCATGCAAAGATCCTCCCCTTTTTGTTGCCATTCCAAAGGAAGCGGGTACATAATTGCTGAATCTTATTTAAGATGCCTTTTGGGATCCAAGTCAGTGACATCCAATATACAGGAGTGGCCTCAAGGACGGTCTTGATCAGTAGAAGTCGACCAGCTTTTGACAGTAGGCGGTGCTGCCATCCAGTGATCCTTTTTTCAATTTTATTTATAAGCCAAGTCCAGTGTGTCACTTTATATCCATCCGGCCTTAATCTGAATCCAAGATATTTGATGCCATCCATCAACTGGCATTCCATGAAGGGAAAAAACTGACCAGCCAACTGTGATTCCTGCTGAGAGCAATGCATCAAGGACCTGGTGGACTTTTGCTGATTTATTTCCATGCCCGTGGCTTTACAAAAAAGGATCAGGACATCATTTAGGGCAGTAATGTCTCGGACACTTCCATTAAGGAATATTAAAATATCATCCACGAACAATAAGTGGGTCAGGGCAAACTGTTCCGTAATTTTGAGGCCACTGATATCACCAGTCCTTCTTGCTTCCGCTATAAGCCTGCTCAGTCCTTCCATAACAATGAGGAAGAGTAGTGGGGATAGAGGACATCCTTGCCTAATCCCCCTGGAGATATTGAAGCGTTCTGAGGCTGCTCCATTGATTAGTATAGCAAAAGAAACCGAAGTAACACAGCCCATAATCCAGTTAATGAGAATATGGGGGAATCCCAAGTGAGTAAGGATCATCTTCAGGTATAGCCAATTTACTTTATCAAAGGCCTTGGCAAGGTCGATTTTTAAGGATATGCCTTTCAGATTCTTCAGCTTTATGGAATGTAAGGCTTCTTGGGCAGTGCCTATAGCCTCTTGTATATGACGGTTCCGGAGGAAAGCAAATTGTTCAGCCGAGATATGCGAGGATAGGACAGGCTTAATGCGGTTAGCAATGATTTTGGCTATAATTTTATAGAGACAGTTACAGAGGGAAATAGGACGAAAGTCATTGAAGGATGAGGGGTCGTCGGATTTAGGAATCAAGGCTATAAAGGTCTGGTTCATCGGTGGGTGGATGTGGCCCGTGATCCTGCTTTCCTCCACCACCGCCAAAAGGTCATCCTTCATCAGTTCATAAAATGCCAGATAGAACTCCACAGGCCATCCATCTGGTCCCGGACTCTTATCCTTCTTAAACCATTTAAGAGTACTTTCTAACTCTTGATCACTGACCGGTTGGCAAAGATCATCAATGTCCTCTGGCCCAACAAATCTCGGGAACTTTCCTGCAAGTCTGATGATCTCTGGAAGGTTTACAATATTTGGGGCCGTATAAAGACCCTTGAAGTGTGTAATTCCCAGTCTAGCCAGCTGTTGATGTGTGGTCGCCCATCCATCAGGTTCCATTGGAAGCTGCCAAATGGTGTTAGAAGCTTTTCTGCCATTAGCTATGTTGTGAAAATATTTTGTATTGTTGTCCCCTGCTTTGAGCCAAATGGCCCGGCTCTTTAGACGCCAGAGTTCCTCCCGCTCATTCAAGATCTTCATTTTTTGCTCAATCAGTTGGCAAAGTTCAGATTTTGCAGCATCAGATTGATAACCTGCTCCCCTTTCATCAGTCAATTGGGCTATTCTATCTTCCCTGTCCTTCAGAATCTGATCATCTCTGCTTCGTTTCAATTTAGCCCAGGATTCAGACAATTTTTTGAGCTTCTTAAGCCTGTCACAGAAGTCCGAAGCTTTCCTCCTATCTCTCAACGGGGGTTGTGATGCCCAGAAGTCCGAGACCATCTTTATGTAATCTGGGTCTTGTAGATGGCCAGCAAAAAATTTAAAGGGGGAACGCGGCTTTTGTGTGTTGCCACTTATCTGAAGGAGGATGGGATGATGATCAGATAGGCCACCATTGCTGACCCATTGTCTGTATAAAGGAAACATCTGAATCAAGGCCTCATGCATCATAAATCTGTCCAGTCTCCTTCCAAGAGCAGCCTCTCCAGTTCGCTGATTGTGCCAGGTAGGGAGTTTCTTGTTCATGGGGATGTCCACAAGGTGATGAGCATCGAGTAGCATGGACATTTGTTCCGCAATAGGATCACCCTGCGACGATTGGCCCCATGTCTCACCAGGTCCCAGCGAGAAGTTAAAATCACCCCCAATGATAGTATTCTGAGTAATATGATCCTCTGATAGGAATTTTTGCCAGTAAGTGAGCCTGTTCTGGTTGGGCCCATAAATATTGATGATTCTAATAGGGGAGCCCAGATCTCCCATAATGATGTCCATACCAAGGAAGCTGCTACCTCCCCAGGCCGAAAGAGGTCTATGTATCCTAGGATTAATGCCAATGAGTAGACCACCAGATCTGCCACTGGCGTCCAGCCCATGTAAGACCCAACCAGGGAGCATAGCAAGTAGACAATTGACAGCCAGTTCAGTAGAGCATAGGGTTTCCTGAAGGAGAATAATATCACATCGGGATTCAAGTATAAGCCGCTTAAGAGCCAAACGTTTTTTAGGGTTGGCTAATCCCCTGCAATTATAGGAGAGACAGATCATGGGGTCACACAGGTCAGGGGCTCATTCGCTCTAAGTGCCCTTTCAATAGTAGTCTGACGACCCAATGCAACATCTGCAACCGCAGATAATTTAGCAGAAGAGATGAGGGATGGTCTTCCACGCTTTTGCTTGCGGTGCCGACCGGGGGAGGACCCCAGGCCTAGGACTTTTGGCCGAGACCGGGACCTCAGAAGATAATGGTGCACTCCAGATTCCAACGGGGAGGGAGGGGAGTCAGGGCCTGCTGGCTCCGGGTTATGGGAAGGGGGAGTGGTCGAGAATGTGGGGGGGGGGGCGGGGCGATGGGACATAGGATGGAAGGGAGGGAGACATTCTCAGCAAGGGAGGTTCTGAATGCAGAGTGCATAATGGAATGCAAATCTTCTGAAAATAAAGGATGACATACAGGAATGGAATTATAACCCGAATGTGAAGATGCTGTTTCCTTCGGCTTTTGAGCGGCTTCAGCAGTCTTTGATCGGGTGCGCGGCGGCTCTGATGAAGACACTGCCAATTTACGGGAGTTCTTTTTCTTTCCACTGTCGCCCGGCTTATTGATAGGAGTCGCCTGTTGAGTCGGACCACCTTCAGTAGTGTTATTGGCTTCTGCATTTTGGTTTACAGGAGGCTGCTGTCTAGGTCCTTTAGAATTCTCCTTTGCCACCCCTGTAACCAATGGGCAGTCCTTATAGAGATGACCAATTTTATGGCATCTGCGACATCGAAAAGGCACGCCTTCGTAATCCAGAATCTGCTT
Source organism: Pinus tabuliformis (assembly GCA_031772625.1). Classification (NCBI taxonomy): domain Eukaryota; kingdom Viridiplantae; phylum Streptophyta; class Pinopsida; order Pinales; family Pinaceae; genus Pinus; species Pinus tabuliformis. The sequence continues at coordinate 771,385,810 of CM062810.1, forward strand.
TCGGGTGACATGGTTGTGATACAGATCGATTTTCTCCTCCAGTCCAGGTTTGGTATCCAAGTGTACCAAAATTCGAGCCATAGATCTATTCCCCGTCTTCTCATATGAACGATCATGTTCCAAGTACGTGCCGAGAGTGTCCCCAATCCGTTTGAAAGCATATGGGCTCCAGAATTGCCATGGCAGGCCAGGCAGACGCACCCAGATGGGGCCTGCCCCCAGTTGTTCACGTTCAGGGTCAAATAAGGGATCCCAGCGCTTGAGCATAACAGGCATAAGTTCAATATGCCAAAATTGGGTAAGAATCCACTGGGCATACTCGGGGCAGCAGAAATGCAAGGCGAACCATCCTCTGGTGAGAACCATGACCTCCGGTACTTCCTTTAGTAATGGTCCCCAAATCTCTTCTACCCACATCTTGAGTCTCTCCGCCGTATAAGTGCGTCCTCGAACCCGACCAACCAGAACCTTGCGAGCAGCATCCATAATATCAGGCAGCGGAGCTTCAGGCCCGAAATTAACCCTGAAACCAGAGTCAATAGCTCGTAAGCACCTTCCTTTCGTAACCTTCTCCGAGCGCTTGCCAGAAAGGGACTCCCTGAGAAGTTTGCGACACGGGTCCGTGGAGCTATGTTGTGCTGAGCCCGCCGAACGCGCTGGTATCGGCGGCGTGAAACAACCAGATCGAATAGGAGAGCGTGGAGCCGAGGAGCCGGTACCCTGCAGTAAAGGGCCGGAGGAGGGGAGGGGCATTCGTTGGCCCAGCGGCATAAATGAGACCGAGGGGGAATGAGAGCTAGAAGGAGGGGGTGGCGGCGGGGGCGGAGGTAAGGGGGGCGATAATGCTGTTGAAAAGGAGCGTCCAGTGATGGCGACGCTTGAAAGCAAGAACCCAGTATCTGAAGAGTCGCCGGGGAAAGGGGCGGACATTCGAGTGGTGCGGCGTCCGGGAGAGGATATACTGGCGATTTATCTTTCCCTTTTAGCGACTGGTGCGGAGGCCGTGAAGAAGTGCCGGTCATATACCCAAGCGCAACGCTCCTCGGAATCATCGGCTGACTGATGGTATGTGCCCATATTTCTTGGTTCGGCATGGGGTCCTCCCCATAATCTACAATATCCTCTTCAACCATGATAACTGTCGGTGAAAGCGCCTGTGAAGGGTTCGAACCGGGACCGTCGGGGACAAGTAACGGAGGTCAGCGCCAGATAGTGCCAAACGGGGAGGGGACCTCGGGGGAGAAAAACAAAACAAGCCAAAAACCAAATCCCAGCTCCGCGAGAATCGGTAACACTGTCGATTGACAGGTGGTCAGCCCTGACCATATTCAGTGGCCCCAGGAGTGAGGTCCCGAAGAGCCCAGGTGCCTGTCACCATAGTTGGCGGAAAACCCTGTAACAAAACCTGTGTATGCCCTAGCTAGGGTTCCGCCATCGCCCTTCCAACTGTGTTAAAAAACACTAGGGTGACTATTTGGCAGACAAATCTTAAACTACTGATAGGAAAAACCTCCCTAGAATTGGAGACCAATTCTAGAAACAAAACGTTTAACTATGTTAAATTTCACACTAAATTATTTATTTATTTTAAATTTAGAATATTTCCATTGTTTATTTAAATTTAAATTTATATATTTAAAAATATATATATAATATCAAAATTTTAGTCAAATACAACTATAATTTTAAATAAAAAATTTATAAGCTTATAAAAAAAATGAGATTTTCTATTATTATTATTAAAAATGAACTTGTCTTTCACATTAATCACAATCTCATCATCAATATGGATCACAAAATTCTAAGAGTTGATCCTTGGTCTCCCTTAGATTAGTCCAAGTAATTTCCAATTCACCATGTGGTTAAAAAAATATGGATCACAAAAGTCTAAGATCTAGCATTATTATTAAAGTTAGAAGTTTCTATTAATAAAAATGCTAGACATACAAAACTAGTATTTCTCACTAACAACATCATTGCTAACTATCTTAAGAGATATCACAAAATTATTTGAAGATAAGACCAAATAGTTAGAAAGTCTAACCTGAGACCTATTATTTATAAATCCTGAGTTTTCCCAAAGGGAAACTAGGCATTTCAAATTTAACATAGTGACCATTCACATATATACAAATTTTCCAAGTTTATGCAAAGATCCTAACATTTCTGTCAGCGAAGGTTGTCTATGAATTGACTTGACTTAGGAAACGTAAAACATAAGCATTAATGCTAGCATAAACTAGACCTACTTGAAAGTCGTGACTGTTAGTGTGTCCTTGATCCGGGTTCCTTCAGCTACCAGAATCATCCAACTTTGACTTCTATGATATTGTTAGAATTGCATTTAAAAGAGCATAAATGAACATATATGCATGTTGTAAAGAAGAGGGAACATGAAAAAAATTAGTAACATAAAACACGATATGTTGATAACGGAGTTCACCCAATGTGGGCTACGTCTCCGAGCCCAATGTCAAGATGGTGGAGTTCGCTTCATATAATGCTGGAAATGATAATGATGAACATGGACAACACTTTTTCATAGCAAGGTCATATGCCCTCAAACAAGACTAGCTTGTCTCTCCATGAGACATTCCGCTTACTAGAATTCTCACTCAAGAAGGCTTCCTCTCAAGATGAAAACTTAACATGATCTCACACAATGTGCTAATGAGTATCCATTCAACATTGTCATATAGGGATCTCAACAAAAATACACAGCATGACAAGCTAACTACATCTCACATAATGTGGCAAAAGCGATCTCGCAACATAACATCAAACATGGATCTCAAATCATAATACATCATCTTAGCAATTATGAAGAAAAACATGACATCACTGATTCATGTACGTTCACTTCTGAAGTTGGCTGAAAAATGGAAGGCTCAGCTGCAAAATTTGACTACACCAATGAATTTTTGTCATCGAAAGGTGTAAAATCGACTATCCCTTTGTCATATTCCGACACCGTCAAAATCTGGGCCTATAAGAATCTTTTAGATTCCCCATGATTCTCCAAAGATTCCCTTCTCTGGGCTGACTGGAGATTTGCAACTCAAATCACTAATTTGATCTCGCCATCATGATCCTTGCGATATTCTAAGACTTTTGAGTATAAAGTTGGTTGCATTCTAACTCTGGCAAATTTCAACCTCCAAGGAATCTAGAAGATTCCCTCAAGATTCTTCAAAGATTTTTCTCTGCCAGGAATTTGGAATCTACCACTTAGATGGTGATTTAGATTTCTCAATTGTGTTCCCTATGAAATTCTGGTTAAAATGACTATAAACTTCATATCATTATGAAAAATGAAAATTTACCTCCCTGGTAATCTCAAAGATTCCTCACAACATCAAAAGATTATTTGCAAAGATTCCTGTAGAATATTCTCATCTAGGAATCCATGCCACATGATTCCGGCTTCATGGTTCCGCATCACAGTTCCACCTCTACCATCAAAACTCTGTTTGGTCGCTCTCGTTTCGTCGTGCCCTCCTCCGCTGAGCAATGGAATGGGGTTTAAGTAGTAGATGGGCAGTGAAATTTACAAAGCATCCACCCAGGGCGTGTTGGTTAAGGTAGAAAAATGGAGGCGAAGAGGTCTGGGGATCAAACCCTGCCCCTCCCCAACTTGGCGCGCAGTTTTGTTTGAATGGAAAACGGTTGCGTTAATCGGCGTAGCATGGTTGTATTGTTTTGTTGGAACATCTAGTGTATATATATTATAAATGGTGGGCGATTATGCTATTGTTTGTTTTGTGATTTGGTTGTGCCGCCTGTGGAGAGGGTTGGCCACATGGCCAGGCAGGTTCGATTCCCGCCGACACATTTAATTAGTGCCATATGTGGCATGCCTTCGGGCTTTGTAGTTCCATCGGGGTTGGGCGGGGTCCACCACGGGTGGCTCGCCCACCCCAATCAATATATATTTTATGCCATATATATATTATAGTTGGACAGGTTTGCGGGGGTGGCAGCCCATACCCCTGTTAATATTATTTTTGTTTTGATAACAACCATTGGTTGTTTTCAAATTTTTTCAAAAATAAGGGACATTGGGTAATTTAAAGAGGCAACAATTTTTCCTATTCTAGTGGTCAGATTTCGGTGATCGTTGCCGTTGCAATTTGGCCAAGTCAACCCTGAACTTTGACTGGCCCTATCTCCTTCATACAAGCTCATATTTGAGTGTCGTTCACACCATTGGAATCAGGGCAACAAGCACTTCGAGCTAGTGTTGGTTTGAGAGAAATATGACCACTTTTAATTTTTACCATTTCTAAGCCCTCTTCGACTTCTGCATGTGTCTGGAGACACCTATATTTATCCTCCCCACTGAGGAGATTTTGGTCCTCCAAAAGCATGAAAATAATCTGCAACTTCTTTGTACCTTGTTTACACTACAAGTTTCCTAACAAGTCACCCTTCCTTCTCCTTCACCTTTGTCCTTCAGAGCCATAAGCGATGAGCCGACACTTACACCCTCTACAAACCTGTAGTACAATTCTGATAATTACATGCTTAATTTACATGACCAACTAATGACCCAAGCATCCCATAGTTGCCACAAGTTTATAACACATACACTGTGGTCAAGTTACATCAAAATGAAATAATACCCCAGCTATCAAAACAAGGCCAAAACATCATTGTTGCTTCAACAAGCGATAGAAAACACATCATCACTGCAACACATGATTTCTTTAACAAGTGATGGAAACACATCATCACTTTCACAATTTAAAATGCAACACAAAATAAAGCCAGACAACATTGTTGCTGCAGCAAGTGATGGAAAACACATCATCACTTTTACAGTTTAAAATGCAACACATGATTGGAAAAAATAATACCATGACATTCTACCACACCTAGAAAGACCATCTCTCACTTATCAAAGTGAATGGGTCGTCTCCTTCTATCGCATTCATTGGTCGAACAATTATTTCACTTGGTTCATGCACGGATGCTTTGTCCTTGCGACGCTACTCTGGATGGAGCCTCCAACATGTGGCTCTTTGATGACCACCTCTGTCATAATGACTATAATGAGCCTTCACCTTCCAGATCTTTTTGATCTTCTTCTGCTTTGCCTATTTTTTAGAGGGTATTTCATGCCTCATTTTTTTCCATGCTGATATTCTTTTCCAGCACTCAACAAACATATGGTTATGCAATCCACAAAAACTACAAGTTCTTTTATGCCATGGTTTTCGTTCATTATTAACAATATGGTTGTAATCAAAATGAACTTTAGAATACCAAGACTGGTTATACCTTTCTTGTTGATCTCTTGTATGATCATGGGAATAAGAGCTTGCCTCAACTCTTTCTCCGTAATGCATACTGCCATGGGATGATGGTGATGTGTTCCCATCATTCTCTTTCCTTGATGGTCTCAACAATGTCTCGGAAGCATCTGACACCCTTGAGCATTCTCCTTCGGTGTATCCCAAGTGCATAAATCGAGGTCTTTGCACGACCTCCAATGGCTGAGTTATGTCTTGGCTATTAACACCAAGTCCTTCTTCTTCCTTGTACCTCATCCTGGTAAGGAGCCTCACGTTTGTGCCTGTAATTGATATCTCCACATTTCCAATAGAAATTATACTACGTGAAGATGAAACTGAAGGGAAATCAACATCTTTTACCTCCACTCTCGAGTTGGAAAGAACTGATGAGGGCTTCTCATCATCTATTATTGGTGGTTTACTGGCTGCCTTGATGCATTCCCCAAATTTCTTACTGACATAACCAAGTCTTGCCTGACGGGATAATTCCTCTACTTTGATGGGGTTTATGATGCCTTGGCCATTAATGCTGAGGCCCTTCCCCTGATACCCCATTCTCTTTAACAGTTTGAAGACGTTTCCTGTGGTAAGATTTTCAAAAACAACGAAATCATCATCAGGAAACATACTTGAAGTAGGAGAATTAATTTTTACCTCACAGCGGTCACGCTACAGCTTTTCCAAGGCCTCGTCCTTAGCTTGTAGTGGGCGTAGTAGCCTCTGTTTCTCCTCTTTCTCTTCCTGTAGAAGCCTCTGTAATTTAGCATACTCTGCTTGACAGCTTCGGTTGTTTCGCTTCAATTTTCTAAGGCTACCTCTGTGGCTTGCAACAGAAGCTGCAATTGATGCTTCTCCTCTTTCTCTTCTCGTAGAAGCATCTTCAATTCAGTGTTATCTGCTTGAATCCTCTAGTTGATCTCCACATTTGAATGATGAGAAAATTATGAAGGCAATTAGTGTACACTGGAAGATGTGGATGAAGCATTGCTTTCCAATCTCTCTTCCTCCTCCCCTCTTCTCTTCTCATATGATTCATACATGATGTCCACCATTTTGGACATTCGCGGGAAGGTCTCACACATTTCTTTCTCATCCTCCATTGCGAGAAGACCGCTCTGATACCAAATTTGATCCGGGTTCCTTCAACTACCAGAATTATCCAAGATCTTTCATTTCTGTGATGTTGTTATAATTGCATTTAAAATAGCATAAACGAACATATATGCATGTTGTAAAGAAGAGGGAACATGACAAGAATCAGTAACATAAAACACGAGACGTTGATAACGAAGTTCACCCAATGTGGGATACGTCTCCGAGCCTGGTGTCAAGATGGTGGAGTTCACTTCATATAATGTTGGAAATGATGATGATGAAAATGGACAACACTTTGTCATAGAAAGGTCATATGCAATCAAACAACACTGGCTTGTCTCTACATGAGACATTCCGCTTACTGGAATTCTCACTCAAGAAGGCTGCTTCTCAGCATGACAACTTAATATGATCTCACACAATGTGGTAATGAGTATCCATTCAACATTGTTACACAAGGATCTCAACAACAATACATAGCATGACAAGCTAACTACATCTCACATAATGTGGCAAAAGTGATCCCACAACATAACATCAAACATGGATCTCAAAACATAATACATCATCTTAACAATTATGAAGAAAAACATGTCATGACTGATTCATGTACCTTCACATCTGAAGTTGGCCAAAAAATGGAAGGCTCAGCTGCAAAATCTGACTGCACCACTGAATTTTGTTGTCGAGAGGTGTAAAATGGACTATCCCTTTGTCAAATTCCGACACCGTCAAAATCTGGGCCTGTAGGAATCTTTTAGATTCCTGTGATTCTCCAAAGATTCCCTTCTCTAGGCTGACTGGAGATTTGCAACTCAAATCACGAATCTGATCTCGCCATCATGATCCTTGCAATATTCTAAGACTTTTGAGTATAAAGTTGGCTGCATTTTGACTTTCGTGAATTTCAACCTCCAAGGAATCTAGAAGATTCCCTCAAGATTCTTCAAAGATTCTTCTATGCCAAGAATCTACAAATCTACTGCTTAGATGGTGATTCTAATTTCTCAATTGCGTTCCCTGTGAAATTCTGGTTAAAATGATTGTAAACTTCATATCATTTTGATAAAATGAAAATTTACTCCCCAGGAATCTCAAAGATTCCTCACAACATCAAAAGATTCTTTGCAAAGATTCTTGCAGAATATTCTCGTCTCAAAATCCATGCCACAAGATTTCGACCTCTTGGTTCTACCTCACTATTCCACCTCTACCATCAAAACTCTGTTTGGTCGCTCTCGTTATGTCATGCCCTCCTACACTGAGCAATGGAATGGGGTTTAAGTAGTTGATGGGCGGTGAACTTTACAAAGTAGCCACCTAGGGTGTGTTGGTTAAGGAAGAAAAATGGAGGCGAAGAGGTTGGGGGATCAAATCCCGCCCCTACCTAACTTGGCGAGCAATTTTGTTTGAATGGAAAATGGTTGCGTTAATTGGCGTGGCATAGTTGTACTGTTCTGTTGGAACCTCTAGTGTATATATATTATAAACGGTGGGTAGTTATGCTATTGTTTGTTTTGTGATTTGGTTGCGCTGCCCGTGGAGAGGGTTGGCCACGTGGTCAGGTGGGTTCGATTCCTGCCGACCCATTTAATTAGTGCCATATGTGGCATGCCTTCGGGCTTTGTAGTTCCACAGGGGTTGGGCCGGGTCCGCCATGGGTGGCTCGCCCACCCTAATCAATATATCTTTTATGCCATATACATATTACAGCTGAATAGATTTGCGGGGGTGGTGAGGGTGGCAGTCCATCACCCCTATTAATATTATTTTTGTTTTGATAAAAACCATTGGTTGTTTTCATTTTTTTCGAAAATAAGGGACATTGGGCAATTTAAAGAGGCAAAAAATTTTCCTGTTCCAGTGGTCGGATTTCGGTGATCGCTGTGACTACAATTTGGCCAATTCAACCTTGAACTTTAACTGGCCCTATCTCCTCCATATGATCTCATATTTGAGTGTCGTTTGCACCATTGGAATCAAGGCAACGAGCACTTCGAGCTGGTGCTGGTTTGAGAGCAATATGACCACTTTTAATTTTGACCATTTTTTAGCCCTCTTGGACTTCTGCATGTGTTTGGAGCCACCTAGATCAATCCTCCCCACTGAGGAGATTTTGGTCCTCCAAAAGCATGAAAATAATCTGCAACTTCTTTGTACCTTGTCTACACTACAAGTGTCCTAATAGGTCACCCTTCCTTCTCCTTCACCTTTGTCCTTTAGAGTCATAAGCGACACCTACACCCTCTACAAACCTGTAGTACAATTCTGCAAATTACATGCTTAATTTACATGACCAACTAATGACCCAAGCATCCCATAGTTTCCATGAGTTTATATCACATACTCTGTGGTCAAGTTTACATCAAAATGGAAATAATACCCCAACTCGAATACCCTCTGAGCGCCCCTTGAATTACAGTTTAGGGATTCAATACGATCGTTTAAAGGATGCTGGTTGCGGTTTTGGGAATAGTAAGGAGCCAGACTATGAGAACACAATAGTCCATATGGAGATTACCCATGTGAGCTACCTTTCAGAGACTGAATTCATGGTCTGTCCCTCGGGGGTTTCTAGGGCACGGAATGTGCCCTTTATCATAATGAGAAGAAGCAACCAGTACTTTGCCCCGGGTTTCTTCCTCAACCGGGCTCTGGCTCAAGTTCTAGACATTCTGTTCCCAGAAAGGTACTCGTTTCATGTTCTCTCCAAGTATGTCTTTTCTCCTAGCGACCAGGTCTGGAAACACATCCGCCATTATCTAGATAGTACCCTTTCCCTTGCCAGCAGAAGGATCGAGGTTCAGTTAAGAGAGTTCATCAAGGAAAACTACACCGATGCCTTTGATCCCAACATTTTGCTCTTCATTCAGAGAAAGGCCGGTTTCAATCCTGTTTGGCTCCGCAAAACCAAGAAGTTGTTTGCCGAGGACTATTTCTCAGTCTATGTGGCCACGCTTGCTTAGGGCCACATAACAAAGCTCAACTAGACACTGCACCTGGTTCGAAACGAAATAGGAAAGAACTTCAGGGTCTCATGGCAGGTAGTGGATGGAAGAGAGGATTTCGATTCTGGGCATCAGCAAGAGGCTCTGATATACATGTGGGTTCTCAGTCTCAATGATGTTCTTCTCACCAGTAGAAAATCCACATTCGGTTATGTGGCTCAAGCATTGGGCAGATTGGTTCCTTATTTCATAAACTCGTCAGAGGACGAGATTTGCGAGATGGGAATAGGGGCCGATCCCTGCTATCACCATGCCCCAAACGGACTGGAGTGCAGTGTGGACAAATTGTTTGCAAAAGAGATGCTGAATCAGTCCCGGACAGTGAAATACTGCCCAGATATCATGGGCAACGGTTGGCAACTCGCCGCACCATTGTAGTTTTGTTGTTGGCCTTACTGTCTTATGCAGAAAAACAAAATTTTATTTTGTCATGTCAATAAAAGTGATGTTTTGTCGCCTAGTTTGATCTTTTGTTTTTATGTTGACACAATTCATCGAAGGGACTAGGTGAGGCCTCGAATATTTTACTACACAGACTGTCTAGCAGAGAGCTTGTCTTGATTGAGCATCTTTATGATTCCCAGAATATTCAGGAAGGACAGGGCGAATATTTCAAATCCGATTAAGAGGGGATGAACAATGGCCAGGGAAAATAATTGATTTTGTTGATTTTTTTTATTCTAGATTTTGAAATATTTTGGAAATTGAGAATTAATTTAAATTTAAAATCTGAATTTTTTCATAATTATTCTTTTAATTTTTTTATTTTGGAAATTGAGAATTAATTTAAATTTAAAATCTGAATTTTTTCAAAGTTATTCTTTTAATTTTTTTTTTTTAATTTGGCATTTCTGGATTGTTATTGTAAAATTAATTATTTCCATCAGGCCAAAAAGACGAGTTTGGTTAAATCATGAGATCCAAAGAAACCAATAAAGTATGAAGTGTCTCTTTATATATTTGCCAAAGATTTCTTATTTCAACTTAAGGTGGACGAGGATCTCTTGACTTCTTTTTTTTTTAATTCACTGCCTAGATTGATTCTCAAGGGGAATATGCTTAGCATATGCTTAGTTTGAATGCTTATCAAGGGTTGTAGTGTGTTACAGACTTTATTAGGTTGCATTGGCTTTTAATATATTTAAAAAGTTAGACAGTGTTGTAGTGTGTTACAGAGTTTGTTAGGTTGCATTGACTTTTAATAAATTTTAAAAATTAGATTAGTGGCTACCCGCCCACCAATTTCCTAGGGATTTGAGATTATTCCAATTCTAATAAGCTCCTCCATGATAAGTTCCTCATTATTATTTATAACATTCATTTATATATAAGCAAATTTTATTTAGCAAAATGGTCTATTACTTTTAATAAATTTAAAAAATTATATTTATGCCAAGTGGCTCCCTACCCACCAATTTCTTAGGGATTTGAGATTATTCTAATTCTAATAAGTTCCTCCATGATAAGTTCCTAATTATTATTTATAACATTCATTTATATAAGCAAATTTTATTTAACAAAATGGTCCATTTTACAATAAAGTGTGTAATTCTTTTTTTTCCTCAAGTTAAAATTAACCCATAACATTTATATATGGTTAATCAAGTAAAATATTCTTCATGTTGAAATAACTTTTTGTTATATTTATAAAATCTTCAACTATATTAACCACATTAATATTTTTAATATAGTTATACTAATTATTACATATAATAATAAACCTTAAACATTTTAATTTAATAAAATAATGCTAGTTTCTTAAGTTTCATCGATATTTATGGCAAATTTATGAGATACTATAAATTTATTAGCTATTGACTCCCCTAAAATTAAAAAGATAAAGAGAAGATTAAGATGGCCCGTGGCAAGCGACACACAAATTGAGAAATAGGTATATATATATATATATATATATATATATATATATATATATATATATATATAAAATTAAAATAATTAAAATTCTGAATATTAAATTCATAATTTTTTTAAAATATATTTATTTAAATATATTGAAAAAATATTTATGATTTGTAAGTGAAGAGTTAATAAATAAACGATTTTTTATTATTATTTTTTAATTATGTTAAATTTCACACCAGATTATTTATTTATTTTAAATTTAGAAAATTTCTATTATTTCTTTAAATTTAAATTTATATATTTAAAAATATATATAATCAAAATTTTAGTCAAATATAACTATAATTTTAAATAAAAAATTTAATAAGCTTATAAAAAAATGAGATTCTATTATTATTATTAAAAATGAAATTATCTTTTGGATTAATCAAATTATTGAAATTGTCTTTCGGATTAATCACATCATTGAGATTGTCTTTCAGATTAATCACAATCTCATTATGAATATAGATCACAAAAGTCTAAGATCTAGCATTATTATTAAAGTTATAAATATCTATTAATAAAAATGCTAGACATACAAAACTAGTATTTCTCACTAACAACATCATTGCTAACTATCTTAAGAGCTATCACAAAATTATTTGAAGATAAGACCAAATAGTTAGAAAGTCCAACCTAAGACCTATTATATATAAATCCTTAGTTTTCCCAAAGGGAAACTAGGCATTTCAAATTTAACATAGTGACCATTCACATATATACAAATTTTCCAAGTTTATGCAAAGATCCTACCATTTCTGTCAGCAAAGGTTCTCTATGAATTGACTTGACTTAGGAAACATAAAACATAAACACTAATGCTAACATAAAACTAGACCTAGTTGAAAGTTGTGATTGTTAGTGTGTCCTTGATCCGGGTTCCTTCAGCGACCAGAATCATCCAAGATCTTTCACTTCTATGATGTTGTTAGAATTACATTTAAAAGAGCATAAATGAACATATATGCATGTTGTAAAGAAGAGGGAACATGACAAGAATCAATAACATAAAACACTAGATGTTGATAACGGAGTTCACCCAGTGTGGGCTACGTCTCCGGGCCCGATGTCAAGATGGTGGAGTTCGCTTCATATAATGCTGGAAATGATGATGATGAACATGGACAACATTTTGTCATAACAAGGTCATATGCCCTCAAACAAGACTGGCTTGTCTCTCCATGAGACATTCCGCTTACTAGAATTCTCACTCAAGAAGGCTTCCTCTCAGCATGACAACTTAACATGATCTCACACAATGTGGTAACGAGTATCCATTCAAAATTGTTAGACAAGGATCTCAACAACAATACATAGCACGATAATCTAACTACATCTCACATAATGTGGCAAAAGTGATCCCACAACTTAACATCAAACATTGATCTCAAAACATAATACATCATCTCAGCAGTTATGAAGAAAAACATGACATGACTGATTCATGTACCTTCACCTCTAAAGTTGGCCGAAAAATGGAAGGCTCAGTTGCAAAATCTGATTGCACCACTGAATTTTGTAGCGACTGTCCCTTTGTCAAATTCTGAAACCGTCAAAATCTGGGCCTGTAGGAATCTTTTAGATTCTCGTGATTCTCCAAAGATTCCCTTCTCTAGGTTGACTGGAGATTTGCAACTCAAATCACGAATTTGATCTCATCATCATGATCCTTGCGATATTCTGAGCCATTTGAGTATAAAGTTAGCTGCATTCTGACTCTGGCGAATTTCAACCTCCAAGGAATCTAGAAGATTCCCTCAAGATTCTTCAAAGATTCTACTATGCCTGGAATCTGCAAATCTACTGCTTAGATGGTGATTCTGATTTCTCAATCGTGTTCCCTGCGAAATTCTGGTTAAAATGACTGTAAACTTCATATCATTCTAATAAAATGAAAATTTACCTCCCAGAGAATCTCAAAGATTCCTCACAACATCAAAAGATTCTTTTCAAAGATTCCTGTAGAATATTCTCATATTATAATCCATGCCACATGATTCCGCCCTCCTAGTTTTGCCTCACAATTCCACCTCTACCATCAAAACTCTGTTTGGTCGCTCTCGTTCTGTCGTGCCCTCCTCCACTGAGCAATAGAATGGGGTTTAAGTAATAGATGGGCGGTGAACTTTACAAAGCCGCCACCCAGGGCGTGTTGGTTAAGGCGGACAAATGGAGGTGAAGAGGTCGCGGGATAAAATCCCACCCCTTCCCAACTTGGTGTGCAATTTTGTTTGAATGGAAAATGATTGCGTTAATCGGTGTGGCGTGGTTGTATTGTTTTGTTGGAACCTCTGATGTATATATATTATAAATGATGGGTGGTTATGCTATTGTTTTTGTTTTGTGATTTGGTTGCACTGCTCATGGAGAGGGTTGTGCACGTGGACGAGCGGGTTCGATTCCTGCTGACCCATTTAATTAGTGCCATATGTGGCATGCCTTCGGGCTTTGTAGTTCCACTGGGGTTGGGCCGGGTCCGTCGGCGGTGGCTCACCCACCCCAATCAATATATCTTTTATGCCACATATATATTACAACTGAACAGATTTGCGAGGGTGGCGGGGGTGGCAGCCGTCACCCCTATTAATATTATTTTTGTTTTGATAACAACCATTGGTTGTTTTCATTTTTTTTGAAAATAAGGAACATTGGGCAATTTAAAGAGGCAACAATTTTTCTCATTCCAGTGGTCAGATTTCGGTGATCGCTACCAGTGAAATTTGGCCAAGTCAACCCTGAAATTTAACTGGCCCTATCCTCCACACGAGCTCATATTTGAGTTTCGTTTGCACCATTGGAATCAAGGCAACGAGCACTTCGAGCTGGTGCTGGTTTGAGAGAAATATGACCACTTTTAATTTTGACCATTTCTGATCCCTCTTGGACCTCTGCATGTGTCTAGAGCCACCTCCCACTGAGGAGATTTTGGTCCTCCAAAAGCATGAAAATAATCTGCAACTTCTGTGTACCTTGTCTACACTACAAGTGTCCTAACAAGTCACCCTTCCTTCTCCTTCACCTTTGTCCTTCAGAGCCATAAGCGATGAGCCGACACTTACACCCTCTACAAACCTGTAGTACAATTCTGATAATTACATGCTTAATTTACATGACCAACTAATGACCCAAGCATCCCATAGTTGCCACAAGTTTATAACACATACACTGTGGTCAAGTTACATCAAGATGGAAATAATACCCCAGCTATCAAAACAAGGCCAAAACATCATTGTTGCTTCAACAAGCAATAGAAAACACATCATCACTGCAACACATGATTTACAAAAATAAGGCCAAACATTATTTTTTCTTTAACAAGTGATGGAAACACATCATCACTTTCACAATTTAAAATGCAACACAAAATAAAGCCAGACAACATTTTTGCTGCAGCAAGTGATGGAAAACACATCATCACTTTTACAGTTTAAAATGCAACACATGATTGGAAAAAATAATACCATGAAATTCTATGACACCTAGAAAGACCATCTCTCACTTATCAAAGTGAATGGGTCATCTCCTTCTAGCGCATTCATTGGTCGCACAATTATTTCAACTGGTTCATGCACGGATGCTTTGTCCTTGCGACGCTACTCTGGATGGAGCCTTCAACACGTGGCTCTTTGTTGACCACCTTTGTTGCAATGACTATAATGAGCCTTCACCTTCCATATCTTTTTTATCTTATTCTTCTTTTCCTATTTTTTAGAGAGTCTTTCATGCCTCATCTTTTTCCATGT
This sequence comes from Pinus tabuliformis, assembly GCA_031772625.1. Classification (NCBI taxonomy): domain Eukaryota; kingdom Viridiplantae; phylum Streptophyta; class Pinopsida; order Pinales; family Pinaceae; genus Pinus; species Pinus tabuliformis. The sequence continues at coordinate 771,400,855 of CM062810.1, forward strand.
TGCTATTATTTTGCAGCACTCAGCAAACATATGGTTACGCAATCCACAAAAATTGCAAGTTCTTTTATGCCATGGTTTTCGTTCATTATTAACAATATGGTTGTAATCAAAATGAACATTAGAATATGAGATTGGTTATACCTTTCTTGTTGGTCTCTGTTATGATCATGCGAATAAGAGCTTGCCTCACCTCTTTCTTTGTAATGCATACTGCCATGGGATGATGGTGATGTGTTCCCATCATTCTCTTTCCTCGACGGTCTCAACAATGTCTCAGAAGCATCTGACACCCTTGAGAATCCTCCTTCGGTGTATCCCAAGCCCACAAATCGAGGTCTTTGCACAACCTCCAATGGCTGAGTTATGCCTTGGTTATTAACACCAAGTCCTTCTTCTTCCTTGTACCTCATCCTGGTAAGGAGCCTCATATTTGTGCCTGTAATTGATATATCCACATTTCCAATAGAAATTATACTATGTGAAGATGAAACTGAAGGGAAATCAACATCTTTTACCTCCACTATCGAGTTGGAAATAATTAGTGAGGGTTTCTCATCATCTATTGTTGGTGGCTTGTTGACTACCTTAGCACATTCCCCAACTTGCTTACTAACATACCCAAGTCTTGCCTGATGGGGTTTATGATGCCTTGGCCATTAATGCCAAGACCCTTCCCCTGATACCCCATTCTCTTTAATAGTTTGGAGCCGATTCCTGTGGTATGATTTTCAAAAACAGCAAAATCATCATCAGGAAACATACATGAAGTCGAAGAATTACTTTTTACCTCACAGGGGTCACGCTGCAGCTTTTCCAAGGCCTCGTCCTTAGCTTGCAGCTAGTGTAGCAACCTCTGTTTCTCCTCTTTCTCTTCTTGTAGAAGCCTCTGTAATTCAACATACTTTGTTTGACGACTTCAGTCGTTTCACTTCAATTCTTCTAAGGCTGCCTCTGTGGCTTGCAACTGAAGCTGCAATTGATGCTTCTCCTCTTTCTCTTCTCGTAGAAGAATCTTCAATTCAGTTTTATCTGCTTGAATCCTCTAGTTGATCTCCTCATTCGAATGATGATAAAATGATGAAGGCAATGAGTGCACACTAGAAGATGTGGATGAAGCATTACTTTCCGATCTCTCTACCTCCTCCCCTCTTCTCTTCTCATATGATTCATACATGATGTCCACCATTTTTGACATTCGCGAGAAGGTCTCACACATTTCTTTCTCATCCTCGATTGCGAGAAGACTGCTATGATACCAAACTTGATCTGGGTTCCTTTAACTACCAAAATCATCTAAGATATTTCACTTTTGTGATGTTGTTAGAATTACATCTAAAAGAGAATAAATGAACATATATTCATGTTGTAAAGAAGAGGGAACATGACAAGAATCAACAACATAAAACACGAGACTTTGATAACGGAGTTCACCCAGTGTGGGCTGCGTCTCCGCACCCTATGTCAAGATCGTGGAGGCCGCTTCATATAATGTTGGAAAGATGATGATGAACATGGACAACACTTTTTCATAGCAAGGTCATATGTCCACAAACAAGAGTGGCTTGTCTCTCCACGAGACGTTCTACTTACAGGAATTCTCACTCAAGAAGGTTTCCTCTCAGCATGATAGCTTAACGTGATCTCACACAATGTGGCAATGAGTATCTCTTCAACATTGTTACACAGGGATCTCAACAATAATACATAGCATGACAAGCTAAATACATCTCACATAATGTGGCAAAATCGATCCTACAAAATAACATCAAACAGGGATCTCAAAATGTTATAAACATCTAGCGAACATAATTGTGCAATTACACCTCTTTGCTCCTTTTTTAGAAGCTTTGTCATGCCATTTGAGCTGATTATATTTCCTAGTTTCCCTGCAATACCCCTTAATTCAACTTCCTTTCCTTCCACAGAAAATTTCATGAAAAGTTCTTGAAAATTAAAAGCTATTGTACCCAAGGATTGTAGCCATTGGACTCCTAGTACAACATCAGCACCTCCCATTGGAATGGAAAGCATTGGGCTAGTCAATACATATTCTCCCATGGATAGCTTGATATTATGGCACTTTCCAGAACAATTTATTGTTCCTCCATTTGCAATCATCACTTGACACTCTGGTGCTGGATATAGGAAGCAATTCAATTCTTTTTCTACCCTACAATGAATAAAATTGTGGGTGCTTCCTGAATCAATCAACACTATTACCCTTTTCTTCTTGATTTGTCCTTCTATCTTGATGGTTTGAGGAGTGGTAATTCCCGCCAATGCATTACAAGATATGGTCGTATTTATTTGTTCTTCATCTAGGCTTTGTTCCTGGAATATATCCTCTTCTTTTGACCTTTCTTGCTCCTTTTCTTCTTCCTCTTCACAATCTATGTAGAATAATTTCTTCTCAGCACACTTATGACCTTTTGTGTATTTGTTATCACAATTGTAACAAAGCCCCTTTGATCTTTTTTCTTCCAATTGTTGTGGTGTCAACCTTGTAGGTTGTGGAAGACTATGGGCAACAACACTTCCGTCTTTATAGTTGTGAATGGTATGCTTCCTAGTTGCCATAATTTTGCTTTCCATTTTTCTTGCTAACCTGAATGCCTTCTCTAATGAATCAGGTTCCCAAAGGCGCACATCATGTTGGATATTATCCTTTAAAGACCCTATGAACACATCAATCCTATGCTCCTCTGGAATATCTTTTACCCTTATGTTCAATTTTTGGAACTCCTCAATGTGCTCCATTATTGAACCCTTTTGTTTGAGACTTATCAATTGGCTAAAAAAAGTGTTGCTTTTTGTATCCTCATAATGTGCTATCAATTCTTCCGTAAAAATTGCCCAAGTGATAAATTGTTTACGAGAACAAAGCCATTGATACCATACAAACTTATTTGGTTCCAAATATAAAGTTGCCATACATACCTTTTGTGTGTTTTGCACATTATTGAGATCAAAGAATTGCTCCACCTGTAATATCCATGTGGCGGGATCCTTGCCATCAAACTTCCTCATATCGATTTTTGGAATGTGGTGATTCTTCGATCCAACATTAGAGTCTATGGAATCATGATTAACATTTCTTTTGTTCTCATCATGAGTTTCCTTTACTACCTTTTCACCATTAGTAAGTATTTCTTGTAGAAAATTAGTCAAATCTGTCTTCAAATCTGCCATGCCTGTCTTCAAATTTGTGTTCAAATCTATCTTCAAATTGTCCATCTTAGCTTCCATGCCATTCATCTTAGCTTCCACGCCATTTATCTTAGCTTCCACGCCATTTATCTTAGCATTTGTTAACTTTTGTGAGCGTGACATTTGTTGCACTTGTTCTTGTAATTTTGATATATCATGTAGCATTTCTTCCTCTTCTTCATGAGTCATGCTAGAGCTTTCAGGTTCCTTACTAGGTGTTTGCATTTTCTTTCCTCGGGGCATAAGTTACCGATAATAATGCTCTACTATGCCCTTTTAATTCCTTCAAAATAAATTTTCAAACCAAGCTTAAGCAAAAATTAAAAAAAAAATCTACACACCTTTTTTCACTTTGTAGGAGCTCGATATTGCCTCTGATGTATCTCTGTACTTTCCAATCATCTAGTTCTGAACTTGTGACCTGTAGTAGCTCTCTGTGTCCTCTTTCGAATGCCACAAGTCTGACCCAAATTGGATTCTCCAAGGAAGAGTTATGCGAAATCTCCCACAATGACTTGATTATAGACTAGTTCAGTAGAGCTAACTTGTACGACGTGCCGCGAGTCACTGTTTCGACTTTTGGATCTAAAAAATACCCACAAGAAACTAAAGTCTGTCCTCTTTTTGTACCTTCTTATGAAACTTCAATCCGATCCCCAGAGAGAAAGTTATGACGATTTTCCCCAGGTCACCTATTTTGAATGTAATTCAGGAGTCTGCAAAAAGACCAACTTCCTCAATCATATCTCCGCAAATATTGCGCGAAAAGCTCTGAAATTCGGATTCAAGGTTCAGCGCGATTTCTTCTCAAATGGGTTTTTTGCACAGAAAAAAATTTATAGCGAAAATGCCACGATGACCTGTTTGGAGCAGCGAAACCCTAGAATCCAAAGCTCTGATACCAAATGTTATGAAACCAGCTCAAGAAAGGATAGAAAAGAAAGATCAACGCCTTAGAATTCAGCCTCTTCGAGGGGGCAACCTCCTTTACATTACATAAATTAATAATTCCTGGATGATACAAATGACAAAACCTCCTTTCTATATATAGGAGTCTAAGGAGTCACAACATAGTCCAGCCGACCTAACAATAATAATATAAAGCCACAAAAATAACAATAGAGGGATTCTATGGGGCACAGAAATAACAATATGGGGGTAATAGGGGCACAACAATATAAATAAGGGGTATAACTACAATAGTAATGGGGTAATCACTAGTATTATAGGGACATAATACATAACACAAAACATAATACATCATCTCAGTAATTATGAAGAAAAACATGACATGATTGATTCATGTACCTTCGCCTCTGAATTTGGCTGAAAAATGGAAGGCTCAGCTATAAAATCTAACTGCACCACTGAATTTGTGTAATCGAGAGGTGTAATATCGACTATCCATTTGTCAAATGCTGACACTGTCAAAATATGGGCTTGTAGGAATCTTTTAGATTCCCTCTGATTCTCCAAAGATTCCCTTCTCTGGCCTGACTAGAGATCAGAAACTCAAATCACGAATCTGATCTCATAATCATGATCCTTATGAGATTCTGATACTTTTGAGTTTAAAGTTGGCTACATTTTGACTCTGGTGTATTTTAGCCTCCAAGGAATCTAGAAGATTCCCTCAAGATTCTTATAAGTTTTTGCTCTATCGTGAATCTGCAAATTTGCTACTCAGATGGTGATTCTGATTTCACCATTTCGTTCTCTGTGAAATTCTGGTTAAAATGACTGTAAACTTCATATCATTATAATAAATGAAAATTTACCTCCCCGAGAATCTCAAAGATTCCTCACAGCATCAAAAGATTCTCTACAAAGATCCCTGCATAATATTCTAGTCTAGGAATCTGTGCCACCTGATTCCAACCTCTTGGTTCCACCTCACTGTTCTACCTCTGCCATCAAAACTCTGTTTGGTCGCTCTCCGTTCCACCATGCCCTCCTTTGCTGCGCAATGGAATGGGGTTTTAGTAGTAGATGGGCGACAAACTTTACAAAGCACCCCTTGGGGTGCATTGGTTAAGGCGGATGAATAGAGGTGGAGAGGTCGAGGGATCAAATCCTGCCCCTCCCCAACTTGGCACGTAGTTTTGTTTGAATGGCAAATGGTTGTGTTAGTTGACGTGGCGTGGTTGTATTGTTCCGTTCGAACCTCCAGTGTATATATATTATAAATGGTGGGCGACTACGCTATGGTTTGTTTCATGATTCAGTTGGGCTGCTTGTGGAGTGGGCTAGCCATGTGGCCAGGCAATTTCAATTCCCACTGGCCCATTTAATTAGTGCCATATGTGGCATGCCTTCAGGTTTTGGAGTTCCACCAGGGTTGGGTTGGGTCTGCCATGGGTGGCTCGCCCACCCCAATCAATATATTTTTGATGCCATATATATATTACTGCTGAACAGTTTTGCGGGGGCGGTGGGGGTGGCAACCCATCACCCCTATTAATATTATTTTTGTTTTGATAACAACCATTAGTTGTTTTCAATTTTTTTCGAAAATAAGGGATATTGGGCAATTTAAAGAGGCAACAATTTTTCCCGTTCTAGTGGTCAGATTCCAGTTATTGTTACCGGTGCAATTTGTAGGACCATTAACTCTGCCACTTGGCCAAGTCAACCCTAAACTTTGACTGGCCCTATCTCCTCCATACGAGCTTGGATTTGAGTGTCGTTTGCACCATTTAAATCAGGGTGACGAGCACTTCAATCTGGTATTGTTTTGAGAGAAATCTGCCACTTTTAATTTTGATCATTTATGAGCCCTCTTGGACTTTTGCATTTTTCTGGAGCCCCCTGGATCAATCATCCAGAATGTTTATGGGGTGCTCCTATGTGCCCATATGGGTGTCTAAGAGGAGGATGCCTCGCTTTTTTTCCATCCATTTGCAAGGAGGGTAACATAAGACATCCTTACTTTTGTACTATGTCTGAGTGGGTTCACAAGTCTCTTTGGTCTACCTCTTATCCAATGATGTGAGTGTAACACCCTCCTCCCACATCTACCCAAGTAACTAACCAATGGGGTAGACATGTGATGAGAAGTTACTATGATATGATCTGACCTCCTAAGTGAGGTTAAGAAAGTGGAACCAATGGAAACACACCATACATACCTTCCACATCAGCAACAAGAATCCTAGGAACTACCCCAACATCTCAGGTAACCAGCTCCTAGGTCCCACTGGGTTTTTTGACCATTAGACTCTCAGAAGCTCCCTTGATATGGGCATGCATGCAACCAGAGGACTTTGGATGCTCCCACAACATGGTATGCCAGCGTCCAGGTAATTTTTTGCTTAGTGTTGTACCAATGTCCCCGAAATTCGAGCCATTTTTTCGGGCCTAGAGTCTAGGTCACTTCCTAGAAATAAATTACACCTTCATAATAGAAAGATAATAATGGAATGATTATACAATTGAAATTGCTTAAAAAAGCCCTTGACTAGGCCCCTACTAGCCATGACAGACATTTCATCGAACATGTCACAAATATGTAATCTACAGGTGTAAACAACAGATCTAAGCATATAGTGTAGATTCTTACTTGTAGATTCAAACTACTTATGTAATATGTTAGAACAAAAGAGTTGAATCTACTCTACTCATCAACGAAAAAAAAAATTGATTGATGAAAACACTAAACAAAAAAGGAAGAATTTCAATCGCACATAACACAATACTTTTCCTTGGGAAAACAACTTCTCAAAACCTCATCTATCTATATTGCATTAATGAGAAGATCTAAGAAGAAAATACAATGCTTGTTCAACCCGAACAATTCCTACACAAGTGCAATCTATCTCTCTATTTCACAAACCAGCTCAAGCCAATACTTAACTAATTTTGTTGCCTACCAAGCCCCTACTTCCTTGCACAATTCCTGAGAGAATTAGCCCATATTATATTGGGAAAATCCCTCACCATAACTGCGCTATCCATCATAGGTCTTCTATTGATTGCATGCACCATTTGTACAAATTGGAAAATTATACAACTGATAGTAAATTATCCCTAAACTATAATCTCAACTGGTTCTTACTTTGAACTGACATGCATGAGTTATTTATGAGTGAATCCTCAGTTAACTAGTGGAGTAGTGAAGTTGCACTGAAGTTGCTCCCCTCTACTTGACCTCCTACTAGTTCCTCCAACTGTTTGAACTAGTTTAACTAACTATAACTCAGTTAGACTGGGTTAATTAATTACAACTCAAAATAATTCAACCTGGAACCCTAAAACTTAGGAATCAATCTACATGACTTTAGATAGACTTCCAAGTTGAATTTACTGAGCCAACTAAGTCAACTTAACTTATTTAATTGTTACAAGTTGTTATGAGGATTATAATTACAATTTAATTCCTAATTTAATTCAAGGACAAATCAAATTAGGATTTTCTTGATGTTATTTTTAACATTTCTTGTTGCTATTTTCAACACTCCCTCTCAACAAGAAAGGTATTGTCTGCTACCCCGATCTTACTTCTGTGAAACTCGAGGTTGCATCTTGACAAGGTCTTTGTCAAAATATCTACATCATGCTCCTCTATGGGAATGTACTCCAGCAACATCATTCTCCTTTGCACACAATCTTGAAGATGATGATACCAGATATCAATATGCTTGGACCAATCACGAAAAATTGGATTCTCAAAGAGATTGATATAATTCTAGTTGTCACAGTAAATCATTGTTGGATCCATTTGCTGACCAAACAAACCAACAAGAGTCTTCCTCATCCAGATGGCCTCACAAGCTGCTTGACTATTAGCCATGTACTCTACTTCTGTTGCACTGAGTGCAACTAATCTATGTTTCTTGTTGTACCAAGAAACAAATGTTGACCCAATACTAAAAATCACACCTAATGTGCTCTTCCTTTCAGATGGACTCCTTGCCCAATTTGCATCGGTGAATCCTTGAAGCTTCACTTGCTATGTCTGTTTGTATTAAAGACCAAACTGAGTGGTGCCTCTAAGGTATCTCAACACATGTTTGGTTGTCTTCCAATACAGTTTGGTCGGCTTAACCATAGCTTGACTAAGTTGGTTATCTGCATAACACATGTCCATTCTTGTGTTCACCAAATATATGAGTGAACCCACAAATTGTGTATAAATAATAGCCTCCACTACTTCACCGGAAGTAGCATCCTCCTTCCTCCAGTTACTAGCTAGAGGAGTCTCCATGGGTTTACTACTCTCCATATGGAAATTCTTCAGTATCGCGTTGACACACTTGCCTTGAGAGGCAAACAATTCCTAATCTCCTTGTCATACTTCCATCCCCAGAAAGTAGTGCATGAGCCCCAAGTCCTTCATTTGGAATTCTCTTGCAAGATCCTCTTTGCAAGACTTGATCAACTTATCATCACATGTCATACTCAAATCGTCGACATATAAAACAATATTAGATCTCAGATTTTTGTGATCCATATTGTAAATGAGAATGTCTTTCAGATTAATCACATTATTAGGATTTGGTCGACATTTCAAACCAACTAATGTGGTTCATCCTCAAGACAAAGGTGAAAAAATCCATCAATCCAAACGAATAAATAACAAGGGTGCATCAGGGCCCAGAGTTAGTCGTTAGCCTAATTAATTATAGAATTAATTAAAGTAAAATTTTAGTTATAAGCTAATTGCTGAATATTAGCCGTTATTAATTTAAACATAAAAATTAAAAAATTAAAATTCAATTAAAATATAAAAATTAATTAAATTAATTTTTTAAAGACAAAATATAAAATCAATCGAAAATAAAGTAAAAATATAAATTAAAGATAAAAATTAATTAAAATCAGATTCAAAAATAAAGTAAAAATATGAAATTAAAAGAAAAAATTAATTAAAATCTGAGTCAAATATAAAATCACAAAGTCAAATTAAAATTCAATTAAAATATATAAATTAATAATTCATTTATAAAATCATAAAGTCAAATTAAAATTCAATTAAAATATAAAAATTAATTAAATTAAAATTCAAAGTTAAAAATATAAAGGCAATCAAAAATAAAATAAACCTATAAAATTAAAATATAAAAATGAATGAAAATCAAATTCAAATACAAAGTCATAAAGTCAATAAATCTTAAGGGTCAAATTGTAAAGGGAATTCTAATGTTAATATTATTATTATTAATAAATTAATAAATTAATTTAATAAAATAAGGGAAAAAATAAAATTGAAATGAAATAATTAAAGAAAATATCTAAATTTTAATTACTAATTAATTAATTAAAAAGGAAAGAGCAAGGGTGGGGAATGAAGAAGAGAAAGCCAAAATCTAATTCTTACTCAATCCAACGAGAGAATAAAAAAGAAAACTCTTACTCAATCCAAGCATCATTTTTATTGAGATTATTTTCTTTAATTATTTATTTTCAATTTTAATTTCTTCCACATTAAATTTTATTATTCAAAATTCTTTATTTTAATTTTTATAATAAAATTAAAAAATATTTAATTCATAAATAATAATAATATTTGTTGGAGAGGTAAATCCCCTCTATGGATAGAGGCGATCCCTACTAGCCCAGCAAGGGTCTAGCAACAATCAAACAATGCTGCTATGCATGTTCCTAATTACAATTAAACAAGAGGTAAAAGAGCACCTACTTGGATTCCAGCGCCGTTGTTTGACGAAGAGATGCCGCCTTCGCTCCTTCGCTTTGGCTGTTCACGATCCTTCGCGATCTTCGCGAATAGACACCTGCACACACGAAGAGGAAACAAACACAAGCGTGAAATCTAATAAAAGCAACCATACATCAGTCAGAAAAGATGTAATTCACATTTAACCATTGCATAGACAAATGAGAATGGAACAATAATAGCAGTCATCTATTATTAATCAAACAGAGAAGAGTACAACCAAATGTTCTGACGTCGGTAACCTTCTCAGGAGGGGCCAGTCAGCAAGTGTCCCAAGCATTCACCTTTGGAAATGATTCTCCCAAGACAAGCAACTCTCTCTCTCACACACAAGCAACACAAAACAACCTTCCCTAAGCAATCAATCACTTCCACACCTAGCACACCAAATACCTATAGTAGCAGCAATCTGAGCACTATAAGCTCTATACAATCCAAGCTATTCCAAAACCCGCTGCTCATGGTAATGGTGGCAGTTTATATAGGAGAAGGAGCCTCCTAAAAGGGTGGAAGGATGAGCTTATCTTCAAGGGAAGTGGTTGCAAAGGGTCGAACAGACATGCCATAGAAGGGAGTCGATACTCACAAAGCCAACAACCAAGCCTGGAGTTATCTGGAAGGCTGGCTGTTGGAACAAATTCGCCCAAACAGGATCAACGCGGATTATAAGGTAACTGACGCGCTGATGTCGCGCCTCAATAACTAGGAAAGTCATGTCAGCGCGACCCAATACAAAGGAGAGGTGCGCTGGCTCATGAAATGCGACCAGCGCGGAAAAGTGATGTGCTTCCGCGCTGGCAGCGCACTGAATACACTACGAGCCGCCAGTCATCGCGGATATTTTAGAAACAGATGCGCTGATGAGGAAAACTTTGGAAAAAGTGGGTTTTTGGGCCAGTTCAGAAGGCATGAACTTGATTATTGTGAATTCTTGACACAGTAGGGTCACTGACAGGGAGACAGTGACAAATTATTGTGTAACAGATGCCCCCTAAAGCATGAAGACCGAGAGAGTGGGAGGGGTGAAATGCTTTACAACACTCGCCGAACTGGAACACCACCAGGAAGGACCGAATATCTCGGATAATCAAGTACATGCAGTCTAGGCATGGGCGCAGCCATTCGAAAGACATGCGAAAAGGTCTGTGGAATGGACGCAGCCACCCAACTAAAGAGACCAGAATAATGATAAGGTATGGTCGCAGCCATCCATGAAGACTCAGGTATGGGCGCAGCCATCCATCAATGAGTCATGTAATGATCATCCACAAAATCGCAACCTGGACCATAACAGACAGGGATCCAGGGTCTTGCGCTCCGTCCCGACCCGAACAAAGTACAAGTCCAAGCATGTGAATACATGTGCTGAAGTCGAACATGCATGAACATCGTCTGATTACCAGTCAATGATGAAAACTGTTAACAGACGCGAGAGGTACCACTAATAATGACAATGGCCCTCAAGGTACTATAGGTACAATCCGCGGCATGTGAATCAATGAGCTGGTGTCGAACACCTGCAGAATCATCCGATCGGAGGCCAATGATGAAAACCTCGCGTCGAACACGAAGAACCTGTCATTGAGGCATGCAGGCTCTAAGGCACCTGAAGGGAGTCTCTAAGTCACCTTCCCGGATAATGAGCTGAAGTCGACAGGGAGTGACCTTGATCGAAGGTGGGCCATAATGTTTCCCACATCATCGACACGAGACAGAGGTAAAATGATTTGTGTGAGATAGCAGATGAGGTTGTATTATTGCAGAGGTCAACTTCTCTTGAACATATCGGCGGCACTATAGCGGATTTGGCAGTATTTGACATCAAATGAGCAGAGGGTATGGTAATGATGGCAATGAGCAGATGAGAGGTCAAATAGGATAACCCAAACCCACGGAGGCTAGTGAAAAACAAGATGAGATGGGCCCACCCAGACACGAAGCAGAGGAGTGCCATGTTCAAGAGCGACATACTGCCGACACGACTACGATTACAGTTCCATTTTCCCCACCATTTCTGGCAGGTACCCCGGTTATTTTTGGATGACAAGCTTGACGGGGATAGCATATGCTTGAAGAGTGTCATTTCGACAATGTCCGATGTCATCAAGTGTTTAACGAGCCTGACAAAGGAAAAACTCGGCGTATTTTCTTGTTTAGGGAGTCTGAAAAGACAGCGGAAAAGGAGACTCCAGGGGGGTCCTTTTTCGTACAGTTGTGTCTCTCGAGCCCGAAAAAGTATAAAACTATGCTCAAAAGAACCGCCCGACCATTACGATCGAGGAGTACTTTTCGCAAATAGTGCTTTCGACCCGAAAAAGTAAAAAAGCGGTCGAAAACACGTCGTTTTAGAGCCGATAACGAGCGCGAAACGACAAACACCCGGCAATATTTTTAAGTTACACGGTCGGAAAAAGAGCTTAAAATGACCGCCTCTCGTTCCCTTTAACGAGCTGAAAGGAAGCTCGGCCATCTTTTCTTGTTTCACGTCGGAAAAGAGCTCAAAGACGACATTTTTTGGGACCAAGTGATTTTAGGATCATTATGATTTTCACTGTTTCTGAGGACCTGCACTATAAAAATACCCGCATAAATCCGTTCAACATGTTAAAAACATATTAAAACATGTATAAGACATTGACAGAAGTGCTAAATCTATGGTAAAAGCATGACAAAAACCCACATTTGCAAAATCTATAGTCAATTGAGCCATTTTTACTATAAATAGGAGGGTAAATAGTCATTTTTACCATTGTTACCATATTGAGCCTCTGAGAACGTTGTGAAGCTGTGAAGTTGACGGAGCAAATTCTTCCTCGTGCGGACACCATTCGGCGAACGGCTTGATCCAGGTAGGTTCCCCTTGCCATGCGCTCTCTTTTGAGTCCTTTTTTGAGTATTTTAACGGTGAAATGGGCCCAATTGGGCAATTTTTTGAGTCATGGGTGCGCTCTCGGTCAGCGCGGGTTTCCCGCTCGGGACCGCGACGACCGATTTAATATTAAACGTACCAACTTGGCGGTCAGCGCGGAAAACCCGTGTTCTTCCGCGCTTACCTGAAGAAAATACAAAGCGCTGCCATGGTCAGCGCGGCTGTTTTAAAAACAGTCGCGCTGGCGCCGTGAAAATTTGTTTTTTAAGTTTTGAACGTAAAAATCTTATCAGCCAGCACTCTAATTATTTTTAATGCTCATGCAGGACGCAATGGCCTTTCAGTGGCAAGAGAGGGCTCACGATGTTGAAGATATAGCCGCTTTTGCAAGTGCGGATTGCCGAAATGCCATGCGGGCGTGCGGATTCATGAAATTCTTCCTTACTCCACGTCTGAGAGCTCAGCATGATCTACTTGAGTTCCTGATCAGGGCATGGAACCCGATAGATGGTAAGTTTACCATCCGAGGCAAAGATATCGAGTTCGACCACATGGACATTTATTTTCTGACTGGATTGTCCCGTCGGGGAGAGAGGCCTATCATAGAAGGGCAACGTCCCAGCGGCGAGACCCTTGACCAGCTCATGGCTCGAGTATGTCCAGAGGCTGTCAAATCGCGGAGTGGGAAGGTATCGATTCCCACAGTGACGGATATAGTCCTTCGCACCATCCTTTTTATGGTAACCCGGGCAGCGGGAAGCTTGGCCAACCATGAGGCCTCGAAGACCCACCTATTGCTAGCTCTCGAGTGCCTACAACCTACTGTGTTTGACTGGGCCACAGCGGTGACCAACAGCATGAAGAGACAACTCAGCAACTGTCGTCGCGGGGAGACGAAACAGTTTGGCTACGGGTCGCTCTTACTCCCACTCATTCTAGAGCGGGTGCCAGCCATGCGGCTGCAGACTATGGTCGTAGACCCACCTAGAGGTCTGCGGGAGACGAGGGCCACTCGATGGGCTTGCATCATGCCACGCGGAGGTGGTGGGCGTCCAGCTACTTGGGGAGTGTTCTTTCGAGAGTGGTTGGACCAGCAGATCATTTTCGTGGAGGACTGGCCATTCGCTGGTATGGACTTCCGCAACGATCCTGACATGGTACTGCCTGCGGGAGATCGCTGGGATGATGGAGGTATGACACTTGATTTTTGAGTTTTTAATGTTTTTTGATTTTTTATGTATATGTCTTGATAAATGTCACGGTGCGCAGATGTGGGACCTGTTAGACCCGTCGGCCTAGCCCCAGAGGCACGGAGAGAGGGGCAAGGAGCTGGAGCCCTGGCCCTAGTCCCTCCGGGAGTTGACACTTCAGAGGCGATAGCTCGCAACCTTGAGGGTTTGCTGGAGGGTGTGCCAGACTACCAGGGAGTCGAGGAGGTTCCCATAGAGCACCAGATCCACACAGTGGGAGTGGCACCCAGGGTGCACCGCTTGTTGAGGCGGGTGGCACGAGCAGCTGTGTGCTATAGAGAGCACAACCCAGCACAGTAGTCGCGTAGGTTTCCTTTTGATGTTTTTGAGAGACGTATGTCTCGAATGTATGGAGAACAGTGACTCTATTTTTGACATACACACTTATTTTTGAGCACCTTAGTGCGCCACACGATACATATATATATACATACCGATTTTTGGATGGATCTTGTTACATGTGGTGATGTTTTGTTTATGTTATGCAAATGTTCAGTACAAATGTGATCTTATGTATGAATTGCACAACACATGACCCATGTATTTTAATGTTTTTAATGCAAGCTTAAAAGCACACACACACGCATGCAAACTATGCTTGAGAAAATATCTTATTTACATATGTTTTACTCTACTATGCTTTCTATGTCTTCTTGTATGATGTTATCTATTTCGCAAATGTCTGTCTAACACATGATTTGCCAATGCATCAGTCAACGTGTTTAATCGTCTCGGAATATGTTGATATGTGATATAGTCAAAATTCCTTTCTAACAATTTGACACGTAGATACAACCTTAGGATACGTTGGTCTCTGACAGAATATCGCCCGTTAAGTTGATGAACAACTAGATGGGAGTCCAGGTTTACCAGCATTGCTCGAATGCCGAGATCAACTGCTTCGGCTAGTAGTTCAATTACGGCACTGTATTCGGCAACATTATTAGTGGTACGACCGAGGCAGACTCCATGAAGATCTAGCAACTCTCCGTGAGGATCATAGATCGCCCACGCCGCAGAGGACAAATTGCAGGTACTACGGCAGGCGCCATCAGCGAAACCAACATAAGGCGTACTAGACATCTGCACAAGAATAAGAAAACACAATAAGAGGCACACACATCTTCACACCAAAGCAAAACATGAAATCATGCACACAAAACACACTAAACACGCGTATGTACACACTGAGTGCACGAGGTCATGCATAATATTTCTTCAGATACAGCCCGTTGCGGGGCTTGTCAAGAGGATTTCCTTCGTAATCAATCAACTCATATGCGCCCTTTTGTAAAACTCTTTTCACGATATAGGGACCTAGCCACATGGATTCGAGTTTTCTTGCCCCCAGCTTATCTTTAGCTTGATCGTAGAGCAGTACTAGATCTCCCTCAACGAAGGAACGAGGATGAATGTTCCGATCGAAGTGAGCCTTGACTCTCTTCTTTTGCGCTTCGATAGCCAGAGAAGCTAAACGACGAGTCTCGTCTAACCGTTCTAGGTACAGAAGCCGTTCCTCCACCGGAGTGGTGTTGGGCAGCAACTCGACAGCTAATTTCAACGAAGGAATCTCGCATTCGATAGGAAGGGTGGCCTCCAGTCCATAAACCAACTGAAACGGAGTGAAACCGGTGGCGTCCTTCACAGAAGTCCGGTAGGCCCACAAGGCTGGGAACAACATCAGATGCCAATTAGACTTGTGCGTATTGACGGTGCGTTGAAGCATAGTGATCAAAACTTTGTTCACGGCTTCGACTTGACCGTTAGATTGTGGATAGTACGGTGTCGAACTATCTTGACGCAAGCCTAGTTGGGTCGTTAGTTCCGTCATCATGTGATTTCGGAAATGCTTTCCGTGATCCGTGACAATAGCCTGAGGGACTCCGAAACGAGTAATGACATGATTGAATAAAAACTGCGCCGCTGTGTAACCGTCTTCGTTCAATGTAGGCATCGCTTCGGCCCACTTGGTGAAATAATCCACGGCAACGATGATGTACCCATGCCCCCTGGCCGAACGAGGGTTACAGGACGTGTAATCGATGCCCCATTTGGCAAATGGACCTACGGTGACAACAGGGTGCAGTGGTGCAACAGGTGCACGCATCTTCCGGTGGTAAACCTGGCATTCGTGACATGCACGTACAGCAAGGATGCAATCCTTGAAGATGGAAGGCCAGAAATAACCAGCACGGAGGATCTTCTGGGCGGTAGCATATCCGGACATATGGCCGCCACAAGCGCCGGAGTGGCAGTCATTCAACACCCACTCAGCCTCCTCGAGAGTCAAGCAACGACGGAGAACAGAATCAACGCCGAGGCGGTACAGGGTATCGCCCAAAATGCGATAGGGTTGAGCTTGGTGACGAATTCGCCGTCGAGCATCTTTCGATACATTCGAACGGAAGGAAGACGTCTGTAAATATACGATAATGTCCCCGTACCACGGGTCGAGGGTGCTGATGAGAAACAATGTTTCATCCGAAATATGCTCCTCCGAACGAGACGGTGCAGAGTGAGATGGTAAGGAACAGAGCAGTTCAGCAAAGACCAGAGATTTCTTAGACTTGGCCGCAGTAAATTCCAAGTCGAACTCTTGGAGGATTACAATCCACTTCGAGTATTTGCCCCCCAGCAGCTGACGAGACAAAATGTAGGTCATGGGGTTGCAATCAGAGATCACGGTCGTGGTGCGCAACAGGATATAATGCCGGAATCGTTGGACGGCGCAGACAGCTGCCAATGCCAACTTCTCGACATATGCGTAGCGAGTTTCCGTATCCAGAAGGTTGCGGCTAAGATAATAGATAACGTGCTCGGTGCCGGCATCATCATCCTGCACTAGAACCATGCCGATGGTGGTGTCAGCGGCAGCAAGATAGAGAGTGTAGTCACGGTGATAGTTCAGAGGTCTTAAGATCGGAGCTGAGACAAGAAGGTCTTTAAGGCGCTCGAAAGATTCCTGGGCGATAGCATCCCAACGAAAGGGTGTGTCTCGCTTTAACAACCGTGTGAAACCCTTAGCCACCTCGGCATAATTCGGAATGAATCGTCTGAGAAAATTAGCTTTGCCCTGCAAGCTCTGCAATTGCTGCAAAGAGGCAGGGGGAGGAAGATTCAAAATGGCCTCGACCTTGAGGGGATCCAGACGGATGCCTTCCCGGGAGACGATGAACCCGAGTAGTCGGCCAGATTCTACGCAGAAGACACACTTATGCGGATTGAGTCGAATACGGTAGTGTCGACAGCGGAGAAAAATTTCGCGTAAATGGGATGGATGGTCTTGACGTTTAGCTAAATGAGCTGGGAGGTCATCCAGGTAAGGCTGTACGATGTGTCGGATATCATGAAAAGCATACGACATCGCATGCTAGAAAGTGGCACCGGCATTTTTGAGACCGAAAGGTAGCTTCTTATAAGCGAAGGTGCCCCAAGGACAAATGAAAGCTGTCTTATGCTGGTCTGCAGGGGCTATGTTGATCTGGTTATAACCAGAGAAGCCGTCCATAAACGAATAAATCTCACTTCCTGCGCAGTCATCGATAAGCTGATCAATAAAAGGCGTAGGAAAGTTATCTTTTGGACAGGCACGATTGATATCGCGGTAATCAACACAGACCCGAATAGTGCCCTGCTTTTTGTTCACAGGGACTATATTGGATACCCACTCCGTGAGGGGAATGGCGTAGATGAAACCAGCTCGAAGAAGCTTTTCAACTTCGGCCTTGATGGCTGCAGCCTTTCGAGGGTGCACTGGACGTAAGCGCTGACGAACAGGCTTAGCGCCTGGATAAGTAGGTATCTCGTGCACCACAATACTAGGGTCGATGCCGGGCATTTCCTCGTAAGACCATGCGAAGACATCGCGGAATTCACGAAATAAAGCGGTATAAAGTTGAACTTCCTCAGGAGTGCATGTGACTCCAATGAAAATATTCTCGACAATCCC
The DNA here is from genome assembly GCA_031772625.1 of Pinus tabuliformis. Classification (NCBI taxonomy): domain Eukaryota; kingdom Viridiplantae; phylum Streptophyta; class Pinopsida; order Pinales; family Pinaceae; genus Pinus; species Pinus tabuliformis. The sequence goes on from CM062810.1 coordinate 771,418,803, forward strand.
TGGTTTGACAGAGATGTCGATAGGCTGGGTCTGCGTGATGTTACCCATGTTGCCTTCCGAAGACACTTGATATAGCTGAACAGGTGTTTGGAGAGGCGGAGATGGGACACATGAAGCAAACCGCTCGAGACAAGCGACCATTTCCGAATGTGGAGGGAGAAACGAAGAGCGATGGTGGTGATCTAACCAAGGGAGCTCTTCGAGAGACATAGTCTCTATGATGGCCTCATCGGAGGGAAATGTTTCCTTCAGGGGATCCGAAGTGGCCTCATCACCCAGCCAAGGGAAATGATCATATGAATCGGGAACGCTGCTTAGAAAAGCAGGTTCAGGAGGGGGAGCCGATGCAGCGACAATCTCGATGTAGTTGAGCTCGGCAGGACTCAACGGCATCATATCACCCCAAGAGTCTTCCTGATTCAAGGGAGGAAGAACCCATGGATCAGAACGTACTGAAATCATGTTGACAGGGGCGAGATTTGGAGGTGGGAGGGGAAAGACTCCCATTAATGAGGGATCTTTGAACAGTCCAGCACCCACACTCACTAATGACTTGGAGGTATGCTCCACGAACGGCACATTTCCTTCAGAAGAGGAAGCAAAAAAGGACAGCTGGTCCACCGTGACGATTCTTCCTTGATGGGGGAAGCGAACGACACGGAACAAGGAGGAAGCCACGGCTTGCATGGCGTATGTCCAGCTTCGTCCAAGGAGGAGGTTGTAAGTGAGATTAGCGTCAACGACTTCAACCTCTACCTCTACGGTTTTCCCTTCTAAAGAGATAGGCAATCGCGGGAGGATACCATATGGACGAGATTCTCTTCCATCGAAAGCTTCCAGGGTCGTAGGAGACTGGCTCAGAGCAGGAGAACCAATAGCCTTCCAGCAAGCAACTGACATGATGCAGGTTGAGGCACCCTCATCAATGACGATACGATGGATCGTTTTGCTATTGATGAGGACCTGTATAAGGAAAGCCACCTGATGAGGTAGTCTCTGTGTGAAACCCTCGAGATCAAAAGAAATTAAATCCGAATCTGCCGGGTCTATGCCACCAATCGCTGATAGCAAGGACTTCCTCTGGGAGGGGCAGCACTGGAGGACTTCTAACGCGGACATAGCAGATGGAGCCTGAGCTAAGTCCTCGACAATGCTATAGTGCTGGGCAGCACGAGCATTGGGGTTATAAGATGACTTCCTGAGTACACCTTTGGGAGGGGGTCGGGGGATCGTCTCAGTGCTGGGCCATTCGATGTGAAAGGGACCAGAACTGGACGGAGGAGCGCTGGAGGGAACCTCCGGCTCTTTCCCGGCTGGAGATGGATAGTCTTTCGCTCGAGTTGAAACATGGATGGGGATCGTTCCAGCCATGAACACTTGAGAACCGAACGAGGAAGAGGATTGAGAGGGATCTGCCACCTGATGCGTCTGCTGGGAAGGGAAAGGCTCTTTTATCACAGCAGGAGGTCCCGGAGCACCTTTCAAAAGTCGACTAACCTCGGACCGCCTAGGGCAATCCTTGGTTTAGTGATCCTCCTCACAGATGAGACAAGGATACTTAGGCTTTCGTTTGGCTCCTTCCTCGGAGGGAGGTTTAGGAGGGTTCTGCTTGGGCTGTCCAGATTTATCTTTAGCCTTCCCTTTCTTTTTGCCTTTCGAGGATTTATCCGCCGCGGTGGACTGGACGGCGTTTACCTCGGAGGTAGTCCCAGAAATTGATTGGCCCTGAGAAGCATTTTCATTAGAGGCGTTCTGTTTCTGCTTCCCAGGGTTCGCGGCCGATTTCTTAGATGACGAATTCACAGAACCAATGACTCCATCAACAGAAGGCTTTGGTGGAGCTTTGGGCTGTCCAGGCCTCGAGGCATCTGGCAAATACTCATACAAAGTACCCGACTGAGAGTACACTAAGTCGAGGTACTGAGCTCGCGCGATTGCTTGCTCTTCAGTTACACACGCTCCCATTGCGATGTCTTTTGCAATCTTAGGGACAAAGGAAGTCGTGAACCAGTCGGTCAGGAGTTGATCAGGGATCCAAAATTTAATCAAGCGACGACGCCTTCTCCATTCATGTATATGATCAGAGATGTGCGTAGCCGTATCCTGTTTGAGAGACGTGAGAAGATGAGTCCCAGTCTCGTACCGAATGGGTAACTGAAAATGAGTCAAAAAGGCCATAGCCAACGAGTTGAAATCTTGAAACATGCCGCGATTTAGTTCGATGTACCACTTAGCAGCTGAACCAGTGAGAGTCCTCTGAAAGAGGCGAAGCCGGATAGAATCATCAAGCCATGAGTTGGATGAACACCAAAGGTGATAAGTCATTACGTGGGCCTGAGGGTCTTCACCAGCTTTGCCATCAAACTTTGGACAGTCACCTGGTATTTTGGTTGGAACTGGTGGCCAATACGGATTATGCAAAATAGGATCATTTGTTAACTTGGACACATCAGGCAGTTCCAACGTTGCTAAGAATGGTAACTGCGGGTTGAAGGACATCTGTGGCTGTGGATTCGAGGCGACATTAGGGTTCCAACCAGATGGTGGTTGCCCCCACGAGCTCTGTCCGGACGGACCTGGCCCAAAAGGGCCTGGTGCGTAAGAACTTTGTCCCGATGGACCTGGCCCAAAAGGGCCTGGCGCATAGGGAGCTTGTCCGTAGGGGTTTTGTCCGTACGGATTCTGGCCATATGCGGACGGCTGTCCCTGTGTCTGCCCCCCAGCTCCCCATGTATTAGCAGCTTGCCCCACAGGTGCACCATACTGATAATTTTGGTAAGGAGTGACCTGTGGCTGTTGATAATTTTGATAAGGAGCAAACTGATTTTGCCCCTGGGGTTGCTGGTAGCCATATGGTTGCTGGGCCCCATACTGAGCCTGATAGGGAGGCTGCGTCTGGTAAGAAGGTTGATAACCCGTTTGAGTTTGAGGCCCAGAGTAATGTCCTTGAACCGGCTGGGGTTGAACTATCTGTCCTGAAGGTTGACTTGGTTGGATTTGAGATGGACCTGGTTGGCCAGCAGGATGGACTTGCTGGGTACCAGGTTGTCCGTGCGCCACCAAGGGTTGTCCTTGCGGAACGGATGACTGAGCTGGCTGGATAGCTGGTCGACGCTGAGGTTGGCCAGCTTGTCCAGATGGACGATTAGGGCGGACAGCGGGTTGACCTTGCTGCATAGAAGGTTGGCCCGTTTGCCCCCCAGGGTGAACAGACTGAGCAGAGGGCTGGGCTTGCTGTATAGCGGGCTGCCCTCCTTGGTGCATAGGCTGAGCAGAGGGTTGGCCTTGCTGTATAGCAGGTTGCCCCCCTTGCCCAGAAGGATGCATGGATTGAGCAGTGGGTTGACCCTGCTGAACATAGGGTTGCCCACCCTGCCCAGAAAGATGACCGGACTGGGCAGTAGGTTGGCCCTGCTGTAAGTAGGGTTGCCCCCCCTGCCCAAGAGGATATCCCTGCTGGACTGCTGGTTGATTTTGAGAATTATAAACTGACCCAGTTTGTCCAGATGGGTACCCTTGCTGGAAACCGGGTTGGCCCTGTTGAATGTAAGGCTGCCCAGGTTGTCCAGTTGGGTAACCTGGCTGGGTACCAGGTTGCCCTGGATATCCAGTAGGTTGACCTTGATATGAATACGGCGGACCTCCAACGGCCGAGGGCTGTCCCTGGTAGGGTTGTCCCTGCGGGCCCCCAGATTGCCCTGGGTAAGGCGGGCCATAAAGTGGTTGCCCTTGAGGGGTTTGCACATAAGGCGGCTGGCCTTGATTGGGTGGTCCTTGAGGCTGTCCGGGAGGATCCCGGCTCCCATGGAAAACATGAGTAACGGGATCATACGTAACGTTCAACGGTTCCTGGTTCTCCTCGAAAGGACGATGAGGAAGGACCGAAATGTTCTCGAGGTACTCGCCGTTCGCATCATAATAAAAGAGTGGACCATCGTAATCTGGGTCCACAATGGGCTGCCTGTGGGCATCATACGACCCTGCCCCTGGAATGCCACCAGGAAAGGGCCCAGCTTCAGGGTTTACAGATGAGGATGCTGGTACAGCACTGATGACCAGAGTCGAGCGTGCTACACAAACGGTTGGATTGGTGGGAACTGAGGTAACGGGCGTGTTAAGCCCTGAAGTAAGAGGTGTACTAAGAGGTCGCGAAACAAAAGGCCCGGTGGTGGCAATAAGACTAGGATCCCATATAGTCGTAGAAGTAGTTCTAGCGGCTATCCTATCCCTCATGGATTGATATCGTGGAGGGAGTGGAGAGGAAGCCGGGATCGGAGTCTCAATGTCCGTCACCACGGGTGTCTCACCTGTGCTGGAAGCTGTCTCATCCATGGGGGAAGTAGACATTGGAGATGACATACCGAGAGGAGTACGAGGGGTACGAGGGGTATAATCGCTGTCAGGCTCCCAGATAGGATTCCAATCTTCTATGTAATCTTTGTCGCCTGGGGCACGTACGTTGATAGGCTGGATACTCGGAACAATGGGGAGAGTACCGCTTACAACTGGTACCTCTGGAGCAACAGAAGATGGAGAACCTTGATCACTTGGACCGGGAGTTGACGGGTCAGCCAGGATGACAAGACCCCTTAGAAAACCTAAAGCAAACTAACGATAAAGACCCTACTCAAAACTAACGAACACAAGATATAATCAGGTGATGTTATCGTGGCCGAATTAATTTTAAGACACAAGAACCAAACTTGACCTTTCATGTTTCAAGAGTCGAGAAAAGGACGAAAAGATGACTCCAGTCTCCTTCGAATATTTAATGAGCACGAAGTGACAAGACGCTCACAGGCACCTTTTCATTTAGGGAGTCCGAAAAGGATCAAAAATGACTGCTCTGGAGACTCTAGGTATAAGGTTTACCAAGCAACCCGTAAAACTGCTTATACACCTTAGCAATCGTATGAGAGCCAAGGACTTTCCGTACTGCAGTCAATCTTCCCGAATGCTGTGTTCGGTGCGTTACGGTTCACAAGGCGGCAGAATCGGCTTCCTATGGATAAAGGATAAAAGCCTAGTGGGGTCTCCCTATATACGCGACGGTACGTGGGAGCGCAGTCCGTGTTAGACCACTATCGAGTCACAGAAGGAGGAATCACCCAACCATAATGTGAAACAACAGTGACTATGTTTAAAGACGCCGGAACACGTCTCTAACCTAGACCTCTAGATGTTTGCGTTTAGTTCCAATGCGTTTTTAGATTCATTCGGTTCATTTTATAGTTGATCTTGAAATTAAGTTTCGATTTCAGGCTCTATCGTATGTTCTCTCACAATTACCTAGATGCAAACTACATGCCAAAGAATTTCATTTTGTTCGATGAATTCTAGCTATGAAAGGGTAAAGAGATTTTTAATCAAACAAAACGAATACAAGCAATCAAACAATCCTAATGCAGCTAAAAGCAAGGAGAGGAAACTTTTTCTTTTGAAAATGCGAATCAATGAAATGTTCTTTTCCTTTTCAATTATCAAAAGCAAAGCTACTAGTTTGATTTTCTTTCAATGGCACAAAGCATCTAAATGAATTTGGAGGAACCGGAACACCAAGCAAATCACTTAATGATAACACACAAAGCTCCCAAAACATCCAACAAAGATTTCCAAATCAAAAGGGAAACCAAATTCCGCACGAGCTATGTGATCTAAGCTCGGCAAGGCAAGCAAGGATTCAAGCAAGGAGGAAGCGAAAACCACTCGGAAACACAACCAAAAACACTTCTACAATCACTGAACAAGTGCAAAAACAAATCTGAAGTTGGCTGGTCAAACAAAGAGAACAAGATCCCTACGGAAGGCTTGACACACACACTGCCACTAGATGCCCTAGGGCTAGAGTGTGAAATCAATGGAGAAAAGCAAACACCCGGAGGATAAGAGTCCCAACCAGTCAATTAAAGATTCAACACAATCCAGCAGTTGTAAAAGCGATGGTGGAAACACAAACCAAGCAGCGAAAGCAAAGAGGAAGGTATTTGCAAAACCGAAAAATGAGCAAAAACGAAACCCTGTGGGACAAGACTTCGCAAACAAGCAGCTCAGAGTTCAGATAGTGAAAAACAAGTCTCAAACCAAGTGGAGAGAAGAGGGGAAAGCTAAAGCAACAAGTTCAGGAGGCAAATTTGGACAAAAATGAATTCTACAGGATCAGCGCGGGTAGCCTTCAGCAACTCGGCGCTGACAGGAGGAGGCCTGTAGCAACTTTGCGACGTCAGCGCGGAAATACACGGATAAAGGGCGCTGTCTCAGAAAAATGAGGTCAGCGCGACTATTAATCACACAGGCGCGATGACAGGGAGGACAAAGAAGCAGGTGTGCGACGTCAGCGCGGAAGCACACGGATAAAGCGCGCTGTCTCTAAAAACGAGGTCAGCGCGACTATTAATCGTGCAGGCGCGATGACAAGGATAACAAAGAAACAGGGGTGCGACGTCAGCGCGTCTGTTCTGAATTAAACCGCGACGAAGGTGAAAACGAGTAGAATCAAGGCAGAAAACTCCCAAACCAAAGGTAGAAAGTCTTTTAACAGTCAAGACACTTCCCAGATGGACCCAGGAAGGCTACAAGCAGAAAAACAATCCCCAAAACTTGAAAAGAGAGAAAAATCAAATTCAAGCACAAAGAGTGGACACAAGAGACAAAAAGGCTGATCCCCAGTGGAGTCGCCAAATTGTTGGAGAGGTAAATCCCCTCTACGGATAGAGGCGATCCCTACTAGCCCAGCAAGGGTCTAGCAACAATCAAACAATGCTGCTATGCATGTTCCTAATTACAATTAAACAAGAGGAAAAAGAGCACCTACTTGGATTCCAGCGCTGTTTTTTGACGAAGAGATGCCGCCTTCGCTCCTTCGCTTTGGCTGGTCACGATCCTTCGCGATCTCCGCGAATAGACACCTGCACACACGAAGAGGAAACAAACACAAGCGTGAAATCTAATAAAAGCAACCATACATCAGTCAGAAAAGATGTAATTCACATTTAACCATTGCATAGACAAATGAGAATGGAACAATAATAACAGTCATCTATTATTAATCAAACAGAGAAGAGTACAACCAAATGTTCTGACGTCGGTAACCTTCTCAGGAGGGGCCAGTCAGCAAGTGTCCCAAGCATTCACCTTTGGAAATGATTCTCCCAAGACAAGCAACTCTCTCTCTCTCACACAAGCAACACAAAACAACCTTCCCTAAGCAATCAATCACTTCCACACCTAGCACACCAAATACCTATAGTAGCAGCAATCTGAGCACTATAAGCTCTATACAATCCAAGCTATTCCAAAACCCGCTGCTCATGGTAATGGTGGCAGTTTATATAGGAGAAGGAACCTCCTAAAAGGGTGGAAGGATGAGCTTATCTTCAAGGGAAGTGGTTGCAAAGGGTCGAACAGACATGCCATAGAAGGGAGTCGATACTCACAAAGCCAACAACCAAGCCTGGAGTTATCTGGAAGGCTGGCTGTTGGAACAAATTCGCCCAAACAGGATCAGCGCGGATTATAAGGTAACTGACGCGCTGATGTCGCGCCTCAATAACTAGGAAAGTCATGTCAGCGCGACCCAATACAAAGGAGAGGTGTGCTGGCTCATGAAATGCGACCAGCGCGGAAAAGTGATGTGCTTCCGCGCTGGCAGCGCACTGAATACACTACGAGCCGCCAGTCATCGCGGATATTTTAGAAACAGACGCGCTGATGAGGAAAACTTTGGAAAAAGTGGGTTTTTGGGCCAGTTCAGAAGGCATGAACTTGATTATTGTGAATTCTTGACACAGTAGGGTCACTGACAGGGAGACAGTGACAAATTACTGTGTAACAATATTAACCTTAGGATTCTCTTTACAATTTGACCCCTTAAGATTTCTTGACTTTATGACTTTCTATTGGAATTTGATTCTCATTCATTTTTATATTTTAATTTCATATTTTTACTTTATTTTTGCTTGACTTTATATTTTTAATTTGACTTTATGATTTTATATTTGAATTTTATTTTAGTTAATTGTTATAATTTAATTTCATATTTTTACTTTGTTTTTTATTTACTTTATATTTCTATCGTTGAAACCTTAATTTAATTAATTTTTATATTTTAATTAAATTTTAATTTATAAATTTTTAAGTTTAAACTAATATTTAACAAATAGTTTATAACTAAAATTTTATTTTAATTAATTCTATAACTAATTCTTAACGATTAATTTTGGACTCTAATACATCCTTGTTATTTATTCGTTTGGATTGATGGAATTTTCACCTTTGTCCTGAGGATAAATTATATTAGTTGGTTCGAAACATCGAACAAATCCTAGTGATGTGATTAATTCAAAAGACATTTTCATTTATATAAAACAACAATCAACAATTTACCTTCAACCACAATATGGTAAAGGTTTGCATCTACTTCACTTTTGGTGTAGCCTAACACAATGAAATAACTATCGATCCTGGTGAACCAAGCACAGGGTGCTTGTTTCAGTCCATACAACGCTTGCTTGAGTCTGCACACATGTGACTTTCTGTTAAAGTTCTCAAATCCTTCAAGCTACTCAATATACACCTCTTCCTCAATCATGTCGATGAGGAATGTTGTCTTTACATCCATCTGATGTATCTTTCATCCCATCTGTGCTAACAGTGCTCGAATGGATCTGACTGATGAGTACCTTGCTACAAGAGAAAAAGTCTCATCATAATCAATCCGCTCCACTGAGATAATCCTATGGTCATAAAATCTAGCCTTGTGTTTCTCCACACTACCATTTATTTCTTGCTTTACCTTGTAAATCCATTTGGAATTCACCACTGACTTGTCTTTTGGACTTGGGACCACTTCCCAAACATTGTTCCTGATAATGGAGTCATACTCTTCAACCATGGCATCAACCCAAACTGGTTTTTGCACTTCTTCCTCAAAAGAGGATGGCTCAATCTCTACACTCCTGCTCATCAGAGCCATGTAGCCAGTGTACCTCTCTGGTGACCTCCGCTACCTGCACTATGATGTGGGTGCTCCCACATTCTCTCTAGCATCATGAAATCACTTGTACGTCTCTTTAGTGTGCTTTCTCCCATCTTTGGAAGACTTTGCATGAGTGGGTGTTTCCATTTCCTGCTCCATTGCATGAGTGGGTGTTTCCACTCCTTGTTTCTCGACATGTGGCAACTCCAGATCATCTTTAGGTTCCTCCTTTAGAGCTAAAAGCTCCTCAACTACATGTAGCTGAAGCTCCCTCTCCAGGGAACATCTCATGGCCTTCTCTTCATCGAACTTCACATATCTACGAACCAATGTCATCCTATTGGTTGCTAGGTAAACCTAATAGTTGTCAGGTGCATCAATGTACCTCAAAAATATTCTCAACTTGGCTCTAAATTTTTCCGTGCATCTTTGGTAACTGGCAGTAGATTGATGGACCAAATATTTTGAAGTGTGCCACATCTAGTCTCTTCTCTGAAAAAGCCTCTTTCGGTGTACTCATCCCAAGAATTTGATGAGGGCTTCTGTTATGCAAATAAATAGTTGTGTTGCATGCTTCAACCCACAAGTGTAATGGTATGCCCTATTCATGCAATGTCACTCGTGCTGCTCCCACAATGCTTTTGTCTTCTTTTCAGCCACCCCATTCTGTTATGGGTTATGAGGTGCTATCAACTCCCGTTGAAGGCCTTCTGATGCATAGAAGTTTTTGAATTCATTTGAGACATACTCTCCACCGTTATCGCTTCTGAGAGCTTTAACTTTCCTGCCAGGATATTTCTTGACAAGTTATTTAAATTCACAAAACTTAGCGAACATATGATCTTTCTCCTGCATGATAAAATCGAATGCTTAACAAATATTACATAATACATGTGCTTGGTCTTGGATGTTGTCGAGAACGGTCCACACACATTTGAGTGAACTCGATCAAGGATCGCCTGTGCTTGACTGTCTTTGTCATGAAAGGTGATGCAGGAGCATCCGGACTTAGCCAACAATGTGATTGTATGTTCACATGTTGTGGCTAACAAGAGATGGATTTTATTGACCTGAGTGGTCAAAATCAATTCTTAGGAGAGAGGGTTGGATCTCTCGAATTGATCTTTACTTCAATTATTGTAACAATTAAATCATTGTATTATTTTTAGAACATGAGATAAGTGTTAGGATAGGTGTGTATCAGAGCTTGAGAATAGGGATTTAATAGTTGAGCTGATAAAAATAGAGATTGAGTTGTCAATGTTGTTAGGATAGGATTTGATCCATAAAAGAAAGGAAAAAAATGTAATGATAGAGATTTGGATGGAATAGGAGAGTGAGTAAGCGAAAGATTGAGAGAGAGATAGGGTTTGCGAGTGAAACAGAGGTCAGACAATTTTTTGTAATCGAGCCGAGAGGGCCAAGACTCTGTAATTTCTATTGAAATAATTGATTAAGTGTGGCATTGTGTATTATTCCTGCTGTGAAATTCTCTCGAATCTGTGTATCGACATTATGGACCCTAATCGGGTATTATTTTCCATTTATGTGTTTCATTGATAATTACAACCAAATAGCATTAAGGGTTAATACCAAGATTAGGCGCTAAATATTATTAAGTATATTTCTTAAAGGTTTTGTATTAAGCACATGGGTAGTATTTGGAAAGCAGTAAGTGGTATATCGCGTGGAAAATAAATGGTAAATGGTATTTTTCCAAATTGCGCGATTAACCTAAGGTGTTGACACGTAGCACAGAGAAACCACTTATCTCGCGTGCTCTCGACCTGATATTGATCGTGCAAGTAATGGCGTGAGACTGTGCGATAACCGTTGGATCGAACAGGACAGATCGACGGTGGAAATCAGCCGGACTAGTTGGCAAGCAGATACAACACGATATCTGTTGGATCATAAGAAGCCAGATCAAGGGTACAAATTGAAGTGCTCGAGAGTGGAATAGTGAAAGTGGGACCGATGGTGTTTGGTTAGCCTAGCAAGACCCTCGGGAAGAAAATACACATAAAAAATATGTTTAACGCGCAGATGATTGGTTTTTGAGTTAACCATTAGTCTAATTCTAGACTACCACATCAGTTTTGGTAACCATCCACATCAAAAGGAGGCTTTGGTGTACTTCCCCAATTTACCCCCTTTGCATGTGTCTCTCTGCTCTATTGTACACTTGGGAAGAACTGTAGAAAGTTGTTGCAAGATATTCAAAGCACCATGATGCAAGTGACCCAATCTCCTATACCACAAATCGCCAATGTCTCGGTTCTACACCTTCTCTGCTTTAGTGCTCAAAGAAGCACAATCTTCTACTTCCAATTTGTAGAGGTTCTTCAATTGAACCCCTATCCGCTTCACCTGTCCTATGACTATGTGATGAAGGAATGCCTTTCCATTACTAAATATCACATCACAGTCTTTATCCTCCAACATGGAAACAAAAACCAAGTTCTTCTTCGAACCTGGAACATACATAACATCTCGTAATTTTAGGGGAGAAACGAACTCCCTCTGAAAGGTAACTGTACCGATGTCGGTTGCGTTATACCTCCCATCATCACCCATCTTGATATGCATCTGGAGATCCTTCTCCTCCAAGTTATTGAAGAGCTCTTTGTTACTGGTCATATGGAATGAAGCTCCACTATCCAGGTACCACACACTACCCATCATCGATGACACCATACAAGTGATGAGTGTAAAATCTAGTTCGAACTGTGAAGCAAGAGCTTCACCTACCACTCCTCATGAGGGATTCCTACCGACCTTCTTGTGCGGATACTTTTTGGCAAAGTGTCCCAACTCGTGACAATGAAAACACTTGATTTTTGACATGTCCTTCTTCTTTCCACCCTAACAAGAATTTGATTTGGAATGGGATGAATTCCCCTTCCCTTTCTTTGCCTTACCAGCTAAGGCACAATTCTCCTCATCATCATGCTTTGATGAGGATCTGTCTCTAATGTTTTGTTGAATCTCTTCATGTACCAAGTCGGACCATAATGGCTCCCACTCTAGTATCTTCTCCCTCTCATTAACTCAGTCCTGGTAACTGTGCCAGCTCTTGAGAAGTCCTAGAAGTGCTAAGATCACTAGATCATCTTCTGCAATCGTAATCTCGACACTTCCAATCTCATCTTAACATTGGGTGAACTTGGTTAAGTACTTAGGAATTGAGCCACCCTTATCCATCTTGATCTTTCTGAGCTTGTCCTTCAGTGCCATATTCCTGTGGTCACTACTTTTTTGAAATAGGTCCTTCAATGCCTTCCACATTTCAAATGGAATTTCCTTACCATGGATATTCGAGACGATATGACCTCAAAATCCTTCTAGGATAATCCTTCTCGCCTTTCCCACACTTTCTCCATTCAACCATATCTTTAGCATCAGATGTTGGAGGCTTCAGAATATCATGATCTATGAATTCCTTCAGCTTGTTGTCTTCCAACACTTCCTCCATATTGTCCTTCTAAGCTATGTAATTCAAGCTGCCCTCTAGGGCATACTCAAGTCTCAAACCGTAGAATGACATCCTGTTGTCTCTGAAGTATGAACCTGAAAATTTGATTTCACATGCACAACAAACTTGTATTCTCCTCTTCTATAGTTTCTTCAGCTCTAATACCATGTAGATATTTACTTGTAGATTCAAACTTCTTATGTAATATGCTAGAACAAAAGACTTTAATCTACTCTACTCATCAGCAGAAACAAAAATTGATCAACGAAAACACTAAGCAGAAAAGGAAGAATTTCAATCACACATAACACAATATTATTTTGGGGAAAGCAACTTCTCAAAACCCCGACTATCTATATTGCATTAACCAAAATATATGAGAAGAAAATACAATGCTTGTTCAACTTGAACAATTCCTGCACAAGTACAATCTATCTCTTTGCTTCATAAACCAGCTCAAGCCAACACTTAGCCAATTCTGCTGCTTGCGAAGATCCTACTTACTTACACAATTCCTGAGAGAATTAGTCCATATTTTATTGGAAAAATCCCTCACCATAACTACACAATCCATCATAGGCCTTCCACTGATTTCATGCACCATTTGTACAGCTCGAAAAATTATACAACTGATAGTACATTGTCCCTGAACTCTAATATCAATTGGGTCTTCCTCTGAACTAACATGCATGAGTTATTTATGAGTGAATCTTCAGTTAATTGGTGGAGTAGTGAAGCTACACTGAAGCTGCTCCCCACTACTAGACCTCCTACTAGTTCCTCCAACTGTTTGAACTAGTTTAACTGCCCATAACTTAGTTAGACTGAGTTAATTATTACAACTCAAAAGAACTCAACCCGGAACCCTAAAATTTAGGAATAAATATAGATGAATTTATATACGTTCAAATTGAATTTATTGAGCCAACTAAGTCAACTTAACTTAGTTAACCATTACAAGTTGCTATGAGAATTATAATTACACTTTAATTCCTAATTTAATTTAAGGACAAATTAAATTAGGATTTTCTTGATGTTATTTTCAACATTTCTTGTTGCTATTTTCAACACAGGGGTCTCATACTCATCTAATAATCGCTAAGAAGCATTGATGCCTCAACACATTAGTTGAAATTTCATCAATTATGCCATAGATACATTGTTCATTCATTTACAATTAAAAACATGATGAGAGCTATACATAGCCACTATCATAATACATATTCGTAGCCAACATAATAGGAACAAAAATATCAGGGAAAAAAAAACCATATAATCCACATATAAACTAGTACAATACTCATAAAATAATAAGGAGAAATAAACTCATACTAATGATGCAAAGGCCAGCTATTTGTGGGACTTCCATGATCCACCCGACCATAGAAATGGTTGAGGCAAAATCTTCATCCAGTCAACCTCCTGCCATATTCCAAGGATGAATGTGGGATCTCATAAAACACATAAATCCAAAACCATCCAAGGCTTCCAGAGGCCAACCACCTCAACCCATCAAATAGTGATTCCACCTCACAATCAGACATCACAAAACCATCATCATATTGGTCTCTACCTGAGCCTTCCAGGGCTCTAAAGCATTTGTTCTAACCAAGGCTTCTAGGACTAGTAACACAATCCACAGCTTACTCTGGGCTTCCAGAGAATTTTTCCAACCATGTCTTCCAGGACTATGAACTCAACCCACCAAGGGCTTCTAGAGAATTTTTCCAACCAAGGCTTCCAAGACTAGTAACTCAACCTAAGCCGTTACAACGCCTCTAGAGTGTTTGTCCAATCAGGGCTTCCAGGAACTAGTAACTCAACCCAAGTTAAAGGAAACATAGAACCAACCAAAAAATAAATAAATAAACCCACAACACCATGGTTATCTGGGAAATGTCTAGGCTATGAAAATCCACTATTAATCCATGCAATCCTCCATGCCAGTGACATATCATAACCAATAAACCACATGCATATTCCATGCATGCCAAAAATAGTGAGGAAAATACTCAGGAAACTCGAGTACCTGAAACAAAATCCTATTGTAGCTGTTGATCTCGATGTCCTCTTGCACTTTCCTACTCCTCTTTTTCCTTCTCGCTCCAAAACTCCAAGTAATCCAGACTCCTCCAAGAGTGCTCCAAGAAACTCTAAGTGTCCAAGAGTATGAGAGAGAGAGAGAGAATAGAGAGAGAGGGATCCAAAACTGAACTGACAAAAGTCTATTTACTTATCCTCATAAGCCTTTTTATTAATGAGGCCTCTATTTTCTTCATTTTCCATTATTTTCCTTCATTTTCCTCCTCACATGCAACCTGTGACCTTTCACCTCGCTTTTCTCCTAATTTCCATTATTTTCATAAATAAATGTGTAAAAATCTCATTTTTCTTTTCCAAAGCATTTTCCAATTTCCTTAGCCATTAATTAATCACAAGTGATCCCATTCACTATGCCTTTATCCAACATTCAACTTGGAATAAGTGTCTCATCAACCGTGGTTATTATTTTGCATTTATTAACTTTTATGACATGGAATGTTCACCAGAGATGTTACAGAACCCTCCCCCTTGGTGGAACACCTTCCTTGGTATTCAACAACTCCTATAACCAACATGACTACTATAAGCAAAACATACTTTCCATGGAGCTTTTTAACTTAGCTCGTTGCAGTATTTACAATGATCATCCTACTGAGAAGAAAAAAAACATGACAACATAACAAGTATAACATCATAATGACATGACACCCATACCTCTTATTGGATATTTATAACATGTCTCATGGCATTATTTACATCCATATACATATGTACATATACCAAACATCACCAAAACATGTAGTAAAAACATATACTAAGAGATATACCAAAACATTCATTGAACCAACAAACAAGGAAGGATACATAGACCGCATATGATCCTCCATCTCCCATGTAGCTTCATTGGGCCGAAAGTGCTTCCATTGCACTTTAGCCTAGTCAATTACTCAGTTTTGGAGCATGGGAATCTTTCTCTGCAATATACACTGAGGCTCCGAATGGAATTTTCCATCTGGCTCCACCTGCAATACAAACTAGTCAATCACGTGATAAAAATATTTAACATACTTCTTAAGAAATGACACATGGAAAACATCATGGACTTTCACTATCAGAGGTAGTGTAATTCGATAGGCTACTTGCCCAATCCTATATTGAAGGGTCCAAAAAACTGGGGTGCCAACTTGGCACATGATCCAATCCACAAGGATCTCTTCTTCAGTTTGATGCACAAGAACACTTGTTCCCCAACCTAGAACTCCTTGAACAACCTATTCTGATCTGCATATCTCTTCTACCTATCTTGTGCTGCTTTCAAATTCTTCTCGATTACCTGCATTTCTTGTTCCATTTCTTCCAGCATGTTCGGTCCAATCAATAGCCTATTAACTAGATCACTCCAACTAATGGGAGTATTACAACTCCTCCCATACAATGCCTCAAACAAACGCATCCTCAAGGATTCATGATACCCATTGTTGTAATCAAATTCCCATTGTTGTAAGAGAAATCTACCAATGGAAAGTAATCTTCCCACTTCCGTTGTTGATGCATCACATACATCCTCAACATGTCCTCCAATATTCTATTGATCCTCTTTGTCTGTCCATCTATCTGCAGATGATAAGTTGTACTAAAGACCAACTTTGTGCCCAAACCTGCAAATAACTCCTTCCAAAACTTAGAAGTGAACTTCACATGCTTGTCTGACACAATCTTCTTTGAAACTCCATGCACTCTGACCACACCCCGATTAAGATTTGTGCTACATCACTCACTGAGAATGTAGACTTCACTAGAATGAATTGCATTACTTTTGTCAACCTTTCCACTACTACCATGATGGAATCATGTTGTCTCATTATCCTCAGAAAACCTATGATAAATTCCATAGAAATTACCTCCCATTTCTACTCTAGAATCAGAATCAGCTGTAGCAGTCCACCTGAATGCTTACACTCTACCTTCACCTGCAGAAAATCCAAGCAACTAGCCATAAAATTTCTACATCCTTCTTCAGATTCGGCCAATAATAAAACTTCTTCACTGCAGTCAATGTCTTCTGGTATCTTGGGTGACCTGAATATGGTTTCACATGAAACTCCCTCAATATCACCTTCTTGAGCTCACTATTGTCTGGTGCATATATCTTGTTCCTAAATCTAACAAGTACATCTACTGTGAGATGATAGTCCACATCCTGTGCGCCTGCACCTATACCTGTACCTGTACTACTACCTATACATGTACTTGTACCAACACCTGTACCTGTGCCTATACTCTGTTGCAACCTATGCACAATCTCCATATACCTGCCATCTTTCTGACTTGCCTACAAGATCTTATACTATAGATCTGTCCCATAGGAGCTCATAGTTTCTATATGATTCACCTGTATCCTCCTTCTAAAAGCATCTGCCACCTTGTTCTCTTTACCTTTGATATACTTGATCTCAAAATCAAACTAATTGATCATGGCCAACCATTGAACCTGTCTACAATTCAGATTCAATTGGTCAAATATATACCAAAAATCATTGTTATCACTCCTTAATACAAACCTACTACCTAGAAGATAGTGCCTCAACAACTTCAATGCATGTATGATCGCTGCCAACTCAAGATCATGTGTGGGGTAGTTTTTCTCGTGCTCATTCAAATTTTGTGACTCATAGAATACCAACTATCCATCCTGCATAAGGACTCCACCTAGTCCTCTCTTGCAAGCATTTGTACACACTACAAACTCTTTGTCTAGATCTACAATATTTAGCACTGGTGCATGTGTCAACAACTGTTTGAGCTGCTCAAAACTGGTTTCACACTCCTCTATCTATTCAAACTTCTTACCTTTCCTCTGCAATGATGTGATAGGATAAGAAATATGTGAGAATTTCCTTATGAACCTCATGTAATAACTGGGTAACCCCATGAAAGATCTCACATATTCCACATTCCTGGGAGCTTCCCACTCCATGATAGCTCTTACCTTTTCTGGATCCACTGCTATGCCATCCTTGGAAACCACATGTCCCAAGCAGTGTACCTTAGGCTGAAAGAAACTACACTTGTTGAGCTTAGCATACAACTGATGCTCTCTCAACAACCTCAACACTGTTGCTAAATGCTCGACATGCTCTTATTCATTTTTAGGAATATACCAATATGTCATCAATGAGCAAAATAACAAAATTTTCCAAATACGGATGCAACGCACTATTCATCAAGCACATAAAGGTAGTTGGAGAAATAGTTAAACCAAATGGAAGTACAACAAACTCATAATGCCCATACCCAGTCTGGAAAGTTTTCTTGTAGATGTCTTCTTCTTTAATGCATACCTGGTGATATCTAGATCTCAGATCAATCTTCGAGAATAGTACTGCTCCGTTCAGTTGATTGAATAAGTCATCAATCCTTGGTAACATATACGTTTCTTGATGGTCACTTTTTTCAACTTCCCGTAGTCAATGCATTATCTGAAAGTACCATCCTTCTTCTTCACAAACAATACCACTGTGCCCCAAGGTGATACACTTGGACTAATGTATCCCTTCTCAATCATCTCTTTTAGCTACAACTTTAACTCTACCAACTTAGGTATGCTCATCCTGTACAGTGCTTTTGATGTTGGAGATGCCCTTGGAACCAAATCAATATAAAAGTCTACTTCCCTGTGAGGAGGAAACTCTAAAATCTCTACGAGAAACACATCCTAAAACTGTTGTAGAACTAGGTACCTTCTCAAAACATCTACATCCTCAACTTCATTACCCTTTTCACTAGAAATGTGAACTGCAAATAACACACACTTTTTCCTGTGACTAAGCTTGGCTTGCATAGTTGTCACCATTCTAACAAATGTTTCTTTCTTCTTACCCCGCAAAACTCTTTGTTCCCCATTTTCATCCAAGCACTCAATGGATTTGTCATTATTAACAATCCACCTTGGTTTTATGAAGTTACAACTAATCCATTCCTAACAACATATTGTATGATCTGAACAGTAATAAATTCAAATGTGTTGAGTTATGCATACCATTAAAATCAAATTTACAAGCTCTTGCCCAGTGATGAAATCTCTTCTTGGTACCTATAGCCAACTTCAACAACCAAGTCTATGCATGAGATTCTTTATTCAAAACACACTTATCCACCAATTTAGGACTAACATAACTATAATTAGATGCAGGGTCAATCAAAATGGAAACAACTTGATCACAAATCTTACCATCCATATCAATGATAGATGCCTGATTGAATTCATGTTTGTTACCCAGTGCTGCACAGATACAAGGAATTATCTTACCAACATCCCCAACAGTCTACACCTCCTATGTACTATATATCTGAGGTTTGCCACCCTAATTCTATAGAAAATCTCTCTTGTGATGATCTTTCAAGCCACAATTCCAACACTCTATAGGCTTCCATCCTACATCCTTGTTATGCTCCTCAGTTAGATGTCCTTGTCCTCTGTCAGATGCATTAAACTTCTTAGATGGTGTTGCATTCTATTTATTACCTGTACCCTAAGGTATTGCTCGCTTCTTGTCCCATTTTCCTTTGTTCTTTACATTACCTTTCCAGTCTGGCTAATTCTCAAACATGTGCTTCGATTTCTCATAGCAATGCTTTAGCTTTTGGATGAACTCCTCCAATGATATAGGCTCATTGAACTGAATGTTTTCTTTGAATGCAATTGATAACCCACTAGTGAATTTCTAAATCTTGGCCTTCTCCTCCTTGAACTAAGGAACATACTTTAGTATCTCCAAGAACCTGCTAGTGTACTCCCTATCTGTCATCGATCCCATCTTTAGCTCATAGAATTATTTTTCCATGTCATGAAAGTATCTCTCTGATTGGTACTTCTTCTTGAATAGTCTCTCGAACTCACTCTAAGTCAAGTCCTCCTCATAAATACCTTTGAAATTCTTCACATCTTCCCACCAGATTTTTGTTTTACATTTGAGACTAAATGTAGTTATTCTGGCTTTGATTTTCTATGAATAATCATGCAACCTGAAGAAATTCCTCATGCCAAGAAACCATGCCTCTACATCATGTGATATCTTCATCTCTTCATAAAACGTAGGTGGCTTTGCTTTCTTAAAATCCTATGATGAATATCCCCTATCACTCCTTCTATAAGGATGATAATGATGTCGATCATCATGCCTTTCAGAACTAAAACTAGAATAGTACATGCGCCCATCACCTCTCCTATCCAGAGTATCCAAGGACCTGCCATCTATAATCATGTCATCTCTATCTGACCTGTGACCACCATGAGACCTAATTCCATATGCCCCATTAATTTTTTCCTCTTGCTCAACGTTGATTTTAAGTGGTCCCTGTCCGTGCAATTCTGACAAACTCTGAAGTATCATTACATTTACCTATGCTTGTTTCTCCTATGCCTGTATGATTCTGTCATTATTTTCCTTACAACTTCTTATTTTTGCCTTTAAGCTTCTTAGTGTGTCTTCCAAATCTAAAGAGTTCCCAACACCACATTGCTCATCTAATCCATAGGGAGAGTCTCAGGAGCTGTAATCTACCATCTTTCTAGTCATCTTTGATATTCTTCTTGCAAGGTATATCATGTCAACTAAACAAAATCACAATAAACCAACGTACCTTACCATAATTAGAGGAGGATACCTCATCTGGAAGATCAACCAATCAGTGTAATACATGTATAACATAATCATGAAATCATATATACATATAATACATAAGCATATAAGCATATAACCCATCATTCTAGCTAGAGTCTAGTCATCATTGCATGCCCATATGAACTACACATACCATGACCTCATGCATGAAAACGACAACCATACCAATGTATACTGAAAATACACAAGCATAAAAAAATGTAACCAATCATACACTCATGATGACACACTTCAAAAAAACAACATCCTCTTCCACATGGCGACACCACTACAACCATGACCGACACCATGCATATGAAACACGAATATAGACCACAAGGATGATTAACACACGTGCAACCTACATGAATGTATGCCCATCAAACACCATCCATCTAGTATGAGGAGTGAACCATGCTTTGATACGACTCTGTAACACCCTCCTCCCACTTCTACCCAAGTAACCGTACAACCAGGGAAAACATGTGACGAGAAGTTACTATAATATGATTCAACCTCCTAAGTCACGTTAAGGAAGTCGAACTGATGAAAATACACCTTACAAACCTTCCACATTAGCAACAAGACTCCCAGGAACCATCTGAACCTATCAGGTAACTAGCCCCTGGGTACCACTGAGTTTTATACCATTAGACTCCTAGATGCTCCCTTCATATGAGCATGCATGCATCCAAAGGGTTCTGGACACTCCCACAACATGGTATTCCAGTGTTTGGGGAATTTTATTCTTAGTGTTGTGCCAACATCCTTGGGATTTGAGCCACTTTTTCAGGCCCAAAGCCTAGGTCACTACTAAGAACTAAATGACACCTTCAAAACAAAAAGATAACAATTGAATGATGATACAAATGCAATGGCTTAAACAACCCTTTGACTAGACCCCTACTAGCCATGACGACCATTTTGTCAAACATTTCACAAATATGTAATCTATAGGTGTAAACAACAGATCTGAGAATAGGGGTCTCATACTCATCTGAGAATCACTAAGAATCATTGATGCCTCAACACATTAGTTGCACTTGCATCGATTAGGCCATAGATACCTTGTTCATTCATTTACAATAAAAACATGATGAGATTCATACATAGCCACTGTCATAATACATATTCATAACTAGCATAATAGGAACAAAAATACAAAGGAAACAAAATCCATATAATCCACATATAAACCAATGCAATACTCATAAAATAAAAAGGAGAATAACCTCATATTAATGATGCAAAGGCCAACCAGTTGTGGGACTTCCACGAATCACTTGACTATAGACATGGCTAAGCCAAAACTCTCTTCAGCCAGTCACCCCTGTGCCACATTCCAAGCATGAATTTGGGATCTCATAAAACATATCAATCTAAAACCATCTAAGGATTCAAGAGGCCAACCACCTCAACCCATCAAATAATTATTCCACCTCACGGTCGAACATCATAAAACCATCATCAAATTGGTCCCTACCCAAGCCTTCCAGGGCTCTAGAGCATTTTTTCCAACCAAGGCTTCCAGGACTAGTAACTTAACCCAAAACTTACTTCGAGCTTCTAGAGAATTTTTCCAACCAGGGCTTCCAGGACTAGTAACTCAACCCACCAAGGGCTTCTAGAGTGTTTGTCTAACCAAGGCTTCTAGGACTAGTAAATCAACCCAAGTTTTTACAGGGCTTCCAAAGTGTTTGTCCAACCATGGCTTTCATGAACTAGTAACTCAACTCAACCTAAAGGAAACATGAGAACCTACCAATAAATAAATAAATAAACCCACAAAACCATGGATATTCAGGAAATGGAAAGGCTAGGCAAATCCACTGTCAATCCTGGAAATCCTCCATGCCAGTGACAGATCATGACCAATAAACCACATGCATATTCCATGCATGCAAAAAATAGTGAGGAAAACATACATGAAAATCAATACATGCAAGAAAAACCCACTATAGTTGTTGATCCTGATGTCCTCTTGCACTTTCATGCCCTTCCTTTTCCTTCTTGCTCTAAAACTCCAAGTATGTAACACTCCTCCAAGAAACTCTAAGTGTCCAAGAGTATGAGAGAGAGAGAATAGAAATAGAGCTCCAAAACTGAACTGACAGAAGTCTATGTACTGATCCTTAGAAGCCTTTTTATTAATGAGGCCTCTATTTTCTTCATTTTCCATTATTTTCCTTCATTTTCCTCCTCAGATGCAACCTATGACCTTTCACCTCCCTTTTCTCAAAATTTTCATTATTTTCATAAATAAATGTGTCAAAATTCCATTTTGCCTTTCCAAAGCCTTTGTCATTGCCTTTGCAAATTTCCTTAGCCATTTATCAATCACAAGTGATCCCCATCACTATGATTTTACCCAACATTCAGCTTATCATAAGTGTCCCATCAACCATGGTTATTATTTTTCCTTTATTAACTTTTATTACATGGAATTTTCATGAGGGTTGTTACAATGAGATATCAATATCTTGGTATATTGGTATAACTCCAGTGTTTTAAAGTACTTCGTATCTTAAGTTTTTTGTTCGAAACATGATGTTGGCATTGATTTCAATTATAGGGTTAGTATGTGTTGGCATTGCTGTCAATAGTTGTAAATGTTCATGTATGGATTTGATGTATATCTGATGTATTGATGGCGTTGCACATTGTGTTGATCTAGTGTTGATGGAGAGTTGGTGTTGTAGATGTTTGATGATCAAGAAGAAATGATTTGGCAATGTTGATATATCATGATGAGTTACCCTAATGCTTCATGATGATTTGATGATGAATTGGCATGTTTGTAAGTGGCTGACATGAATCTTTGGTTGTCTAACAATGGCTAGTGTAGGTGTTGCTAGTGTGAGCAGATCCCATTGGAACAGTGTGTAAAAGTCTGAATTTCACAATCTATATGTTGTGTTTAAGTAAAAGAAATGTGTACACATGTATATGTTCTTCAAGAAGAATGTGTACACAATTTTGTGCACAAAAAAATAAAATCCATGGGTTTATACCTTGGTTTTTTCCTATGGTAATCTTGGGTTGACGCAAAATCTCAATTACCATTGAGGTTTACCAAAAGAATGCTAGTGGTAATTTAATGGTCGACTTGATTTGCTCGTTGAGAATTGTGTGTGTGTGTCTATATATATATATATATATATATATATATATATATATATATATATATATTCATAGGAAGATGGAATTGTGTGAGTCGATTAAGAAATCCAGACCATGATCTATTTCCTTTATTCTTTTTTTTGGTACAAGATTGACGAATTTGGTCGCATTCAGAAATGGAAGTGATCATTGGTGTATAGTCACATTTGATGGTATAATTGCATGTCAGGAATGCCAACGTAAGGGTAGCATGGTCATTTTGGTGTATAATATGGATTGCATTGTGACTGTTGATCACCTAGTTTTATCTATCTGGTTCATATTAATGAATGAATCAATGCATATATATCTAATCCACTGTGCATTTAAATGAGAATCAACTCTAAAAGTTTGCCATTATGTTAAGGCCCAAATCCATGATGTAGTGCATATGGAGATTTATTACCCTAAGTGCTCATAACATAAATGGATGGTGGTGTGACTCATTTTAAATTGTTTCAAGTGCAAGTACCTATTGATCAGGCTCGGTACACTCTTCTCCATTTTATATGACATAAAGAAAAAATGTGTCCAAGACAAATCGTAACGCTCGTCGTAGCATAGAATATCTTGCTTTGATTTCATGCATAAGGTAAGTGTTGTAGCGGCTACAACACCCTCCAAAATTTTGTCCTGTACTCAAATTTCAAAGCCTACTTTGGATCCTATGATCGATCGTTCCTTAGTCACTTATTGGTAAGCTGATGATCTCAAGCTCCCCTCTTAGATCTTAAGAGTTGTTCACGCTTTTATCTTTATATAGTATGTGTCATCTTTGGGCATGGGATATTCACTTGTCATGCAAAGGGAAGTTTGTCTTGCTTCAAGGGGAAAGATTTGTGAGAATGGGTTTTCCTCACCACATAGACATGTTTTGCACTCATTTCACGAACTCTTGCACAAGTGTCTCCTTTATCCTCTTAAAGTCTCCCATCAAAGCCGCCCTTGTCGTAAGTTTCCACAAAGGTTGTTGCATTAAGCAAAGCATGTGTTATATGTTCTAGATGGTCTATGTTGTATCACTAAGTTCTCGAGTGTGTGATCTTAGTCAAGTCCTATCACTATTCACATCAATTCCACTGATCCCACACTTAGCCACATTCTCGAGTTTCCCCAGTAACCTAGGCTCATCTAGCTTTCCTGAACTACGCACTTCACATATGAAACCCTCAAGTTGTTCCCTTTCCTACCGGGACTGTGAAATGCACAGAAATCCCAGAAATTGTGCAGTGGTTTCCTCCAATTTCCTTCCCTGAGTCGAAACCCACTATCTCCAAAAACCGCGTAGTTTGTCCCTCAGCTACCTAGTCTGCCTTGCATCCCAAAACTGCATAGATGTGTCCTCCCAGGGCCTCAACCCACACCAATTCCTTGCATCCAAAAACTATTCAGTTTTGTCTCTTAGTGTCTAGTCAATTTAACGTCTTAAATTGCTCTACATAAATTATCAATCTGGGTATCGTAAATTGATGAAGTGTGGTGGACCATATGTGCTTAGTTAACCTTTTTCTTACTTCATTGTTTTATAGATTTTATTTTGTTTTGGGGTTTTGTTCTTGTTGATCTCCTAAAGTGTCTAATGCAAATGGAAATCCTATTCTAAGGTCTTAAGAATACTTTTAAAGTTCAAGTATGGATGTAGATTTCAAGACAAGGTTTATGTCCCTAATGGTAACTTCCAAAACTTAGCACTTCAAAAGATCTCAAAACATGTTATTGATGAAATTGGTACTTAAACAAGAATGGAAATGCGCTACAATTCAAATCAAACAAATGATGAACTATTGATCATGAAATCACTATCTCTGCTGTTTATCTAAATACAAAAATAAAATTTAAGCTATTGCACTCAACAAATCAAAAACTGAAAACTAATAAAAGTAAAATCAAATCACATCATTCATAGTTTGATAGCTCGCCAAGTAGTCTAAGCTATGGCTTTAGGAGATAACGTCAATGATATGAGGAATTTGATATCTAATTGCAGGAAAATAAAGCTGAAATCAAATCACATCATTCATAGTCCGATAGCTCTCCAGGTAATCTAAGCTATGGATTTAAGAGGTAACATCAATGATATGAGGAATTTGATATCTAATTGCAGAAAAATAAAGCTAAAATCAAATCACATCATTCATAGTCCAATAGCTCGCTGGGTAGTCTAAGCTATGGCTTTAGGAGATAACGTCAATGATACGAGGAATTTGATATCTAAACTAACTAACAAAGCAAATGAATAAGAATGAAATCAAAGCATAACTGAAATTGGAAAGCTAAAAAAAACAAAGTCAGCAGAGAGGCAAATCTCATGTCACTATTTGATGCAAAAACATGTAAAGAAAAACTAATCTACAATCAACTGGTTGAACACGCTTACATGAATTAAAATTGCATGAATGGAAAATCTAATCTATCAAACTTGAAAGCAATCAAATGGTATAATGAAATCAAAGCAAAATTACAAAATAAAATCTACTCTACCTTACATTCCAATGTGCTCCATGACATCTACTTCACATCTCCTTCCATGTTGAGAACATCAAAGCTTTATTCAAATTCTTCAAAATTACAAAGTACAACAAGGCTCTCTAAAGCTTCCAAAGCCATTTCATAAGCTAACAAGCTTAAGAACTAACCAGCTAACAAATGAAGGCGAGAGATCTCCTATTTATACAAAAAGATGAGAAGCCATCTCATTAATGAGAGTCCATGAATCTCTCCCTCTACCTCTAGAGTCCTAATCAAAATAGGAATTGATAAGACACATGTCTTCTTAGAGTTACAATACAATTAGGAGATGTGAAGTAGATGTCATGGAGCACATTGGAATGTAAGGTAGAGTAGATTTTATTTTTTAATTTTGCTTTGATTTCATTATGTCATTTGATTACTTTCAAGTTTGATAGATTAGATTTTCCATTCATGCAATTTTAATTCATGTAAGTGTGTTCAACCGGTTGATTGTAGATTAGTTTTTCTTTGCATGTATTTGCATCAAATAGTGACATGAGATTTTCCTCTCTGCTGACTTTGTTTTTTTTAGCTTTTCAATTTCAGCTATGCTTTGATTTCATTCTTATTCATTTGCTTTGTTAGTTAGTTTAGATATCAAATTCCTCATATCATTGACGTTATCTCCTAAAGCCATAGCTTAGACTACCTGGCAAGCTATCGGACTATGAATGATGTGATTTGATTTTTGCTTTATTTTTATGCAATTAGATATCAAATTCCTCATATCATTGACGTTATCTCCTAAATCCATAGCTTAGACTACCTGGCGAGCTATCGGACTATGAATGATGTGATTTGATTTTAGCTTTATTTTTCTGTAATTAGATATCAAATTCCTCATATCATTGACATTATCTCCTAAAGCCATAGCTTAGACTACTTGGCGAGCTATCGGACTATGAATGATGTGATTTGATTTTGCTTTTATTAGTTTGAAGTTTTTGATTTGTTGAGTGCAATAACTTAACTTTTATTTCTGTATTTAGATAAACAACAGAGATAGTGATTTCATGATCAGTAGTTCATCAATTTTTTGATTTGAATAGTAGCACATTTCCATTCTTATTTAAGTACTAATTTCATCAATAACATGTTTTGAGATCTTTTGAAGTGCTAAGTTTTGGAAGTTACCATTAGGGACATAAACCTTGTCTTGAAATCTACATCCATACTTGACCTTTAAACGTATTCTTAAGACCTTAGAATAGGATTTCCATTTGCATTAGACACTTTAGGAGATCAACAAGAACAAAACACCAAAACAAAATAAAATCTATAAAACAACGAAGTAAGAAAAAGGTTGACTAAGCACATATGGTGCACCACACTTCATTCCCATGATTCTTTCCACATCTCCTAATGATCCCATGATTCTTTCCACTCAAATTCGAATTTGGCCTTGGAGTGCCACATAAGGGTCTTCTAGAAGCCTCCTTTTAACCTACACATGTCAACAATCTCAAACCACTTGTTAGGTATAAGCATATGCACATTATTTTCTAATTTGTAACCACAAATTCACTTAAAAAGGCTTAGAATTAATAAAGTTTGGAAAAACATAAATGTGGCCCAATGATAATGAAAGTGGGATGAATGTGGTGACATAGTAGTGAAATGGAGGTGAAATGGAGGTGAAATGGAGGTGATATAATGGTCATAATAGTGAAAGTGTAATGGAAATGAATGACATTTTCAAGACCCAACACTCAGCTGCCCAGTCTACCTTGCATCCTGAAACTGTGCAGATGTGTCCTTCCAGGTCCTCATCCTGCAACAGTCACTGCCCGCTAAAACTGTGCAAATATGTCTCTCAATTATCACAAGAAGGATTACAAGCTAGAGGACTCTCAAGGGGTTGAGGAGGAAGATAAACATACCAAGGAACCCAAGGTATGATAGAAGATTGGGACCACCTGAAGACTTCATCTAACACATAACCCTTTGGAGGGTAGGTATGGAAAAGAAAGCACATATTTTGAAATACACCTCTTAGTGTAGCTTGAAGGACTACTTATCATTGTCATATCGTTTTGTCTTCAATGACATGCATGGTTGCAAGCACTGAAATTCATTTCGTGCGTTTCCTCTATGTCTCTTTCTTCCTTGCGCTTGTGTGACCAACTGTCATATTTTGGCATCTTGATTGATTTGTCATGCTTGCGATCTTGTTCTAGTGATTTAGAAGGTTTGTATTTGTGTGTTTGAGTTGTACTAGCTATGTGAACATCTATTGCACTCAAACACAACGTTGTAAGCATTGTCATGCAAGTGTCGTCACAGTCGTCCAAAGGTCTATCCCAAGTGTTTCACTTCTTGCTTTCAGCTCTAGGCAATCCCACTAAGGATCATACTTTGTTATGTTGTCCTGGTGGTTAGTGTTGTCATTTTTTATAAGTATGCTAAGTGTGTGATCACAATTTCGAGTCCTCACAAGTTCACTTGCATCTCACACTTAGTCATTTTCCTAAAATTATCTCTCACTGAACAAATCCACTTCACCAAACCCCGACAGAGATGCACTACATAGTCTCAACCCTTAATGGTGTTTCTCTGCTGCCTGGAGTTGCACAATTTTTGAGGCTCTCCTTCGAGTTAGTTGCACTGCACAATCCTAGAGATGAGAAACTTGACTTCCTTCCCTGAACTATGTAAAAATTTCCTCAAAGCCCAACCTGAACTGCGCACTTTACAAGATCAGTCTACAAGCCTTCTTCCTTCTTGCTATAACCCCACCTTGCACAAAGACCTAAGCCTGCAATGCTCCTGGAAACTGAGCAGAGGTGTCCTCCAAGTGACCTCCCTTAGTTTTGACTCACTGCTCTTAGAAACTCCTCAAAACTGACCTCTGGCCCCTTTGTTTTCCTGCCCTGTCTTCCCTTAGGAAACTACCTAAAGGTGTCCCTCAGGGTCCCACCTTATAGCTACTATTTGTGCCCTCAATTGCGCAATCCTGCTCCCAATAGCCTCTGCGGAGTATACCCAAACAATGAAGGTTGTGGCTGTGGAGTACCAAAGAACGTATGTTTTTGTTGATTATTTTGTCATCTTTTCTTTAGAACTCGTAACATCTTTGCATCATGAACTAGGTAGATAATGGGAAATCATGACAAATATATAAGATTTATATGCAACATGAAAACACTAATAATTGCCATTTCTTATGTAGGAAAAGGGAAAAACTAAAGATTATTGCTCCAAAGAAAAAGACAGGGCCAAGCTAACCGTTGTCCCTTTGGTGGGGAACCATATGTAAACAAGATGATCTAAATTAAAACATCTTAACGAAGGAAAGGAAAAGGAGATATCAACTCGGCGCAAGAAGATGACCGGATAACTGAGGAATAATAGCTTGGAGAATCCCTAAGGATCCTTTGATCCTGAGGGATCGCTGCTTTAACTATTTTCGCATCCTTGATATCTCCGCTTCAGTTGTTATAAGTAGGGGCAACACTGCTAGCCCGGGACAAAAAGAGAGGAGACTGTTAATTTTTACGTAACTTTGCTTTGTATTTGAAACTTTGATCATCGACTCTAGTTGAGAAGTGATCCATTGTAACTTTGTTTTAATGCTTTAATATAAATCTGGTTGCTGTTCCATCTTTGATCCTGGAATAATTTCCAGCAGTGTGTCCCTGGAGGCTAAGGGCTCGGCCCTGGTGGAACACTTGCTCCTGTATCATTATCTTTAGTTTGTGTGTGGTTTTTTTATTAGCTTTGATCGGTAATCTAGTGTGTTTTGTTATTTTATATCACAGCTTTGTTATATTTATAATATCGTTCTCTGCAACAGGAAAGTCGTATTGTTCATTTTGACCTTATAGTGTATTGTTGTTCCTTTAAGTCATTAATGTAACATTACTGTTCTTTACAGAATGTTATTTCTGTTCAATTGCAGAGTAACCGAGTTGTAATCTTCTTAAGTTGGTATTACTGTATTCATCTATGGTTTATACTTCATACAGTTGCTGTTCAATTGACATTGTTGTTCAATTGTGAATTGCGACCGTTATCCTTTTTAACTGAGATCAATATTTGTGGTATCAGACTCAGATTACTGTTTCTCTTAATATCTCTGTGTGTTGTGTGTGTTATTTATTTCGGTGCTGTATATTCACAATTGGCTCTAAGCACTGTTCTATATTCCATTGATAATTGGTTGTCGTTCCATTTCTATTTGTTGTCTGATTCATCCTTTAAGTAAAGATTGCCATCTGATTTCTGTAGGATACGATTGCTGCACTTGTTCCTGTAGATTAAGGTGTTGCTGTTTATCAGACTTAGTTGCTATTACATTTTCTAGTTGTTGTTCCATTTCTTAATTGTTGTTCCATTTCCTGTTATCTGCGTTATTGTTGCTTTGGTGTGTAGAACGATTTGAAACTGTAATGGGCGTTGGCCTTTGTTGTCTAGTCCCCATATTGATGATATGTTCCTTGATTACCTTTAGTTACATCAGTTTCCAAAGGGATGATTTATTGTTACTGGACCCTTGGTTGATAAATTTCTTAGTTTCCCAAGTGCATGATTTAGTTTTCAAGGTATTTTGCTGTAAGTAGATCTTGTTTCAAGCATCCGTTTACTCTTGTATTTTCTTGAGCTATACTACTAGCATTGCTCTGACAAATGACAGCCTCAAACTGAGTACACTCTTTTAGATAACAAATCGTTCTTGGATTGACAAGTTAATATGAGGTAATTAGAGGTGAAAAAGACCCTTTTTACGGCTCGACATTTTGGCGTCGTTGCCAGGGAAGAGTGTAGCCATTTGCTTTTTTTCAGAGTAGTGTAAGAACCTGTTAGGAAAGAACTGGGTTTTGAAAACGGAAGGTAAGAACCTCCGTGTGGAGTATGTAATAGCCCTGCTCCCCTGCCCGCTTTCCTGCAGATTTTTTTTTCTGTTTTGTTTGGGTAGAACCTAGCAGTTGGTTTGTGTGCATGACTAAGCAAAAAAAGCTAGAAAAGAATCCCAAACCTCTACCCAAGTCTAATAAAGCTAAGGGGCCAGTGACCCTTGACCGATCAACCTTTATAGACGAAATCCTTAAGAAAGCAGAATCTCAGCCTTCAATAGGACCTAGAAAAGTTACTTCTAGACAACCTACTAGTTCCCTTCAGGCCACAGGATCACCATCTTTAGCCTTTGCTGAGGTGCATAGCCAAACCGAAGAGCAAGATTTTCAAGAAATTGAAAATTATAGCCTAAAATCATTGTAGGAAGGGAACCTTAGCAATCTCTGTGAAGGAAGAGGAGAAATAGGAGAAGCTGAAGAACCAAAATCTCCTCTTAGGGTAATTCAGCCATTAAGCAGCCCAGATAAGGGAAGTGCTGCAAAAATAATTTATAACAAAATTCAAGAACGTGAATCCCCCAGACATTAGGCACTCTCATCATCCCAGATAAAGGAAGTGTTGTCAAGTTCATCCCCATTAGAGCCATTCCCCCTCAACAACCTAGGAATACCCTCCTAGATATCCCTGAAGTAGGGAAAATTTTAAGAACCCCCTCTAAATTTATAAATATAATAAATGGGCGAATCTCCATGGTATATAGGAAAAATGGAAGGCGATTTTATCAATAATATAATATGTATATATAATTTTTTGGCGAATCTCTCACCAGGCATGGCGAATATTTTACTCAATTATAAAATCTTGTAAGATCTTGGCGAGTCTTTCACTAAATAATAAAACTTTGTATGGATCTAAGACGATAGAATTTCCCCTTTAAATAGACTATGCTTACATGAATACCATGGTATTACCATGGGTCAATACCATGGGTTATCATAAACCTGGAGCTTAAAAATTACTATTAGTAACTTATAAAAATTAATAAAATTAATAGTTGATTTTTATTTTATTTTTTATTTTAACCAAGCTAAAATGTTTAACCTACATTAAATTACAACATCCATTTTTACTCTTGACCAAGCTCCAAGAGGATCAAATATTTTTTCACTCTATGCTAGTTTGCATATCACGATATTTGATACCTCTCAGGGGTTAGTAGATCCAGAGTAAAGATGGATGTATGCTCGTTTAATTCCCCCATTTAAATAGGCTACATTCCAGGTGAAAACCATGGGTCAATACCATGTGCCATTTTGGTGAATACCATGGGTCAATACCATGTGACATTTTTATTTTTATTAATTTTAATATTAGGGTTAATAATGGTTTTTTGCATGGTATTAATAACAATCTAGTCCATGGTATTTGTCCCATAGTATTTTGCCCATAGGTTTCACCTAAATATAACCCATTTTTTGAGTGTTCGTAAATATAAGGTGACTTATGGAGTAAATATAAAAAAATGTTTTATTTGTTTACCATACCTCTCGTTTATTTATATTTTTATTAATTTACCATACCTCTGTTACAAATATGGTATTTGGCCCATAGGATTCACTTACATAAAACCTCTTTCTTGAACCTTCATAAATAGAACGAGGGTTATGGACTAAATATAAAAAGAGGTTTTATTTATTTACCATACGTCTAGTTTATTTATATTTTTATTTATTTACCATACCTTTTGAGTAAGTATAAAAATATAGTTTTATTTATTTACCATACCTCCACTTTACTTATATTTTTATTTGTTTACACCAGGTGACTTATGGAGTAAATATAAAAAATGTTTTATTTATTTACCATACCTCTCATTTATTTATATTTTTATTAATTTACCATACCTCTTTTATAAATATGGTATTTGGCCCATAGGATTCACTTAAATAAAACCTATTCTTGAAAATGGGCAAATGGATTCACTTAAGTAAAACCTATTTTTGAAAATGGGCGAACAGAAGGTTGTAACTCCTAATTTCAAGGGCTAAATTTACCTTTTTTACCCTCTCCCTTAAAATAAGGTGGGCTATTTGAGGTGATTTGTAAAAATGTACTATGATACAAAATATTCGCCCACTAAAAATTTAAAACCCCTTAATTTCGCCAAAGGGCGAACATTCGCCCCTAAAATTATCCTTGCCCAGAAGACTATTGGCATATATTTGACCAAATGGCCCAGAATCATCCTAACACCCAAACCTCTACACTGCAATACTGGATACTGCAGCTAATGCACCTATGAAAGCAATTCCTCTCCAACATATCCCTACATACCATGGCCTTACATTAGAAGATCCAGATGCATTCATGTTTGAATTTGATGTGTTTTGTAGAGGATATGACTATACCACCAATCCCCAGAAACTGAAATTATTTCCCTCTACATTAAAAGGAGCTGCTTTAAGATGGTTTATGGGATTAGGTGGTGGTGTTATAAATAATTGGGATCAAATGAAAGAGTCCTTTCTAAAAAAATATCAAGACTATTGCAGGTCTCGAGAGTTAAAAGATGAAATATTTCAGATGGTAGCTAAACCAAATGAAACATTAGAAGAGTATGTTGAACGATTCCAGTATAATCTTCAAAGATCTCCTTATGCATCATTACCTTTACCTGATAATGTATTAAAAACAACATTAATTAGGGGAATGAAGGAACAATGGATTGAGACATTAAACATTATGGGGAAAGGAGATATTTATCAAGAAAATTTTGCTGACATTATTGATTTATGTATCAGGAGCTCGAGATGCGGCACAAGGCTAAAACCAGCAAAACATGATCGATTTGTAAGAGATAATAGAATTTCAGCAGAAGGAGTAACTCGTGAAGAAATTGGAAATTTATTAGAAAATTTTAAAACTGACATATTGGGGACGATGACAACACAACTTGATATTATGCAGGCCAAACAAAAACAAGTAGAAGCAGAACAGAATTTGGCAATCTTCTATCCTAGATGCAGAAAGAAACACAACCACAAGGAGTGTCCATTAGATGCAGTTCAATTTTGCGCCATTTGTACAAAAGACCACTCCACAGAGAGCTGCCCCTCACTTCCTGGATTGAAAGTAGTATGCAAGGAAGTAGAAGAAGAGTCAGAATCAGTGTATCTACTTAATCAGTGCCGTCAATGGCAGTCGCGACAAACAAGTATGTTTTCACACCCACCTTCTTCTTTCTAGCCTCCGCAATATCATGCTCAACAATATAATTCAATGTGGAAAAATTAACCTCCATTCCCAAATTGGTCACAGCAATCATTCCCTTCATCATCTCCATGGCCAAATTTTCCCTATACCCCACCATATTGGAAAAACAATGTTTATCCACCGCAATGGACCCTTCCTATTTCACAGAATCAAACTTGGCAGACAAACTAGCAAAGACCGATGAATCAGCCAGTGGGAACCATCCCGATCCCTCAACCTACACTGTCATCCCTACAACAAAACCCCCAGTCTAACTTAAGGCCGCAACTCCTAGCCCAACCCAACCCCAATCCAAATAACATACTAGTCCAGTCCATTCAAATAATCGAAACACCAGAGGTAGGAACCGATCTAAGGGAGTGCAATTACCTTCAATTAAGATTTGGGCATATCATCGAAACAGAGGGAGATAAAACAATTGAAGTTGAAAATCAGTTCCCTATAAAACAACCATTACAAGAAGAGGACGTGACCAAACAGCAAATTCATGATCCAGCAACCACATCCTCTCCTCCATTCCCTGAACGCTTAATTATACCTCGACCTATACAATATCTTGATTTTGACATTCTGGGAGAATTACAAAACCTGTACATAAAAATCCCACTCCTCCAAGCCATTCAAGACATCCCGATATATGCAAACCCAACATTGGACACAATGGAAAAGGTCCTGCAGCGCTGCATTGCCACCAAGCTTTTCTTAAGCCATGAAAAATGCTATATGATGATGATTGAAGGACTTATTCTAGGCCATTATATCTCAATAGTTGGCATACAAGTAGACCCAACCAAAATTCAAATAATTTTGCTAATTCCCACTCCTACCACCCAAACAGAAGTATGCAGTTTTCTCAGATTCTCTGGTTATTATAGAAGGTTTATAGAACATTTTTCACATATTGCTACACCTCTATATGCACTGACAGGTAATGTTGACTTTCTTTGGACAGAAAAATGTGACCATGCTTTTCAGGATCTGAAGAAGCTTGTGTCCACAGCTCCAGTCCTTCGTGGACCAAATTGGTACCTACCATTCCAAATTTCATCAAATGCGTCAGATACAGCTATTGGAGTAGTCCTTGGGCACGAAGAAGATAAAAAACCATATGCAATTTATTATATTAGCAAGAACTTATCCCTTGCTGAATTGAATTATACTGTTACTGAAAAGGAATTTCTAGCTGTAATACATGTTGTCAATAAGTTCAGGCATTACATTACTGGATATCCTGTTATCTTGTATACAGATCACTCTGCCATAAAATATTTAGCAAATAAACCAATCAAAAATGGTAGAATAACTATATGGCTGATCTTATTGCAGGAATTTGATATTACAATAAAGGACAGACCTGGAAATGAAAATCTTGTAGCTGACTTTCTCTCGCAAATGCCAAAACCAGTGGAGCAGCAGCACTTGAAGATCAATTTCCAGATGAGCATTTGTTTATTGTCACTGTTAAAACACCCTGGTATGCTGATGTTGCGAATTACTTAGCAGTAGGAAAATTACCAAAACATCTAACCCCCAATGAACGAAAGAAAATTGTCCAGCGAAGTGCTCGATTTTCCTGGATTGGGGGCTACCTGTTCCATACAAGAGCAGATATGCACATCAGGAGATGTGTCCGAGAGGATGAAATTTTTGATATTTTGAAATCTTGTCATGACGAACCATGTGGCGGACACTTTGCCGATAAGAGAACTAGACATAAGGTGCTGCAAATAGGGTATTATTGGCCTACGATCTTCAAAGATGCAAAGAAGTTTTTTCAAATGTGTGACAGTTGTCAAAGGGCAAGACGCCCTGGCCAGTCCGACGAAATGCTCCTAAACCCACAACTGGTTATTGAACCATTCGAGCGATGGGCACTTGATTTTGTTGGTCCAATTAACCCATCCTCGAACCAGAAAACATATATTCTGGTGGCAACAGAATATGTCACCAAATGGGTTGAAGCAGAAGCATTACCGAGAGTTACAGAGGATTCTGTCATACAGTCCCTGTTTCATATATTTGTGCGATATGGGCTCCCAAGAGACATAATTACAGACAGTGGACCACAGTTTGCTAGTAACAAGATTGCTGCAACACTTCAGAATTATCATATCCAGCATAAAATTACTACTCCATACCACCCACAGGCAAACGGTCAAGTAGAAAGCACCAACAAAATAATACAAGCAATCTTGACAAAAACCATTGCGTCACATAGACACGATTGGGCTGCAAGACTACCAGAAGCCTTGTGGGCCTACAGAACAACATAGAGAAGCACTACCGCCTATTCACCATACCAATTGGTGTTTGGAAATCAACCTATTTTCCCCATAGAATTCGAAATCTAAACATTGCGAACAGCACAAGAAGTAGGCCTAGATCTAAACGAGGCACAGATTAATAGATTACAACAGATCAATGAGCTAGGTGAAATCAGGCTCTCTGCCCTTCAACATACTGCATTAATCCAACAATATCATGACACTCTCATTAAAAACAAAGTCTTCCGCGAAGGAGACTGGGTGCTCTTATACGATTCCAGATTTCAGGATTTTCCCGAGAAACTTCAGAATCGCTGGCTGAGGCCATATGAAATCCAAAAGGTACATGATAATGGCACCCTAACTCTAGTCACTATTGATGGATCTGGACATACCTTTAAATTAAATGGCTACCGAGTTCGATTATATCGCAAACCACTTACTCGGGAATCCTTCTACCAGCAACTACGGGAGGACTCTGATATGCAAATTCTACAGGAGGAAGAGCAATCTTCCTCACCTATGATTCATTACGTGATTCACCTATTTTTACACTTTGTACATAATTTCTTTGTTTTGTTAAACCAGTTTCTGTATATTTTTGTATTTTCATTTTTTTCTGCTGCTCATTTTCAGAAGAAACAGTGCTGTCATTTTGCTATTCCTTTTTTGAAGGGACAACATTTGTGTACACTTTTGTTGTTGTTGTTGTTCCTTTTTCAAAAGAACAACACCTTTTGTTTTAGCCATTCTTTTTCATTTTAATTTTGTTGTTCATTTTCCAAAGGAACAGCACTTTTGATTTTTGATGTTCCTTTTCCAAAGGAACAACACTTTTGATTTTTGTTGTTCCTTTTCCAAAGGAAAGGCATTTGAGTTTTCTACTGTTCCTTTTCCAAAGGAACAACACTTTTGATTTTTGCTGTTCCTTTTCCAAAGGAACAACACTTTTGATTTTTTCTTTTCCTTTTCCAAAGGAACAACATTTGTATTTTTGCTCTTCCTTTTCCAAAGGAACGACACTTTTGGTTTTCTGCTATTGCTTTTCCGAAGGAACGACATGTTCGATTTCTGCTGTTCCTTTTTCTAAAGGAACGACACTTTCAGTTTTTGCTGTTCCTTTTTCAAAGGAACAACACTTATATTCCTTTGCCCTTCCTTTTTCAAACGACAACATTCTCGTATTCCTTTTACTTATGCCTAAAGATAGCTATTGTTCCCCTTGTTTCAGGTCTTTTGGAGCACAACTATACACTCATGCAATGGATACAAAGCTAGAGCACACTGAAATCAGCAAATTATATAAAATCGCTACTTTTACAATAAATTGCTATGAATTGATAAAGAGGAACGAAGAAAGGACACAATTATTCATCACTTTTGCTGTCATTACCCTACTAATACTAACATGATTGGTCATCTTTATCATGATGGTTCTTTTTAAATTCCCATAATCTTCTTTGATCATTATTAAGGAATAAGAACAAAGGGTTTATATTTTTCTATTGAGATGTTAAGACTTCTTCCACCATTCCTACTCTTAAGGAGGGCCAAACCACCCTTTGTGTATAAATAAGAAAGCATTTTATAAAAAGGAAAAGAAAAAAGAAGAATGTTTTGAATTGTCAAATGCAGGATAGGGGGTCTCATCAAGAGCCAACCTACCATGATCATAAGGAAGAAAGTGAAGTGTAATTCCCACTATGGCCACCACACCAGGGATATGGTCCAAGAGGCACATCGGAAAAAATAAAGAGTCCTTGAAACAGGAGGTCTCATCACGAGCTAGCCTACCCACCTTTCACTCCTTCTTGGTGAATGGAATTATGATTTAACTGGTTACCAAGCCAGCATAATGACCTCCATTTTGACACTGAAAAATACTTCCTATGCATACACAAAGGATCATGGTTCCATGGGTGAAACAAACAACTCTGCCAAGGTTATGGACACCTGTCGGCAGCAGAGCTCTATTAATGGTATTGAAGTCACATTTCTTATACACCAATAGTAATCATTAATACCCTTCTCTATCTTATACCTTTGTCATCTGTCAAATAAGATTATGCTATCACTTCCCCGAACCATTAAACACATGAAAATCCATTATAACCAATCATGACGGAAAAAGTAGACAATGATCGCATTACACTCATTGTGCACGTCAGTTGTCCTATCCTCCCAGCCTCACATCATGTAACCACATTTTCTTATTTATTAAGGGATCCTATTATACACCTCGATTTCGGTAACCTGCTCCTTTTGTAAACATGGAATCTTGGCATACGTTGTTCCTTTATGACCCTGTACTAGAATAGATCAACCCGCCGCTCCTTCATTTGACGGCCGAGGATGGCCTATCACATTGCGGGGGGGGTTGACTTCATGTTATAGACATTTTTGTGCCTTACAGCTCTAAGCATGAAATGTCCATAAACCAAGGGCTCCTAAGTCCCTAAAAGTGTTGTTCCAACCCCTAAAGGAACAAGGTCAACAAATTACAGCTTCTCCCAGAAGTTCTCCACCAGAAACTGCTCAGAATAAGTCAAATCAGGATCATTTCAGCTGCTCCACTAGCCAAGTGCATTGCATAGCACCTAAACCCACTAGCTAGGTGTGTTGCAATGCACCTAAATGCACTACCAGGGTGCGTTGAGCAGGAAATGACAAGTGGCAGTGGCATTCCACGAGGTGGAGAGACAATGGAAGCTTCCAGAATCTTCTCCAATGACACTTGCCTCACTGAATTCGACCAAGGATGAGTAAGAGGCTTTCAGTCTCCAAGTGGAAGCAAGAACTGACAGAGAGAAGCCACTAATCAAATCATAAGCTGACTCATCCTCCTTGCATACATCTATATATGGATCCCTCATCCCAGAGATCCAGAGGCTGGAATTTTGCACATTGTAAGGAATTGCTGTTGGTTTTGAGATACATATCAGAGAATTGGGTGATCTATGCTTTGTTGGGGGTGAAGAAGGGACTTCTTTGCTGGGAGGTTAATGCTGGGTCAGGAATCATCAGTTGTAACTCCTCCTGGATCTTCTTGTATATCAATGAAAACTATTTGAGTTTCTTCTCCATGCTTTTGTATCATTGATGCTTGTTACATTTGTATGGTTAACTTAAATCTGATCCTAAGTTATTTATGAATATATACCCATGTCTTTGTATAGTTTCCTTCTTCTGTGATCTTACAGGTACTTGGTGAAGCTGGACAAGTAAGGGAGCAGGTAGTTGGAAGCTGTCAAAGAGAAGAGAGATTGGATCGAAGGACTAGCGCAAGACACAGGTTGGTTCATCCTATTCCTCTTTGTTTATAGTTCATAAAGAAGAATATAAAAGTAGTTTTCTATGTTTGTTTCTAAGGTAGCTGTCACACCTTAGTGGGATAGAGTAGTTCTAAATAGACACTTTTCTCGATAACAAAATGGCGACTCCGCTGGGGATCGTGTCTAATTAGTTTGTTTGTGTTTCTCTTGTTGTTTATCTCATAAACTTATAAGTAGCAATCGAACTACATTTGTCATTAAAAAATGCAATGTAGACATCTGCTGCTTCAATCCATTCACTGGATCTAATTATGATATGAACAGCTGATTCATAGACTAACTGATTGCCCTTGTGATAGCTCTTAGACCCCCCTTTAGATCCACCTCTGATTGTGCGTTACTGATTGCTTTTACTCGACCAAAAACCAAAGATTAAACTGCAAACTGTGACCCAGAACCCGGATAGAATTATCGTTTCTGCCCTAGCGCAGGCACTGTGAAGAGGTTCTGCATTTCAACGCACTTCCCGAGAGGGCTACCTACGCTGCAATGCAGTTTCTCTGTGTAACAGGTGCGCTGATCAGCCTAGCCTTGTGTAGCTGAGGTTCTTTGCTTCATTCTTTCCAGTTTTGTCTCTGATTTTTGCAGCCTGTGATCAGTATTTGACTGTTTCAAACCCCTTTTCCTTACTGATATTCCGCCTCAGTTGTACAAAAGAACTGTAGATGTTTTTATGTGTTTGTTGAGTCGTTTACAGTTTTCCATTGCAAAAGTATAATAGTCGTACTGTCGTCCTTTGATTTAGATTTGTCGCAAGTGTCGATTTTGATCATAGGAGAAAGTTTATTTGCTATTGATGGTCGATTATGCTTTTACTTTTGCCTTTGGTTTGAATTTGTGACTTTCTAGTGTCGAAACGAGTATTTATTTCAAAATCATAAAGTGTCGTAATCATCTCTACCTTTTGATTTCGAAAAGAAGCTTGTTTATGATTGTCGCTTGAAAGCAAATTCAGATTTGTACAACAACTTTCTTTTTAGCATCAATATTAAGAAAGTGAAAAACAAATACATGCATGTGCATTTGCATATTGACAGTCTATTTGGCTTGATTTAGGAAAGTGCATTTACAGTGTGCTCTTTTCTCTTTGCGAAAAGATTGTGTCTTTCTTTTCCCTTAGTAGCTAGGATTTTCATTGCTGAAAAAGAGATAAAAGTTTGTTTATCATCTTTAGATTGCATTTTAGGAATTACATCTACATCTCGTGGTGAACCCAAAAGGCAAACTTCATAAGAAAGATCAACTTTAAATAAATTCAATGAACCTAACTACGCTTTGGAACTTAACGCACAACATTTAGAGGTCTAGGCTAGAGACGTATTCCGGCGTCGTAAAGCCTGGTAACTGTTGTCCTCAATGATGGTTGGGTGATTCCTCCACTTTGAGACGATAAGTGCCAGTACAGACTTGTGCTCCCATGTACCGTTGAGTATATATTTGGAGACACCTATAGGCTTAAATCCTTTATCCATAGGAAGCTGTGTCGGCCGCCCTACTGATCGCAATGCACCGAACACAGCATTCGGGAAGATCGACTGTCGTACCGTAAAAAGTATTCTGCAGTTTTGCGATTGGTTTGGTACTCCCTCTACCTAGATCTCCAGAGCAGTCCCTTTCGTTCCTTTTTAGACTCCTTAACTGAAAAGGTCCATCTGAGCACTTGTCACTTCAGGCTCATTAAAAATCGAAGGAGACTAGAGTCATCTTTTGTTTTTTCTCGACTCTTGAAAACTGAAAAAACAAGTTGTGTCAAAGCGTGTTAAAATTTATTTTAAACGGAATATTCATACCCCTTTCCTACG
Organism: Pinus tabuliformis; assembly: GCA_031772625.1. Lineage (NCBI taxonomy): Eukaryota > Viridiplantae > Streptophyta > Pinopsida > Pinales > Pinaceae > Pinus > Pinus tabuliformis. Next base: position 771,460,093 of record CM062810.1, read on the forward strand.
TTGATCTTGGGTTGAGAAAATGGAGCCTACCAACCAAAGAATTCCCCTTGGTGGAAATCCTAGTCCCTTCTCCGCTTGGGGAGATGTTGGTGCGCCCCATATGGCCACATTGTCGCTTCCAGGACTGACAATTGGTTTGCCTGTATGGCTCTTCTCAACCTCTATCATTCAAAACACCACTATTCCTAAACAATCGAATCAGCAATTAGACGAGTCCAGAGTTGCCCACCAGTCTTCTACTTCCTTTAATTCTTCCTCTCCTCCTTCCTCTTCGCTTGATGGAGCTGGTAAAGCTAAAAGCCAAGTTCCTAAGGAGAAGAAGGAAAAGAAGAAGAAAGAGAAAAAGAAGAAGGAGCCAAAGGCGAATGGGGGAAAACAAGTGTCGTCTAACGAAAATCCACACACTGCACCGACCAGGCCTAAATCGCCATGTGTCATTTGCAAAGGAGACCACTTTCACAGAGATTGTCCTTGCATCCCCCGGATACTAAGGGACTGTTCTCCTCGTTTGCACAACCCGGTGTCGTCAACCTCTGGTGATCATGTTGAAAGCACACCGTCAACTAGTGAAAGTGAAGCCCCAGGACAAAAAGGGAAAGCTAGATTTACTTGTAAACTGTGTGAAGGCAATCATGCCGTCCACCGTTGTCCCTTCTTAGACGAAGCTAAAAGAGTTTTGGATGATCGTCCGGTTTCACCGTTATGACTTCCTCCTCGATATAAAAAACTCTTGCCGAGTCCCTCACTAGTTGAGAATCCAGCTGGCCCGCTCAGGTGGTTGGCTGAAGCGCCTATCATTGAAGATAAACCATCTGGATCCATACCAGACGAAAGTCAAAAGGTCGAGGCGGCAGTTGACCCGGTCTTGCCTTCAGAGGTTTCATCTTCAGATGATACAATCACCGAAGAGAACAAGGATGACATCGTCCAAATTCTCTTCATAAACACAGACTCTGACGAACATGGGGGCAATTTACTCGTTCCTTTACCGCAGGAAGGAAGTTCGTCAGAGCCGTACCCGGTCGTCTATTCGGTCCCACCTCCAAGCAACCTAGTTGTTTCCTTCGACTGGAATCAACTAGGCAGACCCCGTTTACCAGCAAGCATACCATTCCGAATTATCGTTCAAATATATAGAATGGTTATGGCTGGTACCATCATAGATGAGGGGGCTTCTGTGAGTATCCTTTCCTCAACTGCTTGGAAAGCACTTGGTTCACCATCGCTTTTTCCTGAGATGAGAAATCTGACAGGCTTTGATAAAAGAACCAGTCGACCTTTAGGGATCCTTCCTGATGTGCCCATAACATTGAGAAGGAAGACAGTTCGCATGAACGTAATGGTAGTTCAAGGACCCTTGGATTATAACCTACTCCTTGGACGAGACTATATTTATTGCATGGGAGCGGTTGTCTCCTCACTCTTTAGAGTAATGTGTTTTCCGCACGAAGGAAGAGTGGTCAAGCTCGTGGACCAGCTTTCATTTCCCGGATCACGCATAGCAAATAGTCATATACCATCCCTAAATGGTCTTTTCACGCAAGAAATGTCTCAATCTCCAGTCCGTCCTCCCGATAAGCACGAGTAATTTGGAGGGATATGAATGAAACCCAGGGGGCATGCATCCTGGTCTACTTCGGCAGGAAAACTTCGGGTATAGAGTAGGTTTTTGCAGGAGAATATGCCTAGTCTGTACCCCCATCCGTGATTGGAAGAGGGGGTTATTCTAGTACAGGATTCTCTTGTCAAAGTTATGTAAGTGGGCGAGCACCACCACTCACCTTTGTTTATCTCGGTAGACATCGCCGAGGAAGTGTTTTGTTTGCGCCGCGAATAGAACAATCTTTGGGTAACCTGTAAGAGGTAGTACCCTTCCTGATAAAATGAATGTTTTGTCAGCTCGAATAGAGGGTGACCTTGAAACTCTGTTTTATACCTGGGGGCATGCAAACCTTTTGGAGTGCAAGCGATGGGCGACTATTTATTTTTTTAAATTTTTAGGACCTCTAACCCTTTAAACTCGTAGGATTAGTCGTCACCTAACTTGCATAAAGAAAGGATGTGGGGCAAAAATCTAAAAGTTGCTGGTTTTTATATGAGACATTCTTATCATATGACTGGATTAATCGAGCAGTGTTACCGCAAGGTTCAAGCTCGTTAAAAAATAAACCCGCACCGAGCAAATGTTTCCACCCGCGTTTAAGCTCGTTAAAAAATGAACTATCCCCTGGTAAATAACCACCGTGAATGTAGCACTTGAGCCATTAAAGCCTTGGTCGTGTTTGCATCGTCACCTCCACTTTTCCATTGGCCGATCATTCACCTCCATTTGATTGTTTACCCATTTTGAGGAATAGTTGCGAAGAGTGATTTCACTAGCCATCCTTGTGACATTGCCGTGATTGGAAAATTCCAAACCTTACCTGGAATCAGCTGCTACCCATTTTATCACTCGTTCCTCAAAAGATGAGTCTTCTTTAAGCTCTTTTCTGACTCGTAAAATATGAAAAGATTGCCGAGTTCTGGCCTTCCAGCTCGTTAAAGCGACAGGAAGTGCTATCCCTCCTCTAGATTTTAATCTTTTTGGACCTGAGGGATTATTGCACAAAAAGATCGAGCGCTTGTTTTGTTCGGCTCATTAAAGATAATCGAAAATTCATCCCTTCTGTATTGTTTTATACTTTTTTGGACTTAAGGGATTAGATGACGAAAAAGGAATTTTGGAGTTACCTTTACGTACCTTTTCAGACTCTCTAAAAATGAAAAGGACCGAGTTATCTTTGTCGTTAGACTCGTTAAAAAGATTAATAGCGACAAACTTTTCTTTAGACGAGAATGAGTTTCACTATTGCTAGGCTCGTTAAAACATAGCGATGGGTTTGCCCGAAGGGAAAATTATAGAACAAGCATATGTTATCCTCCTCAAGCTTGACAAAAATAAAGAGGTACTGGTCAGCAATGACTGGGGAAAAATTGGGAAGAAAACTCAAAGAATCTTTATTGGTAGCAAGTCGCTCTTGAACATGACACTTCCACTCCGTGCCCGAGTCGGGTTGGGTTGTTTCATTCACCGGTCACATCGCCATGGTCTCGCCATACCATCCACATTTGGGGTTAATGCTACCAATCCATCACATAAGTGTCGCCGACATGTTCAAGAGAAGTCATCCAGAAAGGCCACCTGTGTCCCGCCCACTACCATACATTATACTCCATTCTTTCATGACCGCCACCCTGAACCATATATCATCAGATCATTTTCACCTCCTTCAAAATCATTTGCTCCATTCTGTGTCATTGATGTGGGATTCATTAAGGCCCTCCTATGATGGATCACTTCTTGTCGACATCATCTCATTATCCAAGAAGTTGATCTAGGAACACCCCATTCAGTACTTTGAAACTTGCATGCCTCAATGGCAAGTTTCTCACTTTCGGCGACAGGTTTACATCAATGACCTTCGACTGAAAGATTTTGCGTGGTGTTCGACGCCAAGTCCTTTATTCACACCACGTGAATTGTACTGCAGTACCTTGAGGATCATTATCATTATCGGTGATTCCTCTCGCGCTTGTTAACAGTTTACATCATTGACTGGTAATCAAGCGATGTCTTTCCATGTTCGACTTCAAAACATTTTTCACATGGATCGACTTGTACTTCGAGTGAAGATCGGACGAGATTGAAGACCCCGGATCTAGTTTCATCCATCCGGGCTGCGATATATATTCAGGAAAATAAAGACATTGAAATGTACAGCATTGCAGCACAGATAATCATCCTACCAAAAGGATGATGGCTCTATCAGAATCATCAGTCTACCATCAGACGATTGTCTGTCCTATGTACATGAAAATGAATTTATAAAGCTGAGCATGGGAATGCCCGCCTCAGCTAGATCATGAAAACAGTATGAAGATAATGTATTGTATTGTATCTTATTACAGGTCTCCTCCCAGCATTGAAAGAACTTTGGATCCTCCTAATAAAGCATTTCACCCGATAAACGGCATCATACTTTAGGGGGCAACTGTTATAGACATTTTTGTGCCTTACAGCTCTAAGCATGAAATTTCCATGAACCAAAGGCTCCTAAGTCCCTAAAAGTGTTGTTCCAACCCCTAAAGGAACAAGGTCAACAAATTACAGCTTCTCCCAGAAGTTCTCCACCAGAAACTGCTCAGAATAAGTCAAATCAGGATCATTTCAGCTGCTCCACTAGCCAAGTGCGTTGCATAGCACCTAAACCCACTAGATAGGTGCATTGCAACGCACCTAAATGCACTACCAGGGTGTGTTGAGCAGGAAATGACAAGTGGTAGTGGCATTCCACGAGGTGGAGAGACAATGGAAGCTTCCAGAATCTTCTCCAATGACACTTGCCTCACTGAATTCGACCAAGGATGAGTAAGAGGCTTTCAGTCTCCAAGTGGAAGCAAGAACTGACAGAGAGAAGCCACTAATCAAATCATAAGCTGACTCATCCTCCTTGCATACATCTATATATGGATCCCTCATCCCAGAGATCCAGAGGCTGGAATTTTGCACATTGTAAGGAATTGCTGTTGGTTTTGAGATACATATCAGAGAATTGGGTGATCTATGCTTTGTTGGTGGTGAAGAAGGGACTTCTTTGCTGGGGGGTTGATGCTGGGTCAAGAATCATCGGTTGTAACTCCTCCTGGATCCTCTTGTATATCAACAAAAACTATTTGAGTTTCTTCTCCATGCTTTTGTATCATTGATGCTTGTTACATTTGTATGGTTAACTTAAATTTGATCCTAAGTTATTTATGAATATATACCCATGTCTTTGTATAGTTTCCTTCTTTTGTGATCTTACAGGTACTTGGTGAAGCTGGACAAGTAAGGGAGCAGGTAGCTGGAAGCTGTCAAAGAGAAGAGAGATTGGATCGAAGGACTAGCACAAGACACAGGTTGGTTCATCCTATTCCTCTTTGTTTATAGTTCATAAAGAAGAATACAAAAGTAGTTTTCTCTATTTGTTTCTAAGGTAGCTGTCACACCTTAGTGCGATAGAGTAGTTCTAAATAGACACTTTTCCCGATAACACTTCATAATTCGCTGACATACGTGTTAGGAATTTATTCGGAAAACTCTTACTCGGGAATAGCAAGGCTTAACGGTATCTCGTTTTTCAATTTGCATGCCTTACTGTTCCTAAGATATTTCCGTATCATAGTCTGCAACAATTAGTAAGATTTGAATGAGCCTTGCGATTTTGCTATTTTCTCTATGTTTCTAACAGTTTGAACAACCTGTTGTTCCATTGTCGTCTCTGCATTTTTATAGTGAGATAAAGTATGGGAGGAAGGTCAATTCGAAGAGAACCACAGGTATTGACAGTTTTTGATGCTGCACAGGAAATCCTGGCAAGGGTAGGATGGTTAGTCTATCTTAATCGTTTACAGGAATCCAACGAGACTGTGGCAATAGAATTCTTGCAGAACTTGCAAGAATACCACTCCACAGTAAGGGGAAAACACATAGCAGTTACCGATGACATAATTGCAGAGGTCTCAAGATTGCTAGCCACTAGACCTGTGTGGACTCTAAAGAAGGAGAGACTGCAAAAGATCATGAAGATCTTCCAGGATGAAGGCCAGAACCTGACAGTCAGAGGAAAGGGAGTCCTAACAATAGCATTAGGAGAGTCATGGGTAAAGTTGGTATGGATCATCCAGAGCTACATCCCCTGTGAAGGCAGGAAAGTTGTGGTAATACCACGACACCTTAAACTCTTAGCTGTATTAAAAGAGAAATTCTTTGTGAACCTACCTGCATTTTTAAATTCATTACTTCATGATGTTGCCCGAAGCATGAAAAAGTCACAACATATGGAATCGATAGTAAGTCACCATGGACTGATACAACTGATAGCTAGCCGCAGTCTTGATCAATAGCAAAGCAGCTGGGAAGAACTAATTTCTATGATAGATGGGGTGTTAGCGTTCGAATTTGCCTCAGGCTGAGGAAGGCAAAACTCAAGGCCACATCAAACCACGCTCAGCCTCGTAGCTAGCCCTACGAGGACAGGAGAGGGCTGTCTCCGGTCAATCTCGGCAAAAGGTAATCAAAGAGGCTCGAGATGATTGGATTGATGACTAATTTTAGGCTAGGTATGAAGTACAAGGATTATGAAATTTATTTTTTGAAATTTTGTTGAATTCAAGGGAAAGGCAATTTTGGGTGTGGGGATGAGGCACAGCTTTTGCAGAGGTCTACTTGGGGCAAGATAGGCGATTCTTTTGATGCCTTTAAATTTAGTGAATGAATAGTCCTGACAGGTGAGGAGCTAAGGAGAGCAAGGAAGTCTCAAGGATTCTCCTTAAACTGAAGAAAACATGAAAAATTAAACAAACTTAAAGGCAGAGCATAGCAAATTTATGGATTCTACCTTAACACTTCATTTGTTTAATTGCAGAAGATTAAATAAGGAAAGTGATACACATACACAACTTACAAGTACTGAGAGAAACACACCATCAACACATAAGGCCACATGAATCCCAAATAGTGCTGCAAAACCCTGGTCTATCCTTTGCCAAAATTGCAGATAAAATATGTACAATAGTATATCAAGCTATTCCCAAGAGTCCAACCCTGAAAATGACTAAGAAAATACATAATATAGGCAATCTAACACATTCCCTTGCCTCTAGGGGTCGAGCTCATCATCCTAGGAACTGTTTCAACCAATTCTAAACAAAGCACTACAATCTAGGCAGTCAAAACAACTTGGCTCTATAAGCTAGGAAACCAATTCATTCATTAAATTTTTGCTATTTTATGAATGAATCATCTAGAATAGGTAAATAAGTGTCAAGTCAACATAAATTTCCATTAATTACATCAAGGAGGGTGAAAAATCCCATCACAAGTCAAAACTGGTCAAAACTGGCCGAATTCCTGAGCTGGAAGGTGAAAACTATACAAAAATCCTGATGCGTAACACGCCTTTCCACCTGCTTTTAGGGCACTTACCGGCATCCAAATTGAGCTCAGGTTGGCGTTTTGGAAAGCCCTGGATGTCTACTTTCTAACCCAAGTGGAATTTTCCAATTTGATGTCCATTTGCTCCTCCAAAAGTGCATTCTCCCAAGGCTGCTACCTGTGTGTCCAAAAAGGGGCAGTGAGGTCATTTTTTGCATGTTTTTTGACCTTTTGGGGACCCAAACCTTGATGAAATGCCTTGGAAGTGGCTAAGAAGGTGTATTTCATCATGAAAAATCCAAAAATGAAAACCTTTCATGATTTGGACCTCCCAATTTTAAGGGTAGCGCGCAGCGCGCTATGCATTGAGCCCAAAAACCTGTTTTTACACAAAAATTTCAAAATTGACAAAATTTTCCCCAAACTTGTTGAAATTTGGGCTGGGGGTCCCCAATCAAGTACTATGCTCAATCAAAGAGGCTTCGGCCAAAATCCGAAGACGATCAAGCTCCTTTTGTCGTTTTTGCTTCTTGACCATTTTCCTCAATTTTGCCTTAAGACTCCTAATTCGCGCCTTGCAAACCAGGTTCCGGACCTTGTAATGCATAACCATGTGTTTCAATAATGCATGATCTCTATCGGCCCTTTTCAGCCGTTCCTCCAAGTAGATGTTGACCCTCTCGAGATTTGCCTCTCGATCCTCATTTACCTGTTGCTCTAGAGAGGTGAACTCAATTTGCCTATGTTGGGCAGCTTGGTGATTCTCACGAATGTTCTGTAGATCTATGATCCTGTGCTGGTCCTCAAGCTGTTTATTCCACTGCTCCAGATACTTGATATATTGGGTCTTCTCTGATTCTGAAGCTGTCTCATCCTGAATAGTAACAAAACCAGATGGCTCACCAGAAGGTCCCTCCTCATGCTTGGGCTTCTTGCCCTTATCCTGTACCTGCGGTGCTGCTGTCGAAAGCGAGGCCCCTTCCACACGAGGTGGAGATAACACTCGCTGTGCTGATGAAGTCAACGAGACCACTTCCACCCCGGGTGGAGATAGTACTCATCGTGTAGATTCAAATAATGTCTTGTGACCTCGCTGATATGTCACATATGGAGGAGCACTTATATGCTCAGTCTCGGGAATGTCTGGCTAGTGTGAAGGTCCTCCCTCATCATGAACTATCTCAAGAGGTGGCTGTAATGGTGCAAAGTAATCACGGGAAATGAAATCTTCCCAAGTAATGCCCTGTTGTGCCAACTGATACATCACTACAATTTTGATCAATGCATAATGATAGATGTTCTTATGCTGATGTGCTGGGCTCTTCCTTTGTACTAAAGGCACCATCCTCTCTATGTTGCGACACATAAAAAATGGAATGTTCATCATACGTACCCTGGTAAAATGCATCAAAAAATGAACATGGTACGCATAGAGACGTGAGAATCTGCCCTCGCAACTGAAATATCGAATGATAAGTTTCATCAATGGTGCATACTCATCCCTTAGGAATCTGAAAGGAAAAACTGCAGTCAAGTGTCTTACACATCCGGGCTTAATATATGGCTCATAGTGGAATCTGTCTAACTGCTGGCGTTTACTCCATTCCTCCCCTACATTTGGTATCCTAGTGCCTGAGAAATAATCTCTGGTGACAAGGTGAAATTCACTCCGGCAAGGTTTACATGACCATCCTGCAAATGTAGAACAAATAAACGGACTAGTTCCTGATTATGCTGGATTTTTGAGATCCGCTCACAGTATTCAAAACATGATTGATACCGAAAACAGTCCATTGCAAGTGGACAAGCTTGCAATTGAGCCAAAGAAGTAGGCTCCTCCCTGACATGCCGACCACCTTTTCCACCTTTGTGATACCTCCTTGGCACACTTACCTCTGGTGTAGAATCACTTTCATAATCCAGCTCATAAGTTGACTCGGTCTCTAACATGTTCTTTAAAAACAAGGTGGCTCGAATATATATATGCTGATATACAACTGTGTGCAAAATTGACTGTAGGCTTTTTCCTTTTCTCAAAATGCTGTGACCAAGGGGACACAAATATACAAGGGAATTGTTAGGAAAGGGGAAACATTAGGGAAATGGGGACAATGGAAATAAAACAAGGAATTTAGGGAAGGGAAGGGACATGAAAATCTTTAAGTTTTAGGGTTTAGGATGAGGTAGGGTAGGAAAAATATGACTGTAGTAGAAGGGAGGGGTTAGGATTGGAGGGAGAATAATATAGGGTTTTATGAGGAATTATTGGGGAAAATATTGGTGAATATAGGGGGTGGGACACATAAGCAATGGGAAAACCTTGGCAACATTTATGTTTGAAAACCCTACAGCAATCTTGGCATTTGAATCCTCATGGAAAACTAATGGAAAATGAGGGTTTATACACTGGAAAATTGTGGCCTGATGCGTAGCGTGCCACTGGTGCGTAGCGTGCCCAACCTGATGCATAGCGCGCCCTGGAAACGGCTCGATTTGCCCACAAACTCACAAAATCGCCTTAGAAGAATACTCTTTGCTCTTGGAATGTGGAATGGGTTGCAAATGAGGAGAAATATCTTCATATGGACTCCTTGTTGATTTTTTCTTAACCCAAAACCCATTTTCTTATGTTTGGTTGTTGACACTTTTTGAAAATTAATAGGCTTTGACCTTTTTGGTTTCCCCTTTAAAATTGGTTGAAATAATGATTTTCACTGATAATTTTTTGCAGGGATAGCTTTGATATGCTCTGGCAAAGGAGACCAAGGCTGCACTTGAACGATTGAAGAACTGAAAATTTTGACAATTTTTACAAAAATGAGATGGCGAATTATCTTCAAAACAGAGTTTTGAAGAGAAGTCCTAATTCAGCTGTACAATGATGAAAATTATTGAAGTGATGGTCTATCAAAGACATCCCTCTGGCTTGTTGGTCTTCTAAGACTTTTCAAGACAAAATTGACTCAACCCTAGACCTAAGACCTCAAAATTTAAAACATGATGGTAAATGACCTTTGAAGACTTATTTTAATAAACAGGCCTGAACCAGCAGTGCCAAGCACGAGGGGAATGAGTGACACAACCCACTCCATCAGAGTTATGGCATGCCTAACGAAATGCAACTGATCAAAACTGATGGGACACCTAATCATGAAATGCAAAAGAGCTTTGATCTCTGATGGAGGGATAACTAGACCGACTCTCTGGTCTACGAAACCAGAGATTCTGGGTTCGATCCCCAGCAGAGTCAGGAGAGGTAAGAAAATGGTTCAGAGGCTTGGGAGCCAGAAGTATACCTACGTTGGCTGAACTTCAGAGACCGTTTCTAGATCGTTGGGAACTCAGAAAGGATCCACTTCAGATCAATGCCAAGCACAATAATATCAAACGCAATCATGGTGAGTCTATCCAAGACTACATTATCAGGTTCAATACAGTTTATAATGCTATTCCGGATGATTTAAGACCACCTAGAAAATCATCTCTTCTCAAATTCCTGGATGGTTTTGATCTCGAGATGGCTTATTCATTACGGGATAGAGATCCACCTACTTTAGAAGATATGCAAAAGATTGTTGTTAATGTTGAGGCGAATCTGAATGACAAGAGAGCACGGTTGAAGGCAGAGAAAAGAGTGACTATAAAGGAAGAATCTACATCAGAACCACCTTGGCTTCGTGAGATGGAAAAAATGTTCAAAAGAATCAACCTTGACAAATCAGAACCGCAGATTCGTAATCCAAATTACCGTGGCCAACAACAACCTCAGTTCAGAATTAAGCAGCGTGAACCAAGAGTACAAGAGCCGGCAGCCCAACAACCGATCAAGACTCCTCTTTTGCAGAATTTTGTGAGTCAAGATTCAGATGAAGATGCTGATATAGTAGGGGACCAAAATCACTTCTTTACTCCTGATGATCTGCCCATTTACATCACTGAAGAAGAAGAATATGGAGAAATTTCAGGCACCCAGCAAGATGAAGATTTTATCTTAGCTAATGATGCAGATTTAGATGATTACCAAAGAGGATATTTGAATGCCTTGTCTACTCAACAGAAGCAATATTGATTGAGAAACCGAGATGTGCCTATCAATCCAATTTAAAAAAGAAAAGAAGCTACAGCACCAAAGGTGGATTCACCGATACCACAGAAGAAAGGAAAGGAGACAATTGATCCCACAACTAGCAAGATATCAGCAGCAGAAAAGACAAATCAGACAAGTATAATCAAAGATAGGAGAGACGTTCCAGTCAAAGAAGTCGACAAAGTTTCAGCATTTAGTTTGGAAAATGAAATTTCCAAATTAAAAGTATCTATTCCTTTGACTGAAATCATGAAAAACAGCAGCTACCGAGGTCAAGTCTCTAAAATTCTGAATTTTGATCCCATGTTTGACACGGTGAACGTTGAAGATGATCATCCAGAATTGATATTTGGGCCAGCATTGGATGGTGAGTCCCCTGATAGTGATGTTCCTCCCTTTTATATCAGTTTGAGATTGCATGAATATGTTTTGCACAATGCTATGTTCGATTCGGGTGCTTCGCACAATTTGATGCCAAAGGCAATCATGGAAAAGATGGGGTTAGACATTACAAGGAAATATCATGATTTGTATTCATTTGATTCCAGCCGTGTAAGATGTATCGGGCTCATCAAAGATTTGGTTGTTAGCTTAGACCAAATCCCAACGAAGAATGTCTTGATGGATGTGGTTGTGGCGGACATTCCTCCACGTTTTGGTATGCTACTTTCAAGATCTTGGGGGGCTAAGTTGAAGGGTACTCTACAGTTAGACTTTTCTTATGCTACAATTCCAGTCTTCGGTCAAATGAGAAAGCTATATCAAGAGCAAAAGATGAAATACATGATAACTAGCAAAGAGAAGCCAATCAATCATCCTGTAAATTATGTACATACAGATTTGGAGTCATTTGTTTTATTTGTTGATAATTTTAATGATCTAGATAGTCAGTTAGTTCAGGTAGAAGATATGCCAGAGATCACTAAAAATTTCAGAGAAGTTCTGCAAAAGGAAAGAGGAGAAAAGCAAGCTACTATGGAGCAATCAGCTGAGGATAAGGGGCAGCAAACAGAAAAAACAGAGCTAACACAATTTCAACACTTGGAAGAAGATGAAGATGGTCTTTGGACCATGGATTTTGATGGCGCAGTAGGTAGTGATGGTGCTGGTATTGGTGTGTGGATTCGAAGTCCCTTTTCCGCTCAAGACAAAGTTCCAAGCAAGGTGAGAGTGTGTTCTTATAAACTAGCATTTGATTGTTCAAACAATGAGGCGGAATATGAGGCTCTCATTGCTGGCCTTAAGATTCTTAGAAAGCTGAAAGCGAAGAAGATTGCAGTCTATGGTTATTCCGAGTTGGTGATAAAGCAAGTTAAGGGCGAGTTTCAGGCCAGGCATCCTCGTATGAGGGCATATCGAAATGCAGTCTTAGATATTTTGAAGTTATTTTCTGATCATACCTTGACATGTGTGCCTCGCATACAAAATGCTGTTGCTGATGGACTTGCTAAGGCAGCAAGCAATTTAAAAATTCCAATGAATTCTACCAACAAGTTTGAGATTCATGTGAAACATCGTCCCACCGTCCCAGACAATCAGCGATGTTGGCAAGTCTTTCAAGATGATGAGGAGATCAATTAGTTTCTGCAAAATAAGGGTAAGTTCAAAGATACCTCAATAGATACTGAACATGATGATGGTAGTGATAATATACAAGTAAATCAAATGGACGTGTTGCAACTTAAAGACAACATTATTCCTAAGGGATTGATTCCTTTAGAGGAGCTGTTCGACCAAGATGATGTGGCCCGCAAACCGACATTAAGACCGACTGAAAAAGGTGTTGAAGAGGTAAACATTGGGACAGCTGAGAATCCCAAGAGAGTAAAGCTATCAAAGTCATTGTTACCAAAGGTGAAAGCAGACTATGTGAAATTGTTGTCCTCATGTTCTAATGTTTTTGCATGGGATTATTCAGATTTGAAAACATATGACACTAATATCATTCAGCATACTATTCCTATTAAGCCAAATCAGAAGCCTTTTCGTCAAAAGTTGAGAAGAATCAATCCAAAGTTGCTGCCATCAACTGAAAAAGAGGTAAACAGATTGTATAAGTCAGGAATCATTGTGCCTATCCGATTTTCAGATTGGATATCAAACTTGGTACCAGTAAGGAAGAAAACAGGTGAGATCCATTTATGTATTGACTTCAGAAATTTGAATAAGGTGTCCTTAAAAGATAATAATTCGTTGCCCAAAATGGACCATATATTGCAACGAGTAGTTGGAGCATCAAGGATGTCACTACTCGACGACTATTTAGGATACAATCAGATTTTAGTACATGAAGATGACCGTGACAAGACAGCATTCACCACTCCATGGGGAACGTTTCATTATGCAAAGATGCCGTTTGGTTTGAAATATGCAGGTGCCACTTTTCAGCGTGCTATGGACATGGCTTTCGCCAATGAGAAAGATGTATTTTTAGTTGTTTATCTTGATGACTTAACCGTGTTTTCAAATTATGATGAGGAGCATTTGTATCATTTGAAAATTGTTTTCCAAAAGTGCAGAAAATATGGCATTTCGCTGAATCCAAAAACGAGTCTTTTCGCCATGGATGAGGGCAAACTTCTTGGCCATATCATATCTAAAGATGGCATCCGTATTGACCCTGCACGTGTTGAAGCCATTCAGCAAATTGAACAGCCCCGGAACAAGAAAGAAATACAGTCCTTCAATGGTAAACTAAATTTTCTGCGTCGCTTCATTCCAAATCTAGCAGAACATCTTAGAGAAATCACGAGCATGCTGAAAAAGGACAGTCAAGTAAAGTGGACCGAAGAGGCGGTAAAATCATTTAATTTAGTGAAGTTAGCTCTTTCTTCAGCTTCTATTTTGATCAGCCCAGATTACACTCAGGATTTTATTTTGTTCTCATTTGCTTCTAAGCACACTTTGGCAGCTGTATTAATGCAGAAGAGGGAGGGAATTGAAAATCCCATTGCTTTTTTCAGTCAGATTATAAGAGATGGAGCATTAAAATATAACATCATTGAGAAGCAAGCACTTGCGCTTGTAAAGGCCTTGAAAGACTTCCGTGTGTATGTATTGCATTCACATATTCTAGCTTATGTTCCTAATGCAGCAGTAAAAGATATTTTAGTACAGGCAGATCCAGAAGGCAGGCGGGGTAAGTGGATTGCTGCGTTGTTAGAGTATGATGTGGAGATTAAACCAACTCAACTAATCAAAGGTCAAGGACTCACCAAGTTAATGGCTAAAACGAATTTGCAAGTTCTTGACATAAATTTGATTGCTGCTATGTCTGATGAAGATGAGGAGAATTCATCCGTTCAGGTATCTGAAATGTTTCTTTCTTCTCCTTGGTATGCTGACATTTTATATGTACTTTAGCATTTGTCTTCACCTCTCGGAATGCCTAGAAACAAAAGTAGAACACTGAATTGAAAGCTGCAAAATTCTGCATACTAAATTTTGCATTGTATTGGAAAGATCCTGGTGGAATGTTATTGAATTGTTTGGTAGAGGAGGAAGCCAAAAGAGTTGTGGAAGACTTTCATAGAGGTGACTGTGGAGGCCATCTGTTTTGGAAAACCACAGTGAACAAGATTCTAAGGGCAAGTTATTATTGGCCTTCATTATTTTCAGATGTATATAAGGCTGTTAAGAATTGTCATGAATGCCAAATTTTCGAAGGGAAGCAAAAACTACAGCCATTGCCTCTCAAACCAATTGAGGTCAGCGCACCATTTCAGCAATGGGGCTTGGATTTAATCGGGGAAATTCATCCGGCATCATCAGAACAACATCGATGGATATTGACAACCATAGACTACTTCACAAAATGGATTGAAGCAATTCCTACTCGACAAGCCACGGATGTGGTAATTATCTCTTTTCTTGAAACCAATATTTTGTCACGTTTTGGATGCCCAAGTAAGTTAATCACAGATAATGCAGCAGCATTTAAGTCAAAAAGGATGGTTGAGTTTTGTTATAAGTACAATATCATCTTGGGACATTCAACCGCATACCATCCTCAAGGAAATGGATTGGCGGAGTCATCTAATAAATCTTTGGTCAATATCATTAAGAAATTGTTGGAAATCAGTAAAAAGGGCTGGCACAAGAAGTTGATAAATGCACTATGGGCTGATAGGGTGAGTCAAAAAAAGTCTATTGGCATGTCTCCTTTCGAGTTGGTGTACGGAATAGACACGGTTTTTCCAACTTCGCTTGCTGTCCCGGTAGTCAAATTGCTTCAAGAAGCGGGTAGTGAGGAAGATCCTATGCAGAGAAGGATTAATCAGATGATTCATTTACAGCAGACACGGGAGGAGGTATTTCAAAACACTTGCAAGTTGCAGGAGCACATCAAAAAGATTTATGACCGGAAGGAAAAGGCAGACACATTTCAGCTAGATGAGGTAGTTTTGAGATGGGATGCTCGACATGAAGACAAAGGAAAGCATGGCAAATTTGAAAATTTATGGAAGGGTCCTTACAAGATTGCAGCATATCACGGCCAAAACGTTTTCCTCCTCAAAGAAATGAATGGAGATGAATGTCCTGGAGGGCCGATTAATGGTCAACTGTTAAAGAGATACTACTTCTGAGTATTTTCTGCTCATTTCATCATCATTGTACATATCATTTTACTTTTGTTCTATTGCACATGTAACACTAACTTATCATCTTCAGTCTGGGGCCCAAGGTGAAGGCTATAATTCTAAAAATGAAAGTTAGTTAGTCTAAGTTTGTCAAGTCGGTATCTAAATCTTTTAGTTTTGAGTCTAGTTTGATCAAAGCGATTTTTGGTTTTTCAGTCAAATTCTCAAGATTTTGTGTCGGAATAATGACTCCATCGCCCAATGGATGAAGGCACTGTCTAGCTCTTATAGAGATCTGTGGTTCTTGGCATCTCCAAGGAGCTACCATCCCCATTGGAGCCAATGTTAGAGTCAGTCTAGTTATCCCTCCATCAGAGATCAAAGCTCTTTTGCATTTCATGATTAGGTGTCCCATCAGTTTTGATCAGTTGCATTTCGTTAGGCATGCCATAACTCTGATGGAGTGGGTTGTGTAACTCATTCCCCTCGTGCTTGGCACTGCTGGTTCAGGCATGTTTATTAAAATAAGTCTTCAAAGGTCATTTACCATCATGTTTTAAATTTTGAGGTCTTAGGTCTAGGGTTGAGCCAATTTTGTCTTGAAAAGTCTTAGAAGACCAACAAGCCAGAGGGATGTCTTTGATAGATCATCACTTCAATAATTTTCATCATTGTACAGCTGAATTAGGACTTCTCTTCAAAACTCTGTTTGAAGATAAGTCGCCATCTCATTTTTGTAAAAATTGTCAAAATTTTCAGTTCTTCAATCGTTCAAGTGCAGCCTTGGTCTCCTTTGCCAGAGCATATCAGAGCTATCCCTGCAAAAAATTATCAGTGAAAATCATTATTTCAACCAATTTTAAAGGGGAAACCAAAAAGGTCAAAGCCTATTAATTTTCAAAAAGTGTCAACAACCAAACATAAGAAAATGGGTTTTGGGTTAAGCAAAAATCAACAAGGAGTCCATATGAAGATATTTCTCCTCATTTGCAACCCATTCCACATTCCAAGAGCAAAGAGTATTCTTCTAAGGCGATTTTGTGAGTTTGTGGGCAAATCGAGCCGTTTCCAGGGCGCGCTACGCATCAGGTTGGGCGCGCTACGCACCAGTGGCGCGCTACGCATCAGGCCACAATTTTCAATGCAATTTTACACGGGTGAGGCACGTCAGGAGTGCGCGGCGCGTTGGGTGAGGCGCACTACGCGTTGGATTTTATGCCCAGAACTTTGCCTGAAACACACTCAAACACCTCTTCTCATGCATCAAATCACAGGTAGGATTTTATCCACGGCTCGTTCTTGGTTTTGAAAGATTTATGTAAAGAAATTATGCTATATTTGCCATGAAAAACCAAGTGTATAAACCCTCATTTTCCATTAGTTTGCCGTGAGGATTCAAATGCCAAGATTGCTGTAGGGTTTTCAAACATAAATTTTGCCAAGGTTTTCCCATTGCTTGTGTGTCCCACCCCCTATATTCACCAATATTTTCCCCAATAATTCCTCATAAAACCCTATATTATTCTCCCTCCAATCCTAACCCCTCCCTTCTACTACAAACATATTTTTCCTACCCTACCTCATCCTAAACCCTAAAACTTAAAGATTTTCATGTCCCTTCCCTTCCCTAAATTCCTTGTTTTATTTCCATTGTCCCCATTTCCCTAATGTTTCCCCTTTCCTAACAATTCCCTTGTATATATGTGTCCCCTTGGTCACTGTTATAGACATTTTTGTGCCTTACAGCTCTAAGCATGAAATGTCCATAAACCAAGGGATCCTAAGTCCCTAAAAGTGTTGTTCCGACCCCTAAAGGAACAAGGTCAACAAATTACAACTTCTCCCAGAAGTTCTCCACCAGAAACTGATCAGAATCAGTCAAATCAGGATCATTTCAGCTGCTCCACTAGCTAGCTGCGTTGCATAGCACCCAAGTACACTAGCTAGGTGCGTTGCAACGCACCTAAATGCACTACCAGGGTGCGTTGAGCGGGAAATGACAAATGGCAGTGTCATTCCGCGAGGTGGACAGACAATGGAAGCTTCCAGAATCTTCCCCAATGACACTTGCCTCACTGAGTTCGACCAAGGATGAGTAAGAGGCTCTCAATCTCCAAGTGGAAACAAGAACTGACAGAGAGAAGCCACTAGTCAAATTATAAGCTGACTCATCCTCTTTGCATACATCTATATATGGATCCCTCATCCCAGAGATCCAGAGGCTGGAATTTTGGACATTGCAGAGAATTGCTGTTGGTTTTGAGATAGATATCAGAGTATTGGGTGATTTATGCTTTGTTGGAGGTGAAGAGGGGATTCATTTGCTGGGAGGTTGATGCTGGATCAGGAATCATCGGTTGTAACTCCTCCTGGATCTTCTTGTTATATCAATAAAACTATTTGAGTTTCTCCTACATGCTTGTGTTTCATTGATGTTTGTTACATTTGCATGTTTAGCTTAAATCTAATCCTAAGCTATTTATGAATATAAATCCATGTCTTTGTGTAGTTTTCTTCTTCTGTGATCTTACAGGAACTTGGTGAAGCTGGGCAAGTAAGGGAGCAGGTAGCTGGAAGCTGTCAAAGAGGAGAGAGATTGGATCAAAAGGACTAGCGCAAGACACAGGTTGGTTCATTCTATTCCTCTTCGTTTATAGTTCATAAAGAAGAATACGAAAGTAGTTTTCCTTGTTTGTTTCTAAGGTCACTGTCACACCTTAGTGGGATAGGGTCGTTCTGAGTAGACACTTTTCCCGTTAACAAAATGGCGACTCCACTGGGGAACGTGTCTAGTTAGTTTGTTTGTGTTTCTCTTGTTGTTTGTTTCATAAACATAGAAGTAGCAATCGAACTGCATTTGCCATTATCAAATGCAAAGTAGACATCCGCTACTTCAATCAATTCACTGGATTTGTTTATGATTTGAACAGCTGATTCACAAATGATCTGATTGCCCTTTGTGATAGCTCTTAGACCTCCTTTAAATCTACCCTCTGATTGTGCATTATTGATTGATTTTACTCGGCCAAAAACCATAGATTAAACTGCAAACCGTGACCCAGAACCCGGATAGAATTCTCGTTTCTACCCCAGCGCAGGCTCTGTGAAGAGATTCTGCATTTCAACGCAGTTCCCGAGAGGGCTACCTGCGCTGCAATCCAGTTTCTCTGTGTAACAGGTGCGCTGATCAGCCTAGCCCTGTGCAGTTGAGGTTCTTTGCTTCATTTTTTTCAGTTTTGTCTCTGATTTTTTGCAGCCTGTGATCAGTGTGTGTCTGTTTAAA
Source organism: Pinus tabuliformis (assembly GCA_031772625.1). Lineage (NCBI taxonomy): Eukaryota > Viridiplantae > Streptophyta > Pinopsida > Pinales > Pinaceae > Pinus > Pinus tabuliformis. The sequence goes on from CM062810.1 coordinate 771,478,998, forward strand.
AACCCCTTTTCTTTGCCTTAATTCCGCCTCCTTTGCACAAAAAGACTGTAGATGTTCATTGTGTGTTTGTTACATCATTTACAGTTTTCCATTGAAAAGTAGAATAGTCATACTGTCGTCCTTTGATTTAGATCTGTCGTAAGTGTCGATTTTGATCTTAGGAGAAAGTTTATTTGCTGTTGACAGTCGATTATGCTTTTACTTTTACCTTTGGTTTGAATTTATGTTTTTCTAGTGTCAAAACGAGTAATCATTTCAAAATCATAAAGTGTCGTAATCATCTCTACCTTTTGATTTCGAAAAGAAGCTTGTTTGTGTTTGTCACATGAAAGCAAATTCAAATTTGTACATCAACTTTCTTTTTAGGCATCAATATTAAGAAAGTAAAAAAAAAATACATGCACATGTGCATTTTCATATTGACAGTCTGTTTGGCTTGATTTAGGAAAAGTGCATTTACAGTGTGCTCTTTGCTCTTTGAGAAAAGATTGTGTCTTTCTTTTCCCCTTTGTAGCTAGGATTTTCATTGCTGAAAAGAGATAAAAGTTTGCTTATCATCTTTAGATTGCATTTTTAGGAATTATATCTACATCTCGTGGTGATCCCAAAAGGCAAACTTCTAAGAAAGATCAACTTAAAATAAATTGAATGAATCTAACAACGCATTGGAACTTAACGCACAACATTTAGAGGTCTAGGCTAGAGACGTATTCCGGCGTCGTAAAGCCTGGTAACTGTTGTCCTCACTGATGGTTGGGTGATTCCTCCACTTTGAGACGATAAGTGCCAGTACGGACTTGTGCTCCCACGTACCGTCGAGTATATATTGGGAGACCCCTATAGGCTTAAAACCTTTTATCCATAGGAAGCCGTGTCGGCCGCCCTACTGATCGCAATGCACCGAACATAGCATTCGGGAAGATTGACTGCCGTACCGTAAAAAGTATTCTGCAGTTTTGCGATTGGTTTGGTACTCCCTCTACCTAGATCTCCAGAGCAGTCCCTTTCATTCCTTTTCAGACTCCTTAACGGAAAAGGTCCATCTGAGCACTTGTCACTTCAGGTTCATTAAAAATCGAAGGAGACTAGAGTCATCTTTTGTTTTTTCTCGACTCTTTAAAACTGAATAAACAAGTTGTGTCAAAGCGTCTAAAAATTTATTTTAAACGGAATATTCATACCCTTTTCCTACGTTGATCTTAGGTTGAGAAAATGGAGTCTACCAACCAAGGAATTCCCCTTGGTGGAAATCCTAGTCCCTTCTCCTCTTGGGGAGATGTTGGTGCACCCCATATGGCCACATTGTCGCTTCCAGGACTGACAATTGGCTTGCCGGTATGGCTCTTCTCAACCAATGTCGTTCAGAACACCACTATTCCTGAACAATCGAATCAGCAATTAGACGAGTCCAGAGTTGCCCACCAACCTTCTACTTCCTCTAATTCTTCCTCTCCTCCTTCCTCTTCGCTTGATGGGGCTGGCAAAGCCAAAAGTCAAGTTCCTAAGGAGAAAAAGGAGAAGAAGAATAAAGAGAAGAAGAAGAAGGAGCCAAAGGCGAATGGGGGAAAACGAGTGTCGTCTAACGAAAATCCACACACTGCACCGACCAGGCCTAAATCGCCATGTGTCATTTGCAAAGGAGACCACTTTCATAGAGATTGTCCTTGCATCCCTCGGATACTAAGGGACTGGTCTCCTCGTTTGCACAATCCGATGTCATCAACCTCTGATGATCATGTTGAAAGCGCACCGTCAACTAGCGAAAGTGAAGCCCCAGGACAAAAAGGGAAAGCTAGATTTCCTTGTAAACTGTGCGAAGGCAATCATGCCGTCCACCGTTGTCCCTTCTTAGACGAAGCAAAAAGAGTTTTGGATGATTGTCCGGTTTCACCGTTACGACTTCCTCCTGGATATAAAAACTCTTGCCGAGTCCGTCGCTAGTTGAGAATCCAGCTGGCCCGCTCAAGTGGTCGGCTGAAGCGCCTATCATCGAAGATAAACCATCTGAATCCATACCAGATGAAAGTCAAAAGGTTGAGGCGGCAGTTGACCCGGTCTTGCCTTCAGAGGTTTTATCTTCGGATGATACAATTACTGAAGAAAACAAGGATGACACCGTCCAAATTCTCTTCATCAACACAGACTCCGACGAACATGGGGGCAATCTACCCATTCCCTTACCGCAGGAGGGAAGTTCGTCAGAGCCATACCCGGCCGTCTACTCGGTCCCACCTCCAAGCAACCTAGTTGTCTCCTTTGACTGGAATCAACTAGGCAGACCCCGTTTACCAGCAAGTGTACCATTCCGAATTATCGTTCAAATATATAGAATGGTCATGGCTGGCACCATCATAGATGAGGGGGCTTCTGTGAGTATCCTTTCCTCTACTGCTTGGAAAGCACTTGGTTCGCCATCGCTTTTGCCTGAGATGAGAAATCTGACAGGCTTTGATAAAGGAACCAGTCGACCTTTACTGATCCTTCCCGATGTGCCCATAACATTGAGAAGGTAGACAGTTCAAATGAACGTAATGGTAGTTCAGGGACCCTTAGATTACAATCTACTCCTTGGACGAGACTATATTTATTGCATGGGAGCCATCATCTCCTCACTCTTTAGAGTAATGTGTTTTCCGCACGAAGGAAGAGTGGTCAAGCTCGTGGACCAGCTTTCATTTCCCGGATCACGCATAGCAAATAGTCATATACCATCCCTAAATGGTCTCTTCACGCAAGAAATGTCTCAATCCCCAGTCCGTCCTCCCGATGAGCGCGAGTAATTCGGAGGGATATGACTGAAACCCAGGGGGCATGCGTCCTGGTCTGCTTCGGCAGGAAAACTTCGGGTATAGGGTAGGTTTCTGCGAGAGAATATGACTAGTCTGTACCCCGTCTGTCGGTGGAAGAGGGGTTATTCTAGAATAAGATTCTCTTGTCAAAGTTATGTGAGTTGGCGGACGTCGTCACTCACCTTTGTTTATCTTGGTAGACATCGCCGAAGAAGTGTTTTGTTTGCACCGCGAATAGAACAATCTTTGGGTAACCTGTAAGAGGTAGGCCTTTCCTGATAGAACAAATGTTTTGTCTGCAAATTGAGGGGTAACTTTGAAACCATATTTTATACCTGGGGGCATGCAAACCTTTTGGAGTGCAAGCAAGGGGCGGCTATTTATTTTTTAAATTTTTAGGACCTCTAACCCTTTAAACTCGTAGGATTAGTCGTCACCTAACTTGCATAAAGAAAGGATGTGGGGCAAAACTCTAAAAATTGCCATATTTTATATGAGACATTCTTATCATATGACTGGATTAATCGAGCAGTTTTAGCGCATAGTTCAAGCTTGTTAAAAAATAAACATAAGACATGAGCAAATGTTTCCACCCGCGTTTAAGCTCGTTAAAAAATGAACTATTCCCCGGTAAATAACCACCGTGAATGAAGCATTTCAGCCATTAAAGCCTTGGTCGTGTTTGCACCGTCACCTCCACTTTTCCATTGGCCGATCATTCACCTCCATTTGATTGTTTACCCATTTTGAGGAACAGTTGCGAAGAGTGATTTCACTAGCCATCCTTGTGACACTGCCGTGATTGGAAAATTCCAACCCTTACCTGGAATCAGCTGCTACCCATTTTATCACTCGTTCCTCAAAAGACGAGTCTTCTTTAAGCTCTTTTCAACTGACTCGTAAAATATGAAAAGATTGCCGAGTTTTGGCCTTCCAGCTTGTTAAAGCGACCGGAAGCGCTATCCCTCCTCTAGATTTTAATCTTTTTGGACCTGAGGGATTATTACACAAAAAGATCGAGCGCTTGTTTTGTTCGGCTCGTTAAAACTATCGAAAATTCATCCCTTCTGTATTGTTTTATACTTTTTCGGACTTAAGGGATTAGATGACGAAAAATGAATTTCAGAGTTACCTTTACGTACCTTTTCAGACTCTCTAAAAATGAAAAGGACCAAGTTATCTTTGTCGTTAAACTCGCTAAAATGATTAATAGCGACAAACTTGTCTTTAGACGAGAACGAGTTTCACTATCGCTAGGCTCGTTAAAACATAGCGATGGGTTTGCCCGAAGGGAAAATTATAGAACAAGCATATGTTATCCTCCTCAAGCTTGACAAAAATAAAGAGGTACTGGTCAACAATGACTGGGGAAAAATTGGGAAGAAACTCAAAGAATCTTTATTGGTAGCAAGTCGCTCTTGAGCATGACACTTCCACTCCGTGCCTGAGTCGGGTTGGGTTGTTTCATTCACCGGTCACATCACCATGGTCACGCCATACCATCCACATTTGGGGTAAATGCTACTAATCCATCACATAAGTGTCACCGACATGTTCAAGAGAAGTCATCCAGAGAAGTCACCTGTGTCCCATCCACTACCATACATTATACTTCATTCTTTCATGACCGCCATCCTGAACCATATATCATCAGATCGTTTTCACCTCCATCAAAATCATTTGCTCCGTTCCGTGTCATTGATGTGGGATTCATTAAGGCCCTCCTTTGATGGATCGCTTCTTGTCAACACCAGCTCATTATCCAAGAAGTTGATCTAGGAACACCCCATTCAGTACTTTGAAGCTTGCATGCCTCAATGGCAAGTTTCTCACTTCCGGCGACAGGTATACATCAATGACCTTCGACCGAAAGATTTTGCGTGGTGTTCAACGCCAAGTCCTTTATTCACACCACGTGAATTGTACTGCAGTACCTTGAGGGTCATCATCATTATCGGTGATTCCTCTCGCGCTTGTTAACAGTTTACATCATTGACTGGTAATCAAGCGATGTCTTTCCATGTTCGACTTCAAAACATTTCTCACATGGATCGACTTGTACTTCGAGTGAAGATCGGACGAGATTGAAGACCCCGGATCTAGTTTCATCCATCCGGGCTACGATATATATTCAGGAAAATAAAGACATTGAAATGTACAACATTGTAGCACAGATAATCATCCTACCAAAAGGATGATGGCTCTATCAGAATCATCAGTCTACCATCAGACGATTGTCTGTCCTATGTACATGAAAATGAATTTATAAAGCTGAGCATGGGAATGCCCGCCTCAGCTAGATCATGAAAACAATATGAAGATAATGTATTGTATTGTATCTTATTACAGGTCTCCTCCCAGCATTGAAAGAACTTCGGATCCTCCTAATAAAGCATTTCACCCGATAAATGGCCTCATACTTTAGGGGGCAACTGTTATAGACATTTTTGTGCCTTACAGCTATAAGCATGAAATGTCCATAAACCAAGGGATCCTAAGTCCCTAAAAGTGTTTTTCCGGCCCCTAAAGGAACAAGGTCAACAAATTACAGCTTCTCCCAGAAGTTCTCCACCAGAAACTGCTCAGAATCAGTCAAATCAGGATCATTTCAGCTGCTCCACTAGCTAGCTGCGTTGCATAGCACCCAAGTACACTAGCTAGGTGCGTTGCAACGCACCTAAATGCACTACTAGGGTGCGTTGAGCGGGAAATGACAAATGGCAGTGTCATTCCGCGAGGTGGACAGACAATGGAAGCTTCCAGAATCTTCCCCAATGACACTTGCCTCACTGAGTTCGACCAAGGATGAGTAAGAGGCTCTCAGTCTCCAAGTGGAAACAAGAACTGACAGAGAGAAGCCACTAGTCAAATTATAAGCTGACTCATCCTCTTTGCATACATCTATATATGGATCCCTCATCCCAGAGATCCAGAGGCTGGAATTTTGGACATTGCAGAGAATTGCTGTTGGTTTTGAGATAGATATCAGAGTATTGGGTGATTTATGCTTTGTTGGAGGTGAAGAGGGGATTCCTTTGCTGGGAGGTTGATGCTGGATCAGGAATCATCGGTTGTAACTCCTCCTGGATCTTCTTGTTATGTCAATAAAACTATTTGAGTTTCTCCTACATGCTTGTGTTTCATTGATGTTTGTTACATTTGCATGTTTAGCTTAAATCTGATCCTAAGCTATTTATGAATATAAATCCATGTCTTTGTGTAGTTTTCTTCTTCTGTGATCTTACAGGAACTTGGTGAAGCTGGGCAAGTAAGGGAGCAGGTAGCTGGAAGCTGTCAAAGAGGAGAGAGATTGGATCAAAAGGACTAGCGCAAGACACAGGTTGGTTCATCCTATTCCTCTTCGTTTATAGTTCATAAAGAAGAATACGAAAGTAGTTTTCCTTGTTTGTTTCTAAGGTCACTGTCACACCTTGGTGGGATAGGGTCGTTGTGAGTAGACACTTTTCCCATTAACAGTCACAGCATTTTGAGATAAAGAAAAAGCCTACAGTCAATTTTGCACACAGTTGTATATCAGCATATATATATTCGAGCCACCTTGTTTTTAAAGAAAATGTCAGAGACCGAGTCAACTTATGAGCTGGATTATGATAATGATTCTACACCAGAGGTAATTGTGCCAAGGAGGTATCACAAAGGTGGCAAAGGTGGTCGGCATGTCAAGGAGGAGCCTACTTCTTTTGCTCAATTGCAAGCTTGTCCACTTGCAATGGATTGTTTTCGGTATCAATCATGTTTTTAATACTATGAGCGGATCTCACAAATCCAGCATCATTGGGAACTAGTCCGTTTATTTTTTCTACATTTGCAGGATGGTCATGTAAACCTTACCGGAGTGAATTTCACCTTGTCACCCGAGATTATTGCTCAGGCCACTGGGATACCAAATGTAGGGGAGGAATGGAGTAAACACCAGCAGTTAGACAGATTCCACTATGAGCCATATATTAAGCCCGGATGTGTAAGACGCTTGACTGCAATTTTTCCTTTCAGATTCCTAAGGGATGAGTATGCACCATTGATGAAACTTATCATTCGATATTTCAGTTGCGAGGGTAGATTCTCACGTCTCTATGCGTACCATGTTCGTTTGTTGATGCATTTTACCAGGGTATGTATGATGAACATTCCATTTTTTATGTGTCGCAACATAGAGAGGATGGTGCCTTTAGTACAAAGGAAGAGCCCATCACATCAGCATAAGAGCATCTATCATTATGCATTGATCAAAATTGTAGTGATGCATCAGTTGGCACAGCAGGGCATTACTTGGGAAGATTTCATTTCCCGTGATTACTTTGCACCATTACATCCACCTCCTGAGATAGTTCATGATGAGGGAGGACCTTCACACCAGCCAGACATTCCCGAGACTGAGCATATAAGTGCTCCTCCATATGTGACATATCAGCGAGGTCACAGGACATTATTTGCATCTACATGACGAGTACTATCTCCACCCGGGGTGGAAGGGGTCTCGTTGATTTCATCGGCACAGCAAGTGTTATCTCCACCTCGTGTGGAAGGGGCCTCGCTTTCGACAGGAGCACCGCAGGTACAGGATAAGGGCAAGAAACCCAAGCATGAGGAGGGACCTTCTGGTGAGCCATCCGGGTTTGTTACTTTTCATGATGAGACAGCTTCAGAATTAGAGAAGACCCAATATATCAGGTATCTGGAGCAGTGGAATAAACATCTTGAGGACCAGCATAGAATCATAGAGCTACAGAACATCCGTGAGAATCGCCAAGCTGCCCAACATAGGCAAATTGAGTTCACCTCTCTAGAGCAACAGGTAAATGAGGATCGAGAGGCAAATCTCGAGAGGGTCAACATCTACTTGGAGGAATGGATGAAAAGGGCCGATAGAGATCGTGCATTATTGAAACACATGGTTATGCATTACAAGGTCCGGAACCTGGTTTGCAAGGCGCGAATTAGGAGTCTTAAGGCAAAATTGAGGAAAATGGTCAAGAAGAAAAAACGGCAAAAGGAGCTTGATCGTCTTCGGATTTTGGCCAAAGCCTCTTTGATTGAGCATAGTACTTGATTGGGGACCCCCAGCCCAAATTTCAACAAGTTTGGGGAAAATTTTGTCAATTTTGAAATTTTTGTGTAAAAACAGGTTTTTGGGCTCAACGCGTAGCGCGCCACGCGCTACCCTTAAAATTGGGAGGTCCAAATCACGAAAGGTTTGCATTTTTGGATTTGTCATGATGAAATACACCTGTTCAGCCATTACCAAGGCATTTCATCAAGGTTTGGGTCCCCAAAAGGTCGATAAACATGCAAAAAATGACCTCACTGCCCCTTTTTGGGCACACAGGTAGCAGCCTTGGGAGAATGCACTTTTGGAGGAGCAAATGGACATCAAATTGGAAAATTCCACTTGGGTTGGAAAGTAGACATCCAAGGCTTTCCAACAATTGCAAGCTTGTCCACTTGCAATGGACTGTTTTTGGTATCAATCATGTTTTGAATACTGTGAGCGGATCTCACAAATCCAGCATCATCGGGAACTAGTCCGTTTATTTGTTCTACATTTGCAGGATGGTCATGTAAACCTTGCCGGAGTGAATTTCACCTTGTCACCCGAGATTATTTCTCAGGCCACTGGGATACCAAATGTAGGGGAGGAATGGAGTAAACGCCAGCAGTTAGATAGATTCCACTATGAGCCATATATTAAGCCCGGATGTGTAAGACACTTGACTGCAGTTTTTCCTTTCAGATACCTAAGGGATGAGTATGCACCATTGATGAAACTTATCATTCGATATTTCAGTTGCGAGGGCAGATTCTCACGTCTCTATGCATACCATGTTTGTTTACTGATGCATTTTACCAGGGTACGTATGATGAACATTCCATTTTTTATGTGTCGCAACATAGAGAGGATGGTACCTTTAGTACAAAGGAAGAGCCCAACACATCAGCATAAGAACATCTATCATTATGCATTGATCAAAATTGTAGTGATGCATCAATTGGCACAGCAGGGCATTACTTGGGAAGATTTCATTTCCCGTGATTACTTTGCACCATTACAACCACCTCTTGAGATAGTTCATGATGAGGGAGGACCTTCACACTAGCCAGACATTCCCGAGACTAAGCATATAAGTGCTCCTCCATATGTGACATATCAGCAAGGTCACAGGAAATTATTTGCATCTACACGACGAGTACTATCTACACCCGGGGTGGAAGGGGTCTCGTTGACTTCATCGGCACAGCGAGTTTTATCTCCACCTCATGTGGAAGGGGCTTCACTTTCGACAAGAGCACCGCAGGTACAGGATAAGGGCAAGAAACCCAAGCATGAGGAGGGACCTTTTGGTGAGCCATCCGGGTTTGTTACTATTCATGATGAGACAGCTTCAGAATCAGAGAAGACCCAATATATCAGGTATCTGGAGGAGCGGAATAAACAGCTTGAGGACCAGCACAGGATCATAGAGCTACAGAACATCCGTGAGAATCGCCAAGCTGCCCAACATAGGCAAATTGAGTTCACCTCTCTAGAGCAACAGGTAAATGAGGATCGAGAGGCAAATCTCGAGAGGGTCAACATCTACTTGGAGGAACGGCTGAAAAGGGCCGATAGAGATCATGCATTATTGAAACACATGGTTATGCATTACAAGGTCCGAAACCTGGTTTGCATGGCGCGAATTAGGAGTCTTAAGGCAAAATTGAGGAAAATGGTCAAGAAGCAAAAACGGCAAAAGGAGCTTGATCGTCTTCGGATTTTGGTGGAAGCCTCTTTGATTGAGCATAGTACTTGATTGGGGACCCCCAGCCCAAATTTCAACAAGTTTGGGGAAAATTTTGTCAATTTTGAAATTTTTGTGTAAAAACAGGTTTTTGGGCTCAATGCGTAGCGCGCCGCGCGCTACCCTTAAAATTGGGAGGTCCAAATCATGAAAGGTTTGCATTTTTGGATTTTTCATGATGAAATACACCTTCTCAGCCACTGCCAAGGCATTTCATCAAGGTTTGGGTCCCCAAAAGGTCAAAAAACATGCAAAAAATGACCTCACTGCCCCTTTTTGGACACACAGGTAGTAGCCTTGGGAGAATGCACTTGTGGAGGAGCAAATGGACATCAAATTGGAAAACTCCAATTGGGTTGGAAAGTAGACATCCAGGGCTTTCCAACAAGCCAACCCGAGCTCAATTTGGATGCCGGGAAGTGCCCCACAAGCAGGTGGAAAGGCGCGCTACGCGTAGGGCTCACACGCGCTATGCGTCAGGATTTTTGTACGGTTTTCACCTTCCAGCTCAGGAATTCGGCCAGTTTTGACCAGTTTTGACTTGTGATGGGATTTTTCACCCTCCTTGATGTAATTAATGGAACTTTATGTTGACTTGACACTTATTTACCTATTCTAGATGATTCATTCATAAAATAGCAAAAAATTAATGAATGAATTGGTTTCCTAGCTTATAGAGGCAAGTTGTTTTGACTGCCTAGATTGTAGTGCTTTGTTTAGAATTGGTAGAAACAACTCCTAGGATGATGAGCTCAACCCCTAGAGGCAAGGGAATGTGTTAGCTTACCTATATTATGTATTTTCTTAGTCATTTTCAGGGTTGGACTCTTGGGAATAGCTTGATATACTATTGTACATATTTTATTTGCAATTTTGGCAAAGGATAGACCAAGGTTTTGCAGCACTATTTGGGATTCATGTGGCCTTATGTGTTGATGGTGTGTTTCTCTCAGTACTTGTAAGTTGTGTATGTGTATAACTTTCCTTATTTAATCTTCTGCAATTAAACAAATGAAGTGTTAAGGTAGAATCCATAAATTTGCTATGCTCTGCCTTTAAGTTTGTTTAATTTTTCATGTTTTCTTTAGTTTAAGGAGAATCCTTGAGACTTCCTTGCTCTCCTTAGCTCCTCACCTGTCAGGACTATTCATTCACTCACTTTAAAGGCATCAAAACAATCGTCTATCTTGCCCCAAGTAGACCTCTGCAAAAGCTGTGCCTCATCCCCGCACCCAAAATTGCCTTTCCCTTGAATTCAAAAAAATTTCAAAAAATAAATTTCATAATCCTTGTACTTCATACCTAGCCTAAAATTAGTCATCAATTCAGTCATCTCAAGCCTCTTTGATTACCTTTTGCCTAGATTGACCGGAGAGAGCCCTCTCCTGTCCTCGTAGGGCTAGCTACGAGGCTGAGCGTGGTTTGATGTGGCCTCGAGTTTTGCCTTCCTCAGCCTGAGGCAAATTCGAACGCTAACATGGGGCACTGACTCCGCCAGCCCCAAAACGCAAACATACTGCCAGTACACCAAATAGACCATGAAAACAGAGAAAATCAGTTAGATTTGCACGTATTAGAGGGAGGTTGGAAAACCCCCAAGGGAGTACTAGCCAACCTCTAGAGATAGACGACTCAGGGGACGAGCAACCCCCGTAATTGGAAGGAGAAGAGAATGAGAAAGAATTGGGAGGAAACGAGGAAGGAGAAATAAAGGAAGAGACCGAGCAACCTGAGTAGGTGGAGGTGGAGGCAGAACAACATGAAGAGAGTCCATTGCAAAATCCATTGCAAGAGGATGAATTGGCCAAAATTCTAGCCAATATGGGCGAATATGGCCAACTTCTCAGCGCACTAGGCCTCCAGATTGAGGAAGAACTAAAAGAGCATTCTGCTCAAGACAAAAATTCACCTGAAGAATTGTGCGACGAGGAAGAAAACGAAGAGAATCATTCTGTTCATGATGAAAGCATGACGGGAGAAGAAAATGATGAAGATATAGAAAGGGAAAAATCCGCTCCCAGCCAAACTACACCAGAAGAATTGCATGAAGAAGAATCAGTGGACAAAGAAGTTACCCAGGAAATAATAGAACCAGGTAGGGTTTCTGCTCCTGAGCAACCTGAAAAAAACAGCGAAGGAGCACCCCAAGAGGAAAAATAGGGAATTGACCAAGATGACTGTCCAAGCTCGAGTAAACAGACAACTGTTCCTTCTAAGGAAATAGAAGAAATTAAACGATTACGAAAAGAACAGCAAAGATTACTAAATGTGATAGCTCAACTTCGACAACAAATCAGGGTTTTGAGAATGAGAAAGAGAGAAAAAATAACTTCAGAGGGAAGACATGCAGCCACTCTGGTGAGACCCCCCAAGAAAAAGGTTCGAAGGGCCCCTGTTCAGCTTGCTGTTCAAAATCTTGTCGAAGAACAGTCTGTTGTTCAAATCGCTGTTGAAGAACAGTCTGCTGTTCAAACCACTGTTGAAATGCAGATTGTTGTTCAAACCCCTGTTGAAATGCAGACTACTGTTCAAAATAAAAAGTAACAACATTTCACTATTTCTCATGTTGAAGTGCAAACAGACGATATACCAGCCTATGACAAGGAAGTTCAGACAGAGGCACAATCCTCTGAAGGGATACAGACTATAAACACAAGGCGACGCAATAAGAAGATTCAAGTAAATCTTCCACTGGCCACTACTATGTGGGACAATGATCCGAGGATAGTAACCCTACGAGAGGGTTTGATGCAATCTCAGCAAGTAGTAGAAAAACTCACAGAACAAACGGTTTCTTGAGAAAAGTATGAAGAATTACAACAACAGCTATGGAATGTCAATTTATCCGAAACCCAGGCTTCTGAAGGATGACGAAAAGAACAAGAAAAATTCGCAAAGGTAACTCATATATTAGATGTAGTTATCAGACAGATGGATACCTTATGCTCTTTGTACACTGACATCCTAGCATGTAGAGCCCCTGCCAAGTATTATGCCTTGTTTTTAATGGAACGATATTTGCAATTGAAAATTAAGGCTGTCAAAGTAGGAGCCCCTATACAAATTAATACTATTGATGATTTTATAAATTGTTGTAAGCACTATGGAGTAAAGGTTCAAAGACTACTGTGTGAATTCTATCTGCATAACCTTGTGTTAGATCAAGAGACAGAGCAGACCCCAACCTTTCGTTGGGGATATCCAACTGCAGGCATTTATTTCGTTTGGAGTTAATCAAATCAAATGGCTTAAAGCCTATAATGCCTTCCAAAGACAATAAAACAGATTAGATTTATGGGTAAGAGCTGAGCCTAGAGATCCATTACAGTTATGGAACAAACACAGGAGCCTCATGAGGACTCCGGGCATGATTGATGAGTTAGGACCCATTCATATAGCAATCAATCGGCAAGGGATAGAATACTTCTTTACCATTAAGGACCTTGCCATTGCAGCTGCTAAATTTCGATATCAGACCTCTAATCCGAACATCCAACTCAGGGAACCATTTAATTATGAGAACTTTAAGTTGGTCGTTGATCGTTTGAACCTCTATGGCGAAATTATCTTGAGGGTGGGGCCATCTTGGTTAGGATATAGGTTTCAGAGTCTGATTATTTGGCACCCTGCACCTGGATACCAAGCCCTGTATGAAATGCATGAGGGTCAGACATGTCATCTTTTTGAACACCTAGTTAGGCATCATGGTTGTAGACCACCACATGAGATCCCATCTCCAGCCTATTCTCTCACTGCCTTACATGTCAACCACAATGTTTTCATGAGGGCATGAAATAGGGTAAGCAGGGGGGTGTGTGGAGTACTGAAGAAGGTATGTTTTTATTGATTATTTTGTCATCTTTTCTTTAGAACTCGTAACATCTTTGCATCATGAACTAGGTAGATAATAGGAAATCATGACAAATCTATAAGATTTATATGCAACATGAAAACACTAATAATTGCCATTTCTTATGCAAGAAAAGGGAAAAACTAAATATTGTCGCTCCAAAGAAAAAGATAGGTCCAAGCTAACCGTTGTCCCTTTGGCAAGGAACCATATGCAAATAAGACGATCTAAATTAAAACATCTCGGCCAAGGAAAGGAAAAGGAGATATCGACTCGGCGCAAGAAAACAACTGGATAACTGAGGATTAACAGCTTGGCAAATCCCTTAGGATCCTTTGATCATGAGGGATCGCTGCTTTAACTATTTTTGCATCCTTGATATCTCTGCTTCAGCTGTTATAAGTAGGGGCAACACTGCTAGCCCAGGAAAGAAAGAGAGGAGACTGTTAATTTTTATGTAACTTTGCTCTGTATTTGAAACTTTTATCATTGACTCTCGTTGAGAAGTGATCTAGTGTAACTCTGTTTTAATGCTTTAATATAAATCTAGTTGTTGTTCCATATTTGATCCTGGAATAATTTCAAGCGGTGTGTCCCTGGAGGCTAAGAGATCGGCCCTGGTGGAACACTTGCTCCTGTATCATTATATTTAGTTTGTGTGTGGTTTTCGTTATCAGTTTTGATCGGTAATCTGGTGTGTTTTGTTATTTTATATCATAGCTCTGTTATATTTACAATATCGTTCTCTGCAACAGTAAAGTCGTATTGTTCATTCTGACCTTATAGCATATTGTTGTTCCTTTAAGTCATTAATGTAACATTACTGTTCTTTACAGAATGCTATTGCTGTTAAATTGCAGAGTAACCAAGCTGTAATCTTCTTAAGTTGGTATTACTGTATTCGTCTATGGTTCATACTTCATACGATTGTTGTTCAATTGACATTGCTTTTCCGTTGTGAATTGTGATTGTTATCCTTTTTAACTGAGATCAATATTTGTGGTATCAGACTCAGATTACTGTTTCTCTTAATATCTCTGTGTGTTGTGTGTGTTATTTATTTCGGTGATGTATATTCACAATTGGCTCTAAGCGTCGTTCTATATTCCATTGGTAATTGGTTGTTGTTCCATTTATATTTGCTGTCTGATTCATCCTTTAAGTAAAGATTGCCATCTGATTTCTGTAGGATACGATTACTGCACTTGTTCCTGTAGATTAAGGTGTTGCTGTTTATCAGACTTAGTTGTTCTTACATTTTCTAGTTGATGTTCCATTTCTTAATTGTTGTTCCATCTTGTTATCTGCGTTATTGTTTCTTTGGTGTGCAGAACGATTTGAAACTGTAGTGGGCGTTGGCCTTTTTTGTCTAGTCCCCAGATTGATGATATGTTCCTTGATTACCTTTAGTTACATTAGTTTCCAAAGGGATGATTTATTGTTATTGGACCCTTGACTGATAAATTTCTTAGTTTTCCAAGTGCATGATTTAGTTTTTAAAGTATTTTGTTGTAAGTAGATCTTGTTTCAAGCATCCGTTTACTCTTGTATTTTCTTGAGCTATACTACTAGCATTACTCTGACAAATGACAGCCTCAAACTGAGTACACTCTTTGAGATAACAAATCGTTCCTGGATTGAAAAGTTAATGTGAGGTAATTAGAGGTGAAAAAGACCCTTTTTACAGCTCGACAGTGCCCTGGAGTTCTTCATCCAAGCCTGAGCTGCACTCTAAGCAATCTCAATGACCAGTACCTCTCCCTGTCACCTGGAACTGTGTAGAGAGTAGTTGTTGGGCTCTCTTCCCATCTTGTCATCTATCCTGGGCCCGGACCATGGAAAAAAATGCATCATGCTAGACTCTGAGGTTTTGGATTTGATGTCGTCTCATCATGAGAAAATTGCTGGAATAGGTACACTGATAGATCATGGCGAGATGATGAACGAGATGAAGAAGGAGCACACATGCTGGAAGACTTAATTGTAGCTGGGCGAATGAAAGAATCTCATCAAACAGTAAGCGAAAGGAACACATGCATGGAACCATCTTAAAATATCTAGACTATTGAAGACCCCACAACATCAAGTCATGTAGATGAGAAGCCAAAGCACACCAGAGAGTACATCCATCACTTAGTAGCACAAAAACTTGACATTTCCACCATAGCCATCTAGTACATGTCAACAGTGTCATGTCAATTTGTTTATTGAGTTGTCAAGGTCACATCACCATTATGGGCCCTATTTGTTGTAACTGAATGTAATGTAAAGTGAAAGTCCAATGGACGTACACATGAAGTTGAAGAGTCATGTTAGTTGAAAAGTCATAGGAAGTTGAATGGTCATGATGGTAGTCCAAGAGTCACAAGGGTCAAGCATCAACCTTAGTTATACATACCCCTCCCATTGTATGAGTAAGGAATTTTCACCTTGGATCCTCCCATGAAGCATAGCAAGTTTTTCAATTAGTTCTTTGAGGAGTGAGGAATGGATCCAATGTCCCACTACTAGAACTAGTGATGTATGGTGCACAGATGTGTCTTGGGACTTTTGCTTAATTCAGAAGCCTGTTAAGGCCAACACATTTTCACACATGTTTTGTAGATTTTTCTAAGGCTACTCTTTAAACATTTGTAATGCATGTTTTCTTAACATGTACTAAGATAGTTGAACTACTTTGGTTGTTTTAGTACTTACATTGTTGAGAATGTGTTGTATTGGTTATCACCGTTGTCTCGTCCTTGTGGACTACTCTACATGACATTAGACATACATGTCTTGTTTACTAGTTATAACGACTGTCACATCAGTGTTGACTACTCTATTGGATGGTGTACGTGTTTTCCCTTGCACTTCTATTTTAAAAACTGCCGCGTCTGATGTGAAATATTCCTCTAGATGTTGGACAAACCCTTTCTGGTTCACATGTGTCTCTTCTTGGGAGGTAATACTACCTCTCATTTATGGGCTCACTTTAATCTCCCCCTTTGTAGTAAGAGAACCTAGACAAGAGTTACATTACACACTCACTAAGCACACTTACCTTGTTGTTTGAAGATACCAGTGTAACACTCTCATGTGTTAACAACCAGAGCCAAGGCAGATCACTAAATATATGGCAACCAGGCCTTTATACCGTATGGGACTCCTACACCAAACAATGTGAGGTCTATTTGGGACTTTATATCGGGGAGATCCCCTTGGTTGATGAATTTCTAGCACCATCAACAAAGCGATACTAGAAGAAGGGCCAAACGATAAGTTGTGCATGTAGAGTCTAGTTTGAATCTCTTATTTAAATGGTTCTTCCTGAAACCATAATCTCTAGATGTGTTTCAAAAAATCCCAACCGTACCATCATTGTGGAAGTGATTCATAACCTGTCCAAGTTGAAGTTCAATGGTGAGGGTGAACCACCTTTTCGTGTGCATGTGCTTCAGGTTATGACTCTTTGCCACCATCACCAAATAAAGTCTGAAGATGTCTGGGTTACACTACTCACCTTCACATTCGAAGGCTGCATTGAAAGTTGGTGTCATACATTACCCACTAATTCTATCAATTCATTCAATGAGCTTGCCGAGATGATGATGAAATCTTTCGATAAGTATAACCATCAAGATGTCTGTTAAAAAAATATGCCATTTAAGAATGGAGCCTAATGAATCTATTGAGGACTTTTCTGATTGGTTCCTTCACCTTGTTGCGAGATTCCTAACCAAATTTTGAACTTGTAGTTCTTGAGACAAGAGTTCAAAATCTTAGTTCATGTTTCCCAATATGGTAAACCTCCTTATTTCCCTTCTTCTTCAACTCTTGCAGATCATAAGGCACCTCCAAGTAGAGAGGAAGAGACCACTACCTCGTGTGTTCATTTTCCTCCTTTTCCGGTCCCAATTTGGTTGCCCCCTTGCAATGATCATGACGCTGAGAAATCTGCATAGCATGTCCCCCTCCCATCTTCTCACCCGCCTCCCGCCTCAATGGAGGAAATTCCAGAATGTCTTAGGAAGCCTGCAGCGAAGAATCACCCCTCCATTCCACAAGAGGACTTCACCATTCATAACTCATGGAAGTTTTGAATTAGATCTACATATTTTCCATCCTCTATCATCTACAAGCCATGACTCGTACCATGAATCGCTTGATCAATCTGATTTACTAGCCAGTTGTTCACATTCTCTTGATTCTCAAGTCTGCTCACTCAAATTGCAATCAGGTGTGGGGAAGTCATATTACACAGGCAGAGGAGTAGGAAGGTGATGACAATATCAATATTCCCTCCTTGTTTCAATTTTTTCTGCATCAGAACAATGATCTTCCATTCTTGAACGATCCTCAATTTGCTACCCTTGGTGGAGCATCCTATACAATCAATTCTTTTAATAAATCCCAAGCCTTGGGAAGTAGTCATCCTAATGATAATAACTCCATTTCCTTATGTCATGACAAATTCCCAAGCACATCATGTGATCTTTCGGTTTCTCATTCAAATCTAGAATGTGCTCTAATCAAAGAAGACATCAGTATCAAAACTTCCTATTCACCTCACTTCCTCCTTATGTCCTACCATTTGCAACACATATACATGCGGTGGAGATACTCCAAGCTCTTTTGTTTCTCCATTTGATGAATTATATCCTCAATTGACACAAGACGGTTAGGTTGTCCATGATAAAATTGAAAACAATCTAATCTCACAGGACTCTTCCTACCCCTCATCATCTCTTATGTTTCATGAAGACAACTTGTGAAATCATCTTGCTCATGCCATCTCACCAATTCATTTATCTTTGGACATACCATCAGAAGAGCCTCTTCAATTGAGCAATATGATTGTTGTTGAAATGTATGACAAAGATGGTTGCCATTCGAAGAGCATTTTTGAAATTAACAACAAAAACCACCCTCGATACATGCATGATCTAGTTCAAGCTTCAAAATGTGATTCTATAATTCTGGAAAGTTTCAGGACGTGCCAGGGAGTTGAGGCACTTCAACATCTGTTGATGGTTACGTCAAGGCTTCACAAAACTGGTAAGCCCCCTAAACCAAATTAGATCTGGTTTCTCATGCACAATCCATCTATCTGCATGGTTTCACTCAATCTAAATTCCTGTGTGAAAATTTTTTGGTATTCTAGGTGTGATCTTGCAAATTTTCAAAATTTCACTTATGACTGAATTCATGAATATGTTATAGTTCATTCGTCTTCATGAAAATCTCTCATGTCAAACTTAGGTTGGTAATGTGTGTCTCTCATGAAGTCATGGAATTGTGAAGTTGATCATCTCAAATACTATCTTTTCCTGCAATCATACTTATCGAATTTTCCCCCTTCACGTTCAGCTCCTCGGTCTTCTTGTGAATCTTTTACTGCAAATTTATCCTCTCATCACACCAGAAATCTCCCTGTGTGATGATGAGCTTAGAAGCTGTCACACAAATCAATGTCCTCCCCATTGACCATGCCTCAACTGTTTTCATGCATTCGCGGTGCTAGCATCCTTCTTAAACTCTTGTGATGATTACAATGCTTGCGCAATTGGTCACCAATTGCAGGAAGGTGGTCCTTCATATCTATCTCATAGATAAATTGGTTCCATTGTTTGGATCATTTGCAATATTGTTCAAATCGTTTTTTCTTTGTTCATTGCAAATTGGGAATCTGACGTCTCAACTAGGTCATCTGATCATTTCTCTATCTTCGGTGACTGTAATTCAGCTTATCATTTTCCCATAAGCACATTCGATGAAAGTTTATTTGTGCTCTCTGATCTTCATTTCTTAACATCTCTCTATTCAGATTTTCATCAAGCATGTGAGGCACTTCAGCCTTCGCTGATGGTTATGGAAGGTCCTCACTGTCTTGGCATGGCCGCCGGGGATGATCAAATCTATTTTTCTTTACAATATTCCATTCGTGATCCTGCTTCTCGAATAAAAAATTCATCTTTTCGGATATCACGAAGCTTTCAAGATGATCATTATGAATTTTACGATCCAATCACTGAATCATTGGAACAATCTTACTTAGAAAGCTCTGTTGCAGGCAACAGGTTTCAATCCCTCCTCGCACTTTCTAGGAAGCTCGGTGCAGACAAGGATGCACCCGCAATAGGCTTCTGAGGTTCATTGAAAAGTGGTATCTATCAAAGAGGTAAGCATGCGCATTGGGTAAAAGTAGTGGTTGTGACATGTCTTTATGCCCACAGGGAAGACTTTCCATCCCATGTGCAAATTTTTCAATTTTCCTTATTTTCTGTTGCACATCACTTTTTATCTGTTGTAATCGTTCGTATCTTTGTGGATGCAAGTTGGGAATAACTACTATGGTTTCACTAGAAATTTAATTACAAGTAACCCCAACTGTCTAGCTGTTAGAATAGGAGTAGGAGTTGTTTCATCTTAGTTTTCCTTTCCTTTCACTCATCTTGCACTCGTTCTTGGTAGTTTGTTCTGGTTTTCTTATTTTAGTTTTACACCATATCTACTTTAGTAATTTTGTTGTCTTGTCTTTTGATTTTGGTTTCCTCATTCCGTGTCTTCTTTATTTTTGCTTTGTTTCCTTCCTTGTTTAGTTTTCCGTTTGTTTTCACTACACGAATAAGTGGTGTGCCTGGACCTCAGTCCTGGCTTTTGAATGTGTATATGTCTGAATTTCAAAGAGTCTTGTGAAACTGTAGCCCTTGGCTAGTCCTGTGTTTATCATCCTTTGTCTTTGGTTGTAAATTTTGGCCAATGAAGTTTTGATGTAAAATACAATTTGTCTATAAGGAGGGCTTTGGTCCAACCATGAACTTGTGTCGAGTCTGGGAACACAGTTGCCTTTGAAATAACAAGACTTCCCTGGGTTGACAATTAATGTCACACTTTGTTGTTTAATTCAATAAGCAATTAAAGTGACCAACATTTTGGCGTCATTGTCGGGGAAGGTAATTATAGATTTTAAAAGTACTGATGATTTTCTTGTAGATATGCAGGATGCATGAGAGGACGCAAGAAAACTAATCCTACAGGTGGCAAGGGCAAAGGAAGAGGAGGAAGAAAAACTTTCATCGATGATATTGTTTCAAAAGATGATACATCCCAGAGGTTAAGGTCTCGGAGGCCACAGACTCAGCACTCTCTCCAAATGGACCATCAAACGAAGGAAGTAATGGGACCTGAAAGGATTATAGAAATAACAGAACATACCGAGGAACCAGTGGAGGAAGTTGAAGTACCAGTAGAAGTATTGAAATTGAAGAACCAATAGAAGATATTGAAGTTGAGGAACCAGATCAGGACATCGAGAGTCCAACGGAAAACACTGAAGACTAGGCAAGTGCATCAGGAAAGCAACCAATGGATGGAAATAATGAAGGAATCTTTGGTGGAGGACGTAGAGGTGAAGGAAGAGGTGAGAATTCTCTCTCCACCTTGGAATTCCCTATTGAGAAACTTCCCAGAGGTGTAACTCCTATGAAGAATATTCCACTCTCAGCCCTACCTAACTTCCATGGTTTATCCTCTGAAGACCCTGATGAGTTTCTTTTTGAGTTTGATATATTGTGCAGAAGTTATGATTATGTTAGTAATGCTCAAAAGTTAAAGTTGTTTCCAGCAACACTAAAAGGAAATGCACTAAGATGGTTTATGAGCTTGGGAGGTCATGTGATCACAACATGGGATCAGATGAAGGAGAAATTTCTGGCCAAGTACCAAGATTATTGCCAGACGAGAGAAAAAAGGGAGGAGTTATTCAAGATGGTTCAGAAGGAGGATGAAAATCTGGAGGACTTTGTGGAAAGACTCCAATATAATCTGCAGAGATCTGAGCACCCTGATGTAAGTAAATATATTCTGTTAGGGTCCCACCCTAACCCCCTTATTTATGTCATGGGATCACGTCATAGTCAAGAGTCAATAAAGCCCATATTAATATTTGTAAGTGGTTAACCCGCAATTAATGACGGGACCACAGTTAGTTGCAAATGGGCGGTAGTATTAGATAGATGGTATTAATAAAACCCATGGTATTGGCCCGTGGTATTGCATGTATGAGTCATATATAAAGGATAGAGACTCCCTGCAAGGAGTATCATGTCTTGTTTTTGTAATCGAGCTCTGCTCTATTGGAGGTTGCCCCCTCGAAGAGGCCTGTGAACATTTCTCTCTGAATAATAAAATCATTGCTATTTTGTGTTCTGGGTATCTTTTCTTCGCATATTCTGTGTTCTGGGTATCTTTTCTTTGCATATTCTGTGTTTGGGTATTACTTTGCAGGTTAAGAGCATAACAAGTGGTATCAGAGCACTTTCCAGGGCTCGGTGGGATCTCCAAATTTTAGCAAATGTGTTTTTGGCTAGAGACGTGTTCCGGCGTCTTTAAACCACGGGATCTGTCGTTAAGCGCATAAACCTGCGGATTTGGGGAGGCATGCACGCAGAAAATACAAGAGGTGGTCACGTCTGTTGGACTCCCTTGTAACCCCTGTGGGTACCCCTTCGAGTAGTAGCGCATTAGACAGAACCGCGCACGGACTGTCTTCCACGTACCCTCTGGGTATATAGGAAGCCCCCTAGCTCCCTTGAAACCTCGCCATAGATAAACCTTCGGTCGTCTTGTGGCTACAGTACACCGAGAACAGCACTCGGAGAGATTACTCGCCCATATGATAGGGTAGTCGGGTTGTACGGCTAAGGGTATGGTCAATCCTCCTTAGTTAGAGCCCTGAAACATTGGGCCGAGTACTACTGTCATACCCTTATGTATATTGCGATCTGTAGCACCTGACACTCCTCAAGACCATAGTTCCCTTTCTATCGGGGGATCACACATCATCTATTCCAGATCAGCAAGTGCAGCAGCAACAGACATTAGTCCCGCAGCTCCATCAGATCAGTAGCAGCAGTTGTTCCACCATTCAGATCTCTCAGATCCACCAGATCGGAGTAGTTGTGAAGGGTTCCTATACCTGGATATAATTTTCGCAGGACTTTTGGCGGCATTGACATTTTGAGGATTTGGCGACTGCAGTATTGATCCGGGGCGCTTATTGGTGACCTAGCCCATCAGAATCAGGACGACGAGCTGAGCAAGGTGGTACCATTCAATTTCTTAGAAAAAAAATTTGGCGGTCCCAATTTTTCATCAGGTTGGTGTATGGTAGAAACTCGCGCTCAAGCAATGGCCAATGAAAGGATAGACAAAATTGAAGACAAGGTGAACTCCATCCAATTTTCGGTGAACGAAATACAACATGAGATTAAAGGAATAAGTATCCAGATACAGAACGCAATGAAGGGCAAGGAGCCAGCCCACGAGGAGGCGAATAATGGTCATGAATACCATGAGGGTGAGTCTAGCCACTCTCCCCACGTCTGGCACACCCACCCACCACCCAGTCAGCGACCTCCCAAGTTGGATATGCATAAATTTGACGGTTCTCACACGTCCGCATGGCTAGCACAAATGGAGCAGTATTTCCAATTGAATCATATCATAGATGAGGGGACTAAGCTTATGGTGGGCACCATGTACTTGGACAATGAACGATGGCAATGGAAGGAATGGCATCAGCGTTGCAATGGACATTTTCAGAATTGGGCCCAATTTGCCAAAGCTCTTCGAAATTGCTTTGAACAGGAAGACTCTTTTTTGGGGCGTCTCACTAAGCTCCGACAGATGGGTACAGTGGAGGAATATATTACTGCTTTTGAAGCCTTAGCCTTCCGCACTAAGGGTCTCATAGATGAGTTCTACATGGAATGCTTATCAGCGGTCTTAAAGAAGCCATCAAAGCTCAGGTTCTACTCCACCACCCTCCCACATGGACAGAGGCTTGCCAGGTAGCTCGTAAGGTGGAACATGCATTAACAGCCCAATCTAGCCGCCCCAACTTCCCCGCTAAGGGTCGTCCCTCACAGGCTCCCAACACGACTCAGACACTTAAGATTCAAAAGGTGTCACCTGCGGAAATGGCCGAAAGAAGGAAGCAAGGACTATGTTACTACTGTGATGAAAAATATTCCCCGGGTCATAAATGCAAAGAGCACAAGTTTTTTCAAATAGATGCCACTGACTACAGCTCCACCGAGGAAGATCCACCACTTGAGGAACCGGAGGCGATCGAAGAAGATAACCAAAAGGAGATTGTATCTGATGAACCAATTATTTCGCTAAATGCATTGGCAGGAATTTCTTCCCCTCAAACTCTCAAAATCAGGGGTTTTCTTAAACATCGCCCAGTAGTAGTCTTGATTGATAGTGGAAGTACCCATAATTTCATGTATCAAAAGATCGCTGAAGCAGCACATTGTTTTGTCCAGGCAGTTTCTAACTTCCAAGTCTAGATTGCAGATGGGGGCACAATGAAATGTGAAGGTCGCTGTGAAAATGTCAAACTTCAAATGGGGGATTATCAATTGAAAACCCACATGTTTGCAATACACATGGGGGGTTGTGACATTGTCCTAGGCGCGGAATGGCTCCGCACTCTTGGGCCAATCACAATGGATTTCCAGGAGTTATATATGAGTTTTAAGCAGAACAACTCCACACATACCCTCCGTGGACTACAGGCGGGAGCCCCCTCTATCATCAGTTCGCATAGGATGGAAAAATTGTTAAAAAAGGGCCATCATGGAGTGGTAGCTCAATTTAATGCCATCCAGGTAGTCGACACCATGTCTCTGCCAATTCATCCTGAGATGCAACAGATTTTAAATAAACATTGGACGGTCTTTGACAAGCCTCATGAGCTTCCACCCTCGCGAGGGGAACATGATCATAGCATCACATTGGTTCCAGGGGACCAACCCCCAAATGTGCGGCCATACAGATATTCGTTCACCCAAAAGAATGAAATAGAAAAAATCATCAAGGAATTGTTGGAAGCAGGTGTCATTCGTCCCAGCATTAGTCCTTATTCATCCCCAGTGGTCATGGTCCTCAAGAAAGATGGGGAGTGGCGGATGTGTCCCGACTTCAAGGCCCTCAATAAGTTGACAGTCAAAGATAAATTTCCCATCCCGGTGGTTGACGATTTGCTGGACGAACTCAATGGGGCTCAATTCTTCACTAAGTTGGATCTTCGCTCAGGCTACCACCAAATTCGCATGAAGGAAGTCGACATTCCCAAGACGGCTTTCAGAACTCATGAAGGCCATTATGAGTTCCTAGTCATGCCATTTGGTCTCTGTAATGCCCCCTCTACTTTTCAGAGCCTTATGAATCACCTCCTCAAACCATATCTCAGAAAATTTGTCCTTGTCTTCTTTGATGACATCCTCATCTATAGTGGCACTTGGGCGGCACATCTTCAGCATGTAGATCTACTATTGCAACTGCTCCGCATGCATAAATTATTTGTCAAGATGTCTAAGTGTTCGTTTGGCATGGAAGAAGTTGAGTATTTGGGCCACATTGTGGGGCGTGAAGGTGTCAAGGTGGACCCCAAAAAGATTCAGGCAATGCAAGATTGGCCTCAACCTAAGACCTTGAAAAGCTTGAGAGGATTTTTGGGTCTCACAGGTTATTATCGTAAATTTGTCCGCAACTATGGCCGCATAGCGAAGCCCCTAACTCAACTCCTAAAGAAAAATTCCTTCTTCTGGAACGAGGAAGCACAACAGGCATTTACCGCTCTCAAAACCGCCATGTGTTCCACTCCCGTCTTAGCACTACCTGACTTCACCAAATCCTTTGTCATTGAATGTGATGCTTCGGGTACAGGTATTGGAGCGGTCTTAATGCAGGAAGGGTGACCATTGGCCTTCACCAGACAATAACTAAGTGGGAGGAATCTGGGCCAATCTACCTACGAGAAGGAAATGATGGCCATCTTACATGCAGTCGAGACCTGGCGACCTTACTTGTTGGGGCGACGTTTCCAAATCCGCACAGATCATCACAGTCTTAAATATTTTTTGGAGCAACGCCTATCTTCCCCACAACAAAATAAATGGTTAGCCAAAATGTTGGGATATGATTATGAGATCATTTACAAGAAAGGGAAAGACAACAGTGTAGCAGATGCATTGTCGCGCCAATTTGAGGAGGAAAGTACTCTGCTTGCAATTTCCCTCCCCATTCCAGACTAGATTGAAGAGGCTCGCAGAGAATGGTTTTCACATCCCGGGCTCTCCCAACTCATTTCTCAATTGCAGGTAGATCCTAATTCCAGCAAGGGCTACTCATGGCAGAATGATATTCTTCGCTACAAGGATAGAGTCGTAATATCACCAACATCCACCCTCAAAAGTCGCATTTTGGCAGAATTGCACTCATCTCCCATTGCAGGACATTCGGGCTTTCAGAAGACGTATGCTCGCACCCGAAGATCATTTTTTTGGACCGGCATGAAACAGGACATCCTTACTTTCGTAGCAGAATGTGACGTCTGTCAACGCCACAAAGGGGAAACCGTCAACACACCAGGCACATTACAACCATTGCCCATTCCGGCTTCAATTTGGACGGAGGTCTCCATGGATTTCATTACAGGTCTTCCAAAGTCTGGGAACAAGTCAGTCATTATGGTGGTTGTGGACCGACTGTCGAAGTATGCTCATTTCTGCGCCCTACCCCAACCGTTTACACCAACTTTAGTTGCTCAAACTTTCATGGATCGGATCTTCAAATTGCATGGCATGCCCACTTCTATTGTGTCCGACCGCGACCCGATCTTCACCAGTAATTTTTGGCAGGAAATCTTCAGAATACAAGGCACTCAACTCAAACTCAGTACTTCATATCATCTGCAAACAGATGGTCAAACCGAAGCCGTCAACAAATGTCTAGAAACCTACCTTAGGTGTTTCACTTCAGAAAAGCAACACCTTTGGGTACAGTGGTTACCTCTAGCTGAATGGTGGTATAACACCAACTATCATGCCACCACCAAAATGACTCCCTATGAAGCAGTCTATGGTCAACTTCCGCCTTCCCCTACTTCTTATCTCACGGGGTGCTCCAAAGTACAAGCCGTGGATCAACTCCTACAACATCGCGCAACCATGCTCGCCCATCTGTGCGAGAATCTTCATCAAGCTCAGAACCGTATGAAGCAACAGGCCGACCAACATCACTCAGAGCGCCAATTTCAAAAAGGGGATCAGGTCTTTTTGAGGCTGCAACCATATAAGCAAACATCACTCAAAGACAAGGGTTGTCAAAAGCTCTCTCCAAAATTCTACGGACCATACCAAGTACTTCAGCGAATTGGAGAAGTGGCTTACAAGTTGGCTTTGCCACCTACAGCAAAAATCCACCCAGTTTTCCATGTATCGTGCCTCAAGAAAGTGATTGGGAACAATTGCCGAGTTCAAACCAGTCTTCCTGAATTGGACGAAGAAGGGTCAATCTGGCTTCAACCTGAACAGGTTCTAGACACACGAGACAAGCACCTGCGCGGCCGCATGATTAAGGAGGTCCTCGTCAAATGGAAAGACACCACTCCGGAAGATGCAACTTGGGAACCAGCCACTATTCTTCAGCAGTTTCCGCAGCTTCAGCCTTGAGGACAAGGCTAGTCTTAAGGGGGAGGGCATGTTAGGGTCCCACCCTAAACCCCTTATTTATTTCATGGGATCACGTCATAGTCAAGAGTCAATAAAGCCCATATTAATATTTTTAAGCGATTAACCCGCAATTAATGACGGGACCACAGTTAATTGCAAATGGGCGGTAGTATTAGATAGATGGTAAATGGGCGGTGGTATTAGATAGATGGTATTAATAAAACCCACGATATTGGCCCGTGGTATTGCATGTATGAGTCATATATAAAGGATAGAGACTCCCTGCGAGGAGTATCGTGTCTTGTTTTTGTAATCGAGCTCTGCTCTATTGGAGGTTGCCCCCTCGAAGAGGCCTGTGAACATTTCTCTCTGAATAATAAAATCATTGCTATTATGTCTTCTGGGTATCTTTTCTTCGCATATTCTGTGTTCTGGGTATCTTTTCTTCGCATATTCTGTGTTTGGGTATTACTTTGCAGGTTAAGAGCATAACATATTCTTAGAACAATATTATTGAAAGGGGTAAGGGATGATTGTTTAGATATGTTAAATATGCTTGGTAAAGGGGATATATCTAAAGAATCGTATGATGAAATTGTTAACCTCTGCAAGAGGTGTTAAAGAGGAGATGCAAATAAATCAAAGAGTAGGGATAGTACTTATTCAAGGGTCCAGAAATCAACCAGTGGAGGAGCAACAAGAGCCGAAATAGGTAATATACTTGAGGAATTCAAGAATGAAATGTTAAGTTCTTTTGCTTCACAGATTGATACCTTGCAGGTTAAAAAGAAGTAGGTAGAGGCAGAAGATGCTTTGGCCATTTTCTGCCCTAAATGCAGAGAAAAACATCCATTGAGGGAATGCCCACTGGAAAATGTACTAATCTGTACTATTTGTGAAAAGGACCACGAAACTCAACAATGCCCCTCTTTACCAGGGATAAAGGAAACATTACAACCAACTGAGGAGGAAGCTGAAGCAGTTTATCTGCTGACACAAAGGAGGCAAGGCAACCATGAGGAAAAGGTACGAACTCTAGTATGCCATTTAATCGTTGGAATAATTATCCTTCCTTTAATCAAGCAAATTACCCACCCTTTAACCAAATGCAATACCCACCCTTTAATCAAATGAATTTCCCACCCATGCAGCAAACAAACCCTCCCTTTATAGACCCTACAATGTGGATTCGGTGGCTTCTACAGCAGTCTTATTTTAACCAATGGAACCCAAACTGGAGCTCAACAAACTCCATTCAAAAATCAATTTCCTCAATTCCAGCAACAACTTTCTCTCTCGTAAGGTACCCCACTGAATAATCAGACTATGAAGCCTCAGCTACCTGTACAACCGAACCCTAACCCTAACAATAATAAAGCTGTGCAAGTTATCGACATTCAGAACCTGCCTACATCTCCTGTGCAATGTAATGATATTCATTTACGATTTGGGAGAGTAGTCGAGCCAATTATAGACGATATTACCTCTTCCGACTCTGATAAAGAAGAGACAGAAAAGAGTAAATCATCTAATAAGGATGCTGAAACATTCAAGCCATCCTCTAATAAAATTGCTGAAACAATCAAGCCATCCTCTAATGGAACTGCTGAAACAACAGAACCACCATTCCCTGAGCATTTGGCTCTCACTAAGACACCTGAGCCGCCTGCTTCTAACCTTTTAGGGGAATTGCAGAATCTATATGTTAAAATTCCACTTTTACAAGCACTCAGAGATGTGCCAATCTATGCCAGAACTGTTAGAGACATTTGCATCAAGAAACCTGTTAGAAAGGCTAAAGATCCCCTTACAGTTCATGTGATGGAAGATCTAGCTGCTTTAATGTCAAGAAAATTTCCCCCTGTGAAATATGGTGACCCTGGTCACCCCATGGTCACAATTCAAGTTGGAAAAACTATTGTTTCACGAGTTCTGGTAGACCTAGGTGCTGCTATAAATATTATGACCCTTGAAATTGCACAGTTGTTACAGTTGAAAAATGTAATTAGAGAGACACCAACTATCCTTAAATTAGCTGATCGTTCCACAATCAAACCAGAGGGGGTTATTGAAGACCTGATTATTTCAGTTGAATCCTGGAATTACCCAGCTGACTTTGTTGTGTTACAGACTAAAGCAAAGTTGGGGGGGCATCCTCTGATCTTGGGGAGACCCTGGCTGGCTACAACAGATGCTTTTATCAGCTATAGATCAGGTTCAATGACAATTTCTAATGGATGTGAAACTAAGCAGCTTACGTTGTACCCTCATGCTACACCTATGATTAACAATGATGATTATGTATGGTTAGACTATGAGGATAATGATACTCAACCCATTTTGACCATTGGACAAGCCTTAACTCTTAAAGATACCACAAAGGATGAAGTAATTAGTAATTTTATTTGTGAACCTTCCTCAGTTACTTCTGAAGTGCATAATCAGTTAACTGCAATTCTGGATCCTGAAACACGGCAAAAGCTTAAATCTGAAAATTTACCTCAAACATCAACTGCTATTCCCTCTAAAAGAACAACAGTAGAAATTGAACCTGGCAAAACATTGAACATAAACCCCAATTTATCAGATGTTGAAACACAATAGCTAATGAAGTTGCTCCATGAGAACAAGGAAGCAT
Source organism: Pinus tabuliformis (assembly GCA_031772625.1). Classification (NCBI taxonomy): domain Eukaryota; kingdom Viridiplantae; phylum Streptophyta; class Pinopsida; order Pinales; family Pinaceae; genus Pinus; species Pinus tabuliformis. The sequence continues at coordinate 771,508,577 of CM062810.1, forward strand.
TCGCATGGGACTACACAGACATGAAGGGGATCTCTCCTGAACTATGTACTCACCATATCTATATTAAGGAGGGGACCTGACCATTCTGTCAACTCCAGTGGCGAATGAATCCCAATTTGAGGGAAATTGTTAAGGAAAAACTTCAAAAGTTTCTTGATGCAGGGTTTATATACCCCATATCTAACAGTGAATGGGTTTATCCGCTGGTAATAGTACTGAAGAAAAATGGGAAGTGGAGAGTGTGTGTAGATTATAGAGCCTTAAATAAAGCTACCTAAAAAGATAATTTCCCCTTTCCATTTATTGATCAGGTGTTGGACAGCTTGTCAGGTAAGAAATTCTTTTTCTTTTTAGATGGTTTTAGTGGATATAACCAAATTAGCATTGCACCTCAAGATCAAGACAAGACCACTTTTACTAGTCCTTGGGGGACTTTTGCTTATAGAGTTCTCCCCTTTGGACTATGTAATGCTCCAGTAATGTTTCAAAGAGAAGTAATAGGAATCTTTTCTGATATGCTTAATGATTCTTTGGAGATATTTATGGATGATTTCACTACCTATGGTGTGACTTTTGAAGCTGCGTTACAAAACTTTGATAAAGTACTTAAACGATGCATACAAGCTAATCTTTCCTTGAGTACGGAAAACTGTCATATGATGATGAACGAAGGAATTGTACTGGGACACTTCATTTCATTCCTTGGGATTCAAGTGGATCCATCTAAAGTACAGGTAATTCCGACCCTTCCTATTCCTAAAAAACAAACTGATGTAAGAATGTTTTTAGGACATGTTGGATATTACAAAAGATTTATCAAAAAATTTTCTAAAATAGTTTCTCCTTTGTTTGTGTTACTTATGAAAAATGCTGAATTTAAGTGGATTGATGCCTGTCAGAAAGAATTTGATGAACTTAAGCATCAGTTGTCTACAGATCCTATTTTGAGGGGACCTGATTGGGCACTTCCCTTTCATATATCCTCTGATGCTTCGAATACTGCAATTGGAGCTGTCTTGGGTCAAGAAGAAAACAATCTTCCTTATGCTATCTACTTCATTAGTAAGAATATGATCCTTGCTGAGCTTAATTACACAGTTACCGAGAAAGAATTTTTAGCAGTTATTTATGCTATTAATAAATTTCGACATTACATTACTGGTTATCCTACTTTTATTCATACTAACCACTCGGCTATCAAGTATTTAATGAATAAATCTGTTACAAATGCTCGAGTTACCAAGTGGTTATTGTTACTACAAGAATTTGATATTACAATTGTGGATCGACCAGGTAAAGAAAATGTAGTTGCTGATTTCCTTTCTCAGATAAAAACTGATGATAATACTCTAGTAGATGATTCTTTTCCTGATGAATATTTTTTTGCAGTATCTGCTCGCTCACCATGGTATGCAGACATTTCCAACTATCTGATTGCAGGGAAGCTACCATCACACCTATCACACCAGGAGAAAAGAAAGATCATTCAACAAAGTGCTAGGTATAGCTGGATAAGTGGGTGTCTTTTTCATACATGACTTGATGAGGAGATCCGAAGATGCATTAGAGAAGATGAGGTTTATGATATATTGAAGGCTTTTCATGATGACCCTTGTGGTGGGCATTTTGCTGATAAGAGAACATCACATAAAATTCTCAGGATGGGTTATTATTGGTCCTCACTTTTCAAGGATGCAAAGAAATATGTCAAGGCCTGCGGCAGTTGTCAAAGAATGGGCCAACCCAATCATAGAGATGAAATGCCTCTAAACCCTCAGGTAATACTTGAACCCTTTGAAAGATGGGCTCTAGATTTTGTAGGGCCCATCAATCCTCCATCCAACCAAAGAGTTTATATATTGGTTTGTATAGATTATATGACTAAATGGGTGGAAGCTAAAGCACTTATTAAAGCTAATGAAGAATCTGTTTTAACCTTTTTATTTGAAGAAATCTTCATTAGATGTGGGGTGCCTAGAGAACTAGTCATAGATGGAGGACATCCTTTCAATTCACATGGTTTTAAAGCTATGCTTCAAAAATATCATATCAGTCATAAAATGACTACACCTTACCACGCCCAAGCTAATGGTTAGGTGGAAAGTACAAATAAAGTCATAGAAGCTATTTTAACAAAAACTGTGAAGGAGAATAGGAAAGATTGGTCTTAAAGACTGCCTGAGGCATTATGGGCTTACAGAACTACTTGGAGGAACACTATAGGTTTTTCACCCTATGAATTGGTTTATGGTAAAAGTGTTGTTTTTCCTGTGGAATTTGAAATTAAAACTTTAAGAACTGCTTTAGCTGTTAACCTTGATTTGACTGATGCACAGACAACTAGGTTGCAGCAGCTGCAGGAATTGGATGAAAAAAGGTTGGATGCCATCCATCAAACAACTATGATTCAGCAGCAAAGAACCAGGTGGCATGACAAAACTATTAAGCATAAGCAGTTCCAAAAAGGTAATTGGGCTTTACTATATGATTCCAGGTTTGAAAATTTTCAAGGAAAACTACGAACAAGGTGGTTGGAACCTTACGAGATAGATACTATTTTTTCCAATGTAACAGTAAGGCTCCTAAAAATTGATGGTTCTATAACTCCATTGTTAGTAAATGGGTATCGGATTCGTCTGTACCAGCAACCAATTTCTAAGGAGGATTTTAAGGCCACTTGCATGGCAGATTCACATTATATCTTTTTGGGGGAGTCTCTTGCCCCTTATTGCACTTAATCTCTACATTATATATTCTTGTATTATTATTAGATTAGATTACTTAACTAATAATCCCTGTCAAGGGTTGCCATATTACAATTTATTTTGCAGGTCTTGGATTCGGAGGTTGGTTGAAGGATCAATTGCATTACAAACAGGATCAGGTTTTAGTTTGGGAAACATTTCCATTCCACTTCAATTCACAATTCACCCCCTCATACTACCTTTTAGCAACATTTTCCTATTCTTCTTTAACAACAACATCTATTTTTCTCATTGTTGAAACACCAGTTTTGACTGTTGCTGAAACACCAATATTTGCCCATTTTTCCTTGTTGCTGAAACACCAACTTTTCCCCATTCTATCCATTGCTGATACACCAATTTCTCCATTGTCGAAACACCAACTTTTTCCATCTTTCTGAAAAAGTGTCAATTTTCCTATTTTTTCGTAATTGAGGCATCAACTTCTCTAAAAAACGATCAATACATAACAATTTCCATTTGAGAGAATCAGCCATTCATCCTGATAATTGTGTTCCTTCACCATTACCTCCTGTGAATAGAGAAATCTTTTTATACAAATACCCTCATATATTATAACCCTTTCCCATAACCATTGGTGATCTACTAAATGACGAAAATATACTTTCAGCACAGCAATCGAAGGTAAAACGTGAGGTATTCATGTTTATGTGTAAATATTAAACTATAGTTAATGAAAAGATTCTGATATGATTGCCGAAATCGTCATACATTCAAAACCTATCATTTTAGCCATAGTTGGGGGGAATATCAAAATTTTGCAATCATTACCCGATATTCCAATCACCATCGTTTTTTATCACGACCGAGTCCCATCACCCCATCTCTTTCTTATTATGTCATAACCCCATTTGCAATATCTTACTCTGTCTTGGTTGTGGTAACTCGACTCTGTATTGTGCATTTTACTGAACTAGTAACTATGGGAAGTAACGCTGTTTGAAATGAACCTGGTTCAACGGCTCTACTGGAACCACACCCAGAAGCATATCAAATTTTTCTGCAAGCAGGCTGGGTGGACTACTTCCGAAGGCTCCAGGAATTTGATTCTCAACAAGTCCTGGAATTCGCACGTAATTTAAAGGAAGGTTATTCTACTGTTCGGGGAGTGCGAATTCCGGTAATAGAGGAGGATATAGTGCAGGTTTCAGGATTACCAGCCGATGGCATCCGTTGGTTCAGCCGTAAACACATCATTCTGAATGCACAGCAAGATTTTCTTCTACCTGGGGAGCAGGTCGAACCTAAAGGCAAGGGTGTTGCACTACATTCATTACCACCTCCATGGCCAAAGGTTGCAGAGTTTGTCAAGCACTACCTCACCTACAAAGGACGTTACCAGGTAGTGTACCAGCATGACTTTGTGTTGTTGAATCATTTAAGACATGGTTGTTTATTAAATATGCCATACTATCTGCTTGGGTGTCTAAAGAATATGTCACATTATTCCAAGGATGCAAAGTACCCACTCCTCTCCCTTACTCACCATCGCCTGGTTCAGCTTTTAATCCTGAGGGGCTTTGCCCTACAGAATCCTCCTCCCCTTAACAACCCACCCCAGGAAGCTGCTGAAGTTACTCAACCAGCAGCCGAAAACCCTCAAGAAACTACTGAAATTTCTCAAGCAGCGGCTGAAACTCCCCAAGTGAATGCTGAAAATCCCCAACCATCCGTGACAGTTAGTTCAATTGACCCCGCCATTGCATCAACCCCATCCCATAATTTACCTGGATCATCCACTCCCACTGTCCATATCCCCAGTGATGATTCAGATGACAACATTCCCTTGGCTAAGCTAAAAAGGAAAAGGAAAAGGCAAGAAACAGTTGTTCCTTCATCAAAAAGATGAACAAGGGCCTCAATTAAACAAGCTATTACCTTTGATGTCCCTCCTACCCCAGAGAAGGCCATCCATAAAAGAAAAACCATTGTTTTTCCTGCCTCCTTACCCCGAAGACGAAGGAGGACGTCTTCTGAAGTAGCAACAGAGACCCCCACCCCAAATTCCCCACCCATTATCTTAAAACCCCATACCCCACCAAACCCTGAATCCTTACCTTCCTTACCCTCTGGTACCGAAATGCAAAATGTCCAATATTTTGTGACATCATTCCTTTCAGAAGATGTAGATGCTCCACAAGAACCAGCTGCTAATTTATCAAAAGTAGACACCCAAGACGATGTACAGCATGTAGCTGTTACACAAGAACCAGCTACCGACTCAACAGGTGTTACACAAGAACCACCTGCTGAGGAGAAAAAGATAGACAACCTAGAGGTAGCTGCTCCACAAGAACCGGCTACTGACTCAACACCTACTGAGGAGCAAAACATAGACGACCTAGAGGTAGATGCCCCACAAGAACCAGCTACTGACTCAACAGGTGCTACACAAGAACCACGTGCCGAGGAATAAAAGATAGATGACCTAGAGGTAGCTACCCCACAAGAACCAGCTACTGACTCAACAGGTGTTGAGGAGCAAAATTTAGATGACCTAGAGGTAGCTGTCCCACAATAACCAGCTACTAGTCTAGCAGGTGCTACACAAGAACCACCTGCTGACGATCATGATCAGGAAACACATCAGGACATAGCAGTTACTGATTCAACAGGTGTTACATAAGAACCACCTGCTGATAAACAGGAAATGGATAATCAACATATAGTTGAATCAGCTACTGTCTCAACAAGTGTCACACAAGAACCACCTACTGATGACCATGACCAGGAAACAGAGCAAGACTTGGCTGCTACTAACTCAACAGTTGATATACAAGAGCCACCTGCCGATGAGAAAAGTGTAGATACCCAGGATACTGCACAAACTATAGCTACTACAGAAGAACTAGCCACTCAGTTGGTTGATATGCAAAATTTGCATGTTCAGGAGGATATAGCTGTTACAAAACTAGCTGATGGCCCAGCAGTTGTCACACAAGAACCACCTGCTGGAGATATAAATAATGAAACTGCCACCAAAAAACCATCCTCCCATCCTCTTGAACCAGCTACAGAGACTGCAATTGCTACAGAAGGCCCTGTCATGTTAGCTTCCCTTCAACAAGAGAATGAGTTTCTGAAAGCCGAGATTCAGGCTTATAAGAAGGAGTTAATAATAGCAAGGGAAGCTTATGAAAAAGAACTTAATCTGTATACTTTAGCTCAGGTAGCATCTGCAGCCGAGAAAAGTGCAGATAAGGATTGGTATGATGAATACATGTGCAGCCAATGTGGTGACCTCTATTCTCAAGCTGGTTATAAGGTAATCGAAGTCCCATTGCCTGGACCCACTCCTACATTTACTCCTATTGTAGTTAAAAAGGAACGCCCTACTGTTACACAAGAACCAGCGAGGCCTTCAAAGATTTCTGAAGAAGAAGAGAAACCGCAAGTACCCCAGCCTACCCTAGTTGTTAAAGCTGAGAATCCTGCACCAAAGTCTGCAAAGACGGTATTTACCCAGATTGAACCTTTGTGTGCAAAGACTATCTTCACTCAAACCTTAAGCATTCATGAACTCATATATGGAAGAAAGAGTATGCCCTGTCACAAGAAAAGGCATTACAGGAACATAAATCATTATGGCAGAATCATGTATATAGAAATTGGGAAGTCCTGGAACAGTTCCATGCACAGCAGAAGGAAAATAAAAAGTTAAAAACTAGACAGTCTCTTATCTTTGAGTTAGTTCAAAGACTTCTGGCTACCAAGAAACCATCATTTAATTATTCTGTGTTCCTAGCAGAATGCCTAGCATTCCTTCAGGTAAAAGCAGTCAGAGATGGACGACCTCACGAAGTGTCTACACCCCAGCAGTTTATTGAAACCTTTGCAGTAGCATCAGTCAGTGAACAGAATCTCTTATGTGAACTCTATCTCCATAATGATGCCATGCCGGAAGATAGAAAGCTTAATTTGATTCCTATGGCTGGCGACATTCAGATTAGAGCCTTGGTCTCTTTTATGGCCAATCAGCTCACGTGGCAAAATGCTTTTCTTTTAGCAAAACATAACGAAGAAAATCACCTTCTGTGGATCCGAGCTGAACCACAGAATGTTGTTGTTTTCATTGCTGAACATCATCGGGTCATAAGAGAACCAGGAATGACTGAGCATATCAAATAATTACAGGCAGCAGTGTTAGAGGAATGTCAACAGTATGTCAAAAAGAAGGGACCTCTTGCCATACAGGCAAACAATTTGTTCTGGGAACATTGCCCTAAGGAGAGAAGGGAATACCATCCCTTTAACCCTCTTAATCTTCATGCAGCAATTTCACGAGTGCCTAATTATGTTAAATGTGTTCAGCAGTGTGGCGAAAAATGGCTGGGTTATCATTTTCATTTCCCGCTTCTCTGGTTGCCAATACAACAATATAAGGCCTACTTCAAGGTGTCCAAAAAGGAGGAGCTTGCAGCATGGTAGAGATTACAGAGTGTCCAGGGCTTTAGAGATCCGACTGATAACACCTTCTATACTTACTGTATAAGTAATTTGCACTGTACATCCCAGTACTCCGATTCAGACTCAGAGTAAATGTTGCATGGGGACATGCAACTGCTTCAGTTGGGGGGGATGTTAGGACCTCATATTGTCCCTTTTTGACCATACATTTTGCCATGATATCATCCTTTTCAACTTACATTTAAAAGTCTTTGTTAGTGTTTTAACCCAATTATCTCAAAGGTATGTAATGATTCTTCTCATCACTATACGTTTAATTATTTAGCATATAATCACGACATCTTCATAGTTAATCTTTGAATTATTAAGTGCTGAACAGTTAAAGAATGATGTGCAGTCCGCGTTGCTGAAACAACCTGGAGACTATTTTTGTAGTTGCTGAAACAGTAAAAACGGCACGCGAATCTTGATGCTGAAACAGTTGGGATTTGCGTTCTAAATTTGACAGCAGCAAAGGAACCAGACTGATCACCGAGGAAGCTGTTACACTGGATGTAACGCTTATAATCTAAAGACAACATTACTGTAACAACATTTTGTTGATGGGAAATTGATTTCCCTATTTTTGTATAATGGGTTAAAACAATGTAAATCTTTTGTAATAGATGTCTCTTCTTTATAAAGAGGAGACATCTACATTAGAAGGGGATGAGCAGACTGTGGAAAAAGGCTTAGCTGAAGGAACAGGACTGGAATTCTTTTTGTAATATGACATATTGATGGATGAATAAAATTTTGTTCTAAACATCTTTTTCTAGTTCTTGTTTCTTGGGGAATCTTGTGAGAAGGACATGGCCCAGCTTCATCACAAGATTCACCCATTATATTTCTGCAGTGTGTCAAGTGTGTCTTTTATTCATGCCTTGTTAACAAGTACTGTTTCCTAAATATTGTTTATAATACCTTTTGCTGAAACTCCATTTCTTTCTCAATTGATTGTTGTGTTATTCAAAGTTAATTCATGAGCATTTCACTAGTGATTAAGTTACAGAGTGAATTGGAAAGCTAGTTAATCAGAGGCAGGTGTTGGAGATTCCCGCTCTAGGGATAGGGTCCTGACTTTTTGTTACAGCATAGCCATTGTTTTCCTTTGCAGATTGACTTCTTTTCATTATATGATTCTTTGAATGGAATTAAGCATTCTCTAGTTATCTGCAATAGAGTATAATTGATGTAATGCAGTGTGGAGCTTCAGTTTGTTAATTTAAGGCGTGATTTGTTTATACTACAACTTTTGTTGCTTTTAAAATTGAGTGCATATAGTACGCAGTTGCCTTTGAAATAACAAGACTTCCCTGGGTTGACAATTAATGTCGCACTTTGTTGTTTAATTCAATAAGCAATTAAAGTGACCAACAAGGGTGTAATGGACGAGTGATATTGTTGAAAATTTTTGTTGAATTTGTTGTTAGTATTGTTGCTACTATGGATGATCTGAATTGCAACGATGAAGAGAATATTGAATGACAGAGTCAGTACTGGGTATTATGAAAAAATAAAGTTGTTACAAGCTAGTATTTGACGTCTGTATATGGTTGATATTGGGGCTTATAGAATTTATTTAATATTTTTTCATAAAGAGTGTATTGTAGGATCATCTAGGGTTTTTGCTGCTTGTTGACATGTTGCGAAAAATTAGGGTTTTTGTTGTAGGGATATGTCATGAAGACCTTGCGCTAGTGAAGATATGTTGCAGAGATAGATTCTAGTGATATATTACTAATTAGAGGCTTTGGATACATTTTATGTTATAGAGATGATAGAGTGAATTGGTATGTTGTTTATAATTGGGTTAACTGTTTTCTAGAGATTGATCTTATTACTACTATGGCAAAGTTGCTCACCATTGAAATTGCCAAGGTATGGATCTTGATATGACATGGTTGCATGAGAATTATAATATTGATGTTTTCGGATATGTTGTAGAGGACATAGTAGGTTGATGTTGTTAGTGTGATGTATGGCAGAGTAAGGATAAAAGTTTGAGTGTGTTCAACTAGGGTTTGTATTGTTGAGCATAATCATGTATCATTGAGAATGATAGTGTATGGTTTAGTTGGTATACTATTGAGTATGTTGATGATTGGTATCTTTCATGAACATATCAATTATATGTTGTTGTTTCTGATGATAGAGATAAAATTGTTGTTGTTACAATTTGGTTCCAGGGTTTATGTCATTGAGATGAAATTGGTTATTGGTTTTTGATAACAAGGTATAGTTGTTGATGGAAAAAACTTTTGTATTGTTGACATTGTGTGTGCTACTGAGTAGAGAAGGTTTGATGTAGATATGGTTTATGGTACAATTGTTTTTATGTATAAATTTGATGGGAGTGGATCCATTTTGAAAATGGATGAAAGAAAGATCCATGGTGCTTAGGGGGTCAGTGCCTCCATCAAGTAAAGGCTTGCAAAATCAGGGAGTGGTTTCTTCCTTCATGTGGGTGCTTGAGAACAATTCAGGAGTCAATGCCTCCAGAGGATCAATGTCTACAAATAGATTTAGAAAGTTGGTGCTTCCAAGCAAGTGGGTGCTTCCAAATAGGTGGGTGCCTGCAAAATCATTTGGGGATTGGTGCCCCAAGCATATTGGTGTTTGTAAGTTTTTATGGGAGTTGGGGCTTCCATCAAGTCATAACCTAGAGTGAGTGGGTGTTTGCATGATTTTGAGGTCGATTCCTTGCAAGTTGGTGCCTGATGAAATGAAATATTATATCTAGGAAAAATAAGAAAAACGTTCGATGTTTTTTCTCCCAGAAGGGTTTCCTCCTTAAATATTTGTGTCACATGTGTATGATTTTCATGGTGATTTTGTATTGATTTTTTATGTTTCTTTTATGATCTGATGATGAATGGTGTAATGGTTAAAACTAGTAAAAATTGATTAATAAACCTTGATACGGATTCACCTCCCCCTCTCAGTATCAACCTAGTTTCCAAGAATTGGTATCAGAGCGAGGTTCCTTCAAGGGAAGCTTAACCTCTTGAAGGTAGATCATGGATAACCAAGAGTGGCTTATAGCGAATGGAGTATTGGTTTTGAATGGCTTAGAGTATCTATGTTGGAAGGTGTGGTTGAAAGCTTATTAATTGATTCATGATTTAATTATTTTGTTATCTACAAACTATGCAACAAAGGATGAATATAATGAAGAAGCCAATAGCATTTTATGAAGTGATTATCATATTGTGATTCACTTGAGGTGAGACATTGTCATACAATAAAAGAGATGATGGATATATGAAAAAGGAGGCTTACATTCATTAGAAAGGGTTGAATATCCTTGTTGCTCGGAAAATGGCAGTAATCTCAAGGAATATCCCCTAGTCATAAATTTTGTTGTTCAAGGTAAAAAGAAGAAAAATAAAAGGAAGAAGAAGGTTTCTCAAAGGAAATATGATTAGTAGATTTAAATCGATTCCCTTGGTGTGAAAATAGTTGACCATTAAGAAGAAATATATGGTTTAAAGAATGAGACGGAAGAATCAGGTAAGTTTTCCAATATGTTGAATTTTTTAAAATAAGAATAGTAGAAACCAATATTTTGAACTAATAATTACCACCTAATGACCTTCAAACAGTTTATCTAATGCTACTAATATCAATGAAAAATTATACACAAAATATTTCAATGGTAAATACAACATAAACAATAAAGATCATAAGGAGACAATAATGCGCAATAGAGACAACAAAATTTCCCTGGGAAACCCAAACTCAGGAGAAAATTCCAACAAATCTTCTTCTAGGAGAAGTTATTCTTTGGCAAGGTTTACAATTCCAAATTGTTTAGAAATTTGTGCCAAAAATCAAAGTCCAAACTTTAGTAAAATTTGTCCTCTATCTGCTCCCACATGTGGCTATTATAGAAGAGAGACAATGATGAGTGAGTGATAAAATTAAGTGTCACATCATGTATATATATACAAGTCAAATGGGTGCATTTACCCCAGGGTACACGTACATTCATGAGCTGGAGCAACTTGTCCTTTCTGAGCCTACATGAATCCCAAAAAAAAATTGATTTTTTATTTTTTATTTCATAAATCTTCTACGTTGTGTTAGGAGGCATATTGGAATGTGGGAATACCTCTTGATGCTACAAAAAATTCAACACTCCCTTATAGCAAGGGGGGTATTATCCTTGGCTGCAACAAGTTTTCCCTGGGCTAAAATTTCTCCTTCATAAGAAAAGTTCATGAGCGTACTATGTTGATGTATGTCTATAAATAACTTCATCATGGAGTAGGAAATGTGAGTATCCAGTGCCTTTTACCTCTAGAAAAAATCATTTATGGATCCTCAACTAAATGTATCAATCTCCTCTGGTCAAAGTCCTTTATGACCTAGCTAAGTCATTCTAGATTCTCAGGAGATAATCTTCCCTTATACCATTCACCCTTAGCCAAAATCATTTATGGCTCTTTAGGTGAATTACATCTATCTCCTCGGGTCAAAGTCCTTTATGACCTATTTAAGTCATTTTGGCTTCTAAGGAGAATAGCTTTCCAATCCCATAATTTCCCTGGGCCATTCACCTTGTTAAATTTTCTTAGGGCTACATTGTTCTTTGCTTTGATAATTGAATTTCTTCATTAACAAATTAATTTCACCCCATAACATCATTACATCATTCAGATTTACGTAATTATTCAACAGCATATGAAACTATGTAGAAAGGAAAACATCATCATCATTAATGTATAGGAACATAAAGGAACAATAGAAGAAAATCATTCACACATAGAGACACCAAGATTGGTTGGAGAACAGGTAAAAACCCACTATGGGGAAAGCCCTTTCACATTATTCTTCTTATTAGATTGTCATTGAATGATTCAGAAATAGAGAGTACAATGATCCATATCTCTATCTATGAAAATATCAAGCAAAAACAATTACAATATCCATGAAATGAACCCAAGAATTTTTCTACTCAAAATTCTAATTGTGAAGCCTTTGATGAATTTCCCCTATTTGTGGTCAACTTTCGAACACTGCAATCATTGAGAAAAATATTTGGACAATTTAAATTTCATCATTTAGGTCTCATTTTCATGGAGGAGGAGTCATGCATGCAACTGGGAATGTTCCAATCACTCCCTGGATCCTATAAGCTGGCGGGTGTAGTCTGCAACTGAGACTCAGAAACCCTAGATGTCGGTCACATGAAGGAGGTGCTGAGCTTGCGACTGAAAATCTTCAGTCACACGGATGAGATGGTTATCATGCAGATGTGGTTGATATATTTTTGTTTCATGGCTGTGACTGAGACCCAAAACCCTAAAGCAGAGACACGATATTCAGATCCTCCAATTTCATCTTCGAGCAAACCCATTCCTCCACAAACGTGCCTAAGACCTTTGTGAGCCAAAAACTAAGAAAGAGAATAGAAGAATTTCTAACGAAAATTTACAAATGAGTTTGAGGTCACTTGTATTTATAGCCTTCCAAGGATATCTAATTTTCTTTAGGGTCGACCTTATCAAATATGCACACATGGGCTTTTCTTCATAAGTACACTTTCCCTTATTTGATTTGAGTGATATTTAAGTCGATTTTGGTCCTCTCGAAAAGAGGAATTCAATGCAATCATTATCTCCAAAAAATGAGCTTCCAAAGTGGAATTTGATCGCAGTTTCATATTTTAACACTCCCTCTCAACTAGGGAGAATTCCACCCACATCATGTCGTGTGTATCCTATCATCCAATCATATCCAATCTCAAGTATCTCATCATCTCATATCATCTTGATTCATCTCTTGCTTATTCTTGTTTATCTCTTGATTGCCCCTTCTCATATGTTGAATATTATTGAATCTAAAAGAAGAAAAATTTATCATCAGAGGGGAGCCTCAACTACCACCATCTATTCATCAGGGAGCCATTTCTACCACCCGAAATCCCTGCCAGTAGGGAGCCCAATGCTACCCCCTGAGATCATCGGCAGGGAATCATATCTATGACCCACATCAAAATCGAAGAGATTAACTCAATTCGGAACAACATCGAAGAACATATTATCAAGGAGCACATCTCAAACTGGAACCATATCGGGGGGTATATCTCAACCAGAAAATCTCATGGGGGAGTTAAACATATATGACCCCATATCGAGAAATAGGTGATATAGGGGAGAAGATATCAACCCATCCCATTTCTCACTGATATTCCCAACATTGACCCTCAAGATTCATGTGGTAGAACACTTTCATCATAATCAGCTTGGGTTGTACACCCCCAAGTACACTCTCACCCCATTGACCATACGCGGAGTGGTAATCCAAAAAAGCTGAGCTTGTGGGTATGATGCCAACTAGGGTATACTCTACAAAGAGAAAGGTAAGGGAGAAACATCTCTAACCCTATGGGTAACAGATAGGGGAGCAACATATATGACAACATTTTCTAGAGATCCCTCAACCCCAGGTGCCCTCCATCTCAATTCCTCACCCTAGGAGCTCATACAGGGCGGAAGAGTCGACTCAATTTTCTTCATCAATGATTCTCTCTGTAGATCAACAACATATCATCGTGCTTATATATGGTAATCATCATGTCTTAATAGAAATTTTCTCATGTTCATATAGGACATCAAATCAAATATCATATTAGACAAATAATATATATATATATATATATATATATATATATATATATATCACAAAAAGGATACCATATTCATCCTCCCTCTTAAGTAGGTTTCAACTACAAGCCTAAGCTTGTTTCATACAACAACACTGTCTCAATGAAGATATCTCATTCCTAGCTATATACGGGATTCTTTGTCAAGCGGTTCCCACTCTTTGCCATCATATCTATCTATGTAATATCCAAAACCTTCTCAATCATCTCTCCAAAAATATTCTTCATCTTGCCTCATAGATAGTCATGCTAGAAACCATCGTACTCAACCTCAGCCTTGCTTAATGCTACAAACCTCACATCCAAAAACATCATGGCGTATATCTACTAAGCTAGCACTCAAATGTGCTCATCTCCTCAATAACGATACCAATCCTCATCGGTACATCCAAGTAGTTACATATCATAGGAAGAATATCTCAGACCAAAAATAGATCAGCCCATGCAAATATCTCGAAGGGTGCTTGGCGCCAACTCAATGTGTATGAAGCAGCTCAATTATGAATTCACTATATATATATATATATATATATATATATATATATATATATGAATGAGTTTTGGAACATTAATGCTTCAATCTTGATGATTTCCAAGTCAGATTCAACAATATTTCTTCATAACTCCTTGAAATTCAATCAGAGAGTCCAAGGATTTGCATTTCCACTTTCCAACAATTCTTTAATAGCTTTGCAATATAGTTTTTTTTTCCCAACAGAAATCGATTCACCATGTCATGATTCATTATTTTGAGATTCAGAAGCCAATTCCCTCTTACTTTGACCATGAGAGGCTCATTATCTGTCAAGAGTATATCAGTATGTAAAATCAAAATCATAGTCGTACCTTGGACCACTTTTGAAGTAGAGGTTTGGATCGACAGATCATCTTGGCTTCACTAGATAATTGTCAATGCATATCTATCAGGATTGGGGATCTTTCTTCATACAATGCTTTCTACAAGCATAACACTTGACCAGAGAAATATGTTTAGCCTTACACAAATCAATCAAATCAATTAAGTCAACTTATCAAATTTAAGATTCCAGATCAAAACTAATATCAAAAACATCAATATCGCAGTATCAATTCTTTAGAGCAAGTGACAGGTTGATCCGAATTTAAACAGGAACGCAATAAATTACAGAGATAACCATAAACACAGAGATGCGATAACCATAAAGAAAGATATGCAGTGGAAATAATACTTCATTTCATTACTGTAAAATACTGAAATATGCTTACAAATAGAAATGGAAATAACCCAGCTAGGGCGATGGTAGCTTGATTTAAACAGGAACGCAATAAATTACAGAGATAACCATAAACACAGAGATGCGATAACCATAAAGAAAGATATGCAGCCGAAATAATACTTCATTTCATTACTGTGAAATACTGAAATATGCTTTTACAAATAGAAATGGAAATAACCTAGCTAGGGCGATGGTAGCTTATCTCTGAGAAGAGATGTGTCGGCTACATGCCTCTGAACTGTTCTCCAAAAACTGTGTTACAATGAGGCTCGAGGGCCTATTTATTGTTGAGAAACAATGGAAAACCCTTCACATTCCAAAACCTAACCCTAGAAGATGAAACGCCAAATTGTGGGCCCCGTTTTTGGGTAAGTTGGTACATCAACTTCCCGGGGTCGCAAATTGGTCGTACTATCTCCGTTTGACATGCATGATAGCCCGTTGGAAAGATATCTCTGAGGACTACGACAGAAAAGACAATTTTTAGGAAACAAAATCACTGGCGGTGGATTTCCCAAAAAACGTCATTTAGGGCCTCAAAACGGCTCCGGAAGTTTAGGACCCGAAAAACTGCTAAAAATAGTAAACTATGCTATAATTAAGGAAACAGAAAAACTGAAAGAGACAGTTGTGGGGGTCCAAATGGGATAGGTGGGTGGCCACCAACATCCACCTGGATCATTCCTCCCGCCTTAGGAAGCAATGGTCCCCATTGCGTTGAGTTCCTCCCTGAGATGAGGAAGCTTCTGCAGATCTGGGTGTCTGGTGAGCTGTTCTGCAATCTCTGATGTGTCCAAAAATGGTGGGGAGCATGGTCGATGATGGTCCACATTGAACACTCGGTGCAAGCAAAGGAATGGAGGAATGTTGTGCTTCAAAGCATTGTTTCCCGTAGCCTTGTTACTAGTGTAAGGACCATGTCGAAGTGGTCTGAGTTTCTGATGGGTTCTGGTAAGGCGCTCCCTCTGTAAATGTAACCAAACTTTGTTGCCCACTTGAAACTTGTGTGGTACCCCTCCGAGTAAGGAGAAGTTGTTCCTGTGTTCTGTCACGACTGTATCCCTCTGTTTCTGCTACTGTGTGGAGGAACCCTTGGCGGGGGTCATGGATGTAGCAACGATCTTCCCCTTACTTTGGGAGCAAACCAGACAGAAAATAAATTTCCTAGTCTGTGAGATGAGCTTGCTGCCTTTCTTAGCAGTGATCAAAGAGGTGGCGGTAGGTGGGGCTACCTCCGGTATCCTGTAGAATGAATTATCCAAAGAAATGATGACAACACGAGGCCTTGACTCATACACAGCATGCCGCCTCCACAAGTATGGCTGGCCTAATAGTACATCACAAACATCCAGAGGTGTAACATCACACAATACCTCGTCTGTGAAGGGCTTGATGTTGTAGGGAAGGTGGCACTGCTGGCGAACTTTGAGATCTCGTCCTTTGTGAAGCCAACCGATACTGTACGGCTGTGGGTGTGGTGTAGTTGGTAGGCCCAACCGCTTCACGACCTTGTTGGGTCCCTATAATACTAGTGATTACCCCATTACTATTGCAAGTCACTGTGGGAGATTTCACATATCTCTTCCTTGGAGAATCCAATTTGGCTTAGACTTGTGGCATTGGAAAGAGGAAGCAGAAGGCTACTACAGGTAGCAATTTCAGAACTGGATGATCCGAAATTACAGAGATACATCAGATTCAATATCAGGCTTCTATAAAGTGAAAAAAGGTGTGTAGTTTTTTTTTAAATTTTTGTGTAAGCTTGGTTTAAAGGAATTCAAAGGGCATAGTAAAGCATTATTATCAGTAACTAATGCCCTGAGGAAAGAAAATGCAA
Organism: Pinus tabuliformis; assembly: GCA_031772625.1. NCBI lineage: Eukaryota > Viridiplantae > Streptophyta > Pinopsida > Pinales > Pinaceae > Pinus > Pinus tabuliformis. The sequence continues at coordinate 771,525,551 of CM062810.1, forward strand.
ACACCTAGTAAGGAACCTAAAAGCTCTAGCATGACTCATGAAGAAGAGGAAGAAATGCTACATGATATATCAAAATTACAAGAACAAATGCAACAAATGTCACGCTCACAAAAGCTAACAGAAGCTAAGATAAGTGGCGTGGAATCTAAGGTAAATGGTGTGGAATCTAAGATAAAGGGCATGGAAGCTAAGATGGATGATTTGAAGATAGATTTGAAGACAGACATGGAAGAATTGAAGAAGTTGCTACAAGAAAGGGTCACTAAGGGTGAAAAGGTAGTAAAGGAAACTCATGATGAGAACAAAAGAAATGTTAATCATGATTCCATAGACGCTAATGTTGGATCGAAGAATCACCATATTCCAAAAATCGATATGAGGAAGTTTGATGGCAAGGATCCCGCCACATGGATATTACAGATGGAGCAATTCTTCGATCTCAATAATGTGCAAAACGCACAAAAGGTACGTATGGCAACTGTATATTTAGAACCAAATCAGTTTGTATGGTATCAATGGCTTTTCTCTCGTAAAGAATTTATCACTTGGGAAATTTTTACGGAAGAATTGATAGCACATTATGAAGATACAAAAAGCAACACTTTTTTTAGCCAATTGATAAGTCTCAAACAAAAGGGTTCAGTAATGGAGCACATTGAGGAGTTCCAAAAATTGAACATAAGGGTAAAAGATATTCCAGAGGAGCATAGGATTGATGTGTTCATAGGGTCTTTAAAGGATAATATCCAACATGATGTTCACCTTTGGGAACCTGATTCATTAGAGAAGGCATTCAGGTTAGCAAGAAAAATGGAAAGCAAAATTATGGCAACCAGGAAGCATACCACTCACAACTATAAAGACGGAAGTGTTGTTGCCCCTAGTCTTCCACAACCTATAAGGTTGACACCACAACAATTGGAAGAAAAAAGAGCAAAAGGGCTTTGTTACAGTTGTGATAGAAAATACACTAAAGGTCATAAGTGTGCTGAGAAGAAATTATTCTACATAGATTGTGAAGAGGAAGAAGAAAAGGAAGAAGAAAGGTCAAAAGAAGAAGATATACTCCAAGAACAAAGCCTAGATGAAGAACAAATAAATCCAACCATATCTTGTAATGCATTGGCGGGAATTACCACTCCTCAAACCATCAAGATAGAAGGACAAATCAAGAAGAAAAAGGTAATAGTGTTGATTGATTCAGGAAGCACCCACAATTTTATTCATTGTAGGGTAGCAAAAGAATTGAATTGCTTCCTATATCCAGCACTAGAGTGTCAAGTGATGATTTCAAATGGAGGAACAATAAATTGCTCTGGAAAGTGCCATAATATCAAGCTATCCATGGGAGAATATGTATTGACTAGCCCAATGCTTTCCATTCCAATGGGAGGTGCTGATGTTGTACTAGGAGTCCAATGGCTACAATCCTTGGGTACAATAGCTTTTAATTTTCAAGAACTTTTCATCAAATTTTCTATGGAAGGAAAGGAAGTTGAATTAAGGGGTATTGCAAGGAAACCAGAAAATATAATCAGCTCTAATAGCATGACAAAGCTTCTAAGAAAGGAGCAAAGAGGTGTAATTGCACAATTATGTTCGCTAGATGTTTCCACATTGGAATCATCTATTTCTCCAGATCTCCAAAAAGTCCTGGACAATCATTCCAAGGTATTTGAGACTCCAAAAGGTCTCCCACCTATGCGTAGTCATGATCATGCTATTCATCTAATTCCAGGAAGTGTTCCTCCAAACATCAGGCCGTACAGATATCCCTATGTCCAAAAAAGTGAAATTGAACGTATGGTTGCAGAAATGCTAGAGGCTGGTATAATTCAACTGAGTCAAAGTTCTTTCTCAGCTCCAGTAGTATTGGTGCACAAGAAGGATGGATCATGGCGCATGTGTCCGGATTATAGGGAGCTCAACAAGCTCACTATTAAAGATAAGTTCCCCATTCCTGTTATTGATGAATTACTGGATGAATTGCATGGATCAAGTTACTTCACCAAGTTGGATCTTTGTTTGGGATATCATCAAATCAGAATGAAGATTGAAGACATTCCGAAAACGGCATTTAGAACTCATGAGGGTCATTATGAATTTTTGGTCATGCCTTTTGGCCTTACTAATGCACCTTCAACATTTCAAGGTTTGATGAATTCAATTTTCAAACCATTCCTTAGAAAATTTGTGTTAGTATTTTTTGATGATATACTAATCTATAGCAAGTCTTGGAAGGATCATGTTGAACATGTTGACAGGGTGCTACAACTATTGGAGGAGAAACAATTATATGCAAAAAGATCCAAATGTTTCTTTGGAGTCCAGGAGGTGGAATATTTGGGTCATATTGTATCTCATGAAGGAGTTAAGGTAGACCCTAGAAAAATTAAAGCCATTAAGGAATGGAAAATCCCCACATCCATAAAGCATCTGCGAGGATTTCTTGGGTTGACAGGGTATTATCGCAAGTTTGTTAAGAATTATGGGAGAATAGCAGCACCTTTAACAACATTATTGAAGAAAGATTCATTTTCATGGACTCGGGAAGCAACAAAGGCCTTTGAACATCTTAAAGAGGCAATGTGCCAAGCACCGGTCTTAGCTACACCGGACTTCACAAAAACCTTTATTGTGGAATGTGATGCTTCAGGAAATGGAATTGGTGCTGTTCTAATGCAAGATGAAAGACCCATTGCTTTTGAAAGTCGTCCAATCAAGGGAAAGTTTTTAAGCAAAGCTATTTATGAGAAGGAAATGTTGGCAATACTCCATGCACTTAAGAAATGGCGACCCTACCTAATGGGAAGACACTTCAAGGTAAAAACGGATCATGATAGCCTTAAATACTTTTTAGAACAAAGATTATCCTTTGAAGAGCAACAAAAGTGGGTCACAAAGATGTTGGGTTATGACTTTGAAATCATCTACAAAAAAGGGAAGCAAAATGTGGTGGCAGATGCACTCTCAAGAAAGGATGAGGATGTGGAAGCATTGTTGTGTGCCATTTCTATTATCCAACCAGATTGGATAAACGAAGCAAGGGAGGAATGGAAGAATGACGAAGAAGTGTGGGCACTTATTCGAAAGCTACAACAAGATTCCAGTACTTCTGATACATTTAGCTGGAAAAATGATTCGTTATGGTACAAAGATCGCTTATACCTCTGTAAGAATTCCCAGCTAAAACAAAAGATTCTTATGGAATTGCACACTTCTCCCTTAGGAGGGCACTCAGGATTTTTAAAAACTTACCACAGGGTTAAGAAGGAATTTTTTTGGGATGGCCTTAAATCAGATATTCAAAAGTTTGTGGCGGAATGTTTGGTTTGCCAGCAAAATAAAGTTGAAACAATTAAGACACCAGGTCTATTACAACATTTATCCATTCCAAGCCAACGTTGGGAGGAGGTTTCAATGGATTTTATCATAGGTTTACCCAAGTCTGAGGGAAAGAGTGTCATCATGGTGGTAGTTGACAGACTTACCAAGTATGCACACTTTTGTGCATTATCACATCCATTTAAAGCCAGTACAGTTTCTACTGCATTTATGGAAACAGTTCAAAAGCTACATGGAAAACCAAAGATTATTGTAAGTGACAGAGATCCCATTTTCATTGGAAATTTTTGGACAAAATTATTTTCTTGTCTTGGTACTCAGTTAGCTCATAGCTCATCTTATCATCCTATGATGGGCAAACTGAGATAGTAAACAAATGTTTGGAAGGATATCTTCGTTGCTTTGTATCTGATAAACAGACACAATGGGTCAAATGGTTTCCTCTGGTTGAATGGTGGTATAACACTTCCTTCCATACAGCAACAAAAATGACCCCATTTATGGCACTTTATGGGTATCAACCACCATCCATCACATCATACTTAAGAGAAAATTCTAAGGTTCAGGCAGTGGAACATCACATCGAACATCAACAACAAGTCCTCCAACTCTTAAAGGATAACCTCGTGTTGGCACAAAATAGAATGAAACAATAGGCAGATCAACATCGCAGTGAAAGAAGTTTTGATGTAGGTGATTGGGTATTCCTACGGCTACAACCATATAAGCAAATGTCCCTAAAGCAAGCTGAGAAGGATAATAAATTATCACCAAAGTATTATGGTCCGTACAAGGTGTTGCAAAAGATTGGTACTATGACATAAAAATTGGAGCTTCCTGCAACTTCTCGATTGCACCCAGTTTTCCATGTTTCATGTTTAAAGAAGGTTATAGGTGACAAGCTCCCAATTCAAACAATATTTCTAGAACTTGACAAGGAAGGAAAAATTATATTGGAACCGGAAGCAGTCACAGAAACAAGAACTCGACAGCTACGAAATCGATCAATTTCAGAGTATCTTATCAAGTGGAAGAACTTATCCGCTGAAGATTCCACATGGGAGGATGAGAATTTTATGCATAAGTATCAAGAACTAAAGCGTTGAGGACAACACTTTTTTGAAGGAGAGGGGCATGTTGGGTCCCTATAATACTAGTGATTACCCCATTACTATTGTAGTTATACCCCTTATTTATATTGTTGTGCCCCTGTTACCCCCATATTGTTATTTCTGTGCCCCATAGAATCCCTCTATTGTTATTTTTGTGGCTTTATATTATTATTGTTAGGTCGGCTAGATTATATTGTGACTCCTTAGACTCCTATATATAGAAAGGAGGTTTTGTCATTTGTATCATCCAAGAATTGTTCATTTATGTAATGTAAAGGAGGTTGCCCCCTCGAAGAGGCTGAATTCTAAGGCATTGATCTATCTTTTCATCTTTTCTTGAGCTGGTTTCATAACAAACCTCTACTGAAATGAGGTTCTTTTGGCTGCCACTATCGACAATGAATTGCAGCGGCGAACCCTTCACCCACATCTGTGAGTGGAAAAGACGTTCCCCCTCCTCTGGATCTTCGGGCTCATTTGTCTGGATCTTGGCAGTAGAAACAGTGGCACTGGGATCCGCATCAATGATCTGCTTCCCTTTGTCATTCCCCTTGTCGGGTTCTGACTCAGAGTCAGAACATGCATCTGATTCGGAAGCCTTCAACTCGGCCACCAGCGACTGCTTGGTCCGACACTCACTTGTGTTATGAGTGGGACTCTTGTGGAACTCACACCACTTTCCTGTGTCCTTCTTCGGCTTCATGGCATTGTTCTTTTCTTGCAGCTTCGACGGGTTGTCTTGGGTCACCCTGCCTTGGCTTTGTCCTTTGGGCTTCGGATTTGCAGATCCAAAGTCTCGCTTCTTCTGTTTGAACTTTTGCTCGATTTTGACAGCGTATCGGTATGCTGTGCCGAGTGAGGAGATGTTCAAGAACTCCATCTCTTCCTGGATGTATCTGTGTAGGCAGCGCGGTATTTGAGTACCAGATGCAGCTCAGAATCTTTGATACCCAATTGTGTGCGAAGGGTATGAAAAATGTTTGTGAACTCTGGCACATCTTGGTCTCGTCCCTGCCGCAGTGTGGTCCATTTGATGTATTTGTCCTCATAGCTTTTGACAGGGTAGTACTGCTCCTTGATGGCATCCCAAAAGTCATTCCAAGTGGGTGCGGCTGAAAACAGTGAGCCTGTACTTTCATCCTTCTGTTCGCAGTAGGTTTCCCACCAGTCCTTGACATGGGGGGCTGCTTTGAGAAGAGCGAAAACAATCTTTCCCCGACTTGAAAATTCATGAACAGAAAAATACCCATCGAGCAGATTTAACCATTTATCTATGGCATCTGCGTCTATTTGACCCTCGAAGATGGGGATTTCAAAATTAACTTGTACCTTAAACGGTGTGGCATTTCCAGAGTAGCTGTTGGAAGCCGATGCGTCGCCTCTAGGTAGTCGCTGAAGGGTTTGGGCAAAGCTGTCCATCATCGCGTTCCTTTGTTGCTCGAGGGCTTCTTCGAGCAAGATTTTGATAGGATCTCCTGCCCCCTCGTTTTTCTTCTCATCCGCCATGGGAGGTCGTCGAGATTTGTGAGGCTGGTCTTGCAAAGGTTTGACCAGTTCCAGACCTAACTCCTTATATCCCGACCTCGTTGGGGACATGCAAAGAAAAATAGAGAAAAAAGCAGACCGCTCTGATACCACTGATCCGGATTTAAACAGGAACGCAATAAATTATAGAGATAACCACAAACACAGAGATGCGATAACCATAAAGAAAGATATGCAGTGGAAATAATACTTCATTTCATTACTGTAAAATACTGAAATATGCTTACAAATAGAAATGGAAATAACCCAGCTAGGGCGATGGTAGCTTATCTCTGAGAAGAGATGTGTCGGCTACATGCCTCTGAACTATTCTCCAAAAGCTGTGTTACAATGAGGCTTGAGGGCCTATTTATTGTTGAGAAACAATGGAAAACCCTTCACATTCCAAAACCTAACCCTAGAAGATGAAACGCCAAATTGTGGGCCCCGTTTTTGGGTAAGTTGGTACATCAACTTCCCGGGGGTCGCGAATTGGTCGTACTATCTCCGTTTGACGTGTGTGATAGCCCATTGGAAAGATCTCTCCAAGGACTACGACGGAAAAGATGATTTTTAGGCAGAAAAATCGTTGGCAGTGGATTTCCCAAAAAACGTCGTTTAGGGCCTCAAAACGGCTCCGGAAGTTTAGGACCCGAAAAACTGCTAAAAATAGTAAACTGTGCTATAATTAAGGAAACAGAAAAACTGAAAGAGACAGTTGTGGGGGTCCAAATTGGATAGGTGGGTGGCCACCAACATCCACTTGGATCACAGGTAGAGCTTTCATGTCAACAAGATGTCATCAATTCATCCTCATGACCATAATATAAGTCACTATATGCAAATGCATACACCAAGAATAAGTCATGCAGGTTCCATCCATTTATTCTGAGATTCCTTCATACCGAATCAAAATTGTTTATACTTCAACCGATGTGTCACAACTAATTATGTTAACACAGAATACCAATATATCATTGAAAGTCACTATGACCATATAGCATTGTCATCAAGGAAAACCACCAATCGTCAAATTAATCATCAGGTCAAATCCTACATTTTCTATCACAGTGAGATCTGTGGCCCAAAAAATATCAAGTCAAATTTATAAATCATTATCAAGTATCATCTCAAAACTCCAAACACTGCTCATCTATATCAATCAGGAAAATCATGTCAAACTCTTGCAACTGTTATCAAACACTGTCATACACTAGAATCAATGTATAAATCACAATATGCATATCCCAGTTGTTATCACTCGGAATTTTCTCTAGAAGTTATTAGAAGAAAGAAAATGACCGAGGTAACCACAAACCAACTTTTGGGCATATGCTCTATCCAACCTATTCTCAGAGAGGGCTCTCTCTGTATGATCTAGCTTTGTTTTCTAGGATTTTAGGCTAGTTTTGAATGTTCAGGGGGTTTTTTATTTGTATTTGAGATTGGGTGGTGGGATTCATTAAAAAAATGGATAGAATGATGTCTCTAAACCATTGGGCTATGGAGTCAATAGAAGGGCATCAAAACTGGATCAACTCAATAAAGGGAATGTTCAAAGGGCAAGCTAGCAGAGTAAAGTGCAGGTCTTTGGGCCAGAGGGGTGAAATGGTCTTAACCAAGGTGAGAGAGAAATTAAGAATTCTCATAGCAGGATTTAAATGAGGAACAAAGGGTAATAGGAAACAAAGGGAAATAAAGAATCCTTTGCTATAGATTATAAAGAGACAACCTAAACTAAGGAGCAATTAAGAATTCCTTAACTTAGATATCAGTAGAAAACATGTATTTTCCTAACTGTTAAAATAGAGTGTAATTAAACAAATTCTGAGATAATACTCCAGTTATAGCATTCAGATTCATATATACATTAAAGATTGTGGAAAAACTTTAAGAAATATAACAACAACGTGAGAAAATACTTGTCTGCACTTCTATCAACACATGAATCCTTTGAAATATCTTGTCTTTAGTCATCAATCCAGCTTTCTGGGTCAATCAATGATCCAATAGCTTTACAGTCTTTTAATCAAGAAGTCTATAGAAATGTCTAAGAATCCACACTACATACTTCAAATTGTGAAGTATTTATACAAAAGTTTTATTACAAAATATCTCAAACTAACTTGAGATTTAATCTAGGAAATCAAAATATCTTCTTGCAAGAAGATAGAGACAACTAGTGAACTACTTTCATGCTATCCCATTTATTGTGGTACTGCTGGCCTTTATGGTTTGGTTTTAGCCCTTTATGCTCTTTTTTGTTTGGATCTTTCACGTTGGAGGCTTCATTTACGTCAGGCTTTCATCTGATACTCTTTAACACTAATACTCTTTCACCTTGATGACCTGTCTTTATCCTTTACTGTGTTTTTATTTTTACTGTACATTTTAACTGTATAGTGTGTATTTCAATAGTAAATTATTTAGTTTTTATGTGTATCAACATTTGGTAGTGGATATTGGTCAAGTTTTTGTATGTTTTATATGTTTGTCTTCTAACTGCATACTCTGTCTGGTTCCTATGTTTTGACAGTGAATGTCTCTGTGAATGATTTCTTCTCTATTCTGTGTATAATTGTTTTCTTCTTTTGAATGAAGGTTTTTGAATAGGTTTCCTGTCAAGTCTTGGAGTAAACAAGTTTTACGACTAGTATCAAAACTTTTTATCCAGGCTCTGGTCTTCTGCCAATTGCCTACAAAATTCAACAATTATTAAGAAAACACAGGTTGGCAGGAAAGACAATTGATGGCTTTATGGCACAGGGATGTCTGGGGAAGGAGTCGTGACAATGTTTTGAAAGTGATCCGAGGTTGAATTGTGTTGCATAGGTCCAAGGTGGCGCCAGGAGATTTTAATTGGTTTGAAACATGACAAAAGGCATGAAAACGAGGGTTTTCATGGTTTTAAGTTTTAACAAGAAACTTTTTAAATTTGGCGCGGAAATTCATATTATGAACAGTGATTGGTTTATCGGGTTGGCGAGGAGGTAGTATTTGAGGCCGTCACACCACTTATGAGGGTCGGGCGGTATTTGGGAGGGTTCACTCGATCTAGTCCAGCGCCTGACACATAGCCTTTGAGGTTCGGGGGAAATCCTCTTTATCGGGCAGGTAATGATCGGCCATCGGGCATGGCCAATATGGCTGTGGACCATTGGATGAGGGGGATGGTGATTGGATGGAAATCGGGCGAGGAAGTTGCCCGGGTGATAAAATCTTGGTCTTCGGGGGGGGCCAACGCTTTAAACTTTGGTGCTATGGGTTTACTTAAGACTTAATCAACGGTTAAAAATGATCGGGCGAGGCTTAATGAAGGTTTAACTTATCTTTGGATAAAGGTTGGGCAGGGCTTAATGAAAGTTTAACTTATCTTTGGGTAAAGGTCGGGTGTCAGGTGAGCCCGATATGGCTACGCATCATCGGATTTGGTGCAGATGATCGGATGGTAATCGGGTGGTGAAATACCATGGAAGAAATGAATTGAGGCTTGGGGGGAGGGGATGCGAAGGACTTTAATCACGGCGGATTGGGATTATTTAAAGTTAACGAGGGGATTTGCTTTTTTGGTCAAGATGAGGGTTAAATGTATAGTTTTTATTAAAACTAAGGGTTGGGGGTATTTAGTTTTGGGATTTAATTAATATATGTGAAAAGGTTTTATGGGATTTATATAATAAGGTTAAAAATTAATATGAAATGTGATGGGCAGAGTGGGTATATCCTTCAGCATAATGTAAAATGTAATATTTGCGCACTTTATTTACATACACTCAATAAGTAGGATAAGATGTTTTTGGGGGTTTTTTGAATGAAAAGGGATTTACATGGGGGTTTTCACTTTTCCTAGGCAAATGGTTTTTAACCTTAGGAAAAGGGGTTTTATTAGGGTAATGAAGGGGGAATGAATTTTATGAAGGGGATTCTAGCACTTGATGTCCATAAGTCATTAAGTCGAGGGTCCGGTCCCACCAAAAGTCAAAGAAATTATCTGAGCCTCTTTGACTTGAAGGATTTAAAATACTAGAACATACTTGTAGATAGGAAATTAGTAAGTAAGGGGAAAATGAATGAGGGGGAGTTAATTAAATCAACTTGCAAACCTTTGCTTTTTCCTTCATAGTTTATCATACATATTAGCACATATGTTTAAGCATGATGAATGTGTTTTGATCCAATCAACTTTGTAGTTCAGCAACCTTTCTTCTACTTACCCATTTCTTACCCTAACATGTTTTCTTCATTTCTTTGGGTGCATTTAGGCTAGAAAACCCTTATCTTATCTTTTCTTTTATAAAACAAACTATCTATTTCTAACCTTATATCATCCAATGGCTCAGATTAAGCATATGAGCTCCTTTTATTTTCTCTACCTATCTACGATCTGCCAAGATTAAACTGTTTGGTCAGATTTTATTCTCTAACTATAAACATAAAATTCAAAGCATGAAATAACCAAGATTAAACAGTTTGATTATCATGGATTGTGGCATGAATAATAATCTGCACACAATCATTATTATGCATAAAAGTAAATAGTAGTGGCATTTAGACTTGCACACTTTCATGGTCTATTTTTGTTTCCGGGGTTCATATATTTTCATTTTTTGACCTTCTCTTATTCTTTTTGTCCTTTGATTTTTCTTTTAGGACATACCCTCTTTACATTTTTTAATTTTTTATTATGGAAAACATTTGCAAAAAGCAAAGGTATGTACAATATTACACAGCTTAACCTTAGTCATTCAAAATTATGACTTCTATTGGTATAGGAACCTAACACCGATGATCTCCAATCACAAGTTTATTCAGCATATTCATATTATAGTAAAACATTCAAACTTCCTTGCCCATATAACTGTTTGTTGTCTACTCTGTTTCTGTAGGACTGACATCCTTCAGGTGTTCTTCTGATTTTATGCACAAAGCTTCATGATTGTGTCCTATAGGCATAGTCGCACCCATAGGCCTTCCTCCGAGCAGTTGAGAGGCTATAGTCGCACCCTTAAGCTTGCTTTTGTGTGACTGAGGCTTAGAGTAAGGGAAAAATATCTCTTCCTAGGTCATAACTTTGCTGCAGACCAACAATATCATAAATTTTTCTATTCATGCCAATAAATCATATTCCAACAATATAGATTCTTCTATACAAATAGTGGTGTTGATGGCACTAGACCCACTAATATTCATGGGATCTCCCCGATATTAAGTCCCAACTAGACCTCACACCATTTGGAGTAGCAGTCCCAATAGTGGGTGCTAATGTTATGCCTTGACTGCAAAAACACACAAAGTGAAGTATGCTAACTTTGGTGAGAGTAAATGTGTGACCCTGTGTGTTATCACAAAACCAGTACTAGGGACTGCAACCAAGCAAGGTCTCATGTAACTGTTTCAGACCATACTTTAGATTAGGAATTAGCCTTCCTAATCAGAGAGGGCTCTCTCATGACTCTTGACAAAATCCTTCAAACACTAGAGGGCTAACTCTTCACACCTTTATAAAAATATAGCTGGCTGGACATACATCAAATTAGTCTTCATTGGGCTATGGAGTCTCTCACAGTTAATAAACCAAATCACAGTCATCTCATAGAAGCCAAGGCTCTTTGCATCATCAAAGGTTCAAACATAATTTACCTAAATCAAAACCTGCTGAACATACAGGAAGTCAGAGCATTAACAAATGAATTCTGAGTGATGTTCAAACATGCTTCACCAAAACCCACAGCCTGTCAAGCACACAGGAAGTCAGAGCATATAATATGAATTCTGAGGGATTGTACCATAACAAGGCTGTAAAAAGAACATTAAGAAACTAAAACCACCATCACATTTGAACAAAAGGATGCATTGAGAATCTTGGGAAGAAAAAACTCTGTTTGCTATTACTGTAACAGTCCTTTCATAAGCTCTAAAACTCTGTTTTTGTATATACAATCCAACCCTTTTTACATCCTAACTTGGCCCATATATAGGCAAGCAAACTTCAACACCTCGAGCTTCCTCCTCCAGCATGAGGGGAGCCTCGAAGGTGGCAATTAACTCTTCCTACATGCTCTTAACTACTACATTAATTACAAACATCTGAACTAAAACTACACACAATCCTAATCCAACTAAAAAAAACTAATTTCATTCTCCTCGCAGACTTGATGCTTTCTTGGATGCTGGACAGCTGTATGATTTTCATTATGGCTAAGATATGTTAAGGGAACAATCACCGAGCAAGTTGGTCTCAGATGCTAGCTGTAAGACAACTTATTAATTGATGGAATTAATCACCCTATATCCACGGTCCCCTGTCTTCCACTCCTCTTTATCATTTAAAGACCATACTCCGAGTTCTTTAAACCTTTAATGACAACGCATAATACCACACCTTTCAAATGAACTGGAAACCTTATGAGCTGAACAGGTGTCTGCAGTTGCTAATTGGCTCTTGATATAATATGTTTTCCGTCATCCTAAAATATAGGAAACTTTTCCTGTCTGTCGGTCTTTGCTTTGCCTTACCATATTCAAATCTAAAAGAGCTTGTCTTTTATCCTTAATTGACTAGAATAGAGCGGACTGCCACATATTGAATGTGCTGTAGGTTATACTGATAGACAAGTATCTTTCTTTCAAGTTTCTCAGTCATCTCACCAGAGCATAGCTGTTATGCGTTTAAAATCATCACCTACAGCAGTTTCGTAGCGCGCTACGAAACTGCTGAGTGATTAAAAACACAGTCTTCTTCTCATAGCTAAATGATTGACAGTGTGTAGCTTCAATATCAACAAAGTCCGAACACTGACCATCTTTCTCATGTAACTATCCTGTTGTTTCAATATCTGCTTCCTGATGTATTAAATTGAAATCCGCATCAAACTCATGTTTGGCTCTGCCATCTGAAACTGTTTCCATTTCTGATTCCTTAAGCGCACAAAACAATGGCACATCCCGTACTCTGAATCGAGCACATCACCCCTGCTCAACACTAAGCCACCATACTGCAGAACCAAACGCCCCTTTGAATGGAATTATAACATATGCAACAATTATATTAATCCGACCTGCTAAATCCATTATAACGGCCATATTAGGAGAGAAGCAGCATTAAAACCAGCCTCAATTTTTATATTATCCTTGATTTCCGATGAGCAGGCCAGAGAAACACTGCTTCATGGATGAGCAGGCTACCACAGAAAATATGAACCAACGTTCCATGCTCTGTTTCGTTCTTCAAGATGGTGGACTCATAAAGCGATGGAGTAATTTTCAATACAAAGTTTTTATTTCATTAAGAGATTACAGTAATCTAATTTTCGAGTACTGTGCCACTCCTTTAAAATCTAACTGTGGTTTAAAGTCAACATTTAACTTCGTCGCCTCCTTCAAACAGATGATCCAGACCATGACTGCTTGCGCCTGCCCTCATGAAAAGAAAACGGGGAATGCCTGCGAGGAGAATGTCTGGCATCTTATGAACGAAAACGCGAACAAGACCACGAAACTTGCCTCTTTCTGGACCTTAACATGTGGTGATGATAAACCGTGTCTGCTTGAGCACACCCTCCTTTCATATTATGGAACCGTAACCAAACACCGACAGAACCATCTTCTCCGCCTTGCCGTCGACCTCCCTCAATTCTACAGCCTCCAGGGGATGCCATTCAATCTTTCACAGATGCCATTCACTAGTGCAGTCGTCTTTTAATCGACATCAATCAATAACCTTCCAGCTTTTGCGCCACGTCTCTATCCCAGTGTCACTAACCATGGCGGCCTTGTAGCATATAAAGCTACTCGACACTTGGCATTAATCACCGCATTTGAAAAGAGCACTTTCATGTCTTCAATATGTGTATTAATAATGAACCGACGTGCATTAAGGAGGTGCTGTGTATCCCAGTCTAAGAAAAACGTGATCCCCTGCAGAAATAATCACAACGCTGCCTATTTGTAACGTTGGCTGTAATTTCATATATTCCGCAAGCAGTATAGAACCTACAGGAGCAGAACGACCAATATGAAGCAGAACGTTTAATACAGCATTGGATGCGTTGGATTTGTCATGCCTCAACTCCCATAATAACTTCGGAAACAAATTGATAACTAAAGAAACAACATGCTTTTCACAAAACTGCTTTGAGTCTGCTAGCAGCATCTGACCCTCTAATGAATTCTCCTTGAATTAAAGAACTCTTTTAGTAGGAAGACAATTAATAACAACTCAATTTGTAACCTTCTTAATGCGGCATGAACAGGTAACCACAGCTCAAGCTACGTATCTGGTTCTTTAAGTCGATCTAATAATGCTTAAGCGGCCAATAAATGTTCTAAAATAACTGTCAACTTTGTCACTAAAGCAATAATATCTGGTTGCAAATGTTTTGAAGCCTTATCTAAAACAAAAGCAATTTTCTGAGTTGTGACCTCTGTCTCGGTTCTGGACCACCGTGGAGAACTACACCATCGAATACCTTGAGAGAATCTACAATCAATCCTAATAGCTCTTCAGATTGCTCTGGCGATTTTATCTCACATCTTGACAAAACTCACATGAATGATTTCCAACCTTTTGAAGTAGCTTTTCATCTCCTACAGCACGGCTGAGTTTGACATTCGTTGAATATTTGCCTGCGCTGTCTTCTGTAGAAATCAGTGTTGAAATTGTTGCTCCAAAGATTTTGAACGGGAGTTCCAAACACTTGGGTTGTACAGCAATCACTTTTACATCTTCTCCACAAGTTTTCGCCAAAACAGAAGACATGTTATACTCCTGATAGGTAATGAGGACACTGCTGCCACACAAGAAAACAATATTGAAGAACAAGGAATACAAAATAGTATTAACACTGGAATTGTCCAAATACTGGCATTGGGTAGAGCGATGGAGAGAGGGTGTATAAAAAGGTGGCCAAAGTTGCGAAATGGAGCACAGCTGACTAGCCAGAGAGGCCAGCACGCGCTTCTATTCCTTTCCGCTCAACACCTTTTGCCCTTTTTGGTAACCCTTTATTAATCACAAACACCTGAATGGTTTCAAAGACTTAAGGTGTTCTTGATATATAGGAGTAAAGTGGGGGATATGAGAATCTTTGTGTGCAGAGGAACAGACACAGAGTGCAAGAAAAAGCAATAAGAGCTATCAGGTCCTTCACATGAATTGCCCAAGCAACTTCATTGAATTGGTTGTAGACTTGCAGGTCTCTCCACATCATTATGGACATCCTTCACAATCACCCATGAGCCAGAATTCAGAGATAACTCCCTTAATGTACTTGATGCCAATCCCACAATAGCTGCATCATCATAGGGTGCCTCCTTGGACACACTGTCACTGCTCTCATCAACATCCCTGGAGGGAAGTAAAACTCTATACAATAGGCATGCTAGGATTCGGACCTTCACTTAGAACTCGAACCAATTCCCAATTTCGTAGCGCGCTACGAAACCACGCAAACAGGCAGCGCTGCGAAACTGCTAAAATAACTCAGGCGCTGCGAAAACACCCAATCTTTAAGCCAAGCTAAAAAGTTTTGACAACTGCATTTTCAGTGATAACACTGTGGAAAGTCAAGTGCAATACATGAAGGTTCCAACACTCGAAGGGAAAATGAAGTGTGACCCTTGAAATCCTTTAATAGTAAACAGCTTGAAAGGAACACACGAGCATAATGACATCACAAGATAATATGTGGAATAGTCCACAAGTTAATAGTGACAAATTTATACAAAAACACACATTCAACAAGATTCATACAAATGCAAACGAAATAATTCATAAGTATAAGTGTAAGTTAAATAACATACATTGCAAATACAACAAGAATAGTTCTACTATATTCAAAAAATATGTGTGAAAGTGTGTCGGCTCTAAGTTTTATTATAAGTGGAAGTTCCATTCATACATACACCATCGACGAACCACTAGCTCCAATAGTGAAACATTAAAGTCAAGAACACCTACTCCTCCAAAGAAGTATACTCGCTCTATGCTATGGAGAAGCTAAGGCTCTTGAATACTCCCAAGCTCCTTCTAAGCCTAAGCCTAGCCGAAATATTGGTTCCCAGAATCCCCTTACATGAGTTATGAGGTTCTATTTATAACAAGATGGGGTGAATCTTCAACTACCCTTTGTGACTTTTGGACTACCCTCATGACTCTTCAACTTCTTTACAAAATGACACATTGCATTACATCATGACTCTTAATATTCCAATATTGATGCTTGGAATTTCACTTACAACATAATTACAAATAATATTACAATTTACACTTGTACCCATATAAGAAAAAATATGGTAGAGACAACTTGACAGCCTAACAAGACAAAACACTATGATCCTTGAGTTTGGGGAAACTATATCTCAACAACTTCCACTTGATGTTTATTGATCACATATTGGTGCAAATCTCAGTAATATGTGATGACATCCCCAAACTGTGTAATGGTGTCTGGTTGGAAGTGGACTCTTTCCTCCATGGCATCCATGTACAATGATTTGGAACTAGTTTCAACCTCCTTCTGAAGCATGAGCAACATTGTTCTAATTTGGATAGGACCACCGATGTAGTTTTACATGTTCTGTCTGTTCAACCCCAAATCTTCCTTGGTGGCAATCTATCTTAGCTAATCCAAGTACTTTTTGATCTACTTCCTGACCTAGTTCCTGGGTTTAGGTTTAGTGAGTGAACCAACTGACTGGATCTTGTGTGAATTCACCAAGACATTCAAACGGTTGTGTAACCATACATAGGAGGCCTGAATACTACCAATGGAAGAGGCGAGATGCCTATTGTTCTGAATCAACATTCGAACCTTCGCTTTCTCCAGCTCTGCCTGTGGCTTCATTTTCTTTCCCAAGTTAAGTTGTGCCCCTTTGTATCGCATTGTCTATTCAATGCAAGAATGTGATGGCAGCTTGTATATTCGTGAGAGTTTTGACGAAGTCTTTTATCTACTGTTGCAAGCCATGTAAGCGTAAAAATACCTTATCTACAAAAATTAGATCCTCATAGAGGTCCTGCATTATCTCTCCAAATTTTGATACTTCAACCGGTATCGTTGTTCTCATCTCCTCCAAGTGGACCCTTCCAGAAGCTACATTTTGTGTTGTTGCGTGGAGCCTTTCCTAACAACCTATAAATCCTGTGCCAATTACTTATTCCTAGCCATCATATACTGAGTCTTTGATCTTGCTACACTAGTGAAGGCCAAGTTGTCTTCGGTAATGGCATTTGGATTCTTCCTAGTGTCCGCCACTATCACCCTTTCACTAATGAATGCAGGCGACGTGAGTCCATCAGGAAAATGCGTTATTTGTGTTTGCACAATATTCTTCTGTATTTCATAATATGGTAAATTGTACAAGCCCATTACCAAATCATCATTAAGAGGAAAAATTTCCCCTTCCTCGATTGGAGCTAACTCTGCAACTAGAGGTGGTGGAGATTGAACTATGACTTGCGGTTAGCTTAGCATCAGGTTTACATTTTCATTTTGTGGCTCCAATTCCTCCTCCATGTCAATGATCTCAATCATTTCTTCAATTTGTTGAGAAAGATCCTTGTCCTGCATCTGTCTCTCTTCTCCTTTACTACTTGTTGATTCTATTCTCGTTGTTCAGCTTGCTTCTATGTTATTTTTACTGTTATTTTGCATTGCCTTTATTTTTGTTCCTGATTTTTCTTCTCTTCCTCCATTTTTCTCCATTGTGCTTCTCTCTTCCTCCGTTATGCACTCTGCAACCTATGTTTCCTCTTTGCCTCACTTTTTAAAGATGCTTTCATAACAATAAGATCTTCTTTTATTTTGCAGCTTCTATCCTTTCCTGGACTATAAGTTGATGAAATCTACACATGGGAAGGTCGGATACCTATATGAAATCCTGTGTAATCTCGACTGCTGAACATTGATGTAAACCTGTCGGTCATCTAGATCTTATTTGAAGCTCCTTGCTAAAAATATTCCTTAAGCTTGTTCCATGTTAGATTTGAATCCTTTTCTACAAACAATTGAGTGTTCACATACACTAGCAAGTCCATTGGAATTTTCTCAATTTCTTCCCCAGTACTACTCTAAGTGGTATCATTTGAACCAGATCTCTTGGGTGTCATGCTAACAATGGATGCTAGAGAGAAGTTCTCAACAATTGTGGTACCTGTGGAACAGAAAAGACACTCATGGAAATCAAGCATTAGCTTTTGCAAATCTTACTTCAAAGCATGATCAAGCAACAAACTGGGAAACTAGTGAGAGTGGTTGTCTAGTTTCCATGAATATGTGAGGGGGGCTAGTTGTGGGCACTACACATTGTGAATTTCCACCAACCAAGGGTGAAACCTAAGGCTTGAGACTGTGCAATGCGCAGTTCATCCTGGGAAGAGACTGGGAGAGACTACGCAATGCGTAGTCTCAGTAGCCAAGGGTAGCAAACTAAGCCCTAGAACTATGTAGTACACAACTAGGCCAGCCTATACTACACACTGCACAGTCTCAGAGGCCAAGCTCTCAGCTTGAGCCTTAGGATTCCACAGTCCCTAGCTTGACAAGGTAAAAATTGGCCAAGGAAACTGCAAATATGCCTGGTGAAGGTGTGGGAAACAAGCATATCTAAGTGATGATGTGAGCTTGAGTGCGGATCTGAATAAGTACAGATGAATCAATGTGAATCAAGTGTAGAAACTTAACAAACATAAGGAAAAAAAAATATGCCAGGAGAGTTGTCGAAATGGCGACCATCGGTGCAAAAACAAGAAAATTGGTGCGACACTTGTGAAAGAAAAATGACAAACTGAAACAACACTTATACAAGCTAAAATATGTTGGAAAACTAGCAACCATGAAGAGTAACAAGTAGAACAACACTCACATAAGAGAAAAACAAAAGCGACAAAAAAAGCGGCAAAAGGTGATAAAATAAAAACTCACCCGGAAAAGCGATGATAACTCCACTGAAGGTTCCTTGATTTCCTCGGGAATGCTGGAGCTCCAAGATCAAATGCGAAAATGAGCTTTAGAGGCATTGATTAACTAGGTTTTAGAAAATTAGAGTTCATGACATGCATGCCTAAAATCAAGGAAATTGTGACACTTAACAGAAACTTCTAAAAATAGAAATGTTCCACCTTCAAGAAACTATTAATGGATCAGTTTTTTCTAGGGATTATTTTTCGCTTCTACAATTGTTTTTCTTTTTTGGGAAACTTTCCATGCACACTACTGGGAAAGATTGCACAATTCTAAGGAATTGGGAAACGTCCCGGCTCAGTACACTACAAAGTTTCTAAGCTCAGTGATGGATTGCACAATTTTTGGGCTTAGTATTAGGTTGCCTTCCGTGACTGTGCAGTTTCTGAGCTCGAGGCTAACTTCCAGTTAGGACTATGCAATTGAAATCATCAAGGTTGACTGCCCTCAAGGATTGCACAGTTTCTGGAGGCAAGCCTAGAATTGCTATAAGGATAGGCTAGGAGGTTAGCTTGTGACTTAGAAAGATTGGCTAAGTGTAAAAATGAGAAAACACAAGAACAGATGAAAATAATTAGTCTTAATCAAATCATGAATACTTGATGAAAACATAAGGTAAGTTGCTGTGAATAGGAAGGAAGACTCCAAAATCAAACCATAGGTGGTAAAATTTTGGAGGGTGGTTGTAGCTGCTACAACAAGTGAAAATGATAATAGGAGTAGGGATCTTATAGGGATATTCTCCCTCTAAATGGGAATCCACTTTAGTCATCTTCATTCAAATCATCAATCTGTTTATAAGACTATCATGCATCAATAAATTTGTTATATCATAAATTCAAACATATAACATGCTAGGATCATCTATTTCATCAATACATCATGAAATCAATATTTCATCAAGGGTTAGAGTCAAATAGCTAATAGGAGTATACTTCAAGAATCATGATCACAACATTATTTCTTCAATCAAGTCAGGGCATTGAGCTTTACGATATTCCATAGTTAATAAGCACATAAAAACATAACCACGGTCAAAATATACTAAATATGAATCTCATTGTTACACTTCTATTATCATGGCTATCATGCTTTTCACAAACAATATAAATAGTGTCAAGTTACCATCTATTAGAATCAAAGTGATATCCTTCTTTATGGGATCAAGATATTCAAAATGATATATGTTAGCCTCAAAATGATATATGTTAGCCAAACATCTAGTATACCACTATATCAAAGATCAATATTAAGTAGCTTCATAGAATCAAGAAGTTCATCATGTCTAAAAGGTAAGATACTTGTTTACTACCAAGTGCACCATTTCATTATAAGAACCATGAATCCAAATCACTTTCATATGCATGAACCATTTGTGAAGGAGACATTCTCATCATACCTTAGGGCTTACCTTGTCATCAATATTGCAGCTAAAACATAACACCATACATACCTTGTAGTGTTTAGATACATGTGCACCTTCTTAGCTAGTAGCACTTTGTCACCTTTTCATTAGGTGCCTCTTTACTTTTTCCAACGCTAGTTCTTCTCTTCCTGCACTAGCCATGATCCTCAAGAGGGATCCACTTATCACAACTCATCAGGAGGTTAGAAGCATCCAAATACTCAAATATACATGCAGGAAGCATAAGTAATAATCAAGGCAATAATTAGATCCATAAGTCTAAACAAAAGTAAGGACATAAAGGGGCATCATAAATTGAAAAATACTTATCTTCAATGGGAGGTGATCATCTCTCTCTTAAACCAGCCTTCAATAGTCATCACTGTCCATTTTCTATATGAAAATGTTGCCTCCACTATTTAAATCAACTTTACCAACAACCATGTCTACTAATGACTATCCCATCTAGGGCTTCATTAAATCTGTCACAAGTGCTTAAGAATCTTCATATTGACCATGCTAGGGTTTATAGATTTTATATCTCACATATTTTTCCATAAAGCATGGTTTCTCCCTAACCTTATAGTATCCATCAAATCCTAATAACCAAATTTACTAGGGTTTCCTTCATACCCTAGAATTCTTTTAAGTCTCATTTATTCTTTCTTGCATCCTTTAGAGGTGTCTTCATACGGGTGATCTCCATGACTTTTCTTCAGCCCAACTCTGAAACCATGTTAATTTTTCTTAGGAATATATTGTTCTTTTCTTTGATACTTGAATTTCTTCATTAACACATTAATTTCACCCCATAACATCATTACACTATTCATATTTACATCATTGTTCAACAACATATGTAACTATGTATAAATAACAATATCGTCATCATCAATGTAGCGGAACATAAAGGAACAATATAAGAAAAATATTTACACATAGAGACACCAGGATTTTTCGGAGACCAGGGAAAAACCCACCATGGGGAAAACCTTTCAAATCCTTCTTCTTATTAGATTGTCATTGAATGATTTAGAAAAAGGGAGTACAATGATCCATATATTTATCTATGTAAATATCCAGCAAAAATAACTACAATATCCATGAAATGAACCCAACAATGTTTCTACTCAAAATTCTAATTCTAAAGCTTGTAATGAACTATCCCTATCTGCACTCAATTTCTAAACACTATGGTCACTGAGAAAAGTCTTTGAACAACTGAAATTTTATCATTTAGGTCCTGATTGCATGGAGGAGGAGCCATGTGTGTGACTGGGAATGTTTTGGTCTCTCCCTAGAGCCTATAAGCTACTAACTGCATTCTGCAACTGAGACTCAAAATCCCTAGATGTCAGCTGCATGGAAGAGGCATTAAGTTTGTGACTGAAAATCTTCAGTCACACAGATGAGATGGTTATCATGGGACAGTGGTCAAGTTCTTCCTATTTCATGCCTGCGACTAAGTCCCAAAACCATAAAAGAGAGATGCGAGCTTCGAACTCTACAATTTAATCTTCGAGCGAACCCATTCCTCTGTGGACGTGCATCAGACCTATTTGAGCCAAAAAACAAGAAAGAGAATAGAAGAATTTCTCATTATTATTTCCAAATGAGGTTGAAGTCACTTGTATTTATAGCCTTCCAAGGGTGTCCAATTTCCTTTAAGATCAATCTTATCAAATATGCACATGTGGGATTTTCCTCATAAAAACACTTTCCCTTATCTGATTTGAGTGATATTTAGGTAAATTTTAGTCCTTTAGAAAATATGAATCCAATGCAATCATTATCTCCCTCAAATGAGCTATCCAAAGTGGAATTTTATTGCAATTTCATATTTTAACACACCTCTGGTCAAATTCATTTATGACCTAGTCGTGTCCTTCTGGCTTCTCTAGTGAATGTATCCATATCCCCTGGTCAAAGTCCTTTATGAACCAACCAAAGTCCTTTATGGCTTCAAGATATGGTCACCCTTGACCCTGCAAAGACATCAACATTCCCTCTCAATAAGGGAGACATTTTGCATCACGACAAGCTTGTCTCTGAAGTATATAAAGTTCATTCTGTACAGAGGCTTGGTGAGAATGTCAACAATATGCTTGTCTATGGATATTTACAAAAGCTCCACTTCTCCTAATGCACCATGTCTTAGATGAAGTGACCTAGTCAAATAGTCCTACAAGAAGCTTCTAAAGCCAATCTGCTTCACGTTTTGTGACGCTGGTTTCAGTATACTCTACTTCTGTTGTCTTGAGTGCAACAAAAATATTCTTTCTACTAAACCAAGATATCATAGCCAACCCCAAGCTAAAGAAACACACCTGAGGTTCTTCTTTTTTCCTTTGCACTTCTTGCTCAATATAAATTTGTATATTCTTGTAGCCTTACTTCACCACCTAATACATATCTCAAACCATATCCAACTATACCACGTAAGTACATCAACACATGCTTTGTTGTAACCCAATGTACATGCGTCATCTCCACCATAAAATGGCTTAGGGTGCTCACTACAAAGAAAAATTTTGGCCTGGTGTTACCCATAGTACATCAAGGATCCAATAAAATGCCTATATATTGTGAGATTCACCAAATTTGAATCTCTAATCCCATGAAAAAGTGTATCTGGCCAAAATCCTTCATTTCAATCTTCAAGGTCAACTCCGTCTAGCATTAAACCAAGTCTTCATGTGTTAGTCTTGGCTAGTCCCTCTGTCACAAAAGAAAATATTCCTGCCACTTCTACTCCCTCTGTCATGTAAGCAAGTCCTTCTACTATTTGACATGGTATCCTCAAAGAAGGCATACTACTCCTAGATACCTTATTTCTTTAAGCATCTTGACAATCTCAACCTGTGACATTCTCTAGGAAAGGTATTCCTGTTCTACCTGACTATTTTCTCCCTTGGTACTTGAAGCTCTTCCAGTCATATGGCATGATCCTGGATGTTTGTACAATTTTTCTCTCTTGAATGCCAATTACTCTTTTTGAGTTTATGCTCGAACCCTTAGGTCATACAAGAACCTATCTATAAGAGAATATAGAAAAAAAAATCCATGTACTCCCTCTTATTGGGAGAAAACTCTTGCCAAAACGTTTGCTTCATCCTTCTTGATGCTACTATTTACTACCATAATCATTTCCTTAACAACCTTCACAATATACTTGCAAACCTCATTTAGGAGGCCATGGAAGAAAAAAAATTAACTAAGAAAAAAAATACAAAGGCAAGAGGCTCACCAAGGTAAATAACAATAATCAAGGGAGAAATATATGAAGTACTTATCTCTTGATTAAGGAATGAATATCTTAGTGTTGTAGGGAATTGTCAACTTCCTCTTGATCCCTTTCTCCTTAATGAAGTCCATATCCAATATCATCAATCTTAGATTCCTTTATTTCTTCATCCAACTCCATTTGTATTCAGTACTCCAAGTTTTCATCTCTCAAACCCTAGGACTTTCTACTCTTGTACCATGTTGTCCTTTGCCTCCAATGTTCACATAACGATGAAATACTTTTGCTTGCTATCAACTTTCTTCCCACCTGGAAAACTCCTTGATCATATTCTTAAGTCCGATCTTATCCCTTCAGCCCACACACTCCTAGATATAACAATTCCACAATCCTAATATGACTCAACCAACCCTCCTTAGCAAGAATTACCTTGTTATTAGCTCTCTCCTTTAGCTAAAAAACTTCCTTGTAGCCCTTTAGTCCTTTGCTAGATTTCTGTCTAGCCCTTGTCTAGGCCACAACCACCTCTAATCTATCCTTGACTAGCCTTAGTCCTAATCTTGAGGGTCTTGGCCCTGCTGCAAAATCTTCATGTAACTTATACTAAACTATGGTAGGTCATAACAAGCATTTCTATACCCTCAGCTAGCAACCTTCAGCTCTCCAATCAATTTTTTTCTCCACTTACGGGTTGTTGGAAAATATTGGTGGGGGGGGGGGGGGTGTGAATTACTATTCCTTAGCAATTAGCACTTTTAAATATTTTCAAAGCATTAGTTAATATTCAATTATTAGTAACCTTTATGCAGTAATAACAGTAAATAAAAGAACCTAGGAGGCACAAAGAATTTAGGTGGAAAACCCCCTCCGGGTCAAAAACCACCGAATGCTTTACTAATAAATTCTTTAATATTCAACCCCAAATGAAATGAAAGCAACAACTTCCTAGAATTCTATAAAAGCATTCTTCTCCAGCTCCCACTGGATGGATGCTCCAATGCCCAAGATTCTTCAGTAGTCAACTGAACGGATGCCTCAACACCCAATGAGCTACAACTCACCCTAGCACCACCCTAGCACCCTAAAGTTTTCACAGGCTTGAACCTGTTGGTGACTTCATGCACCAGCCTAGCACCACCCTACCACCCTGTAGAAGAATAAAATAAGAATGGACTCTCGTACTAGGGAAAATGTTCCACTTTACAATGATATAGAATGATGTAGAAGAAGAAGACACACTAGACCATAACCCCAACTATGAAACAACCACCTAATGATGATCCTAGACCTCCCAACACTGCCTCTTCAACTCTTGGCAGACAGACACTTGTACAACTTTCACAATGATGCTTTTACAATGACTCTGTATAATGATACTTTTACAATGTTTGTATGCAGTGCTTCCCACTTGAAGGCTTCATATCGTGAACTTCTTGCTGTTGTTCTGCACCTCGATTGCTGCTCTTGTCATGCTACCCTTTCTCACTCTTCAGAACATTAGATTATGAATTGATTCTTCTCTTGATGAATATATAATACCTGCAAAAAGTCTTCAAGGAAATACCCATGACATGATAATAGCAAAACTTACCTCATCCTGCAGAGCATATGTCAGTGCTAAACAAAAACAAAAAATTAGAATACAAATAACCTAATGTAATTAAGAAATGAACATGCATATACAGAAGATACTTACCTAAATCTTACCTCTCGTGCATCATTTTGCTACACCTTGCTCTTTACTGCCCTAGAAAGTCTGGTCCTTTGCACCCCTTGACAACACTTGATCTAGTTTTTCTCACCTTCTAGGAGCATGATATTTAATCTGATGTATCTCTGTGATTTCAGATCCCCAATATGTGATATTCAGTCCTGTAGTATCCCTCTAAGTCTTCTTTCCAATACCACAGGTCTGACCCGATTTGGACTCTTCAAGGCAAAGTTATGCCCAATCTCTCACAATGACCGAATTATAGACTAGTTCAGTAGAGCAAACTTGTACGGAATGCCACATGTCACCATTTCCTCCTTGATCTCTAAAATTTATCCATGGAAAACTAAAGTCCATGCAATATCCTCCTTTTTTTACAGAATTCCAATCTTCTTCTCAGAGAGAGAGTTATGACGATCTTCCCAAGGTCACTTCCTTGAGATGAAATTTGGGAGCCTACAAAAACCCTAACTTCCATAGAACATATCTCCAAAAATATAGCTAACCAAGATCTGAAATTCAGTCACGACGTTTATCAGGATTTTGAATCAAATGGGTTTTCATTTCCGAATCTAAGACTTCTCAAAAATGAAGTTCTAGAAAAACTTCCAAGATCACAGCATTTGGAGGATATATGAGATTTGTTTTTATAGAGTTGATTGGGGCTTCTATAGAGAATGTTGGAGGGATTTTAGGAGCTTAAAAAATTATTAATTATTAACTATTCAATGACCAAAACCAATTATGAGTGCCATGCCACAACCCCATGTTGTTTTAGCCCACTAACTAGGGTTACTAACGTCAAACATGAATATCTCTCAAACTGTGAAGAATTACTTGGCGTGCCATATATCAATGGAAACATCTCAACGAGTAGAATCTATATTTAAGATCCTTGACTAAAAATAGAGTAAGTTTTCAAGTAAAAAATCCCTTGCAAGATTAGGTTAGCCCCTGGTGCTGTTTGGGTTGACATCAATGACAGCCTCAGAACATATTTAGATCAACAATCTCCCCCTTTGGAATTGATGGCAACACAATTACTCCCCATGTGATCAGGAATCCTCTTCCTACTGCCTTCTCTCCCCCTTTGACATCAATGGAAAAGGGTAACTCCCCCTAACGCACAACCATCCTGCGGACCTGTACACACTTCCATTCCCCTTTATTTTCTGAATAAGGAAAATCTAATGAGAACTTGAGAGAATCTTAAGCTTCTGGTGAAGATATTCAAATGCTTCACAAGGTAAAGGTTTAGTGAAGATGTCATCGATTTGTTCTTTTGTACCAACATATTCAGGTTTGATATTCTTTCCAGTGACTTGTTCTCTAACAAAATGATATTTTATCAGAATGTGTTTTGTTTTTGAATGCACGATAGGATTCTTGGAGATGCTGATGGCACTGGTGTTATCACAAAAGATGTGAATAGGTTCACTGAATTATATTTGAATATCTTGCAAAGTTTGTTTCATCCAAAGGACTTGAGTACAACAAGTTGTCGCTGCAATGTATTATGCTTCCACTGTAGATAACGAGATTGAGGTTTTCTTTTTTCTCAACCATGATACGAGACAACCACCTAGATAGAATGTTGCTCCACTAGTACTCTTATGATCATCAACGCTTCCTACCCAATCTACATTTGTATAAGCTTGGATAACTATATCATTTCCTTTGGGATACCATAGACCATATTCCGTTGTGCCCTTAAGATATTGAATAATTCTTGTGACGACAATAATATGATATTGTTTTAGTGCTGCTTGGAATCTTGCTACTTGTCCAACTGCTTGCATAACATCTGGTGGGGAGGCTATTACATATAAAAGACTAACAATCATAGATTTGTACAACCTCTGATCCACATCCTTAGGTGAGTCGTATATGCTCAATTTACAACCTATTACCATTGGAGTAAGGAAGGGTTTGCAATCTTCCATATTGAATTTCTTGAGCATTTCCTTGATGTACTTGACTTGACATATAAAGATTCCTTTCTCTTGCTAAGATATTTGAAGCCCTAATAATTATGTCAACTCACCAAGTAATGACATCTCAAACTCACTTTGCATCTTTGTCGAAAAGTTCTTACTTAGTCGATCATCATTACTACCAAAGATTATATCATCCACACATACCTCAACGATTGTTAAATTATCTTTATCTATTTATACTTAAATATTGTTATCAACAATACCTTTATTGAACCCTTGTTGATGTAGATATCCATCAATACGAGCATACCATGCTTTGGGATCCTGCTTGAGACCATACAAAGCCTTCTTTAACCTGAAAACATAGTCTTCTTTTTTTCTGATAGTAGAAAGCCTTCAAGTTATTCGATGTAAACTTCTTCTTCTAATTCGCCATTCAGAAATGCTAACTTAACATCCATTTGGTATAATTTTATTTTTCTTGAACATGCATAGGCGAGAAACATCTGGATGGCTTCCATTCTGGAAACTGGTGCAAATGTTTCATTGAAATCAATTCCTTCCACTTGTGCATATCCTTTGCAGAATAATATTGTCTTATTCTTGGTAACCTGTAATCCTTCGATTGTTTTGCTCCCCCTAAACCTTTAATGAAACTACCATCTTCCTCAAATTACCTTCGTGTCAATTGTAGACTTGTGCCATATACTGCTACATAAACTCCTCTTGTACAAACATTAAGGAGTCAACAAGCCAGATTGTTCAAAATAGTGAGTCACCTAATGGGCCATCTTGAATTGAGTCATTATCTGAAGCAACTGCTAATTCCTCATGACATTTTTCTTTTACAAATCCTGAAAGCATAACTGTTGAAACCTTGTTATTTGCTTTGTCTTCCTGTACCTATTTCCTTTTCTAGACCTTCTTATTCCTGCAATCTCAAGCCATGTGCCCATAGTTATGACACTTGAAGCATTCAATGTTGTCCATAGGCGATTCCATCTAATATCTGCAACCACAAGTGCTATGGCCATAGTTATGGCACTTGCAACATTCAATATTTGGCCCATCTAGCACGTATTCACTTATGACAAAATCATCGTGGAACCTGTCTCGTGATCTTGCAAACTTGCTTCTAGGGTTTTGCAGATAATGATTGTACCTGTCAAAAACTTCACAATCCCTAGCCATATGTCCATGGTTATCACATAAAAATCAATATCCATTAAATAAACGAACATACCTGAAAGAATTTTCATTCTTCTTTAGAGGCGATGTTGTAGTTTCTTGTGGTCCTTTGTTCTTGATTTCTTTGGTCTTTTTCTTTGGAGTTGCAACATTCTTCTTTGGCTTTTCACTTTGATCAAATTCCTTCTTAGAATAATTCTATGAAGTTGTGGAGCTTGTACCTTCTTCAACTAGAGCTTTACAATCTTTAATTGCCTTCATTTTTGCTTCTTCGTCTGTCTTATCTTGTAAGTATTCTTTTTGTGATCCCTTGAGTTTGTTGATCTCATCACAAGTCGCTTCAAGTTCTTATTTGTTTTGAGCAAGATCTTCTTGAAACCATCTTTTCAAGATCTTCCTTCTTTTTTCTGCCTCCTCAACCTGTAGCTTGAGAAGAGTGGTTTTCTCTACTTCTTTGTTGAGAACCTGTATCTATTCCTTCTGCTTCTCATTTTCAATCCTGAGCCTGCTTATTTCTATTGAAGATGTTTCTAATTCATTTTGCTTTTGGTCAACAACGGATATGTATCTTTGATCAGATTCCTTCCTTTCAATTGATGCTTCCCGCATGTGTTGTGTGATCCTACTAATCTCTACAAATGTTGTGTCGAGTTCTTGTTGCTTATGTTTGACTTCTCTCTTGAGGTCTCATGTTGCTATATTATTGATTTCTTCCAACTTATTTTGAAGTGACTCTTCAATACATTTGTGTTCTTCAACTTCAATTTTGAGACCTTAAACTTGTTCTTCAAGAGTATTGGAACAGATCTTCTCAGCCTTGAGCTCTTTCATAAGCTTGATTACCTCCTTAGAAAATTATTCAATGGTCAACCCTTCTTCATCATACTTATAAGGATCCAAATTTTCAATAACATCTTGACCTGATTTCTTTGTTGAATAGAGATTATGAAGCTTTTCCCAAAGAGATTTAGCTGTTGAACATTGACCAACTTTTGTTTTCACAGAATTTGGAAAAACATTCAAAATTACATTCATGGCCTTTGAATCGTACCTTTTAGCTTCATCGGTAGATGTGTCTCCAGAAACAATAGATTCCCATACTCATGTGCCTGCAAAGATACTTCCATCCTAGATTCCCATATCTAGTAATTATTTGCATCAAAATCAGGGTTGGTACACAATACTCACTTTCTTGGGATTTTTTTGTACCTATACCTTCCTTTGAAATCCTTGTAACCCACTTCTTTGACTTTCCCATCTCTATGTTTTGAAAACTAACTTCCAGCGGTTAAGCTGTTACTGAAGGAACCAAGCTTTGATACCAATTGTTGGAAAATACTGGGGGGGGGGTGAATCAGTATTCCTTAGAAATTAGCACTTTTAAATATTTTCAAAGCATTAGTTAATCTTCAATTATTATTAATGTTTATGCAGTAATAAAAATAAATAAAAGAACCGAGGAGGCACAAATATTTTAGGTGGAAAACGCCCTCTGGGTCAAAAACCACCGAACACATTTCTAATAAATTCTTTAACCTTTAGCCCCAATTGAAATGAAAGAAAAAACTTCCTAGAATTCTAGAAAATCATTCTTCTCCATCTCCCACTGGATGGACGCTCCAACGCCCGAGATTCTTCAGTAATCAACAGAACGGATGCCCCAACACCCAATGAGCTACAATTCACCCTAGCACCACCCTATGACCCTAAAGTTTTCATAGGCTTGAACTTGTTTGTGACTTCATGTACCAGCCTAGCACTGCCCTACCACCCTAAAGTTTTCACAGCCTTGAACTTGTTGGTGACTTCATGCACCAGCCTAGCACCACCCTACCACCCTGTAGAAGAATAAAAGAATAATGGACTCTCATAACAGGGAAAATGGTCCACTTTACAATTATATAGAATGATGTAGAAGAGGAAGACACACTAGACCATAACCCCAACTATGACACAACCACCTAATGATGATCCTAGACCTCCCAACACTGCCTCTTTAACTCTTGGCATATAGACACTTGTACAATGATTGTATGCAGTGATTCCCACTTGAAGACTTCATATGGTGAACTTCTTGTTGTTGTTCTACACCTTGATTGTTGCTATTTTCATGCTACCATTTCTCACTCTTCATAAATTATATTGCATTGAGTCTTCTCTTGATGAATATATAATACCTGCAAAAAGTCTTCAAGGAAATACCCATGACATGATAATAGCAAAACTTACCTCATCCTGCAGAGCATATGTCAGTGCTAAACACAAACAAAAAATTAGAATGAAAATAACCTAATGAAATTAAAACATGCATATATAGAAGATACTTACCTATAGCTTACCTCTGCTAGATCATTTTGTTGCACCTTGCTCTTTACTGCCCCAGAAATTTTGGTCCTTTGCACCCCTTGACAACACTTGATCTAGTTTTTCTCACCTTCTAGGAGCATGATATTTAATCTGATGTATCTCTGTGATTTCATATCCCCAATATGTGATCTCCAGTCCTATAGTATCCCTCTAAGTCTTCTTTCCAATGCCACAGATCTGACCCAATTTGGACTCTTGAAGACAAAGTTATTCCCAATCTCTCACAATAACCTAATTATGGATTAGTTCAGTAGATCGAACTTGTATGGCATGCCACGTGTCACTGTTTCCTCCTTCTACTCTGATATTGATACACAAAAACCTACAGTCCATGCTCTATTCACCACTTTTTACAGCATTCCAATCCTCTTCTAAGAGAGAGAGTTATGACGATTTTCCCAAGGTCACTTCTTTGAGATGAAATTTGGGAGCCTTCAAAAACCCTAACTTGCACAAATCATATCTCCAAAAATAGTGTGAACAAAGATCTGAAATTTAGTCACGAAGTTCATCAGGATTGTAAATCAAATGGGTTTTCATTTTAGAATCTAAGCCTTCACAGAAATGATGTTCTAGTGAAAATTCCACGATCACTTCATTTGGAGGATATATGAGATTTCTTTTTATAGAGTTGAGAGGGGCTTCTATAGAGAATGTTGGAGGGATTTTAAGATCTTAAAAAATTATTAATTATTGACTATTCAATTACCAAAAAATATTATGAGTGCCATGCCACAACCCCATAGGGTTTTAGCCCACTAACTGGGGCTACTAACTTCAAACATGAATATCTCTCAAACCGTGAAGAATTACTTGGCATGCCATATATCAACAGAAACATCTTGACGAGTAGAATCTATATATAATATCCTTGACTCAAAATAGAGTAAGTTGTCAAGTCAAAATTCCCTTGCAAGATCAGGGTAGCCCCTGGTGCTGCTTGGGTTGACATCAATGAAAACCTCAGATCATCTTTAGATCAACATGGGTGTGATCTATTCCCTACTAGAAATGTATGCACTTTATTGTTTACTTTTATCTAGATCCATCCAAGCATCTTCTTTATTCCTTTTTCTTTCATCATTCTTCTAACTTTAGCAACATCATTGTAGCTTCTAGTTGTTGCATAAATGATAGAAGTATATAAGTTGCACAATTTTGTGGCTCCAACTCGGACAGGTGTTTTGCCGCATGTATTCCCAGCCCTGCATTGTCATTGATTCTACAGGCACCAAGAAATGTAGCCCATATACAATCATCAGGTTTAAAAAATGCATGTTATCAATAATGTTATTTTCTACATCCAAATTCCTAGCTCATTCAAAGAGATCAATCATGCAAGAGTAATGGTTTGTCCTTGGTATAATCCCATGTTTTTGACTCATGGAATCGAAGTAATAACAACCTAAGTCCAGTAATCCTGCATGACTACAAGTTGTTAGAGCACCAAGGAATGTAATAGAGTCTGGCTTGATACTTGCTTATTATATCTATCCAAAGATCTAGATAGCAATATTTTCCAACCCATGCATGGCACATCCTAAAACCGTTCTTGTCCATGAGACTAAATTGTGGTATGACGTCCTTCTAAACACTTTATATGTGTCCTCTATTCTTCTGCATATTTAATACATTGTAAGGAGTCTTGAGTTCCAAAACTGCCTTTCCCTTAGCAACTTTTCTCATCCTTCCTTCTCTGTTTTTCCATGAAAAATGCATCCTTATCATCAGAAACCATTATACATTGCCTCAAGGAGTATATTTCAGTGATTTACATGTTATAATTTTATGTTTGCTATTTGAATAAGTTTTTGTCTTTTAGCTATGGAACACAGCCACATTTTGAAGCTAATCAGTTGTTCCATAGCTACTTCCACACTTTTGCAAGTTCCAGGTGTCAAGAGGGGAAAAGGACTACATGGGTAGCTTGGAAAACATCAAGGCATGGATTGTATCATATTCATCTGGCCTAGATCAACAAGGAAAACTCTGGTCAAAGGGAAGTCAAACATAGAAACATATGGCAAACAGGACTCTATTTCGTACACGTTTCTCAATCATGGGATTCGAAGCAGTTTCCTGAGGCCATGGACTTCATCTGCCACCTACGCAAACTGAATCCAACAACCATTACCATAGATTTATGTTTCCAAGCAACCAAGGACAAGAATTCCACATACTTGCCTACCTACATATTTTGTTGTAGCTTATTTCTCTCTTTAAAGCAGTTGTATAATTTCTCTATAAATACTTGTGTGAAGAACGTAGAACCGGTTCAATTTTTCTCATGTGTTAAGTTCAAGTTACCGCTTTGTAATTTTGAGAACTCATTCTATGTTTTTAATATGAAGACTTTGTATTTCATGGATACATGAAAGCATTTGTTGGAGTGTTGATTAAGTTCACTTAACCTCAGCAGTTGCAGAGGGCCCCTGCGCTAGCTAAGGTTACATTTCGTTTTTGTTTTGTCTTTCATAGTTGAATTGTAAATTTACTGTGTTTTTACGTGATGTTTATAACCATTTTCTAACTTTGTTCATAATGCAGTTTTTGTCATCTTCTTACTAACGCATAACAGTTTTATTTCAGCACAGAATAATTCTTTTGTTTCACTACTTTCTAGTTTCTTATTAGTAGCTTGAAGATGATGTCATCAGCGTAGAATAATTCATTTCATTTGATGTTGATTAGTCTGTAGATTTTGAATTAAACTGATCAATGCCATTTTATTGTTAGTTTAGTAACTCATGTTATAAGTGAATATTTCTAAAAGCCCTTTCAGTTGATGGTTCATCTTAAAACTAAGTGGTGAAATATTTCATTTATGAATGAGTCTTTCTCTGCCTTTTTATGTTTACTTTTTCTTAGAACAATGAAGTATGGAGTTCCTCAAAATGTTATCACAAGGAGGTTGTTCTCCCAAAATTGTGTAGCAGAGTGACAAAGCACTGCACTTAGCTATTATAGTAGACTAGTTGCAATTTCACTTTCATTCTTAGTCTTTCATTTAATTTTGTTGCAATTTCATTTTCAATTTTAGTAGAACAATGAAGTATTGAGTTCCTCAAAATGTTATCACGAGGTTGTTCTCCCAAAATTGTGTAGCAAAGTGACAAAGCATTTCATTTAGTTTCCATAGTAGATTAGTTGCAAATTCATTTTCAGTCTTAGCATTTCATTTAGCTTTGCTGCAATTTCATTTTCAGTTTTTCATTAAGTTTTGATTCTGCCATAGACTAATCAATAGTTGTAATCTCACTTTCAGTATTTCATTTTCAGTTCTATTTCCATAATAGATAGTTGCAATTTCACTTTTAAGTCCTTTTAGTTCATGATTTGGAACAATAATAAGAGCAGGAAGAGAAACTTTATTTTCATTTTCTTGGTTAGAACTTTA
Organism: Pinus tabuliformis; assembly: GCA_031772625.1. Lineage (NCBI taxonomy): Eukaryota > Viridiplantae > Streptophyta > Pinopsida > Pinales > Pinaceae > Pinus > Pinus tabuliformis. The sequence goes on from CM062810.1 coordinate 771,559,743, forward strand.
CTTCCAAATCTAGCTTAAAACACTTTTATCTCTCATTTCATTTCTTTAGATTCTTAGCAGTAGAAGATTTAAGATTTTGTTAAGTACATTTCAAAACATTAGGAATTAAAAGATCAAACCCCCAAAACAATAGAAAACTCAAAAATAGTGAGGTAAGAAGGGTCATCTAGCACATATAGTGCACTACACTTCATCAGTTTACGATACCTGGATTGATCATTTATGTAGAGAAATTTAGGACACTAAATTGACCAAACATTTTGGCACCATTGCTAGGAAAGTGTAACTAGGTAGCCTTATCTCTTAAATTCATTAAAAAAAAACAACAACAACAACAACAAAACAATGACATGCATAGAGAATGAGACTCTAGGGGTAGATTTATAGCTAGGGGCAGAAGTTCTATTCCTACAACTCCACCTTCTCCACCAAGAGTTAGAAAAGACACACTTCCATCCCAGACTCATACTCCCAGTTATAGGATTCCTGGAATTCAAAGGGTATAAATTCAATCAGAAGATTCTCCTACATCATCTACTAAAACAGACCTAGAAGAGAAGACCTTTTTCACCTCTACAGGGGAACCTATTGTAGTTAAAGAATTAGAATACCTAGTGAGGAATAAAAAGTAGAAACTCTCTCTCATAGTCCATTAATAGAAGAAGCAGAGAAATAGGGAATAACCTTATAGGTTGAGCCCTATATTGACTCTGAAGAAACTATAATGGCAGAAGAAGAACAAGATGGAGAATTCACACTGTTTGGAGGAGGGGGCAGAGGGAGAGGTAGAGGAAACAACGGAGGAGGTAGAGGTAATAATGGAGGAGGCAGAGGAAATAGGGAAGTAGATAACTCATTTGGATTCCCTATAGTGGATGAGGAAACACATACAACAATGAATAATATCTCACCAGTTGTCCTCCCAAACTTTTATGGGTTGAGAAGTGAGGATCCAAAAACATTTTTGTTTGAGTTTGAAGTCTTTTGCAGAACCTATGACTATCTAGAAGACTCTCAAAAACTAAAATTGTTCCCTTCAACAATAAAAGGGGTTGCTTTGAAATGGTTTATGGGGTTAGTCACTCAATCCATTAGAAATTGGAATGACATGAAACAAGCATTTTTAGATAGATACTTAGATTATTGTATGCCTACCAATCATAAAGATGAGGTGTTCAAAATGATGCAAAAAGAGGATGAAAACTTAGAAGATTTTCTTAAGATATTCAACTATAATTTGGAAAGAGCAAAGATGAACAATTTAGATGAAGAAACTTTGAAGGCGCTTTTGTTAAAGGCCATTAGAGATGAATGAATAGATATCCTTAACATGATGGGGAAGGGAGATATCTCTCAACTTCCATTGAGTGACATAGCAGAACTATGTGTTCATCTCTCAAGAGGGAAATCTAAAACTGGGAAAGGGCCAAGATATCCTTCTCTTGTTAGATCAAACAAATCTGCAACTCAATCTATAAGTAGGGCATAAATTGGCAATATGCTTGATGAGTTCAAAACTGATATTCTAGGGAGACTTAGTGAGTAGCTAGAAACCCTTAAAATTAAAAACAAGCAGAAAACAGAGGCTGATGCTTTAGCCATTTTTTGTCAAAAATGTAGAAAGAAACATGCTCTAAGGGAATGCCCTTTAGATGCAAAAATTGTAGAAACTTGTATGATTTGTTCAGAAAGTCATGAGACCAAGGATTGTACTTCAATCCCAGGTCTTAAGGCTATCTTTCAAAAGGAAATAGTCCCAAATCCTGTAGAATCTCTTTGTTTTGTTGCAAGAAAACCTTGGCAGGGGCCACAAAATCAAGGATTCAACAATCCAATGTATCTTCAACCTCCACCAAACTGAAATTCTTGGTAGCAACCTTGACCTCAACCTCAATCTCAGTATCAATCTCAACCGTGGGCACAAGGGGTACAAAATCCTTATGGGAGATTTGCCCAATATTACCAATATCCTCCATCTTATCAAAATTATCCTCCCCCACAAAATCAGCAGCCACAACTTCCAAATCAAAACCCTCAACTTTCATTACCATTTCCACAACAACCTCCACAACAAGGTCAAAATCCTCAACTCTTACTTCCATTTCAACAAAAACCAAATCAGCTACCTGCCCAACCATTACCAAACCCCAATAATAAAAACGCTCAAAATGCTTACATGGTAGAAGGACAACAATTTCCAACTTACATGATTACTCCTCTAGATCTTAATGATGTTCAACTTAGATCTGGTAGGATATTAGAAAAGGAAAAACCTTCTATAGTTATTCAAGAACAAGACACATCTAAAGAGGATTCTCTGAAAGTCAATAAAATTTTGAGGGAACATCCCTCCAAAACCAAAACATTGAAAAATAAAAAATAAAAAAGAATCAATAAACACAACTCTTATAATTGAGAAACCAACATCTACTTCTACACCTCCTTTTCCTAAGAGATTACAAATTGATAGAGGGGTAGAAAAACAAATCTTGTTGCCCAATTATGATTTTCTATATGAATTGAAGAATGTTTGTATCAAAATTCCTTTGCTACAAGCCATTAGAGAAATTCCTATTCTATCCAAGACAATAAAGGAGTCGAGCATCAAAAGACCAGGAAGAAAACCGAGAGAAAAAAAAAGAATTCACCTGGTAGGAAAGATAGCAGACATCATTATGGGAAAGATTGCCATGCAGAAATATGTGGATCCAGGAAGTCCAATTGTCAAGACACGTATAAATGGGATTGAAATTCCAAATACATTGATTGACTTAGGGGCAGCTGTTACAGGGAAAAGTGTCTATTTAGAACTGCTCTATCCCACTAAGGTGTGACAGCTGCCTTAGAAACAAACAGAGAAAAGATACTTATGTTTTTCCTTTATGAATTATAGATAGAGAGGGATAAAAAGACCAACCTCTGTCTTGCGCTAATCCTTTGATTCGATCCCTCTCTTCTTTGATAGTCCCCAGCTACCTGCTCCCTTGCACGCCCAGCTTCACAAAGTACCTATAAGATCACAGAAGCATAGCACTATACAAAGACATGGATCTATATTCATAAACAACTTAGGATCAGATTTAAATTGACCATATAAATGTAACAAGCACCAATAATACAAAAGCATGGAGGAAAACTCAAATAGCTTTTATTGATAAGTAAGAAAAGATCCAGTAGGAGTTACAACTAGTTGTTCCGACCTTGCATCAACCTCCCAGCAAAGAAGCCCCTCTTCACCTCAAACAAAGCTTAGATCACCCAACAATCTGATGTTTGTCTCTAGAAACCAACAGCAATTCCTTACAATATGCGAAATTCCAGCCTCTGGATCTCTGGGATGAGGGATCCATATATAGATATCTGTAAGGAGGATGAGTCAGCTTGTGATTTGATTAGTGTCTTCTCTCTGACAGTTCTTGCTTCCACTTGGAGACTGAGGGCCTCTTACTCATCCTTGGTCGAATTCAGTGAGGCAAGTGTCACAGGAGAAGATTCTGGAAGCTTCCATTGCCTCTCCACCTCGCGGAATGACACTTCCATTTGTCATTTCTCGCCCATCGCACCCCACAGAAGGGACTTTTGAAATGCAACGCACCCTCACAGTGTATTTGGGTGAGATGCAACGCACCTAGCCAGTGGAGCAGCTGCAATGATCCTGTTTTGACCAATTTTGAGTAGTTTTTCATGGAGAACTTCTGGGAGAAGCTGTAATCTGTTGACCTTGTTCCTTTAGGGGTTAGAACAACATTTTTAGGGACTTAGGAGCCCTTGGTTTATGGACATTTCATGCTTGGGGTTGTAGGGCACAAAAATGTCTATAACAGTTGCCCCCTAAAGTATGAGGCCGTTAACTTTTTGGTGTCGGGTGAAATGCTTTATTATGAGGATCCGAAGTTCTTTCAATGTTGGTAGGAGACCTGTAATAAGATACAATACAATACATTATCTTCATAATATTTTCATGATCTAGTTGAGGCGGGCATTCCCATGCTCAGCTTTATAAATTCATTTTCATGTACATAGGACAGACAACCGTCTGAGTGTAGACTGATGATTCTGATAGAGCTGTCATCCTTTTGATAGGATGATTATCTGTGCTGTAATGATGTACATTTAACGTCTTTATCTCCCTGAATATATATCGCAGCCCGGATGGATGAAACTAGATCCGGGGTCTTCAATCTCGTCTGATCTTCACTCGAAGTACAAGTCAATCCATGTGAGAAATGTTCTGAAGTCGAACATGGAAAGACATCGCTTGATTACCAGTCAATGATGTAAACTGTTAACAAGCGCGAGAGGAATCACCGATAATGATAATGACCCTCAAGGTACTGCAGTACAATTCACGTGGTGTGAATAAAGGACTTGGCATCTAACACCATGCAAAATCTTTCGGTCGAAGGCCATTGATGTAAACCTGTCGCCGGAAGTGAGAAACATGCCATTGAGGCATGCAAGCTTCAAAGTACTGAATGGGGTGTTCCTAGATCAACTTCTTGGATAATGAGCTGATGTCGACAAGAAGTGATCCGTCACAAGAGGGCCTTAATGAATCCCACATCAATGACACGGAACGGAGCAAATGATTTTGATGGAGGTGAAAACGATCTGGTGATATAAGGTTCAAGGTGGCGGTCATGAAAGAATGGAGTATAATGTATGGTAGTGGGTGAGACACAGGTGAATTCTCTGAATGACTTCTCTTGAACATACCGGCGACACTGATGTGATGGATTAGTAGCATTAACCCCAAATGTGGATGGTATGGCATGACCATGGTGATGTGACTGGTGAATGAAACAACCCAACCCGACTCGGACATGGAGCGGAAGTGTCATGTTCAAGAGCGACTTGCTACCAACAAAGTTTCTTTGAGTTTTCTTCCCAATTTTTCCCCAGTCATTGCTGACCAGTACCTCTTTATTTTTGTCAAGCTTGAGGAGGATAACATATGCTTGTTCTATAATTTTCCCTTTGGGAAAACCCATCGCTATGTTTTAATGAGCCTAGCGATGGTGAAACTCGTTCTCGTCTAAAGACAAGTTTGTCGCTATTAATCTTTTTAACGAGTTTAACGACAAAGATAACTTGGTCCTTTTCAATTTTAGAGAGTCTGAAAAGGAACGTAAAGGTAACTCCAAAATTCCTTTTTCGTCATCTAATCCCTTAAGTCCGAAAAAGTATAAAACAATATAGAAGGGATGGATTTTCGATACTTTTAACGAGCCAAAAAAAACAAGCGCTCAATCTTTTCTTGTAATAATCCCTCAGGTCCAAAAAGATTAAAAACTAGAGGAGGGATAACACTTCTTGTCCCTTTAACGAGCTGGAGAGGCCAATGGCTTGAAAATATTTTCATATTTTACGAGTCATTTGAAAAGAGCTTAAAGGAGACTCGTCTTTTGAGGAACGAGTGATAAAACGGGTAGCAGCTGATTCCAGGTAAGGTTTGGAATTTTCCAATCACGGCAGTGTCACAAGGATGGCTAGTGAAATCACTCTTCGCAGCTGTTCCTCAAAATGGGTAAACAATCAAATGGAGGTGAATGATCAGCCAATGAAAAAGTGGAGGTGATGGTGCAAACAAGACCAAGGCTTTAACGGCTGAAGTACTACATTCACAATGGTTATTTACTAGGGAATAGTTCATTTTTTAATGAGCTTAAACGCGGGTGGAAACATTTGCTCATGTCTTATGTTTATTTTTTAACGAGCTTGAACTATGTGCTAAAACTGCTCGATGCGGGTTTATTTTTTAACGAGCTTGAACCTTGCGGTAACACTGCTCGATTAATCCAGTCTTGTGATAAGAATGTCTCATTAAAACGGCAACTTTTAGAGTTTTGCCCCACATCCTTTCTTTATGCAAGTTAGGAAACGACCAATCCAAAAAACAGATAAATGATCGCTCTTTGCTTGCACTCCAAAAGGTTTGCATGCCCCCAGGTATAAAACAGAGTTTCAAGGTTACCCCTTCTTTATTCCGTTAAAACATTTGTTTTACCGAGAGAGGCCTACCTCTTACAGGTTACCAAAGATTGTTCTATTTACGGCGTAAACAAAACACTTCTTCGGTGATGTCTACCGAGATAAACAAAGGTGAGCAGCGGTGCTCGCCAACTCACATAACTTTGACAAGAGAATCTTGTTCCAGTCCAACTCCCCCTTCCAATCACGGACGGGAGTACGGAGGTCATATTCTCTCGCGGAAACCTACCCTATACCCGAAGTTTTCCTGCCGAAGCAGACCAAGATGCATGCCCCCTGGGTTTCAGTCATGTCCCCCCGAATCACTCGCGCTCATCGAGTGGACGGACTTGAGATTGAGACATTTCTTGCATGAAAAGACCATTCAGGGATGGTATATGACTATTTGTTATGCGTGATCCGGGAAATGAAAGCTGGTCCATGAGCTTGACCACTCTTCCTTCATGCGGAAAACACATCACTCTAAAGAGTGATGAGACAATGGCTCTCATGCAATAAATATAGTCTCGTCCAAGGAGTATATTGTAATCTAGGGGTCCTTGAACTACCATTACATTCATGTGAACGGTTTTCCCTCTCAATGTTATGGGCACATTGGGAAGGATCCCTAATGGTCGACTGGTTCCTTTATCAAAGCCTGTTAGATTTCTCATCTCAGGCAAAAGTGATGGTGAACCAAGCGCTTTCCAAGCAGTTGAGGAAAGGATACTCACAGAAGCCCCCTCATCTATGATGGTACCAGCCATAACCATTCTATATATTTGAACAATAATCCGGAATGGTATACTAGCCAGTAAACGGGGTCTGCCTAGTTGATTCCAGTCGAAGGAGACAACTAGGTTGCTTGGAGGTGGGACCGAATAGACGGTCGGGTACGACTCTGACGAACTTCCTTCCTGAGGTAAAGGAACGGGTAAATTTCCCCCATGTTCGTTGGAGTCTGTGCTTATGAAAAGAATTTGGACGGTGTCATCCTTGTTCTCTTCAGTGACTGTATCATCTGAAGATGTAACCTCTGAAGGCAAGACCGGGTCAACTGCCGCCTCAACTTATCTAATGGTTTATCTTTAATGACAGATGCTTCGGCCGACCACTTGAGCGGGCCAGCCGGATTTTCAACTAGTGACGGACTCGGCAAGAGTTTTTTATATCTAGGAGGAAGTCGTAATGGTGAAACCGGACGATCATCCAAAACTCTTTTAGCTTCGTCTAAGAAGGGACAACGGTGGACGGCATGATCGCCTTCGCACAGTTTACAAGGAAATCTATATTTTCCTTTTTGTCCTGGGGCTTCTCTTTCACTAGTTGACGGTGTGTTTTCAACATGATTATCAGAGGTTGACGACACCGGGTTGTGCAAACGAGGAGACCAGTCCCTTAAGATCCGAGGGATGCAAGGACAATCTCTGTGATAGTGATCTCCCTTGCAAATGACACATGGCGATTTAGGCCTGGTCGGTGCAGTGTGTGGATTTTCGTTAGACGACACTCGTTTTCCCCCATTCGCTTTTGGCTCCTTCTTCTTCTTCTCTTTCTTCTTCTTTTCCTTCTTCTCCTTAGGTACTTGATTTTTGGCTTTACCAGCCCCATCAAGCGAAGAGGAAGGAGGAGAGGAAGAATTAAAGGAAGTAGAAGGTTGGTGGGTAACTCTGGACTCGTCTAATTGTTGATTCGATTGTTCAGGAATTGTGGTGTTCTGAACGACAGAGGTTGAGAAGACCCATACAGGCAAGCCAATTGTCAGTCCTGGAAGCAACAATGTGGCCATATGGGGTGCATCAACATCTCCCCAAGAGGAAAAGGGACTAGGATTTCCTCCAAGGGGAATTCCTTGGTTGGTGGATTCCATTTTCTCAACCCAAGATCAACGTAGGAAAGGGGTAATGAATATTCCGTTTAAAATAAATTTTAGACGCTTTGACACAACTTTTTTTTTTCAGTTTTTAAGAGTTGAGAAAAAACAAAAGATGACTCTAGTCGCCTTCGATTTTTAATGAGCCTGAAGTGACAAGTGCTCAGATGGACCTTTTCCGTTAAGGAGTCTGAAAAGGAACGAAAGGGACTACTCTGGAAGTCTAGGTAGAGGGAGTACCAAACCAATCACAAAACTGCAGAACACTTTTTACGGCACGGCAGTCAATCTTCCCGAATGTTGTGTTCAGTGCATTGTGATCGATAGGGCGGCAGACACGACTTCCTATGGATAAAGGATTTAAGCCTATAGGGGTCTCCCAAAATATACTCGACGGTACGTGGGAGCACAAGTCCGTACTGGCACTTATCATGTCAAAGTGTAGGAATCACCCAACCATCAGTGAGAACAACAATTACCAGGCTTTACGACGCCGGAATACGTCTCTAGCCTAGACCTCTAAATGTTGTGCGTTAAGTTCCAAAGCGTTGTTAGATTCATTGAATTTATTTTAAGTTGATCTTGCTTATGAAGTTTGCCTTTCGGGTTCACCATGAGATGTAGATGTAATTCCTAAAATGAAATCTAAAGATGATAAACAAACTTTTTATATCTTTTGTGCAATGAAAATCCTAGCTACTAGGGAAAAGAAAGACAGAATCTTTTCACAAAGAGCAAAGAGCACACTGTAAATGCACTTTCCTAAATCAAGCCAAACAGACTGTCTATATGCAAATGCACATGCATGTATTTGTTTTTTGACTTTCTTAATATATAGATGCTTAAAAAGAAAGTTGATGTACAAATCTGAATTTCTTTTCAAGCGACAAATATAAACAAGCTCCTTTTCGAAATCAAAAATAGAGACGATTACGACACCTTACGATTTTGAAATGAATACTTGTTTTTGACACTAGAAAATTACAAATTCAGACCAAAAGAAATAGTAACAGGATAATCGACCATTAATAGCAATCAAACTTTCTCCTACGATCGGAGTCAACACTTGCGACAGATCCAAATCAAAGGACGACAGTACGACTATGCTACTTTTGCAAAGGAGAACTATAAATGACTCAACAAACACACAAAAACATCTACAGTTCTTTTGTACAAAGGAGGCGGAATAACAGCAAGGAAAATGGGTTTCAAACAGACATATACTAATCACAGGCAGCAAAATTCAGGAATAGAACTGGAAAGGATGATCCACAAAAGCCAAAACTGCACAGAGCTAGTCTGATCAGCGCACCTGTAACACAGAGAATCTGAAATGCAGCGCAGGTTGTCCACTCGGGAAGTGTGCTGAAATTCAAAATCTTTGAATAGTACATGCGCTGGGCCAGAAACGAGACTCTGTCCGGGTTCCGGGTCACAATTTGCAGTTCAGTTCTTGGTTTTTGGCCGATTAAAAAGCAATCAGTAATGCAACAATCAGGGGTAGATCTAAGGAGCATCTAAGGGCTATCACAAGGGTAATCAGATATTTTGTGAATCAGTTGTTTAAATCATAAACAGATCCAGTGGATGGATTGAAGCAGCAGTTATCTACTTTGCATTTGTTATGACAAATGCAGTTTGAATGCTAATTATAAGTTTATGAAACAAACAACAAAGAATGATAAACAAACAAACTAATTATCTCCCTAGCGGAGTCGCCATTTTGTTACAGGGAAAAGTGTCTATTTAGAATTGCTTTATCCCACTAAGGTGTGACAGCTGCCTTAGAAACAAACAGAGAAAAGCTACTTATGTTTTTCCTTTATGAATTATAGATAGAGAGGGATAGAAAGACCAACCTCTGTCTTGCGCTAATCCTTTGATTCGATCCCTCTCTTCTTTGATAGTCCCCAGCTACCTGCTCCCTTGCATGCCCAGCTTCACAAAGTACCTGTAAGATCACAGAAGCATAGCACTATCCAAAGACATGGATCTATATTCATAAAAAACTTAGGATCAGATTTAAATTGACCATACAAATGTAATAAGCATCAATAATACAAAAGCATGGAGGAAAACTCAAATAGCTTTTATTGATAAGTAAGAAAAGATCCAGGAGGAGTTACAACTAGTTGTTCTGACCCAGCATCAACCTCCCAGCAAAGAAGCCCCTCTTCACCTCAAACAAAGCTTAGATCACCCAACAATCTGATGTTTGTCTCTAGAAACCAACAGCAGTTCCTTACAATATGCAAAATTCCAGCCTCTGGATCTCTGGGATGAGGGATCCATATATAGATATCTGTAAGGAGGATGAGTCAGCTTGTGATTTGATTAGTGTCTTCTCTCTGACAGTTCTTGCTTCCACTTGGAGACTGAGGGCCTCTTACTCATCCTTGGCCGAATTCAGTGAGGCAAGTGTCACAGGAGAAGATTCTGGAAGCTTCCATTGCCTCTCCACCTCGCGGAATGACACTGCCATTTGTCATTTCTCGCCCATCGCACCCCAAAGAAGGGACTTTTGAAATGCAACGCACCCTCACAGTGTATTTGGGTGAGATGCAACGCACCTAGCCAGTGGAGCAGCTGCAATGATCCTGTTTTGACCAATTTTGAGTAGTTTTTTCATGGAGAACTTCTGGGAGAAGCTGTAATCTATTGACCTTGTTCCTTTAGGGGTTAGAACAACACTTTTAGGGACTTAGGAGCCCTTGGTTTATGGACATTTCATGCTTGGGGTTGTAGGGCACAAAAATGTCTATAACAGCAACAATAAACATTATGAGTAGACAAACTATGGAGCAGCTTAAACTTCCTAACCTTCTGTACACACATACCTTACTGCAACTTGCAGATAGATTTGTAATCAAACCAGATGGTGTGCTAGAAGATATTTCAGTCTCCTTAGATTCTTGGGAATATCCTATTTATTTCATGATTTTAACTCCCAAGAATAATTTAGGAGGACACCCACTCATATTAGGAAGACCTTGGCTGGCCACAGCTGATGCTTTTATTAGTTGTAGATCTGGTGACATGTATATTTTTTATGGTAATTCAACAATGAAATTACGTTGTATCCCCCAACAAAAGCAATAATAGAAATAGAGGACAAGGAATGGATTAATGATGAAGATGATATTCAACCTCTCTTTACTATATCAGAAATTAGTGAAGATAGTCAAATTTTGAACACATTGGAAAATTTTGAAACATCTTCAGAATATGATCATGCACAATTTCAAGAAATATCTAATATTGAATACTTGTAATCTAGGTAGATGTCTCTCTATTCTATGGAAGATTTTGGTAGCTCTACAATTGAAATTTTTCCAGGTAGGACATTGAACATAAACAAAAACTTGGAGAAACTACAACAAGAAAAGCTAACCAAAATATTACAAAAACATTCTGTTGCATTTGCATGGGAGTATATCAACATGAAAGGCATTGATCCTAAGACTTGTATCCATCATATCTATATTGAGGAAAACAGTGGACCAATCAAACAACCTCAAAGAAGAATGAATCCAAATCTTAGGGAAATTGTGAAAGAAGAGCTCCAAAAATTACTCAATGTAAACTTCATTTACCCAATTTCAGATAGCCAATGGATATCTCCTTTGGTAATTGTGCCTAAAAAGAATGGTAAATGGAGGGTGTGCATTGACTACTGAGAATTGAATAAATCAACCTTGAAAAATCACTTTCCTTTGCCCTTTATAGATCAAGTGTTAGATACATTAGCAAGCAAAAAGTATTTCTCATTCTTGGATGGTTTTAGTGGTTATAATCAAATTTAGGTAGCACCTGAGGATCAGGATAAAACCACATTTACTTGTCCATGGAGAACTTTTGCCTACCGAGTGCTTCCTTTTGGTTATTTAATGCACCTGCAACATTCCAAAGAGCAGTACTAGGAATTTTTTCTGATCTAATACATGATTGTGTAGAGGTATATATGGATAATTTTACAGTTTGTGGTAACACATTTGAAGAAGCTTTGGAGAATTTGGAAAAAGTCCTTAAAAGACGTAAAGAAACAAACCTTTCACTAAGCCATGAAAAATGCTTTATGATGTTTACAGAAGGTATTGTTTTAGGACATCACATTTCGGGAAAAGGGATTAAAGTTGACAAGTCTAAAGTTGAAGTTAAGTTGTCAATTCCAAATTGCCAAAAGGATGTTAGAAATTTTCTAGGATTAACTGGATATTATAGAAGATTTATAGAAAACTTCACTAAAATAACATCTCCACTCTTCAAATTCTTACAAAAGATTGTAAATTCAAGTGGAATCTTGATTGCCAACTAGCATTTGAAACCTTGAAACCAAAAATATCTGAAGCACCTATCTTAAGAGGACCAAATTGGAAACTTCCTTTCCATATTTCTACAGATGCTTCAAATACAACTCTGGGATTCGTATTGGGACAAAAATATTGTCACACGGAATCTGTCAAGGGTGCGGACACGACTGACCTTCCTAGAAGTCTAAGACATTCTAATGACAAACAAGACAAAATGGAGTGATCTTTCTCTAAATACACCTTTTACAACATGAAAACTACAAGTGTTTAGGCTTACCTTATTCCAAAACGCTGTTGTTGAAGTCCGTTCTTGACGATCCGGATGAGCTCCTCCTTCAAGTCAATTCCTGCAACCACAAACAATCAAACAATTACCAAGCACTTGCATTTCATATAATAAAACATGTATTCAACATGCAGACCAAGGAACACATGAAATAACTCATTAACACAAGCTATTGAGAAAAATAAACCAGTTTGTATTAATAACGAAACAAAGAAACTCTTACAACCTGGCCTTGGTGTTGTGCAAGTTCCTCCCAGGGTCCATCAAGGGTTTTCCTCTACTTTGACAAAGCTCACCCTCTCCCAAGTAGAATCAAGTGAAGACAATCTCTCCTCACAAGGGCTCTAATGGAAGACCTAAATCCTGCAGCATTTACCCAAAGAAAATGTATAGCTCCAACCTCCCCTCCCTCTGGCTCAATGTCTTTATTTATAGTGCTGTAAAGAGGTTATTCAGGTCCACCATCAATGGGATAATCCCCCTCTTTGGGTGGGATAGCTCCCTTATTGATGGGATAAGTTCCTCCTTAATAGAGATACATGAACCAACTGGAGGCGCATCCAAATCATCAAACCGACCTCTAGAAAGTTCTAGAAGTAACCACAAGTAACTTTTTTAAGATGAAACTCGCGCATTTTTCCTTTTACAGAAGGACGCACCTGTCCCTTAACATACAGAGCGTCCAAGGACGCACCTTTTGTGAACATGGTCAGCGTCCCCGCAGGTGAGGCTAGAGAGAACCTGCGACCCCAGAGATAAACATATTTTTTACAAGACTTTCTCTCTTCTTTGAGTTTGAGATGGATAACAGAGGCATAAGACTTACCTAAGAGGGTAGCATGACTGTTGATTTGAGCCATACTAACTGTAAGTGGTCATGGTGACATTTTTTAGTGTAACAGATTGCCCCCTAAAGTGCGAAGCCTGGAATAGATTAGGGTTTTGTAATTCTAGGAAGGGTGAAGCGCTTTATCATTTCAAGGATTGTCTTGTGGATGACCTGGTTGGAACCTGCAATTTTCAACACAAAATACATGTATAAGATTATATCATCACTGAGGTAGGCATTCCCATACTCAGATTCAAAACTTTAACTAAAGGACTAACTACTCTGATACAGGAATGATCTTGCAGTACATCATTTTTATAGACTTTTGTAGACACAGTATGGACGCAGCCATCTGTTTATGATTAGTCTACATAGATAATGAATACAAAACTCCTCGCAGCCTGGATGGTAGAAACTAGATCCAGGGTCTTCACTTCTACTTCCCGAATTGGTACGATTCTAGCCATGTGATTAAATGATTTGATGTCGAACATGTTAGAAACCACTTGATTACCAGTCGATGATGTAAACTGTTAACAAGCGTGAGAGAGACCACCAGTAATGTCAATGGTTCTCAAAGTACCAAGCACAACCCGTGAAATGTGAATAGATGTTTTGATGTCGAACACTTCACGGAATCCTTTGATCGAAAGTCAATGATGTAAACTGACGTCAAAGGCGAGAAACCTGCCATTGATGCATGCAGACTTCAAGGTACTGTCGATTCCTAAGTCATCTTTCTAGATAATGTGTCGATGTCGATAGAAAGCGACCCGTTGTAGGCAAGCCCGCAACACGAAATCATTGTTCAAGTTGAAGAAATGTTGCTGTAAGGACTGACTCAGGGATGGTCAAATGGATGATAAGTATTTTGCAGATGAAAGTTTTGCTTGCAGACCTCTTGAACACATAACGACACGACAGATGGCTTGGTGACGAATAACTCAAAGTTAATCCCCGGAACCCGGTTAAAGACTTTCAAAGTGGTTTGATCAACTGTGAGGTAAAAGATTTCCCAACCCAGGTGAATGAAAAAGTGTCGTGTTCAAGAGCGGTAATAAAGTTTCTTCTGAGACAAAAGGTGACAAATAGGTTCATTCTTCTCTTTTTTCCCCCACCATTTCTGGCAAGTACCTCTTTATTTTTAACAAGCTTGAGGAGGATAACATATGCTTGATTATAAGCTCATCCTTCGGACGAGTCCAACCTAGTTTAAATTCGAACCCTAGGAAGGAGTGGTTCGTTCCTGTTTGTAATTGAACAGGTCCTCTACTGTAAAAGTTTAACGAGCCCAGTATAGGAGAAACTCGGCGTTTTTCAATTTTAGAGAGTCTGAAAAAACTAAAGGAGACTCCACGTTGAACTTTTTCGTATATTGGTGTCCCTCAAGCCCGAAAAAGTATAAAATAATACCTGGGGGAACCGCTTGATCTTGCGACCAAGGAGTACTTTCATAATTAGTGCCACTAACCTGAAAAGTAAAAAGCGATCAAGGACACGTCGTTTTATTTCCAGTATCGAGTTTGAAACGACAAAAACCCGGCAATCTTTTCCTGTTTTTTACGGTCAGAAAAGGGCTATAAGGGGACCGTCTTTTAATTCCGTTTTAACGAGTGTAAAAGAAACGCTCGGCAATCTTTTCATATTTTAGGAGTCTGAAAAGGGCTTAAAAGAGAACTCCAAGGTTTCACTTTTTCATAAGTTTTAACGAGTTCGAAAAAAATGATAAAAATATACTCATATGGCCGACTTTCAATTTAATTTACGAGCAGGAAAAGACGGAAAGAACTCGGCATTTTCATTTGTTTTACGAGAATGAAAGATAGCAAAATAATCTCGAGATTTTCATGAGTTTAACGAGTCTTGAAAATAACTGAAATTGACTCGAGATAGGTTTCATTTTTACAAAAGCTTGAAACAGAGAAAAACTATGCTTCAGAGTAGTTTCATTTTTACACAAGCTTGAAACAGAGATAAAACTGTGCTTGATGCCCTCTAAGCATAACTGCTAGAGTGCATGCCCCCCTAGCTTCATTTCATTCAACCATTTGGATGAAATGAAGGTTTAGTGACGAGATCATTTAAAAGACTTTGACCTAAAACTGTAAGAAAATTATGCAAAACACCGAAACAACTAACCTAAATATACAACTTAACATTTACGAGATCTAGTCAATCTCTCGACTCAAGTAAAAGAATCTGTCAAGGGTGCGGACACGACTGACCTTCCTAGAAGTCTAAGACATTCTAATGACAAACAAGACAAAATGGAGTGATCTTTCTCTAAATACACCTTTTACAACATGAAAACTACAAGTGTTTAGGCTTACCTTATTCCAAAACGCTGTTGTTGAAGTCCGTTCTTGACAATCCGGATGAGCTCCTCCTTCAAGTCAATTCCTGCAACCACAAACAATCAAACAATTACCAAGCACTTGCATTTCATATAATAAAACATATATTCAACATGCAGACCAAGGAACACATGAAATAACTCATTAACACAAGCTATTGAGAAAAATAAACCAGTTTGTATTAATAACGAAACAAAGAAACTCTTACAACCTGGCCTTGGTGTTGTGCAAGTTCCTCCCAGGGTCCATCAAGGGTTTTCCTCTACTTTGACAAAGCTCACCCTCTCCCAAGTAGAATCAAGTGAAGACAATCTCTCCTCACAAGGGCTCTAATGGAAGACCTAAATCTGTAAGAAAATTATACAAAAACTGAAAAAACTAACCTAAGTACTTAACATCTATGAGATCTAGTCAAACTCTCGACCCAAGTAGAGGAGGATTTGTTTCATTTTTTAACGAGCTTGACACAGGAAAAGAACTATGCTCGGATTCGGTTTCATGTTTACACAAGCTTGAAACGAAAAACTATGCTTGATTATAAGTTCACATGCCCCCAGCATAATGACGCAAAACGAGGTACATGCCCCCCAAGCTTCATTGCATTCAATGAGGTGGATGGAATGAAGCTTTACTTTCAAGATCTTGGAAAGAATTGTGGGAGTTGTTTCATTTTTTAGTGAGCTTGACACAAGACAAGGAACTATGCTCATAACTACTTTCTACAATCTACCTAACAAAAAACTATACTCTAAAAAACCTTGATTCATTTTTTAACGAGCTTGACACAAGACAAGGAACTGTGCTCTAAAAACCTTGATTCATTTTTTAATGAGCTTGACACAAGACAAGGAACTATGCTCTAAAATCCTTGTTTCATTTTTTAACGAGCTTGACACAAGACAAAGAACTATGCTCATAAAATCCTTGTTTCATTTTTTAACGAGCTTGACACAAGACAAAGAACTATGCTCATGACTACTCTCTACAATCTACCTACTTAACCTACCCTTGTTTCATTTTTTAACGAGCTTGACACAAGACAAGGAACTATGCTCAAAAAGTTCGCATGCCCCCAGCATAATGATGCGAAATGAGGTACATGCCCCCCAGGCTTCATTGCATTCAACCGGCTGGATGAAATGAAGGTTTACTTTCAATATTTAACTTGAAAAGGGAGTTGTTTCATTTTTAAAGAGGTTGACACAAGAAAAGAACTATCCTCATACCTGATTCATTTTTTAACAAGGTTGACTCAGTAACAGGAACTATCCTCATACCTGATTCATTTTTTTAATGAGGTTGACTCAGTAACAGGAACTGTCCTCAAAATCCTACTTTCTACAATCTACCTACATATCCTAAAATCTACCTGATTCATTTTTTAATGAGGTTGACTCAGTAAAAGAACTATCCTCATACACTGATTCATTTTTTAACGAGGTTGACACAGTAAAAGGAACTTTCCTCGTACACACTGATTCATTTTTTAACGAGGTTGACACAGTAAAAGGAACTTTCCTCATTACATCCTAACTATCTATATGACCTAAAAACTAGCTGATTCATTTTTTAATGAGGTTGACTCAGTAAAAGAACTGTCCTCATGACATCCAATTTCATTTTTTAACGAGGTTGAGAGAGGAACAAACTATCCTCGTACACACTGAGCATGGCTTCTAACTAGAAGGAAGACATGTCAATGGACACACCTTGATCATGGCTTCCAAGAGATCTTCATCAGAAGGAAGAATAGTTCTCTGGAAGGAACACATGTCAAGGGACTCAACAGGGATAAGAACATCGTGTTCATATAACCCCATAGAGTTTTCCATGTCAATTACCGGAGCTAAATCAAAGGAAGATGAGCAAACAGTGAGAGGCTCACTTACATCGGTAACTGAAATCATGGGACCGGTTGCCACATAATTAACCCGTGGCAGGGTAGATACCACTTTAGAATCAGGAACAGTTAGGGGTGTCATATGATTGGTAGTGGAAACAAGACTAGGGAACGAAAGCTGGTCTACAGTCACAATACTGCCATTGTGAGGGAAAGACATCACGCGAAAGAGTGTCGATACGACAGCTTTCATTGCATAAACATAGTCTCGCCCAAGGAGTAAATTGAAATCCAAGGGACCTCGAACTACCATAAGATCAACACAAACAGTTTTACCTTCCAAGGTAATAGAAAACTTAGGAAGGATCCCTAAAGGTTCACTAATTGTTCTGTTAAAAGCTTTCAGATTCTGCGTAATAGGCGCAAGCTGAGGGGAACCCAAAGCTTTCCAAACAGCTGAGGATAAAATACTAACAGAAGCACCTTCATCTACTTGAGTACGATGTATGTCCCTACCACCAGCCTTGACAATGATTTGGAAAGGGATGGAGGAAGGAAGACGAGGTTCTGTCAGTCTATTCCAATCAAAGGAAAAGACCTCAGTACTTGGAGGGGGTTCTGTAGAAACAGGCGAAATGCCCCCCGGCATAGAAGAATCCGATGTAACAAGAAGAACATCAGCGGTATGAAATTTACTCTCGAAAAGGAGAGTGTGATCGACCGAATGTGAAATTGAATCGACCACTTGATCAACTAATGGATCATCAACCTGAGTGACATGAGTTTCACTCTCCAATGGGAGAGTGTGATCGACTGTACTTGAATTTAGATCAATCACTCCGTCAGTTGACGGTAGGTTGGGAGAAAGTTTACGGTAACCAGTTGGAAATTCTTGCTGTGGAACAGTAAGGTTTTCCAACAATGTTGAGGCTTCATCCATGTGAGGGCAAATGTGAGTTTGATGACTCCCTTTGCATAACTTACAAGGAAACCTAACTTTACCCTTTTTCCCAGGAGCCTGACTATCACTGGTTGATGGATCAATGGAAAGTTGATGAGATTTTTCTGACCAAACTTCCAGGACCTTTGGAATACCAGGACAATTGACAAGGAAGTGGTCACCCTTACAAAGCCTGCAAGGGTATTTGGGTTTACGATGCATGTCGGAATTTTCCTCAACACAACTAACACTTACAGCCATGGTTGGTTGGTTGACTTCTTTCTTATCTTTCTTCTTCTTCTTCTTCTTCTTCTTCCCTTTCTTCTTCTTCGTAGCCTCCTGGTTACTAGCATCAAGGCTTTTACCAGGCGAAGAGGAAGAAATGGAGGAAGAAAAATTAGGCGAAGAAGGTAAAGCGTCAACAGAAGGTTGGTGATGTTGAGATGGTGAACTCTGTGAAGGAGAAGCATTCGGTTGAGGTTGAACAATTGGAGTATTTTGGGCCAACGAAGTTGAAAATAACCATATCGGTAAACCTATTGTAAATCCAGGTAATGACAAAGTAGCCATATAAGGAGGACCAACATTCCCAAAGTAAGGAAAAGTACTAGGATTCTCATTAGGAGGGGTTCCTAGGTTGATAAATTCCGGAACATTTGCCATTATATTCAACTTCAGTGAATTTTATTAACAATTTAAAACTAAAATTAACAGTTCACAATTCACACCTAACAATTAAAATTCACAATTCACACCTATGGTCTCTAAAAGTAAAAACAAACAAATTAACACGCGCTATCAAATCTAGGAGTCAAACCACACACAAACAGTAAGCTCTCCGGACCGAAAACACTAGTTGGCGATGAAGCCCAACCTCGTAGAATTCAGTACAGAAATGGCGGGTGGAACAGTTACCCCGGCAACCTACTTAATGAATAGACTGGACCAAGTTCCTCCACTTTAACCGTCTCGAAGTGAAGTGAACCCCCCGGAAAATCCAAGTGAGTATAACCGACGTCTGCTCCAGGTACAGTGGGACCTTCCCTCCACCGTCACCTCGGTAGAACCCTAAAGATTATGGTTACTAAGGTCACCAACAGTAACAAATACACCTGGGGGAACAGTCTAAACTCCGACAGCACGCAAGGGCAGAGTAGCAAGCTCAATCCCCTTACCGGCTCCTTGACAACAATCCAAGGTTTACCGATAAGTGACCCCTGGCTCCTCGACAATGGTTAATCCGAGGTTTACCGTTTGTAATACGTACTGTCTGGCGTCGTTCCCAACGAGGGGGGAATGATCCCCTCACTGGTTCGGACACGAGCTCGTGCTTCTCCTTTAAGAGGAGCTTTCCCAGAGTGCAATTGAAACAATTGGATTTATTCTACTCAAGATAAACTATCTGTTTGGTTTTGTAGTCTTGGAGAGTTAAGTACTCACCTACTCCAAGACCCTAGCCTAAGCTATGTTGGTGTTTCAGAGCCCTAGAAATGTAAAAATTACTAGATGAATTTTAATTAAGCGCTGTGTTATTAAGGCTGTTATTACTCAAATGGGTAAATGGATATGAAACCAATGGTGTTATGACCCGACTCAACTGAATGCAATCGAATATGATAATGTGATCTTTTCAATTCGATGAATCCTATCTAAAGTAAGGAGAGAGTTTCCATTCACTTCCAACAATGCAAAAAATTGATCACTAAGAGAAAATATAACAAATCCTCTAATGCACTAATTTTATCAAGAAAAACTAATGCAAATCAATTCCAAACCATTTTTTTTTATTTTTTATTTTGTGTAAATTCAAACCAAAGAAAACTGATCTAAATCTACGATTGATTTTTCAGAATGTAAACTATGCAATTGTAATCTAAGCACAATTCACTTGAAAAGTATGCAAATGTAATCTATGCACATTTTTCATTCATATTCTGAAAATGAGAATTCTAATTATGCAAATGTGATCTATGCAAGAGAATTCTCAAACACAAGACGATTCTAATGTGATCTAAGAACCAATCAAGTGCAAGTTGAGAAAACTGGGTGAGAGTTCCAAAGATCAAAACATAAAAACACTCAAAGGCGATTAACACTCATACACAATTTAGCCCCCCCCGGCGAATGAGGGGGAAATTTTTTTTGCAAAAACAAAAGCAAAAAGATGCAAAATTGTGAAAAGACTGAGAGAAACCTCCAAGTAATGACCAAAGGAAATCAAATTAAGAATTTCTCAAAAAAGAGACTCAAAACACCCAATTGATGAAAGCTAAGAGCAGGAACAAGCTTAGGTGAAAATTTTTGACAGGGTACTAAAGGATCTGGGCAGAAAACACTAAGAAAAAACAAAATCCAAAAGCAATTAAAGCAAAAAATGGAATTTTCCTAAATTTTACAGGAAGACGCAGGCAGCCCGTTAGAACAGGCGCGGGCCCGCTCTGTGCAAACGGCAACAGCGCGTCCAAAGACGCACTGTGCAGTATTCAGAGGGTGCGTCCTTCTGGAAAAGTTAAGAAAAACCAAATCTAACTAAATCTGAAGCTAAGCCACCCAAATACTAATTCTCACAGTCAAAAACCAGAAAATAAAAATGATTTTCTCATAGCAAAGTTCACACAAAGGAAAAGACTTTCACATTAATGGATTCCCCAGTGGAGTCGCCAATTTGTCACACGGAATCTGTCAAGGGTGCGGACACGACTGACCTTCCTAGAAGTCTAAGACATTCTAATGACAAACAAGACAAAATGGAGTGATCTTTCTCTAAATACACCTTTTACAACATGAATACTACAAGTGTTTAGGCTTACCTTATTCCAAAACGCTGTTGTTGAAGTCCGTTCTTGACGATCCGGATGAGCTCCTCCTTCAAGTCAATTCCTGCAACCACAAACAATCAAACAATTACCAAGCACTTGCATTTCATATAATAAAACATATATTCAACATGCAGACCAAGGAACACATGAAATAACTCATTAACACAAGCTATTGAGAAAAATAAACCAGTTTGTATTAATAACGAAACAAAGAAACTCTTACAACCTGGCCTTGGTGTTGTGCAAGTTCCTCCCAGGGTCCATCAAGGGTTTTCCTCTACTTTGACAAAGCTCACCCTCTCCCAAGTAGAATCAAGTGAAGACAATCTCTCCTCACAAGGGCTCTAATGGAAGACCTAAATCCTGCAGCATTTACCCAAAGAAAATGTATAGCTCCAACCTCCCCTCCCTCTGGCTCAATGTCTTTATTTATAGTGCTGTAAAGAGGTTATTCAGGTCCACCATCAATGGGATAATCCCCTTCTTTGGGTGGGATAGCTCCCTTATTGATGGGATAAGTTCCTCCTTAATAGAGATACATGAACCAACTGGAGGCGCATCCAAATCATCAAACCGACCTCTAGAAAGTTCTAGAAGTAACCACAAGTAACTTTTTTAAGATGAAACTCGCGCATTTTGCCTTTTACAGAAGGACGCACCTGTCCCTTAACATACAGAGCGTCCAAGGACGCACCTTTTGTGAACATGGTCAGCGTCCCCGCAGGTGAGGCTAGAGAGAACCTGCGACCCCAGAGATAAACATATTTTTTACAAGACTTTCTCTCTTCTTTGAGTTTGAGATGGATAACAGAGGCATAAGACTTGCCTAAGAGGGTAGCATGACTGTTGATTTGAGCCATACTAACTGTAAGTGGTCATGGTGACATTTTTTAGTGTAACAAATATTTGATTCCTTATGCCATTTACTATACAAGTAAAAATTTGACTCCCACTGAGTTGAATTATACTGTAACTGAAAAAAATTCTTAGCTATTGTTCATGCAATTAACAAGTTCGGTCACTATATAATAGGCTATGAAACCTTTGTTCATACAGATCACTCTGCAATTAGATATTTGATGAATAAACCTATTACTAATGGCAGGGTTGCAAGATGGCTTTTACTTTTGTAAGAATTCAACATTACTATGCTAGATAGACCTGGAAAACAAAACACAGTTGCTGATTTCTTGTCTAGAATTCATAATATCAAAGAAGACTCTCTAGTTGAAGATAAGTTTCCTCATGAATATCTATTTGCAATAACTACTCAAACTCCTTCGTTTGCAGATTTTTTTAATTACTTGGTTACAGGGAAGTTACCTTCACATTTATTTCCTAGAGAGAAAAGAAAGATTATTCAAGATAGTGCAAGATATTCATGGATCACTAACGAATTGTATAAAGCAGGGCCAGATCTTATGATCAGAAGGCGTGTCAGGGAAAATGAGATGCCTGATATTCTTAAAGCATGTTATGATCAACCATGTGGTGGACACTTTGCTGACAAGAGGACAACCTATAAAATCCTTTCCTTAGGATATTATTGGCCATCCATCTGCAAAGATGCTAAAGAATATGTCAGAAGGTGCAATAGCTGCCAAAGGGTAGGGAACCTTTCTCCCTCAAATTAAATGCCATTACAACCTCAGGTACTTATCGAACCCTTTGAAAAGTGGGCTTTAGACTTTATTGGACCTATTAATCCTCCATCTAAGCAGAAAAAGTATATATTGGTATGCATTGATTATGTCACCAAATGGGTAGAAGCCAAAGCATTACTTTTTGCTAACGAAAAATCTGTAGTTAGTTTTCTTTTTGAGGATATTTTTACTCGCTTTGGTGTTCCAAGAGAAATTGTGACAGATCAGGGATCTCAATTCACATCCAACATGATGGAGAGGCTTATGGAGGAGTACAAAATCAAGCATAGGAAATCCACTCCCTATCATCCACAAGCAAATGGTCAAGTGGAGTCTACAAATAAAGTGATTGAAGGAATCCTCACCAAAATTGTGCATCTACATAGAAGAGATTGGGCAGAAAGGCTTCCTGAAGCCTTATCGGCCTATAGAACTACATGGAAGAACACAATTGGACATACACCCTATGAACTTGTTTATGGGAAGCAAGTCATGTTCCCCATAGAGTTTCAAGTCAAAACTTTCAAGATGGTAGTCCAGTTGGAGATGGAATTATCGGAAGTTCAAAAGCATAAACTGGAGCAATTAAATGAACTTGATGAAATCAGAGAAGAGGTTGTTCAAAGAACTGGTCTAGTTCAGCAATAGAGGGCTAAATGGCATGAAAAATACATCAAATACAAGAGGTTTCAAGACGGAGGTTAGGCACTATTATTTGATCCAAGTTTAAAAATTTTCAAGGGAAGTTTCAAACTCATTGCCTTGGGCCATATGAGATTGAAAAAAATTTCAGTAATGGAGTAGTAAGGATAAAAACAATAGATTAAAGTCAAACTCCTCTCCTTGTAAATGGTCATAGATTGAAAATTTATTAAAAACCAATCTCAATGGAGGAGTTCATCAAGATCTTTCAAAACAATTCTAAAATGAATTTGGTAAAGAAGAATCTTTCTTCTCCACCAACTTAGTCTTTGCTTTTCCTATCTAAAAAAAATGTATAAGGTTGAAAAGCAATCACTGATTGGCATGCTTATACAGAAAATACAAGGTGAAAATCAGAAGCTTCTGACACCCTCTATTTTCCATTTCCTTTTTTGAAAAAAAAATCGTGACTCACTTTGCATTCTGCAAAATTCATTGTTTTATCTCATTTTCACTCTATTTTACTTTTGCAAAGTTTCATTTCACTCCACTACCATATTCCACCAATAAATTTTTCCTCTCCAGCATTTCTTCCATCTCCATTTTCCATTTATCATCTTGTCATATTTTCACCCACAAAGCCATTTCCATCTCATTCATTCATAAGTCATATTTTACTCTCTGTTTTACATTCTGCAACTGTTTCCACATTCTGCAGTCGACTGCGTTCCATAGCTAATCCTGTTCTGTAGCTAATCTGATTCTGCAACAACATTTTGATTATTAGTCCAAGCACAAAGACGCCAGTTCATAATAAAATATCATATGTAGGTAATTGGGGAGAGAACAACTTTGAAGACCAATCACATCTAAGCACCTATGGAAACAAACAACAAAAGATTAGCAAGCGGAAGGTAAGGTTCTAAAGGTAAAAACAAAAAATTATTTAAAAAAGCAATACAAAAACATAAGTTTGTATAACTTGTATAATCACACGACTCCTTGATTTATCGTTATGAGATTTGATTGCCATGATGATTCCGCCACACCTTCCGTATTTAATGCCAAATGGTCTAATGATGCAATCTCCATTTTAAACTCAATGACTCATACTTAACCAGACTTCTACAGCACACTTGTTAAATGGTTAGATTAACGACATAACCTATTTGAATACGACTCTTCAAAACCCTGATTGTTCATTTATTACACCAAGTTTTTCTCTTATACTTCCACAGCATTTTTGTGCATACAATCACTCTGTTTTCATATATTGTGTGCATACAAACACTCTGTTACCTAGTGCACACAGTCGCATTGTTTTCGTATTCTTTGTGTATAACAGTCACTCTATTTTTCACACAGTTTACATATACAGCCACTTCGTTTTCATATACCTTGTGCACACTCTGTTTCCACACATTTTATGCATACAACTATTCTGTTTGTGTATACCCTATATGTACAGTCGTTTTATATCATATTCATAGTAGTTTTACTTCCATATATTTAGTCATTCTGTCTCCATATCCATAGTTATTTTTGTTTCTATATACCGGATGTTCCATTGTTGTATACACAGTCCTCTTTACGTAGTCACTCCATTTCTCAAACAGTGAAGAGAATTTTGAAGAATAGCAGAGAATAGAGGTGATGGGGCTCATCGTCAGAACTAAACCCATAGGGGTGAAGTACATGGAGGGTTATCCTCAGCTGAAAGGAATGTTATAGAAGGCTGGTTGGTTGAGTTTCATTGAAAAATTCAACGGTTACCATAAAGAAATCACCAAATCCTTTGCCAGATCGTTTGATGGAATGGACGTGGAAATAGGTGACATAAAATTTGCAGTTACTGAGTCCTTTATTGTTGAAGCAACAGCACTCCCAAGGCTAGGAGAAAGGTGGTTCAAGAATAAAGAGTTTCATGATTAATCTTGGAAGGTCATTCTCAAAAATCTAGGTATGGACACTTCAGTTTTTAGGAAAGGGATTCCAATCTCTACACTTAAAAACAAATGGAGTAGCATGTTATTAATTTTGAAAAATTTTATTACATGTGAAAGGAGGTTTGGTTCCATGTATGTATATCACATACGACTGTTAATGAATTTTCTAGAAGATGGAACCCTCAATCTCCCATTTTTCCTGTTGAATAGTTTGAGAAGAATGGCCACTAATGTTCAGAAGAAAGTTGAAGCAATAGAAACCACTCTTTATCACCATGGACTAGTAAAAAAATTAGTTTAATTTAACTTAAGAAGTGTAGGGGACACATGGGAGGACTTTTTGGTAAGAAACTTCTTCTAAGATGCTCCAGAATTTCCTGAAGGAAGTCCTGTAAAAAGAAGTAGGAGAAGGAAGACCAGCCTCACCATTCAAAACACCCCTAAAACTTTAGCACAAAAAAATGATGAAGAAGAGCCAATCTCTAAGAAATTAACAGAGATCAGAAAGCAGACTAAGTAGAGGAGAAAAATTAAAGAGAAGGTTGAAGAAATCCACAAGGATATTCCTGAACCTTCATCACCTAAGGAGGATGAACAACTGCTTTCTGAGAGATTAATCAAAATCAGGGATCAGCTCAAGAAAGATAAGGAGAAGGGAAAGAGGAAACAGGTTATAGAGGAAGAAATCATAGGCTCCCAAAGTTTGAGGAGGAGTTCTAGACTCAGGGGCAAAGTGAAGAAAGCAAAATCAAAAGAGACCCAGTTCATAGATTTAGAGGGAGAAACTCCAACTCAGTCCCCTAAAAATATTCCATATGAGAAAATCCCACAGAACTCTCCTCCACATAACTTTGAGAGAAGCCCAAGAAGAGCCTCCCCTGGTATTGATCCAGTCCAACAACAAATTTATGACTACATAGAGTCATTGGAGAAAAAGAGTACATCAGTGGACCCAGGGACTTCAGCTAATTTCAAGCAGCCTACCACATCACAAGAAACCCTAACTAGCTCACCTAAACAGGAGATCTATGAGCTAGAAGTTCTAAATAGGCACATCCAAAGAGAAAATGAAGCCTTAAAAGAAAAAAACAAGTTGGATAAGATCATCCATGATAACACTATGCTTCACTTGGGTTTATGTCACAAGAAGAACAGAAAAGTAAAAAGGAAGAATAAGAATCTAAACAGGGCACTTATTAACCTCAAGTACAAATTTCTCATGAGGAAGCCTAGGATGGCAGTTGGTGCAAAGAAAAGAAAGAAGAGGTTGGATGTTTTTGTTAGAAATAATACTGAGAGGGGGGGTGAATCAGTATTATCAAGTCAAATATTCAATTTTTCAAATCCAGACAATATACGCTACTTCAGTTAATTAAACTTGTGTATATACGCAACTATGTATAACGAAACCCACGTATACAATGCAAACTTATAATTTACTTTATCTTTCAGATGTTGATTGTTAATCTGTGTATCAGAATTAAATAACCAGTAACCAGAAACAGTAAAACAGAGTAGAAGACAATCACACACAAGAACACAAGATATAAGGTGGAAACCCAATGTGGGTGAAAACCACCTGCTGCAATTCGTCTCTATCTTCTGCTAATTAGGAACTTCTTTTTACAATGGACTAGTGCAGTCCTTTACCAGTACGCAGGCTGCAACTTGCAGAGAACTACAACCCTCTCTCGTTCTCCAACTTCTCCTGGAAGGGAGCTACAACCCCCTTAGCTCTTGCACTAGCCAAGATACTAGTACGTAGGTGCTAGCCTACAGAAGGCTACAACCTTCTCTTTCTTCCAGGGACCACGTTTCATAAATTTTCAGACTAGATCCACATCAATCAAACATCAAGAATGTCTGCATAAACCAATCACCTTTTCACCAATCAAAACTGAATCAAAGATAAACGCTTCTCTGACCGTTGTACTCAGAACACAGTGATTGTAACCACACACCAATTCTGAACACAGAACATTGCAGCAATAAACAGAAGCAGCTAGAACATAAATCAAGAGATGTACGCTACTTCACTGTTTAGAAACCTGCGTGTATACGCTTCTGTGTCAAAGCCAACCTACATATACACTTCTTTCCCTTACCAAAACAGCGTGTATACGCACCACCTCTTCACTGAAACTGCGTATAGATCTATAAAGGATAATTCATCCTTTTCAAACATTCAAACATTAGTTAACCCAGATTACCAGATTTATAGATCAAGCATGCGCCACATATAATAGATCAAAATCATAGAAAGATACTATCATTCAAGCCTAAAGATTATAATCCATCAATAGAACTTATCCTTCTGTGTGCTAAGGTTCCTCCTTCATTCAAATCCAGATCTGCACCATAGCCCCAATCACCAATTATTTCAGATCTAACACTCATTAGATATTCAATTAATTCAGATGATTCTTTGCCAAAGGATCTCCTTCCCCTTTTATAGTCTTAGGCCTTTCACAATACCACGGTCCAAAACCATAATAAAACAATACCATGGACCCAATACTTGGGATCAACTCTTCTGACGAGATACCATGGTCCAAAACCATAGGTTAAAATACCAAGGACTAACTACCACCGACCAAAGGTATGTTCTCCAACATATACGTGATTTTTCATGCATGAAAGTGTGTGTATACGCATACGTGCTTTTGTCTAGGTGAACCTGTGTATATGTCTTTTTATTCATTCTGAAAGCCTGAACTGAGATCTGTCACCAGAGAGAGTTGCCATCAAGGACAACATCTGTGCCATAGCTCTAAATCAGTGCCATAATGCCAACAGTTTTGGCTGAAGTCTCAGAACAAATGTAGTAGGAGGAGGGAGTTCACAATGTTGATTGCATGAGGATATGCAATAGTCTTGCAATGGGGGTATGTTGAGTTCCAACACTGCCTTTCCCTTAGCAACTTTTCTCATCCTTCCTTCTCTGTTTTTCCATGAAAAATGCATCCTTATCATCAAAAACCATTATACATTGCCTCAAGGAGTATATTTCAGTGATTTACATGTTATACTTTTATATTTGCTATTTGAATAAGTTTTTGTCTTTTAGCTATGGAACGCAGCCACATTCTGCAGCTACTTCCACACTTTTGTAGGTTCCAGGTGTCAAGAGGGGAAAATGACTACATGGGTAGCTTGGAAAACATCAGGGCATGGATCGTATCCCATTCATCTGGCCTAGATCGACGAGGAAGACTCTGGTCAAAGGGGAGTCAAACATAGAAACCTATGGCAAACAAGACTTTGTTCTGTAGATGTTTCTCAGTCATGGGATCCGAAGCAGTTTCCTGAGGCTGGCCACGGACTTCATCTGCCACCTATGTAAACTAAATCCAACAGCCATTACCATAGAATTATGTTTCCAAGCAACCAAGGACAAGAATTTCGCATACTTGCTTGCCTACGTGTTTTGTTGTAGCTTATTTCTCTCTTTAAGGCAGTTGTATAATTTCTCTATAAATACCTATGTGAAGAATGCAGAACCAGTTCGATTTTTCTCATGTGTTAAGTTCAAGTTACCGCTTTGTAATTTTGAGAACTCATTCTCTGTTTTTAATATGAAGGCTCTGTATTTCATGGATACCTGAAAGCATTTGTTGGAGTGTTGATTAAGTTCACTTAACCTTAGTAGTTGCAGAGGGCCCCTACGCTGGCTAAGGTTACATTTCATTTTTGTTTTGTATTTCATAGTTGAATTGTAAATTTACTGTGTTTTTCCATGATGTTTATAACCATTTTCTAACTTTTTTCATAATGCAGTTTTTGTCATCTTCTTACTAACCCAGAACAGTTTTATTTAAGCATAGAATAGTTCTTTTGTTTCACTACTTTCTAGTTTCTTATCAGTAGCTTGAAGTTGATGTCATTAGCATAGAATAATTCATTTCATTTGTTGTTCATTAGTCTTTAGATTTTGAATTAAACTGATCAATGCCATTTTATTGTTAGTTTAGTAACTCATGTTATAACTGAATGTTTCTAAAAGCCCTTTCAATTTATGGTTCATCTTAAAACTAAGTGGTGAAATATTTCATTTATGAATGAGTCTTTCTTTGCTTTTTTATGTTTATTTTTTCTTAGAACAATGAAGTATGGAGTTCCTCAAAATGTTATCACAAGGAGGGTTTTCTCCCAAAATTGTGTGGCAGAGTGACAAAGCACTTCATTTAGCTGTTATAGTAGACTAGTTGCAATTTCACTTTCAGCTTGGTCTTTCATTTAATTTTGTTGCAATTTCATTTTTAGTTTGAGTAGAACAATGAAGTATTGAGTTCCTCAAAATGTTATCACAAGGAGGTTGTTCTCCCAAAATTGTGTAGCAGAGTGACAAAGCATTTCATTTAGTTTCCATAGTAGATTAGTTGCAAATTCATTTTTAGTCTTAGCATTTCATTTAGCTTTGCTACAATTTCATTTTCAATTTTTCATTAAGTTTTGATTCTGCCATAGACTAATCAATAGTTGTAATCTCACTTTCAGTATTCCATTTTCAGTTCTGTTTTCATAATAGATAGTTGCAATTTCACTTTTAAGTCCTTTTAGTTCATGATTTGGAACTGTAATAAGAGCAGGAAGAGAAACTCTGTTTTCATTTTGTTGGTTAAAAATTTACTTCCAAATCTGGCTTAAAGCACTTTTAGCTCTCATTTCATTTCTTTAGATTCTCAGTAGCAGTAGATTTAATATTTTGTTAAGTACATTGCAGAACATTAGGAATTAAAAGATAAAACCCCCAAAACAACAGAAAACTCAAAAACAGTGTGGTAAGAAGGGTCATTTAGCACATATGGTGCGCTACACTTCATCAGTCTCTGATACTCGGATTGATAATTTATGTAGAGCAATTTAGCACACTAAATTGACCAAACAAGGAGACCATTACATACAGATACATATGGTTCAAATCCACTTCTAATACTCTGTGAAAGAACCTGTTTATCATGTTCAAGAACTACATTTCTCACACAAATGACGAAGACGCAAGCATATGTGAATTGATCAAGAATTGTGCTACCATGACGCATCTGACAGAAAAGCTTGAATGCCTCCTCAACATGCTCATGCTATGCATATCTTGACATCATTATTTTCTAAGAGGCAACACTTCATTCAATCATTTGATCAAACATCTTGTAGGATGATTTCCCACCTCTAGAATCACTAAAATAACACTTGCACTAAGAACACCAACCATAGCAACAAAATTAGGCACCACACCTTCCATCAACATTCTGCAAAACAATTCCAAGGCCTCTTTGGCATGCCCACAAATCACATCACATTCCCTACCAACCTCAACTCCTCCTAAATCTAGCCCTCGTCCCTCCAACAAAACTCTTGTAGTGGCTTGAACAGACCTTCTACATATTGTGGAACTCCCAACTAAACTTGGTTTCCTTGGCAGACATACTTCGACCCCTCATCTCCCAGTTGTGGTTAGCAAATCAATCCATATGGCTTATGGCTCATGGCTTGCCTCTCTTTCCTACGACCATCCCTAGAAACACATAAAAACCTATTTCCCTTGTTGCAGATGGCCTCCCTTGAGGGAAAAAAACTCGACCTTCTTTCTCTTAAACATAACTCCGACTTGAATTCCTTCAATTATGGAACAAAGTACTCTTGGAATTGTCCTCTTCTTGTAGGCTACTCTCTCAACATATCTCTAATACCATGTTTCCTTTTCAATAATAAGAATAGTATAAACCAATCTTCTGATCTAATAATTACTACATGATGACCTTCAAACAGTTTATCTAACGCTATTGATATCATTGAGAAATTATACATAAAATATTTCAATAGTAAATACAACAGAAACAATAAAGATCATAAAGATACAACCATGCATAATAGAGACAACAAATTTTGCTTGGGAAACCCAAACTTGGGAGAAAACCCAACAACTCTTCTTCTAGGAGAAATTATTCTTTAGCAAATTTTACAATTCCAAATTGTCAAAAAATATGTGCCAAAAATCCAAGTCCAAACGTTAGTAAAAATTTTCCTTTATATACTCCCATGTGCGGTTGTTATAGAAGACAGATGATCATGAGTGACTGAAAAAATAAAGCGTCACATCATGTATATATATATACACAATTCGAATGGCTACATTTACCCTAGGGGACATGTCCCTTATTGAAATACGATGACTTGTCATTTTTGAGCCTACATGAAGCCCAATAAAAACTTGAATTTTTATTTTTATTTTCATAAATATTATAAGACAACTTATGAGACCTCTTGGAATGTAGGAATACATCCCGATGCTAGACAAATTTAAACACAATAGTCAATATGATTGTGATCCTTTTCTTATCTATTCATTTGAAAATTTTGAAGATAATCATACACCTATGAATGACCAAGTCTTTAAACATGGAAATGATAGAATGATTATCCTTGAAGATAAACTTGATTCAACGTAGATGAAATAAAAAGACTCATAGTTGAAAATGGTGATAAGAATAAACTACTCAAAATGTGTGATGATAAAGAACATGAGCTTAAAGAAGAGATTATCATATTCAAAACTCAGTTAGAGGAGGAACAAAGAGTTGAAGAAGTGATGGAAAACCAACTTAAAAAGACAGAAATTCAATGTGAAATACTAGAGGCTTAAGTTGTTCCAATAAGAAGTCAACTAGAAAAGAAAAATAATCAACTAAAATTAGAGAAGAGCACCAAAATTTTGGACAACAACCTTAGCAGTTAAAGATCTCCCTCTGTTAAATTAGTCCTTGGATTCAATAAGGGATAATCTAGCTCAGGGGTAGCTATATGTAAACTGGAAGACAATAAAGTAACATCTAAAAGGATTGTAGTAGAAAATATCAGCTACATGGTCAGCAAGAAGAAAAACTAACAACTGAGGAATGAACCAAGAAAAGTATTTTCTTTAAGAATGCCTTTTTCTTCAAGAGATGAGTATGGAAGATTCTAAAGGAAGAATAACAACTCCTTTTCTCCTTTTTTGGAAGATGTTGATTGATACACTTGCCACAACTTTGGATGCATTGCAGCAGATTGCAAAAGAAAAAATGATGAGGTATTTCTAGCATAGTATGCAACATTTTAGGCAGCAGAAGAAAAATAATCTTAAAGCGAGTAGTCAAAGAAGAATTCTCCCCTCGGTTAGATCATCAATTTTCAGGTATAATAGTTTCCTTCATGGTTAGCTCTTTCCATGTAACATCTTTGGTCATAAAGACTATAGATTGTAGATCTCATGCAAGAAGTAGGAATGTAATGAATGTAAGGCATAGATCTAATATGAACATTAGAAGATATGATCATTTTTTCCCATTCTTTAGTCACATAAGATATATGTGTAATAATCTTGGTCATATGGCAAGGAATTGTAATTTTTTCAGCTCCTCAAAGCAATCCAAGAAAAAGGAAGAGTTTACTCAAAGCAGGTTAAACAAGAAAGTAAAAGAAGTCATCATCAAGAAAAAGCATACCAAGGCTTGGAAAAGGAAAGAAGAGAAGTGACTTCAATAAAAAATTAAAGTCAGCATGATTGTAGGGGGAGAATATAGAAACATATTGAGTTGCATGAAGAAGTGTCGAATATGAACCACAACAGCAGAAGAGTAGTGTGTCCAAAAACCTAAAAGTAAATTTCTGCCTGTAGGAAAAGAAAAGACATGAAAGTTGCTTGAGCTTAGGGGGAGTTGTACGAGAAGAGTTGTTTTTTCAGGAAAGCTACAAATGAAAGTTTTGCATATCTTTTCAATTCTACTCTTATTCCAGTGAAGTAGTAGATCCATGCATATAGCCTTTTATGTTTGTGCTTATTAATTGGTATATTGGATTATACCTTTTAGTTGGACCATCCTTGTGTGTGTTGCAAGTATGCATGAGAAAAGGAAAAGATAAGATCAATCAATTATGTTTTGGATCAGTAGCCATGGAAGTGAACCCTTTAGTGGAAGAGGTGCCTAGGCAATGGAGATTATGTCTTTGAAGAGTTGAAGAGATATCATATGTTTAGGGGGATCTTATCTAGAAATTTCCAAAAGTTACAAGGATATCAAATTGTTAGCATTGGTTGACATTGATGTCTGTTGGGTGCAACCCAACTTGGCCTAGATTTTGGAAAATTCTCCACATTTTGTGGGGAGGAGTGCATAGTGGAGCATGAAACAAAGCACGAAGTGGACCACATAGTGGAGAATTTTGAAAATACCGTGTGGTGTCGTACGGGCTTCAAGGTGGGTCAAAGTCCCTCCTTTTTGTAAAAGCACACAATTTTGTAAGGGATCAATGGTTTTGGGACCATAGTTGATTGTTTTATGGAGTCCATGGTATTTGGACCATGGTATTTTGATGATGTAACCCTACAATGTAATAGTATATATAGGGTAAATAATAAGAAGAGAATCATCAAATCAAATTGATCTAGATCAATGTTATGGAAAAATTATTTTGATCTGTCATTTGGTAGAGAAGGTGAGGCTCTACCGTTGAGTGCACAGACAACCTGCAGCTTAATGTGTAGGCCAAGAACTGTCTGTTGTTCAAATATTTATTATATTAAGCAATAGTTCTTGTGGACATAACCCTACACTGGGGTGAACTGCGGTAAATTGGTGTTCTGATGTGTATATTTGCTTATTATTTTTTGTAGAGTAGAAGTTATTACAGTTTCATTTTACTTCAGCACAATGATGGTTTATATGGCATGTTTAAGTGATTAATCTAATGCGGCAAAGTAATTTATAAGTACTAAGAATAAGATAACATAATGATACCACATCTCCTAATCCTTCAAGGCTGTGGAAACCTGGTTCTGCATCCTCCCATAGTCACTTCGGGTGAGACTGCAGTCTGCTTGTAGGTCGTTGCCGAAAGGGCCAATGATTGAGGGTTTTTTTGGTGTGTAGTATAGATTGAACCTGGGTCAGCCCAAACCCAATCAACAATGTCACATTATGTTGTAGGTGTCAATAACAGGAGTTTGGCTAGTGTATAATGTCTAGCTTTGCATATGTATTGGAATTGATTTCAAAATTTAAGTGTTTCCTTAGTGATCCATGGTCTACCTACTACTCAAAGAAATTTCACTACCCTTTTCCATTGATGTCAAAAGGGGAGAGCGAAACCAGCTAGTGGAGAATGAGGTTAGTCGGTGATGTGATTGTGGTGTTGTCATCAATGCCAAAGGGGGCTATTGTTGGCAACAAGATGTTGGAATTGATATCTATAGTAGGGTTAATTGTGTGTTGGCATTGATTTCACTAGTTGTAGATTTTGATGTATGGATTTGATGTATATTTGATGTATTGATGGTGTTGCACATTGTGTTGATATTATGTTGTTGGAGTGTTGGTTATGGATATGTTTGATGATGAGGAAGAAATGATTTGGTATTTCTAAGTTACCATGATGAGTTAGCCTAATGCTTCATGATGCTTTGATGATGAATTGGCATGTTTACAGGTGTTTGGCATGAATCTTTGGTTTTGTTAAAATGGTTACTTAAGGTGTTTTTGGTGTGAGAAGATATGGGTGGAAAAATTTGTATAAGTCTAAATTTCATGATCTATACACTATGATTACGTAAGAAGAAAACATACAAACACATATGTTCTTAAAGAATAATCCATACCTAATTTTGTGTGCACAAAAAGAAAAACCATGGGTCTATACCTTGATTTTTTCCCTGGGTAATCTTGGGTCGATGCCACATCTCAATTACCATTGAGTTTTACAAAGGAATGCACATGGCAATTTTATGGCTAAATTTATTTTCTCATTGAGTGTTGGTTATATATATATATATAGCAAGAAGGCCATTGTGTGAGTTAATTAATAAATCTAGATTGTGATCTATTTATTTTATTCTTCAATTTTGGTACAAGGTCAAGGACTTTATTTGCATTCTAAAATGTAAGCGATAATTGGTGCATGATCACATTTCATGGTGTAATTGAATTTTTGGAATGTTAATATGAGGGTAGCATGATCGTTTTGGTGTAATATGGATCACATTGTGATTGTTGGTCACCTGGTTTTATCTATCTGGTGCATATTGATGAACAAATGAATGCATATAGATCTGATCCAATGCACATTTAAATGATAATCAAATCTAAAAAGGCTATCATTGTGTTAAGGCCCAAATCCATGATGCAATGTGTATGGAGATTGATTACCTTGAGAACTTGTGATAGAATTTAATGGTGGTTTGGCTTGCTTTAAATCTATTCTATCACAAGTACCCATTGATCTGGCTTGGTATGCCCTACTCCATTTGATACAACATAAATACCAAATGTGTATAGGATCACTTGCAAATTTTAATGCAACATAGAATTGATCGCTATGATATGATGCATAAGGTAAGAAATTTGGTTGGTTGTATCATTATATATGATGAGGGTTGATTTAGGGATGTGTATGTTGTCCAGTGCAAA
The DNA here is from genome assembly GCA_031772625.1 of Pinus tabuliformis. Taxonomy (NCBI): domain Eukaryota; kingdom Viridiplantae; phylum Streptophyta; class Pinopsida; order Pinales; family Pinaceae; genus Pinus; species Pinus tabuliformis. Next base: position 771,595,637 of record CM062810.1, read on the forward strand.
GAAATTTTGCCAAGTTTGATACCCAGTACCTATAGCGAACATATATGTTCTGAGAGTGATCAACACTAGCATATGTTCTAGTCTTTCTACCCCAAAATTGGTGTCAATCATGTTTTTACACAGGGGCTATTCATGTTCTAGTGTACCAAGTTTCAAAAGGTAGAGTAACAATTTAGTGTAATGATAGTCAAGATCAAGCGCATGGTTCATTTAATACATTAGAAATTATTTTTATAAATAGTGTTGAAGCTCATCGTTGTAATCAATTTTATTGCACACTCTTTCTTTCCAAGAAATTGTTAAAGGGCGACCTAATTTTCAAACCTTGCAAACCTGGTAAATACATTGAGTCTTCAAAGTTTGATTCATGGGGATTTTAAATACACTGTAATCATTTGGAAGTCCTATGCAGTGTTGATGTGTATGGAGGATGCTATAATTTCAATCATATTCTCATAATCCACTTTGATCGCATTAGTTTTATTAGTATCTTTGGAATTTGGATGAATTTGTGGTCAAAATGGCATGGCTTGGTGGGTTATGGTTTTATACCAGTCAATCAAAAAGATTAACTATCTAAATCCTATTAGGGTACCTATTATACCTATGTGAATACACAATGGTATGTCATGATCTATTATATGGTGATCATATCTACTTACTAGGTTACTTATGTGACAGAGGACTAGAAGTCGACTAGAATGAAGCATAGAGTTTGAGATACAATCTACTACTAGAACTAAACTTTGTATTTAGTTACTCAAAGAGATTAGAAATTTGTTGAAGTGCTTCCCTGACCTATAAAATCATGTTTGAAATGATGTTGTTGCAAGGTTATGCCATTAATATCTTGGTTTGAACATGTAAAAGTTTGAGATGTTGCTAGTGATGTCTATACGTTGAGGAGCTTTTATGTGATGTTGACAATGATTAGAGTTGTTGATCAGGACTTACTATAGAAGATCAGTGTTGCCTTTTTGTAGGGTTTTACATAATATAATGATGTTTTTGTTGAGTTAGAATATTATGACTAGAGGGTTTGTACTGCAGTACTACCATGATGATATTTCTATAAATAGAGGGTAATGGTTGAGTCATATTGTTGTAAAGTTTGTTGAATTTTCTATTAGTATTGCTACTAATGAGGATGATGTAAATTACATGGATGAAGATAATATTGAATGATAGAGTTATTACTGAGTATTATGAGAAAGTAAATTTTCTACAAGCTAGAATTTGAGCTCTCCATATGGTTGATATCAAAACTTCTAGAATTGATTTATTATTGTTGCATATATAGTGTACTGCAAGATCATCTAAGGTTTTCACTACTTGTTGGCTTGTTTCCCAGTAATAAGGTTTGTGCTACAGGGATATGTCATGAATACCTTGATCTAGTGAACATATGTTTTAAAGATAGATTCTGTTGATATGTTGCTAATTAAAGGATATGGATAGGGATTATATTACAACGATGATAGAGTGAATTGTGCATTGTTGATAACATTGCTAGTATTTTTCTAGAGATTGATCTTGTTACTATTAATGATAGAGCTTCTAAGGATTGATATTTCCAGGGTATGAATGTTGATATGACAGGGATGCATGAGATTTGGAATATTGATGTTGCCAGAGCAGACCACAGAGTATGCTAACATTGTTAGTGTGATATATGGTGGAGTAAGGATGGTAGTTTGAGAGTGTTCAGCTAGGGTTTGTATTGATGAGCATAATCATGTATTGCTGAGTATGATAGTGTATGATTGAGTTGGTATACTTTTGAGTATGTTGTTGATTGGTACCTTGCATGAGCATGATTATATGTTGTTTTTTATTACAAATATCATATTGTTGTTGTTGCAAGTCATTTCTAGGTTTTGTGTCACTGAGATCAAATTGGTTATTGATTGTTGATGACAAAGTGTAGTTGCTAATGGCATAAATTTGATATTGATAATAATGTGTTTGTTGCTAAGTAAATAAGGTTTGTGTTGAAAATAACAACAAGAAATGTTAAAATAGAATCCAGAAATTCCAATTTAATTTGTCCTTGAATTAAATTGTGAATTAAAATTGTAATTCTTTTCTCATAGCAACTTGTAATAGTTAACTAAGTTATTTTGACTTAGTTAACTTAGGAATTTTGAGTTGGAAGTCTTTTAGAAGTCATGTATATGTTCTCCCTAAGTTTTAGGGGTCCAGTACGAGTTTAATTGTGGGTTGTAATTAGATAACTCAGTTTACTAAGTTATGTTCAGTTAAATTAGTTCCAAACTGTTTGTGGAACTAATAGAGAGTTAACAGTCATTTGGTGCACTAGTGCATCCACAAGTGTCACTCTAGTTAACTAAGATTCTCCCATCATAAACTCATGAATTTCGATTCATAAAAAGACCCAGTTGAGACTAGAGTGTAGGGACAATGTACTATCTATTGTATGATTTACTGAATTGTAAATATAATGCATGCAATCAGAGAAGGACCTAGGTTTGGATTGCACAGTTATGGATAAGGAATTTCCCTTTAAATATGGGCTAATTCTCTCAAGAATTGTGCAAAGAATTAGAAGTTTGGAGGCTTGCAAATTTGGCTAAGTATTGGCCAAAGGAAGTTATCAGGTGAAGGATAGGAAATACTTGTGTAGGTTAACTCAAGGTTGAGCGGAGCATATTGTATTCATCCAAATTCTTTAACCAAGGGAACAAGGAAATAGGGGCTTGGCAGGAAGTGTAGAATTGCATAAGTGTTGGCCAAGAGCTAGCTTGTGAGCTGAGACAGTTGAGCATACTTATGCGAATTGTTCTAGTGAGAACAAGTTTTGTATCTTCACTCATATTTCTGATATATTCAATACAGATAGTAGGGTTTTGAGCAGTGGCTTTCCCTAGATACATATTGTGTTATGTGCCATTGATTTAAATTCTTCTTTTTCATATTGTTTTCATCGGTATATTGGCTTGCGCTGGTTGAAAGTAGAAGTAGATTCTTGTCCCGTGCTTCAGTAAATTTCACGAGCTTGTGAATCTACAGGAAATTCTACAATTTGATGCAGAAATGGTTTATGGTACAATTATTTTTATGTATACAAATGATTGGAATGGACTATGTTTGAAAATCAATGAAAGTGAGGTCCACGGTGCTTAGGGGGTCAATGCCTCTAGCAAGTAGAGGCCTGCAAAATCAGGAAGTGGTTACTTCCTTCAGGTGGGTGTCTAAGAACAATTCAGGGGTCAGTGCCTCCAGTGGATCATTGTTTGAAAATAGAGTTATTAGGTCAGTGCTTCCAAGCAAGTGGGTTCTTTCATGTAGGTGGGTACCTACAAACTCATTTAGGGGTTGGTGCCTCCAACATATCAGTGTTTTCAAGTTGTAATGGGAGTTTGGGTTTCTATCAGGTCATAGGCTAGAGTGAGTGGGTGTTCGTGTGATATTGAGGTTGGTGTCTTACAAGTCAGTGCTTGCATATTGATGGCATATTGGTGGGTGCCAATGATCGATATAATGAAAGATTATATCTAGAAAAATAAGACAAATGCTCAATGGTTTTTCTCTTGGAAGGGTTTCCACCTAAAATCTCTATGTCACATATGTATGCTTTTCAAAGTGCTTTTGTATTGATTTATTTTATTTCTTTTATAATTTTATGATCAATGGTGTAATGGTTAAAACTGGTAAAAATTGATTAATGAGCCTTGATATTGATTCACCCTCCCCCCTCTCAGTATTAACTTGGTTTCCAACATTTTTCTATACCCATATCTAGTAGAATGTCCATTTCCTCCTCCAAAACCTCCTCATCCTCCACAATTTCTCTCTCAATTTATAACTCTAATTAGAAAATCCTTATTTATTGCCTCAATGTATGGAAGTTGGAGCTAAGAAAATCTTGTGCTACCTCTCTTGCAACAACATTTGCATGAGTTATGTGAACTGGAGGGAATCCTCTATGACTAGGTCAAGGAGATAATGAAATTGGGAAATGTGCTCTACAATTCAATTGGAATATCAAGAGAGGGGATAATTTATTTTCAATCATAGAAGGGAGCCACAAATCAAAGCCTATAAGGGCCAAGCCAGTGGAATAACCATTTTCCAAAGCTAGAACTAGTCAATTGACCACATAATTCTATCATCACCATGAATTTTTTTCTTAAATCCATGTAATTAGCGTATGAACTAGGCACCTCCATAATGGAGGATCCATAATAAAAAATCCCCATGTTTTTGTTAATACCACACACATGTCCTTGGTAAGGTATAATATGGCATGTGGCCTAGCTTGGTAGGTTGTAGTCATTCGACCTCACCCCATATCCTTTACCCACCGTGTACACCCCATGTGAGTGGTTCCTCACATTTTAACTTATTATAAATTTAAAATTTATCAAACTTGCACTCTTTGTTTCTATAACATTTGTTAGGTTTAAAGGCTTCTGTTTTTAAGGAGGAATAGTGCTACTATTAAGTAGTTATTAAGTTGTGTTATAACTTAGGTGATAAAGATTTTCCTTTGAGTGACTATCGAGTTGTGTTGTAACTTAGGTGATAGTTATTAGCTTTTGTGCCCTCTCCATATTGAAAAATGCAACAATAAATTCTCAATTTGGTTTTTCCTTGATTAAGTTGAGACAATTCGAATTTCCACATCAACATACAACTTGGATGCAGTTAACTTATGTGACATGAATTGTGTCATCAAGTTTACTCAATAAATTCGATTTGGAGGAGCTAGAGTGCATTTAAGCATGTGTGATTGCTAATTTGTATCAATCAATGTCAGTTATCTCAAGTTGTTTTCAGTTAAACTAGTTCCAACTATTGGAGGAACTAGTGGAAGATCAATTGTGTAGTGGGACTTTAGTCAAACTTAGTGATCATCCAGTTAATTAATCAATCAGCGCAAAATAACTATTTCATGCAAATAATTCAAGTTCCCCAACTATGGTGGTGATCCCAAGGTAGTGTAACATCAGTTGTAGACTGGTGTTGAGTGTACAAGTGTTACATGCAGTCAGATTATCAACCTTGGGAATTGCACAATTCATTTTGGAGAAATTCCTATATAATAGGGGCCTAATTTCTCAAGGAATTGCATAAGAAAATAGGGGCTCAAGAAGAGGCATAAATTGAAAAATATTGGGCCAAAGATTCTCAGTGAGCAGAGAGATAGGTTATTCACTTACAGGTTGTGCTCAGTTGAAAAAATAAATTGCAATACATCTCTATTCATTAGATTAATGCAAGAAGACATTGGTTTTTTTAGTAGATTACTTTCCCTAGGAAAAAAAATTGTGTGCATGCGTGTTATTTCTCATTACATGTTTGTTATTGGTTTTCTAAATTGTGAACTGAATTCTGCAGAGCAGTAGAGTAGGTTTGTGTCTTGTGATTTTAATTAAAACTTCCTGAGTAGTTGCAAATATACACTATAATTTCTTACATGGGATCATAATTGGATTCACATTAGAGTAGTAATTTTGAAGTTGTTTCTTAGGAGGTTCAAATTTCCAATTCAATTTAGCATGATCTCTTCATAGCTAAGGAGATGAACTTCAACGGGCTATGACTAGAGTATGCCTTGGAAGGCACCTCTAATTTTATTTCATGGAAGGATCACATAGAGGCGGTATTGGATGGCAATGGATTGCTAGAATACATCAAGACAAATGTTACAAAACCACAAGCATCTGATGCCTAGAACCTTGATTAGTGGAAGAAATGTGTAGCCAAGGCGAGGAGAATAATATTGGAGGGAGAATGGGACCACAATCTCCATGGGAAAGAAACTCCTTATGCAATGTGGAAGACACTAATATATTTGTTCCATAATAATAGTGACCACATGAAGCTGGCACTCAAGGATAGACTTCGAAATATCAAGCCGCAGAAGAATGACACTATCCCGCAGTATATGAGCAGGTTCACACAAGTTCATGATGAGCTTGCAGGAGTTGGTGTTATTGTTTCAGATGATGGTTTGGTAATCCTAGCCCTTTCAGGCCTTCCCAAGAGTTGGCATAGCTACCAAGATTCGATGAAAGGGAGGAAGAAATTACTAAATTGGGAATGATTATTCTCTAATTTGGTACAACAGGAAATAAGGGGGAATACAAAAGATGGACCTTCATCCAAGGGCAAGGATGAAGAAAAAATTGCATTGGTTGGAAAGGGAAAGAAGGGAAAAGGGAAGAAACCTCAAACCAAACCAGAATCCAGCCAAGGGGGCAAGAAGAAATATTTGTCCCAAATTAAATTATTTCGTTGTCATGAATTCGTGCATTATGCCACGAAGTGTCCACACAAAAAGGAAAGAAAGAAGACCTTAGGAGGAGGAGCATGTGAAGCTTTGGCTTCACAATTCAATATTGAATTTACCCTTATTGCATGCATGTCCAACATAGTGATGGGGAGTGTGTGGGACTTGGAATCAAGTGCCTCAATCCACATGATAGGGTTTAGAGAGTTTTTTTTGTGAACATGAGGAGAAATATTTGAAGATGCACATCAAGCTAGGGGACAATGGAAGTTATAGCATGACTGGGGTTGGTATAGTCATCTTTCAGAGGGAGTCAAGCTCCCCTCTCAAACTCAAGGATGTCATGTTCGTTCCAAGCCTAAAGAAAAATCTCATCTCTATTACAGTTTTGGAAGAATGCGGTAATGATGTGATCTTCATCAAAAGAAAAACATTCCTGAGACACATAGCCATGGGACAGGTGATGTAGATCGAGGTTTGTGTGAATAACCTGTATAAGCTAGATATGGAAGATTTTGTTGCATTAATCACTAAGGCGAAGAAAGTGCAGGGTCGCGATGTTGGTGAACTTTGGCATGAAAGACTTGGCCATTTGCATCATGCACCTTGAAGATTATGCAACAAATAGCCACTAGCCTTCCCAAAGGAGCACTTGAGCAGAAGGATGTATGCAAAGGATGTACTTTGGGTAAGTACAAAAAATCCACATTCCATGATTGGGACAACAAATCACATGCAATCCTAGAAAGGATCCACTTTGATGTATGTGGACCTTTCTCGATAGCCTCCACTACTAGACACACATATTTTTTCATTTTTATTGATGACTTCTCAAGGAAATGTTGGATCTTCTTCATGTGAAAGAAAGATGACATATTCTCCAATTTCATAGAATTCAAGGCATTGGTTGAGAAAGAAATCAGCGAGAAGGTGAAGGCTCTTAGGAGCGATAATGAAGGTGAGTACGTGTTGAATGAATTCAAAAATTTCTGTGTGAAAGAAGGCATTCCAAGAGAGTTGACAACACCCAGCAACCCACAACACAATGAGGTGGCTGAGAGAAAGAACCATAGCATGTGGGAGTAGCGAGGGAAATGTTGCATGACCAAGGCCTACCTCTGCATTTGTGAGATGAAGCATGCAACATAATAGTCTATTTGTAGAACTAGAGTCCTCATCGGATTTTGGGCATGAATACACCAGAGGAGGCTTTCTTAGGGAGAAAGTCGGATGTGTCATACTTAAAGATTTTTAGAGCCTCCATTTACTACCATGCCTCCAAAGAATCAAGGAAGAAGCTTGAGCCGACAATAGAATTTGGGTTATTTGTGGGTTACACAAAAAGTCCCCACAACTATCATGTGTACTTTCCATTCCTCATAATGAAAATTGTGTGAAGGGATGTAAATTTTGAAGAGGAGAAAGCCCTGCAGTGCTCTCTTGAAAGGGAGCTTTAGATCCCACAAGAAGAGGAGTTTTTAGCTCCAAAGGAGGAGCCTCGAGAATTTTTGGAGCAGCCACAAGTTGAGGAGCAGAGAGTGGAGACATCCACATCCACTCAATCAAAACCATCCATAGAACGTAGGAAAAGATCCAGGAAAGTTGGTAGACTTGTTTAGGATGTGAGGGAGAATGTGGGAGCTCCTTAAAATTTGCATAGATAGAGAAGGTCACCTGATTGGTACACTGGCTACATGGCTCTAATGACTAAGCTTGTAGAGAATGAGCCATCGTCTTTCGAGGAAGAAGTAGAGAAACTTGTATGGGTTGATTCAATGGTGGAGGAATATGAACCCATTGTAAAGAACAATGTTTGGGAAGTGGTCCCAAAACCAACAAATAAATCAATTATGGGTTCAAGATGGATCTTCAAGGTTAAGCATGCAGCAGACAGAAGCATAGAGAAGTATAAGGCCATGTTTGTGGCCAAGGGGTACTCTCAAGTTGAGGGAATTGACTATGAGGAGACCATTGATCCTGTAGCAAGGTACTCATCCATTAGATGAATTCTTGCTCAGGCTACGCAAATAGGGTGGAAGATCCACCAGATGGATGTAAAAACACCATTTCTCAATGGATTTATTGAGGAGGAATTGTACATAAAGCAACCAAAAGCTTCTGAGACATTCGATCGGGAGTCTCATGTGTGCAAACTCAAGCGAGCATTGTACAGTCTCAAACAAGGACCTTGTGCTTGGTACACGAGGATCAATAACTATCTCAATGGTTTGGGCTTCACCAAAGGAGAAGCGGATGAAAACCTCTATCACATCTTGGTAGAAGGTAAATTCCTTATTATTGTCTTATATGTTGATGATTTGATTTTAACTAGTGATTAGCAGCTGATCAGATCTTGTAAGGAGGACCTTGCAAGGGAATTTAAAATGAAGGACATGGGTCTCATGCACTACTTCCTTGGTTGGAAGCATGGAAAGGTGATGGGGAACTGTTTGTGTCTCAAGGAAAGTATGCAAATGAGATACTATAGAAGTTCCACATGGATAGTTGTAAACCCGTGAAGACACCTCTGGTGACCAACTAGAGGATGGAGGATGCCACTTTAGGTGAGGAACTGGATGCTACCATTTATCAACAACTAGTGGGTTCACTGATGTACCTTGTGAACACACGACCATATATGTGCTATGTTGTCAACCAGGTGAGCCAAGCTATGTTAGACCAACCAAATTATTTTGGAAGAAAACAAAACATGTCTTACGGTACCTTAGAGGCCCTACCCAGTTTTGACTACGGTACAAATAGACAGAGGGAGTGAAATTGTGTGGCTTCATAGATGCAGAATAGGTGGGGAGTCCATCAGACCGAAAGAGTACATCAGGTGGAATTTTCAATGTTTGGTCTGCAATGGTTTTCTGGTACAATAGAAAGCGAAGATATGTGATGCTCAACTTGACAAAAGTAAAATACATGACTGCGAGTCAAGCAACATGTGAGGCGATCTGGATGAGAAAGATACTTGTGGGACTATTTGTTCAGATGATGGATCCAACTATGATCTATTGTGATAATCAGAGTTGCATTAAGCTCTCTAAGAATCATGTATTTCACGATCGATCCAAGCATATAGATATCTGGTATCACCATTTACAAGATTGTATGCAGAGGCAGATAATGTTGCTACAATACATTCCGACAAAGGAACAAGATGTTGGAATTTTGACAAAGGCCTTGTCAAAAGAGAAGTTCAAGTTCCATAGGTGCATGATAAGGGTGGTCGATAATCCCTTTCTTGCTTAGAGTGTGTGTTGAAAAATGCAGCAAGAAATTCTCAATTTGATTTTGCCTGATTAAATTGAGAAAATTTGAATTTCCACATCAACAGACAACTTGGATGTAGTTAACTTATGCAACATGGATTGCATCACCTAGTTTACTCAGTAAATTCGAGTTGGAGGAGTTGGAGTTCAGTTAAGCATGTGTGATTTCTAATTTGTAGCGATCAAGGTCAGTTATCTAAATTTGTTTCCAATTAAACTAGTTCCAACTATTGGAGGAACTAGTGGAAGGTCAGTTGTGCAGTGTTACTTCAGTCAAACTCAGTGATCATCCAGTTAACTGATCAATCAACCCAAAATAGCTAGTGCATGCAGAGAATTCGAGTTCCCCAACTATGGTGGAGATTCCAAGGTAGTGTAACATCAGTTGTAGACTAGTCTTGAGCGTACATGTGTTGCATGCAATTAGATGATCAACCTTCGAAATTGCGCAATCCATTTTGGAGAAATTCCTAAATAAAAGGGGCCTAATTTCTCAAGGAATTGCGCAAGGAAAGAGGGGCTCAAGCAGAGGAAAAAATTGACTAAGTTTGGGTCAAAGCTTCTCAGTGAACAAAGAAATAGGTTATTCACTTGTAGATTGTGCTCAGTTGAGAAAAAAAAAATTGCAATGCATCTCTATCCATCATATTAATGCAAGCAAGCATTGGGGTTTTTAGTAGATTCCTTTCCCTGGAAAAAAATATTGTGTGCATATATGTTATTTCCCATTGCATGTTTGTGAATGATGTTCTAAATTGTGAATTGAATTCCGCAGAGCAATAGAATAGGTTTCTTTCTTTTGATTTTGATTAAAACTTCATGCCATAGTTGCAAATACATACCATAATTTATACACTCCCTTTTGGTCTCTATCCTCGGTGATTCACTATGAGATTATTGAGAAAACAAATGCATTGTTAAAAAGATTCTTCTAAAATATACACCTTAATACCTCAAGGTGTTAGGTGAAAGGACAAATACATCACTATGATGATTTTTCTAATTCAAAATTTGCAAAAAACTAATTAACTAGTACAACCACATTAAAAATATTAATGCGCTGATATAGCCAAAGGATTCATAAATAGAACAAAAAGACTCTTGCAACACGAAAAATGTCTTAGCAATGCACACATTTACTTGATTAACCATGTATAAAAAGGTTATGGGTCAAATTTAACTAGAGAAAAAAAAAAGAATTACACGTCTTATTGTAAAATCGACCATTTTGCTAAATAAAATTTTCTTATATATAAATGAATGTTATAAATAACAATGAGGAATGTATCATGGAGGAACTTATTAGAGTTGGAATAATCTCAAATCCCAAGAAAATTGGTGGGCATGGAGCTACTTGGTATGACTCTAACTTTTTAAATTTATTAAAAAACAATGCAACCTAACAAACCTTGATAAACATTAAAACTAAACATATACTAAATATATTCCTTTTGAAAATCATCGTCAATTAAAAAAATATTAAAAAAGTCAACAAATCCTCATCCACCTAAAATTGAAATAAAAAATCTTCAGCAAGGATTAAAAAATGATTTCCAATGTAAATGCATAGTATGTTTAAATTTGGTATCCTTAAAAAAAACACGGCATGATAACTTGTTAGCAATTTAAAAAATGGTTTCATTAAAGTAAATGCATAGTATGTTTAAATTTGGTATCCTTAAAAAAAACCACGGCATGATAACTTGTGAGCAATTTTTTATGGAACAAGTGGCAATGGAATAAGGTTGAGTTTAAATAAATTTGATTAAATTTTGAAAAAAAACATCTCATCATAACTTGTAAGTAAATTTTCAATAAATTTTCATGATTCACAATGGAATAAGGGCTTTGTTTAAAGTGTCTTCCATTTATAATATTTGATTCATCGTTTTCACCGTGACTATATTGAAAGTTACTTCCGTATATAACTTTAGCCACTGCTATTTCATGCTCTTCCTTTTTACCGTAACTACCACCACCTCTATACTGATAATTCTAACTCTAACAACCCCTCCTTACATTTCCATCATTTTTATAAAAAATAATAATTAACTTGAATAACACGTCATTAAAGTTCTTACAAAGCGATTGGCAATGATTAATTTTTTTATTATTAAATAATTCTTGATATATTTTGATTTTTAGTAAAAAAAAATTAATGTAAATTAGGAACATATCATTTAAATAATAATAAATTCAAATTGTGTTGAGAGATTACAGTTATTTTAGGTGTGATGTAAAAAATAATTATCAACATTTTTATATGTCGCCTTAATATGTTGGTTGGTAAACATTTATATATTGGTTAAAAATAATATGGAGTTTAACATAGAGAAGATGTTGTGTCCATAACAAATTAGAAGCAATAAAAATAATAAAAATCAATTTTTTTACATTATAATTTTGTTTCTATTAATAAAATTAAGAATAATTTTTTAGATAAAAGAAAATTGTAATATATATATTACATTAAAATATATAAGTATACCAATAAGTTAAGATGCATTTTACTTTATAAAATAGGATAATGATTTTGTAACCATATTTAAATTTAATTAATAACCACATAAAAACTTTAACACTTGCAATGGTCTTACAATATAACAATATGTTTAATCATTAATATACACATTCTCTTTGCCATATTATTAATTTGTAAATACACTAAAACAACCCTGTGAAAATTCCATGTAAAAAAATTTAAAAACAATAACCATGGATGAATGGGACACTAGACATCCTAGGGGGTGTTCATTTGGTTGTTTATGGCTAAGGAAATTGAAAAAAACAATAACTAAGGCATTTTGGCACAATTATTTATGAAAATAATGGAAATTAGGAGAAAAAGGAGGTGAAAGGTCACAAGTTGCATGTGAGGAGGAAAATGAAGGAAAATAATGGAAACTGAAGAAAATAGAGGCCTCCTTCAAAAAAAGGTTTTTGATGATCAGTTGCTAACCTTTTGTCAGTTTAGCTTTAGAGCTCTCTCATTATTCTCTCTCTCTCTCTCATACTCTTGGACACTTAGAGTTTTCTTGGAGCACTTTGGCATTGGAGCAAGAAAGGAAAAGAAGGCAAGAGGAAGCAAAGATCAAGCAGGGAAAGGCAGGATCAGGCAGCTACAACATGCTTCATTGCAGGTATCAACTTGCATGTGTATTTTACTTGCTAGATTTGGCATGCATGGGATTGCATGTGTTTATTTTCTACCATGGCATGGGTTTTTCTAGGTGTGACAATATTTTCAACCTAGCCTTGCCATTTCTTGATAGCTTTGCTAAGATGGGTTCTTTCATGCGGTTTGTGTGGGATGGCCGAATTGGGTTCGAACCTGAGTGGGGTGGATCTCCGAATTGACAAACACATGGTAGTAGTGGTCCCTGAACCAAACTGAGGATGCACAAAACCACTGGCCTAGTAACCCCTAAACTAGACTGTGGGTTGTGGTAAAGCGAGTTTGTGTGCCTTGGTGGGCCTAGGAATCCTTTCCGGTGAATGATAGGATATACGGTAAAGACAAGAGGTGGATTTTCTCTCTGTTGGGCCTAGTGATTCCGCGATGGAATGCACAGTAAAGCATAGAGAGTATGTCTCGATGTAGGGCCTAGTGATCCCTGGATCAGACTGCAGATTCATGGTAAAGCTTGAGATACTAGGAGGCACTCAAATTCCTCACGGTGTAGGTAGAGAACTGTGGCGACATCCACATTGATTGATATTTTTGATGTGTTCTATGAGTCCCACATTCATGACTGGAATATGCCACGGGGGTGATTGGCTGAAGAGAGATTTGGATCAGCCAATCTATGGTCGGGTGGAACGTGGTAGTCCCATCTTTGGTCGATTCGTTGCATTGATTAATGAGAAATCCATTCCATTGATTTTCATGTGTAAATGCAATGGCATATTTTGATGGTTGATATGTTTATCTAATTTTGTTCCTATTATGATGGTTATATGTTCGTTTTATGGCAACAACTATGTTTGGCCCTCAACATGTTTTTACTTGTATTTGAATGGATATGTATCTATGACCTAATAAGTGATGAGGCAGCAAATGACATGAGGAAACAATGGTTCATGGAGATTCTCAGATAATTAAGAGATCCATATACTTAACTTTGTTGTTTACACATGAAGGTTACATGTCGTTGATATGTTTGATTAAATGCCTATCATGGCTAGTAGGGGTCTGGTTAAGGCCTTGATCAACTATTTACTTTTGCATCATTGTTTCCCTGTACTTTACTTAATTCTGATCTTTAATTCTATTATGGGCAATGGCCTCGGCTCTGGGCCTGAAAAAGTGGCTCAAATCCCAGAGTCACTAGCACAGAACTAGCAAGTTTGGACCACAGTTGCTGGAAAACAGGCCTATGAGAGTGACTTTAGGTCTTTGGTCGCTCCCTTGCCCATACCATGAGAGTGACTAAGCCTTAAATTTTCCACAATAGTAGTGGGACCTAGGGACATGCTATCTAAGTGGCGGACTTGTCTCTTGAGGGTTCTGTTTAAGGTGTTGGATGGTTGTATATGATGTTCCATCGATTCCACTTCCTTAAGGTTACCTAGGAGGTCGAATCTGATCATAGTAGCCTCTCGTATCCTGTTTACCCCAGTTAGCATTGTTACTTGGGTTTATGTGGGAGGAGGGTGTTATAGAGTGGTATTAGAGCATGGTTAAACTCTCAGACTGAATGAGTTGAATATGTGTTGGTCATGCATGCATGTCAGTTGCATGTGTGTCTCTTACACTTATATACTTATTACATTTGCTTGATGATGGATTAGGGTTGTAATATGGTTATCATGAAGAATTTGATGTTGATTTCATGAAGAGTAATTGACATGGGTAAGTGACTAACTGTATATGGTTATTTGTCACTTACATGTTGATTTTATGTTGGCTACTATTATGCTCTTGACGTTGGAGAAATTCCAGAATACCAAATATTCGAAGAAATACAACCCAGAACACAGAATAAAATGAGAAAAACAAAAAGTATTTATTATTCAGAGATAAATGTAATGTTCACTTGCCTCTTCTAGGGGGAAACCTCCAGTAGAGTAGAGCTCGATTACAAAATAAGACTCGATGATCTTTCCTTTATAACTATGACTATTTATAGCTAAATGATATCCAACAACCTAACAACTAGTGGTCCTTTACATAACATGGGTTAACCACTTTATTTATTAGTTATGCCTGTTTGCATCTAACTGTGGTCCCTTTCTTAAATGTGGGTCAACCATTTACAATTATTAATACGAGCTTTATTGACTTTTTAATTAACTATGACTATGACTCAACCCTATTGGGTTTATTACATAAATAAAGGGGTTAGGGTTGGACCCTAACATGCCCTCCCCCATCAAAAGCAACCTTGTCCTCAAGGCTGAAGTTGCAGAAACTACTGAAGGATAGTGGTTGGTTCCCAGGTCGCATCTTCTGGATAGGTGTCTTTCCATTTGACGGGGACTTCCTTGATCGTGCAGGCGTGCAGATGTATTTCAAGAGTATCGAGGACTTGTTCTGGTTGGAGCCAGAGTGAACCTTCCTCATCCAATTCGGGTAGACTGGTTTGAATTCTGCAATTGTTCCCCACCACTTTCTTGAGGCATGATACATGGAAGACGAGATGGATTTTTGAAGTTGGTGGCATGGCTAACTTGTAGGCTACTGTTCCAATGTGCTGAAGTATTTGGTAAGGTCCGTATGATTTTGGAGCTAATTTTTGGCAGCCCTTTTCTTTGAGGGATGTTTGCTTATATTGTTGTAGCCGCAGGAATACTTGATCCCCTTCTTGAAATGTGCACTATGAATGATGTTGCTTTTCCTGTTGCTTCATTCGATTCTGAACTTGATGGAGATTATCTTTGAGACGAGCTAGCATGGCAGCACGGTGCTGTATGAGTTGACCAACTTCTTGCACCTTAGATCATCTAGAGATATAAGAAATAGGTGAAGGCGGGAGTTGGCCATACACTACTTCATATGGATTCATCTTGGTGGCTTCATGATAGTTAGTATTATACCACCATTTAGCTAAAGGTAGCCACAATACCCATTGATGTTACTTTTTTGAAGTGAAGCACCTTAGGTATGTCTCCAAACATTTGTTGACTACTTCAGTTTGACCATCGATTTGGGGATGATAGGTAGTACTTAGCTGGAGTTGGGTGCCTTATAGCTTGAAAATTTCTTCCCAAAATTTACTGGTGAAAGTCGAGTCATGATTAGACACAATGGAAGTTGCCATGCCATGCAGCTTGAAGATCTGGTCCATGAAATCTTGAGCCACCAAAGTGGGGGTAAATGGGTGGGGTAGAGTGCAAAAATGAGAATATTTAGAAAGTATGTCCACAACCACCATGATGACAGATTTATTGCCCGACTTTGGGAGACCAGTAATGAAATCCATGGAAACATCCATCCAGAGAGAGGCAGGGAGTGGAAATGGTAGTATGGTTTCTGGTAACCTAACTGTTTCTCCTTTGTGGCGTTGACACACATCACATTCAGCTACAAAAATAAGAATGTCATTTTTCATGCCTGTCCAAAAGAAAGAAGGATGAGTGCGAGCATAAGTCTTCTAAAATACTACATGCCCTGTAGTGGGAGATGAATGCAACTCTTCCAAAATGCGAGTTTTGAGGGTGGATGTCGGTGATATAACTACTTGATCCTTATAGTGAAGATTCTTATCCTTCCAAGAGTAGTCGACTGAGGAATTAGGATCTTCTCTCAAGTTATTAATAAGTTGGGAGAGAGAGGGGTGTGAAACCATTCCTTACGGCTTTTTCAATCCAATCTGGTATGGGAAGAGAGATTGATAGCACGGTGCTTTCATCCTCAAATGGGCATGATAAAGTATCTGATACTACATTATCATTCCTTTTCTTGTAAATTATCTCATAATCATATCTGAACATTTTCGCCAGCCATTTATTTTTTTGTGGCAAGGATAGACATTGCTCCAAAAAATATTTGAGGCTTTGATGGTCTGTGTAGATTTGGAAATGTCGCCCCAATAAGTATGGTCACCAGGTATCTACTGCATGTAAGATGGCCATCATCTCTTTCTCATAGGTAGATTGACCCAAATGTTTCCCACTCAGTTGTTGGCTGGTGAAAGCCAAGGCTCGACATTCCCGCATTAAGACAACACCAATACCAATACTGGAAGCATCACATTCAATCACAAAAGATTTGGTGAAGTCCGGTAGTGCCAATACTGGAGTGGAACACATGACTTGTTTGAGAACCACAAACACCTGTTGTGATGCATCAGTCTAGAGGAATGAATTTTTATTGAGAAGGTTAGTGAGGGGTCTAGCAATGCAACCATAATTGCAGACAAAATTGCGATAATAGCCAATGAGACCCAAGAAACCCTTCAAACTCTTCAAGGTTTTTGGTTGGGGCCAATCTTGCATTGCATGTATCTTTTTGGGATCAATTCTGACACCTTCATGACCCACAATGTGTCCCAAATACCTGAATTCTTCCATGCAAAAAGAGAACTTGGATAATTTGACAAATAATTTGTGATTCTGGAGCAGTTGCAAGATTAGTTCTACATGCTGAAGATGTTTTTCCCAGGTTAGGTTGTAGATGAGAATGTCATCAAAGAAAACAAGGAAAAATTTTCGGAGATACGGTTTTAGCAGGTGATTCATGAGGCTTTGAAAAATAGATGGAGCATTACAGAGACCAAATTTCATGACCAAGAATTCATAATGGCCTTCATGAGTTCGGAAAGAAGTCTTGGGAATGTCTACTTCTTTCATGTTTATTTGGTGATAGCCAGATCGAATATCTAGCTTGGTAAAGAATTGAGCACCATGTAGTTCATCAAGTAGATCATCGGCAATTGGAATAAGGAATTTGTCTTTGACAGTGAACTTGTTGAGGGCTCGAAAGTCCGAACACATGCGCCATTCTCAATCTTTCTTTAGCACCATGACCACTAGTGATGAATAAGGACTGATGCTAGGACGAATAACACCTACTTCAAGGAGTTCCTTGATATTTTTTCAATTTCATTCTTTTTGGCGAAAGGATATCGATATGGGGGAAAATTAGGCGGTTGGGTCCCCAAGACCAAAGGGATGCTATTATCATGTTCACCTCTAGAGGGTGGAAGCTCTTTAGGTTTGTTAAATACCTGCTAGTGGCGGTCTAAGACCTATTGCATCTTAGGATGAATATGAAGAGTAGTGAATTCTATGGCCTGGATGGCATTAAACTGGGCAATGACTCCATGATGGACCTTTTCCAACAACTTTTTGATGCGAGCTAATGATAGAAGGAGCACCTTCCTGGAGTCCACGGAGTGTATGAATGTGATCATTATGCTTAAATCTCATATATAACTCCTGGAAAAACATTGTGATTGGGCCTAGTGTGTGAAGCCATTTAGCACTCAAGACAATGTCACAACCACCCATGTTAATCACAAACATATGGGTCTTTAGGTGGTAGTCTCCCATCTAAAGTTTAATATTTTTGCAATGGCCTTCACATTTCATTTTCCCCCCATCAACAATAAGGACTTGGAAATTAGAGACTTCCCTTACAAAATAATGAACATCTTCGGCGACCCGCTTATGGATAAAGTTATGAGTGCTGCCACTATCAATCAATACCACTATGGGGCAATGTTTAAGAAAGCCTCTAATTTTGAGAGTTTGGGGTGCAAAAACTCCCGCCAAAGCATGTAGCAAGATAACATTCTACAAATATTGGAGGTACAACTAGCCATGGAAAGTGATCTGATACCACTTGTTATGCTCTTGACCTGCGAGAAATTCCATAATACTAAATATGCAAAGAAATATAACCCAAAAAATAGAAAATGAGAAAAACAACAAGTATTTTATTATTCAGAGATAAATGCAATGTTCACTTGCCTCTTCGAGGGGGAAACCTCCAGTAGAGTAGAGCTCGATTACAAAATAAGACTCGATTATCTTTCCTTTCTAACTACAACTATTTATAGCTAAATAACCTCCAACAACCTAACGACCAGTGGTCCTTTGCATAACATGGGTTAACCACTTTATTTATTAATTATGGCTCATTTGCAACTAACTGTGGTCCCTTTATTAAATGCAGGTCAGCCACTTACAATTATTAATATGGGCTTTATTGACTCTTTGACTAACTATGACTATGACTTGACCCTATTGGATTTACTACATAAATAAAGGGGTTAGGGTTGGACCCTAATACCTACTTACATCCTTGTGTGTTAGATTACATTTGGAATATTTTGATTACATGCTTCAGTCTTGTAGGTTGATTACAAGAATTGATTGATTATGTTAGACTACATTTGGTTATGCATATTTGTAGTTGGTTAGGCATTGCTTATGCATATGGTTGGTTTCATGTAGTAATGTGTACAATGGGGTGATGGTTGTTTTCATGCATGAGGTCATAGAATGCATTGTTGATATGGCCTTGCATTGATGACCGGATCCTAGTTAGAGTGATGTTTATGTGTTGATTCATTTATTTGCATGTTTATACGTTGTTATGATTATGTTATACATGTATCATGCTAATTTGGTGATCTTGTAGACAAGGTATCCTCCCCAAGCTATACTAAGGTACGTCAATTTATTGTGATTTTATCTATCTGAAATATTATGCATTACAGAAAGAAAGAGATCAAATGGATAGCAAGGTGGTAGACTACGTAGAATCTCCCTATGCATCAGATGAGCAGCATGGTTTGGGGCATACTTCTAATTTATCTGATACACTAAGGAGCTTCAAGGAAGAGGTAAGGAGTTGTAAGGAAGATAATGACCAGATCATATAGACACAAGAGAAGCAAGCAGAGGTTAATGTTATACTTCTTCAGAGTTTTTCGGACTTGCAATGATAAGGGCCACTTCGGATTAGCCATGCACATGAGGATGGGACTAATGGAGCATATGGCAGTAGATATCCTGGTAGACACAGGTCGGATATATCTGACAATGTGAGAGATGGCAGGTTATTAGACACTCGAGAAAGGAGGGGCAATGAGTACATGTATTATTCTAGTTATGGTTCTAATAGACATCATGATCGTCGTCGCTATCATCCTTACAGGAGGAATGACAAGGGATGCTTACCGAATGAATTCAAGAAAGCAAAACCACATACTTTTGATGGAGATGTGAAGAAGCCAGAAGATCTAGAGGCTTGGATACTTGGCATGAACAAATTCTTTGAGTTGCATGAGTACACAAATAACATGAAGGCCTAGATAACTATCTTTAGATTGAAAGGTAAAGAAGACATCTGGTGGTAAGATGTTAAGTGGGTTAGAGACATCAAGACAGATGACTTGAGTTGGCAGGAATTCAACAGGCTTTTTAGGAAGAAGTACTTGTCATAAAGGTACTACAACAACAAGGCTAAATAATTCTATGAGTTAAAGATGGGGCCAATGATAGATGAAGAGTATACGACCAAGTTTCTTGAGCTATTGAGGTATGTACCATATCTTACTGATGAGAAGGCTAAATTTCATATATTTGTCAGTGTTTTTCCATTAGCATTAGAGATCAAATTGAGTATGATGAGCCTCAGTTACTTGAGGAATTCATTGGGAAACTAAAGCATTTCTATGAGAAATCAAAGTGCAAGAATGAATCTTAGCATGGATTGAAAGGAAAAGACAAAGGTAGAGGTAAGTGGAACTTAAGAGGACAAGGCCTCAACATGCAGATGGGAAAGAAAATGTGGCACCACAAAAGAGATTTAATGCAGCTAGACATGGACATGGGCCACAGTAGCAACAACAACATAGAGGTGAGGGCACTGGTAAGTTGGGGTGTTGGACATGTGGTGAGGAGCACCTTAGAGATATTGTTTGCAGCATCAAGGTGGAAGGCATAAGATATACAATTCATAGTAGGCGAAGAATGTTGGGATGTTAGTCAAATAATTCCATGTATCTATGCAACAGTGGACAATGGGCAAGAAGAACATCAGGAATCCATCATTGATATGGACAGTAAGCTTTGTGATCAAGTTATTTCTATTTTGATTGACACTTAATCTAATTATAGTTATGTTAGTCCTAACCTGGTGAATAAGTGTGGGTTTAATAAGGAGTTTCATGCATAGTCTTGGTTAGTGCGGTTGGCTACAAATAGGAAGAAGTGAGTTCATCATTGGGTAAGAGCTTGCACATTTGATTTGAATGGTATACCTATAGTAGCACATTTGAATACTACGGTTGGGTTCATACAATATTTTATTGGGCATGGATTGGTTCTATCTATATTGAACCAAGGTTGACTACTATGACAAATGTATTGAGCGTGTTGATGACAATGGAGAACCAAGAGTCTTTTAAAGTAAGAAGAAAGCCACATCAATTAGGATGGTGACAACTATGCAAGCAAGTATAGCCACAAGAAAGGGTGCAAGCTATTTTTAGTACACATTTCTAGTGGTAAGGGTAAGGAGGTTGAGGATGCAGATGTGTTGAACAGGTACCCAGTGTTGCAATAGTTCAGGAATGTATTTCCTGAGGACAATAGAGTTTCCACCTCATAGGGAGGTAGAATTTTTGATTGAGTTAGTGTCAGAGGCAGCTCCAACATTGAAAACACCTTACAAGATGAGCGCACCTGAGTTGGTTTAGTTAAAATTGTAGCTCAAGGAAATGTTGGACAAGGGATACATTAGGCCAAGTGTATCATCATGGGGCACACCAGTCTTTTTTGTGAGGAAGAAAGATGGTACCCTCAGATTATGCATTGCATTACAGGCAGCTGAACAAAGTGACTATCAAGAACAGGTACCCTTTTCCAAGGATTGATGACTTGTTTGATCAGCTGAAGGGAGCAGTAGCATTCTCAAAGATTGACTTGAGATTCAGATACTGTCATGTTTGCATTGAAAAGGAGGACATTTACAAGATTGTGCTCAGGACCAGGTACGAGAATTATGAGTTTTTTGTTGTTCCATTTGGCTTAACGAATGCTCTAAATACATTCATGTGCTTGATGAATAGTGTGTTGCTTCCATATTTGGATAAGTTTGTTATTATGTTCATTGATGATATACTAGTAAATTCTAAAAATGAGGAAGAGCATGCCGAGAACTTGGCAGCAATATTGAGGTTGTTGAGAGAGCATCAATTGTATGCTAAGCTCAACAAATGTA
The DNA here is from genome assembly GCA_031772625.1 of Pinus tabuliformis. Taxonomy (NCBI): domain Eukaryota; kingdom Viridiplantae; phylum Streptophyta; class Pinopsida; order Pinales; family Pinaceae; genus Pinus; species Pinus tabuliformis. The sequence goes on from CM062810.1 coordinate 771,617,346, forward strand.
GATTCTTTCAGACTGAGGTACACTACTTGGGACATGTTATCTCCAAGGAGGGCATTGCAGTAGATCTAGAAAAGATAAGGGGCATCATGGAGTGGGTAGCTCCTAAGAGTGTGGATGAGGTGATATCTTTCATAGGCCTGACAGGATATTATGGGAGGTTCATCAAGAACTTCTCATAGATTTCTTATCCCATTACATCATTGTAGAGGAAAGGTAAGAATTTCGAATGGACTGAAGAGTGTGAGGCTAGCTTTGAGCAGCTCAAGAAATTGCTAACACATGCACTAGTACTATAGATTACAGATCTAGAAAAAGAGTTTGTGGTATGTACAGATGCTTGCAAGAGAGGAATTGGTGAAGAGTATGCAAGATGGACAGGTGGTATGTTATGAGCCTCAGAAACTAAACAAGAATGAGTAGAACTACTCGATGAATGATCTTGAGCTAGCAACAATTATACATGCACTAAATATGTGGAGGTGCTATCTTCTTGGCAAGTGGTTTGTGCTTATGAGTGATCACATTGGGTTGAGGATTTTGTTTGACCAGCCTAATCTGAATGCCAGACAAGCTATATGGTTGGCCACAATAAGCGAGTTTGACTTTGAGATTAGGTACGTCAAGGATAAAGAGAGCAGGGTGGCAAAAGCTCTCAGAAGACGGGTACAACTACATCTCTTGGTAGCTATGAGATCCTACGGGATAGACTTACAAGATATGATATTGCAGGCAAGACAATAAGATGTCAAGTGTATGGAGATTGTGCACATGTTGCAGTAGGGTGATAGTACATGTATAGGTATAGGTACAGGTATAGGTACAAGTGGCGGTACTGCTACAAGTTTATAAGGCATGGACTATCATCTTACACCAGAGGGATTAGTCAGGTTCTGATACAATATATATGTACCAGATATCAGTGAACTCAAGAAGGTGATCTTGAGGGAATTTCATGTGAAACCTTAGGTGGGTCACCCAGGTTATCAGAATACACTCATACTGGTGAAGAGATATTACTATTGGTTGAGTCTGAAGAGGGATGTAGAAGATTTTGTGGCGAGATGTTTTGACTGTTAGTGAGTGAACATAGAATGCAAATATCCAGGTGAATTGCTAAAACCGAACCCTATTCCCGAGTGGAAATGGGAGGTCATTTCCATGGATTTCATCATATTATTTCTGAAGACAGTGAAGCAACATGATTCCATCATGGTCATTGTGGACAGGTTAACAAAGGTTGCACACTTTGTTTCAGTGAAGACTATGTTCTCATCTAGTGACGTGGCACAAGTATTCATCCAAGACATGGTTAGACTACACATTGTTACAACGAAGATTGTGTCAGACATGGATGAAAAGTTCACTTCCAAGTCTTGGAAGGAGTTATTTGTAAGTTTGGGCATCGAATTGGCCTTCAACACATCTTATCATCCACAAACTTATGGACCGACAGAGAGGTAAACAGGATATTAGAGGACTTGTTGAGGATGTATGTGATGCATTAACAGAGGAAGTGGGAAGATTATCTCCCTTTGGTTGAGATTGCATACAACAACAGTTATCAGGAGTCACTAAGGATGAGTCCTTTTGAGGCATTATATGGGTGGAGTTGTAAGACTCCCATTAGTTGGAGTGATATGGTTAGTAGGGTATTGATTGGACCAGATATGTTGGCAAACATGGAACATGAGATGTAGGTGATCAAGAAGAATCTCAAGGTAGCACAAGATAGGAAGAAGAGTTATGAAACCATGAACATGTTGTTAAAGGAATTACAAGTTGTGGAACATGTGTACTTGTGCATCAAATCGAAGAAGATCTCCTTATGGATTGGGTCATGTTCCAAGTTGGCACCATGGTTTTGTGGACCCTTTAGTATCATTGAGAGGATTGGGCTAGTACCCTATTAACTTGCACTTCCTCCGACAGTGAAATTCCTTGATGTTTTCCATGTATCTTTGCTTAAGAAGTATGTTAAGGATGTTGATCATGTAATTTCCTGGTCTGTATTGCAGGTGGAACTAGATGGAGAATTCCAGCTGGAGCCTCAATTTATATTGCAAAAAAAGGTTCTCGTGCTCCAAAACCAAGCAATAGAGCAAGTTAAAGTGCAATGGAAGCACTTTGGGCCTGATGAAGATACATGGGAGATGGCAGATCAGATGCAAGCTATGTATCCTTCCTTTCTTTCCAGCTGAGGCAAAGCATCCTTGGTGTGGTGGTTTGATGATTGATTATGGTGGCTTGGTAGTTGCTCATGCTAGTTTGGTAGTTGCTTTATGGTGGGTTAGTATTTCCTTATGATGGCTTGGTATATGCTTCATGTTGGTTTAGTATTTGCTTTATGTTGGTTTAGTATATGCTTTATAGTGATCGATATATGTTTTATGATGGTTGATACATGTTATATGATGTTTTGATATATCATTTATGACGCTTTGATACATACTATATGATGTTAGTATATGTTTGATATATGTTTGGTATATGAATTGGCATATGTTTTGGTATATATAGTTTTCACAATGTTGCTATATGTACACCCATGTATGGATGTAAATAACATAATCAGTTGTGTTATAAAGCTCCACTATGCAGTATGGGTGTCATGTTATTACGGTTATGTTATTATGTTATCAGGATGTTATGATTTCATGTGGATTGGCACTCAGTAGGATGATCATTGTAAATACCATAATCAATTGTGTTATAAAGCTCCACTATGCGGTATGGGTGGCATGTTATTACAGTTATTTTATTATGCTATCATATGGTTATGTTATCATGGTGTTATGATTTCATGTGAATTGGCACTCAGCAAGATGATCATTGTAAATACCGTAATGAGTTGTGATATAAATCTCCACTATGTAGTATGTTGTCATGATGTCATGATGTCCTTTTCTCTTGAGAAAATCTTTAATTGTAAATATTGCATCGATTTGTGTTATAAAGCTCCATGAGCAGTATGTCTTCTTTCAGCAGGTTGCTGAGGTATATGTGTGATTGAACACTGAAGGCGGTAACCCCCAAGGGGGAGGGTTCTATAACAACCCTAGTGAAAATTCCATATAATAAAAGTTAAAAACAATAATCACAGATGAATGAGACACTTATTCCAAGCTGAATGTTGGTAAAGACATCCTAGGGGGTGTTCATTCAGTTGTTTATGGCTAAGGAAATTGGCAAAGGCATTAAAAGGCATTTTGGCACCATTCTTTATGAAAATAATGGAAATTAGGAGAAAAAGGAGGTGAAAGGTCACAGGTTTCATGCAAGGAAGGAAATGAAGGAAAACAATTGAAAATGAAGAAAATAGAGACCTCATTCATAAAAAGGCTTCTGAGGATCAGTTGGTAGCCTTTTGTTAGATTAACTTTTTGTCATATTAACCTTTTGTCATTTTAGCTTTGGAGCTCTCTCACTATTCTCTCTCTCTCTCTCATACTGTTGGACCAATGTAGTTTTCTTGGAGCACTTCGACATTGGAGCAAGAAAGGAAAAGAAGGCAAGAGGAAGCAAAGGTCAAGTAGGGAAAGGAAGGATCAGGGAGCTACAACAGGCTTCATTGTAGGTATCAACTTGCATGTGTATTTTCCTTGTTAGTTTAGGCAAGCATGGGATTGCATGTGTTTATTTTCTACCATGGAATGGGTTTTTCCAGGTGTGATAGTATTTTCAGCATAGCCTTGACATTTCCTGGTAGACTTGATGAGATGGGTTCTCTTATGTGGTTTGTGTGGGATGACTAGATTGGATTCGAAGCTGAGAGGGGTGGATCTCCGAATTGACAAACACATGGTGGTAGTGGTACCTAACTATACTAAATATGCACAAAGCCGCTGGCCTAGTAACCCTTGAACCGGATTGTGGGTTGCAGTAAAGCCATATTGTGTGCCTCGGTGGACCTAGGAATACTTGCCAGTGAATGGCAGGATATATGGTAAACCAAAGTGGTGGATTTTCTCTTCGTTGGGCCTAGTGATTCTGGGATTGAATGAACGGTAAATCCTGGAGAGTATGTCTTGGTGTAGGGCCTAGTGATCCCTGGATCAGACTGCGAATGCACGGTAAATCTTGAGAGACTAGGAGGCACTCAAATTCCTCACGGTGTAGGTGGAAAACTCTAGTGGCATCCAAATTAATTGGTGTTTTTGATGTGTTCTATGAGTCCCACATTCATGCTTCGAATATGACACGAGGGTGATTGGCTGAAGAGAGACTTGGCTCATCCAATCTATGGTCAGGTGGAAGTGGTAGTCCCATCTCCGGTTGATTCGTTGCATTGATTAATGAGAAATTAATAAATTGATTTTCGTGTGTAAATGCACTGGCGTATATATGGATTTTGATGGGTAATATTTTTATTGTAATTTTGTTCCTATTATGCTAGTTATATATTCATTTTATGGCAACAGATATGTTTGGCCCTCAAAATGTTTTACTTGTATTTGAATGGACATTGTATCTATGACGTAATAAGTGACCAGGAAACGAATAGCTTGAGGAAACAATGGTTCATGGCGATTCTCATATAAGTAAGAGATTCCTATACTTAGCTCTATTGTTTACACCTATAGGTGACATGTTGTTGATATGTTTGATGAAATGTTTGTCATGGCTAGTAGGGATCAGGTTAAGGCCTTGATTAACTATTTACTTTTCCATCATTTTTTCCTTGTACTTTACATAATTCTGAGCTTTCATTCCATTCTACGAAATGGCTTGGGCTCTGGGCCTAAGATAGTGGCTCAAATCCCAGAGTCGCTGGCACAAAACTAGCAAGTTTGGACCATAGTTGTTGGCAGAAAACTAGCAAGTTTGGACCACATTCACTGGAAAGAAGGCCTATGAGAGCGACTTTAGGTCTATGGTTTCTCCCTTGCCCATAGCGTGAGAGCGAATGAGCCTTAAATTTTCCAGAACAGTAGTGGGACCCAGGGACAAGCTGTATAAGTGGTTGATTTGTCTCCTGAGAGTCATTCTGATGGTGTTGGATGGTTGTATGTGATGTTCCATTGATTCCACTTCCTTAAGGTTACCTAGGAGGTCGAATATGATCATAGTATCCTCTCATCTCATGTTTACCCCAGTTGGCATGGTTACTTGAGTTTATGTGGGAGGAGGGTGTTACATAGACTTTGTTACAATACCATGGCTCATCAATACAACATACCTGAAAACCATCTCTCATTTTACAATCAAAATATTTTATAAATATTTAGTTTGAATTTAATTTCATAAATTTTTTTATTAAATATTTAAAAAAAATTATATTACTTTTGAGATATATCTACACCTCTATCACATTAAAATATACAAGATATAACTAGTAGCTATAAATTAAGATTTATTTTACCATTTAAATTTTAACAATAATTTTGTAACCATATTTAAATTTCATTAAAAATTACATAAAAACTTAATACTTACAATATAACAATATTTTTAACCATTGATAGTCACCCCCACTTTACCATGGATATTATTAATCATACCATGCCATGGGCCAATACGATGACTCATCAATACGGCATGTCCAAAAAACATCTCTCATTTCACAATCAAAATAATACTTACAACATAACAAGATTTTTAACGATGTATACTCACCCCAATTTACCATGGATTTTATTAACCATACCATACTATGGGCCAATACCATGGCTCATCAATACCACATGTCCAAAAAGCACCTCTCATTTCACAATGGATTTTTTTTTTTAATTTAATTGTATTACATTTTTGGCTCGAGAGGTACTATCCATTCCAGTATGCAAGAAATGTTGTAATGTCTTGTTATATTATGTTATCTAAACATTTTGACCCAATGAAATTACATAAAAATAAAAATAAAAAATATTAATTAAAACATTTTGACTTAGTGAAATTACATAAAAATAAAAATTAAACCAAAAACTAAAATTAATTATTAAGCCATCCTAGATCTATATTAACTTTGGAACTATCAAGTTCTCAGAGGGAAATAAAAATAAAAAATAAAATTATTAATTAAAACATTTTGACATCGTGAAATTACATAAAAATAAAAATTAAACTAGAAAAATAAAATTAATAATTAAATCATCCTAGATCCATCTTAACTTTGGAACTATCAAGTTCTTAGAGGGATCAAATCTCTCGAGGTGCAAACCTTTCTTCAAGTTTTTCACTCATAAAAGTGGCTTGCACTTCGAGAGATTTGATCTCAATCTCTCTCGCTTGATAGAGCCAGAGTTAAGATGGATCTAGATTCGTTTAATTTTTTTATTTAAATCTATTTAGGAAGATTTTTTTATATTATGAAGTTTATTTTATATAATATTTATTTTTATTAATCATTATTTTAATTTTTATAATATTTTAGTTTTTAAAAAGTGATTTAAGACAATAAGAAATTGAATTAAATTGGTGCTATATTTTGATTGTTTATACTTATAAAGTGTAGGGGTTTAGTCCCTACTAGAACTCAGTTTCGAACCTCATGTGGAGAGGTCGATGATGGAAGCTAATTTTGAGGAATTAAACTATACAAAGAGGTGTCCAGGCTCAAGCAAGCCTAACACAATCCTTGTGATAACATCCCACCTTGGGTTGATCTAATACTAGCCTAGATCCATCTAACTCTGGATCTATCATGTGCTAAGAGGGATCAAGTCCCTTGAGGTGCAAAATTTATTTTTGGAGTGTGGAATTTGAGGAAAGGTTTGCACCTCGAGTGATTTGATCCCTCTTGACGCATGATAGATCTGGAGTTAGATGGATCCAGATTGGTTCTAGTTGAGGGATACAATGACACATTTTCAGATTATCATTATTATGTATATGTTTGAGATAAACTTCATAGTTTTAAATTTACATTATATTTTCTTTGTTTGACATGACTATATCATTCTCTTCTTTAATTTTGTTTTTGTTACATGCCTTGAATGGTTTGTATGTTTGCGCTTGGATGCTTTTAGTGGTTTGTGTGTATATGTGTTTGGATTTGGATGACAATGTTTGTGAATGTTACAATTGTTGTGTTGTATTTCTATGTGTATGCAATTGCCTATAGTAATTAGTTGGTGATGAAGAGGGGAGACAATGTTGTCAATAGTTTGCAAAAGGATTGATACTGCACATATATTTCATTTAATTTTAGGTATCACAACTTTTTACAATTAATAATTCTTAATAGTGTCCCTCCGGGTATTATTAAATATATTTTGAAGAGTAGTTTTAATCATTTACTACATCAAGATTACTCTTGAAATCATTTGTTTCATTTCTAATGTTTGAAATAATTTATTTCCTTCAAAATATTTTGATTTTATTTTTTTTATCTATAGTTTGTTTTGCAAAAGTCAAGAAATAATGTAATTTTGATTTTTTTTTTAATGAGTGGTGAGATTTACAAAATATTTACATTATTTGTTAGTTTTTCCATCTTTTCATATCAATTATATGAAAAGGATAGTTGAGATTGTAAACCATTCAATTCTTTAACTCGAATTATTGTAGTAAAAATCATACCTTGTCTCTCTTCCTCTCCAATATTAATAGGTTGAATTACTATAACACAAAAACCAATACAAACTGCCAATCATTTTTTTTCTTACATTGAAATCTATGCACATTGTTAATCCAATCACTTTAATTGAATTTACCATCATACATTGAGTTACATCAAATCAGAAATCATCATCTACACTAAAATCAATGCATCTAATGCATGCAATTAAATAAGATTAGAAAACATCTACACTAAAATCAATGAATCTAATGCAAGCAATCAAATAAGATTAGAAATCAACATCTACACTAAAATCAATGCATCTAGTGCAAGCAATCAAATAAGATTAGAAATCAACATCTACACTAAAATCAATGCATCTAGTGCAAAAAATCAAATACGATTAGAAATCAACATCTACACTGAAATCAATGCATCTAGTGCAAGAAACCAAATATGATTAGAAATTAACATCTATACTGGAATCAATGCATCTAGTTCAACAATCAAATAGGATTAGAAATCATCATATACACTGAAATCAATGCATCTAGTGCAAGCAATCAAATAGGATTAGAAATCATAATCTACACCGAAATCAATGCATCTAGTGCAAGCAATCAAATAGAATTAGAAATCACCATCTACATCGAAATCAATGCATATAGTGCAAGCAATCAAATAGAATTAGAAATCAACATCTACATTGAAATCAATGTATTTAGTGCAAGAAATCAAATAGAATTAGAAAACATCTACACTGAAATCAATGCATCTAGTGCAAGCAATCAAATAGGATTAGAAATCAACATCTACACTGAAATAAATGCATCTAGTGCAAGCAATCAAATATCATTAGAAATCAACATCTACACTGAAATTAATGCATCTAGTGCAAGCAATCAAATAGGATTAGAAATCACCATCTACCATGAATTCAATGCATTTAGTGCAATAAATATTCTTCCCTCTCTCCCCCCTCCATCTATATCTATATCTCCCTCCATCTCCCCTTCTTTGTCTCTCTATCTCACCCCCAAACATACACACTCTCACTCCTCTCCTTCTCTCTCTCTTCATTCCTCCTCTCCCATGTCCTTTAATTTATCTCCTTCAATGCAAGAAATCAAATAGGATTAGAAATCACCATCTACATTGAAATCAATGCATCTAGTACAAGAATTATTCTTCCCTCTCTACCCCCTCCAACTATATCTATATCTCCCTCCATCTCTCCTTATTTGTCTCTCTATCTCACCCCCTTCCCCAAACACACATGCTTTCTCCCTTCATATATATCGATCTCTCGCTCTTTCCATCTCTCTCTTATTCCCTCTCCACCTTCCATCTATATATCTATCTCTCTCTATCTCTCTTTTGTCTCTCTATATCACCCCAAAACACTCTCTATATCTCTCTTATCACTCCCTCTCTTTCACTCCACCTTTCTCTCTATGTGTCTTTCTTCATATCTCCTTCTTTCTCTCCCTTCCTCTCTCCTTATCTCTCTCACATCCAAGCTCTCTTCCTTTCTCTCCTACCTCCCTCTATCTCTCCCCCTTATCTCTCTTTTTGGTTCTCTTTTAATAGCATATTATTTTAATAAATATTTCCACACAACTTTATTTCCAATTGTAGCATGGTTCAACTATTACTTTGATTTCCAACTTATTATTTATTTTTAGTTAGATCTATTTCTAGTTTTTCTTTTCAATAAAGCAATTTATGACCATTATGTTTGTAATTGTAGGTAAAGTTGGAAATAATTGCATAAAAATATCGTCTAGTATTGCATACCAATTGTTTAGTACCATATTTCATCTAACCAGTATCGAGAATTCTAGTACCAAATTGTTATTTTACAAAGACAAAGAAGGATTCAAGGATATTGTTCAGTTGTAGTGCTTAAATACTGAAAGAATATTTTCAAAATTAGAGGAAAATTGGTTTTAAAAGTTTAACATTGAATTTCCATGTCATAATATGTAATCCAATCAAAATCCTTTAAAATTCAAAAGAGATACAGGTGTGACTAGACACTGGAAATTTTTTTATTAATATAATTTACCTATCTTAAGAATGGGTGGTCCCTAAGTTTCACAAAACTACATTAAACAGTAAAAATAAAATTAACATCTTATTCTATAAAAGTTATAGTAACAATAATATTTTTAATGACGTGTAACTAATTTGAATTTTAAATTTACCTTTTTAATTTAAATTTCCTTAAATCTCATGTAAACAAATTAATTTAAATATAAAATATATATATTATTATTTTGTAAAAAGTGCATTTATTTGGTTAATATAAATTTACCTTAAATTTCAATTTTAAATTCATTTTTTAATTTAAATTTTATTAAATCTTGTGTTAATAAATTAATTTAAATTTAATATATATATGGTTATTTAATTTTGATGATGTCTAACTAATTTAAATTTTAAATTTATTTTTTAATTTAAATTTAGGTACTTTAAATTTAATATAAATTTCATTTAAATTTAAATTAAATTTAAAATTTGTTTTTTAATTTAAATTTTATTAAATCTTGTGCTAATAAATTAATTTAAATATAAATTATATATATTGTTATTTTGATAAACGTCACATTTATTTGGGTAATTTTGATAAAAGTAAAATAATAAAAATGATATATTAAAAAATTGTCTACATGGCATTATTTTATTAATTTCTTAATTTTTTCTTAGGTGGCTACTTTTGAGTTGCAATTTCCTCTAATCTAAGTGAAAAATACATCTCCATCAATCAAATGGAACACTTAGGGTAGTATTTGATGACATCTTTCCCTTTTCCTTAAGTTATTAAAAATGATGCATTCATGCCTTATCTGTACTAAGATCGTTGTTTCACAAAGATGATATAAGAAACATTTTCATAAAAATTGAATTGAACGATAATTCCAAACTATTCATAGCTAATATACTTTTTCTTTGTTTTGGAATTTCATTTTTCTAATTCATACAGATTTATGATCATTAATACACAACCGTTGCTCAAAATATAGTTACCAATGTATACAAGGGGATTAAAACAAAGTTAAGAGGTCCATACAATGATACCAATGAAAAATAAACTTGAATACTATAACTGTAACATCAAAGGATGATCTCCGAGCATCTTTATTAAGACTTGCAAGAGAGTTAATGAAGTCTTTGTTCATAGTGGAACACTACTTTAAAAGTGAAAGCATATATGAAAACTATGATTAGTAGGACATTAGGTGTCTTTTGGTTATTCTTTGGTTAGTCTCATTCATCTCACATTAAATATGGCTCATTCATGCTATGTACTTTGAGTACCTATAAGTACCATATGTGTCTAATACATTATGTAGGTAATCCAAGTCACTCTGAAAGGTATCATCCTATTCCTTTAAGAGGCTTTTTGAAGCCACTCCCTAATCTACCAATTGCAAAAGCAATGTTCATAAGCTAATCCTAAAATGGTAGGAAACATGGGATTAGAGCCTTCAGTGTAAAATGGGTTTAAGAGGTTAACCCGTTGAGGCTATGGACACCTGCTAGCAGTGGGTATTGACCCGTGATACCACTAGGAAAACCCATCAAGGCTATTGCGCACAGGAAATGGGGAATTCTTACTAAAGAAGTGTCAACTAAACCAAGGATTTTGTCTACATGTATGATGGTTACTTTATAGTGTTATAATAAAAAGGAAGCATGTGTGGATGAAGTCAAGGGTAAAAACCAAATCCATAAATTTGTTGTTGAAGAATGGCCTTAAGGTAACCTTGAGTCCTCTATCATTAGTTTTTCATATTATATCTAAGATTTAATTGTCTTATAAGTGGGACCTATGATCACAAAGAACTAATAAAAATCAACTGCAAAGCTTATCTATATTACTTGGATAACTATAAGACTTTGGGATTTAGTTAGTAATAACTATTTTTTCACTGGTTTATCATTTTTTGTGATCATAAAATTCCTCCTAAATATAAAGAAGGATATCCCCTGAAATTTATAAACGATTTCTTTTCTTGAGCATAAAATTGTTAAATATTGATGAAATTTTATATAATGAGTGATTTGAAATTTCTTTTATGCTTGGTATTAATTTAGCATCATTTTAATAAATCTGAGATGAATTATTTTGTTCAGTATTCATCTCATTAGCTCCATTGTTTTTTTAGGTTCCTTTGTATTGAGTCGTCTCAACAACCCTCCTCACTTCTTCAGTACCTTACCTTGCTTGCATGATAACATGCAAAACCTCTAGCATGAGGGAGTGGTTGTTGGGACCTTTTTCAACATCTTTATTTCATTCTCTTTAGCACATCAGATTAGCACTCATCAACTCTAGCTCTTCCAGATCATTTAGGACCCTCAACCTTCCTTTGTCTATTTTCAGACACTTACACTGCAATCTCAAAGTTCCTCTACTAGTGTGTTGTTTGTAGCTTTTCCAGCAGAAAAAATTCACATGCAACATCAGTAATCGCTAACACTTACTCCATCTTGACCCTCAAAACATGCTAAGCTACAAAGAGAAGCCTACATGATCCCAATTTGAAGATTATACATTCGGGTACCTTATTAAAATTTCATATGGCATTGAAGAAAAAATCCCTATACTCATTCGATACTAGAAAGCAATTTCTTGTGTTCATCCAATATTGGAAAACAATTTTCATCCGGTACTGCAAAAAAAAAAACACTTTCTTGTGTTGATCTGGTAATGGAGGTATGAGGTTATTGTTTTATTTCCTGCTATTAAGAATTCATATTGATCATGTGATGAATATATAGTTACCCTCATAAGACTTTTATTACCATCAGTTGTCAAGCCCCTATCCTAAATGCTAAAGTACTCAACTTTATTCCCCTGATTTTATAAGAAAAAAAATCGTTTTGATGATATGATTGAATGGGATAATCATGGGTGTGATTGGATGGATGCCAATCATAATTTGAAAAAATGAATTATATGTTGAATATCTCATGATAGAGATTCTACCTCTAAGGGTTGTTTAAACAATTATTTTACCACCATTCCATAACCATAAACAAAATGATTATGATGAATGATTACCAGAACCATGACATTGATTGTCCCGTACTGATGTACTGGTCCAATCAACCACGTTTTCTCCATCGTGTCTAACATGAATTTGAATGAAGTTTGACATCATCAACGGAGATAATCTTCTAAATAATCTTTGCATATGACTTATCGCCATCATGTTGTATGAGCTCGCCTTGTAATTATGGCAACAATTTGACTGTTACCATCTCCTTTCAAATTATAAATGCTCTTATGGATGGCTTTGCCATCCAAATGAACACTATTTCTCTCTTGCATACCATTCAACCTTAATTTCACTTATCCTCACTGATTCATCCAGTGATAGCTCTGTTTCACTATTGTGATAACCCAACTTCCTGTACTCTGTCATTTCCGGTACTAAAACCTCCCCAATTTTTATCCCTAGAAACTATATGAGACATGTTCTAAAAGTCAGCATGGGGGTAGATCGACATGAACTAGTGTTCAAGTTTTATCGAGAAATAGAAGAATATCAATTGTGCAAGGAAAATCTCAAGCAAGCTGGCTAGATTTTGTTTTTGGAGAATTTTAAAGGGTACCATGATGGAATTTATCACGCCTTCACTCAAAGCTATGATGGAAAAAATGTTCAACTAGGAGGTATGAAATTAAATATCACGGAATCTACCATAGATGAGGCCACAAGATTACCAGCTACAGGAGAGAAATACTTCAAAGGTGTGAGTATTAACAAAGAGCACTGTCGAAATTTCTTAAAACCCGAACATTTGGATCTTGACTGGACTAAGGCTATTCCTAGGAATTGGATCAAAGAAGAGTATAGGTTGATGATTAATAGATTGTAGATATTCTTAACATTTGAAGGAAGGTATGTAGTCACTTTTCTTTATCATTTAAGACTTTTTTTACATTTTGAAGGGGGACCCTAGATAAACTTCTCGTACTTCCTTTGGATGAGTTTAAACAAGATGGTAAGAGGGGTTAAATCAATTTCCAAAAAGGTTGAAACTAGTATTTACCATCATGGGTTGATAAAAATATTAGTTATTCATGAGATAAAGAAGCAGGGTAGTAGTTGGAAAACATTACTCACACAACATTTTGCTCCAGAAGAAGGTTCCAAATCCATAGAAGAAAACATGCCAGGGGATAGTAATAAGGATCTAGACAACAGACATGAGAGTAGTAAGAAGAAAAAAAGGACGTCAAAATCTAAAGAAGCTAATGTTAACCCTACTTCGCCAAAATCAGTTAATCAGTCAGACAAGCATAAAATGGTAGAGGAGGAGGAATCTCCTGCGCCAACAGTAAGACGATCATTAAAGGATAAAAGACCTTCTCTTAATTCATCCACTCAAAGTAAAAGCTCAACTAGTTAGAAGAAGAAGAGGAAGAAAGCTGATAGTGATGGAGGAGAACTCACATGTACTATTTTAGAGGCAGTTGTTGAGTTTTGGCTTAAGGGGCCCTGACCTAGGTTCAACGTTAAGTTATCCAAACAAATCTCTACACTAGTGGCCCTTTCAGCATAAATCCGCACAGCACGGACTGAAGTCTCACCCGAAGCAATATGGGGGGATGCTGGAACCAAGTTTCTGCACCCAAAGATGGTTATGATGTCGTTTTATGCCCTAACCCTTCCTTCACACATATCGATAAGCCCTTAAGGCTTATCAATATGACTTTCTCTTACTAACCTCTAGACCTTCGTGAAGGTCTACAACTGTCTTTCTTGGACCTTAAACAGGTGAATCAACTACTTACGCACTTCTGATATTTCTTTTACTTCTGTATTTACCCAGATCAGCTTAAGTGTCTAATAATTTTAACATGCATTAAGATATTCTTTGCGTAAACAAATATTATGACTTGTGTTTGTATAACAATGTAAAACATACAGTTTTGCGCATCAACGCAACATTAAATCATGAATCCATTATTCATCATAACATAAACGCATTCATCCGTAACAGAAGTAAATGGATAAAACAAAAAAATTTCCAGAACAGTGTCTTTATTGATACTTCAGATTTTCTTACAAACTCAAAACTACCTTGTGCACTTAGCTGCAGGGGTCCACGCACTCAGTTGCGGACTCTACTCTAGGCCTCTGTGCACATAGCTGTAGAGCCTCTCTTCTAATCTAAGACTCTCTGCTCTTCACTTCTACTGACCCATTATATTTACTCTTCGCTACCAAAAACTTCTTCCTTAGACTCTTCTAAGACTTCTCTTTTTATACAATTCCATGTCCGCGGACCATGGGTAGATCTTCTAAAGACGACACAATTTACACAAATGAAGGGTAAAAACCCTTTATGACCCTTTACATATACGCTCTCCTTGACCATAACTTGCGAAGACTTTACATCGCAAAAACTTGGGCTTTCTGCCCCAAAACTTGGGCTTTTGCCCCAAAATTAACCTTAGGGGACCCTGTCCCAATAGGTCCCTAACACAAATATCGTCACTCGCCCTTGGCTCACTCTACTAGCACAAAGATCTTACTGGAAATACCTCCCAACACCACTTTCACCACTACAAGTTCAGCTATGCACTGCATAGCTACTTGCTTGACCTGCTCCACCAACTGCTCTATTGTTGGTCATGTGCTATCTTCCTAGATCTTCTGTTGTGTTCTTTGTAGGCTGGCCAACTTCTCCCCAATGGTGGTGGAGATCACATAGGCCTCATCCAGCGAAGGCCCCAATTTTGTCTTGAGGACTACCTCTTTCTGTTGTGTTGCTTCCCCTTGTTCTTACAGTTGCTTTACCTATTACAACTTTGCCAATATTTTCATGACAATGATGGTGCACTTGTCGCCTTTGCTTCGTCATATTATTGTTACAAATCCCGAGCTTTTGTGTTCAACCTCGGCCAGTTAGGATCTTCGTGCAGACTCGTGATTAGCTCCATAGACTGCTCGAAGAGCGCAGTGCATTCTGCCACTGCGGCATCTACTGCAGTGACTCCATCCCTCATAGTAGCTTCACATTGTTCTTTCACCACTGGTGGAGTTGAAGGTTGTGTCTTCAACTCAAGCTCTATAATTTTCAGGTTCAACTCAAACTGAACCTTTTCCATCTCAGTCTTCGCATTGCACACACCTGTAGCCAACTTCTGAATCTTGGCTTCCACCAGTGCTTCTTTTTGGATATGCAGTTCCGGAATAGTTATGCATGCTTCAACTACTACTGCGGCGGTGTGCTCATTCTTCTCCTGAACCTTCTTCTAGGCTTCTAGCGTAGCTATCTTCTTAACGAATATTTGTTCGTTGTTCAATGATCATGCACAGTGTGTGCTGCTCTCATGCCTTAAGCTCTTCAATGACACCTTTTTGTAGAGTGTGAAGGAATTCAATGGGGAGCGCGGCCAAGTTGAGGCCAACATTCCTCAACGCGTTGATAGTAGCCTTGTCAACTTCCACCTCTGCGCTTAGAGCTCCATCAGGCAGCGCGACTTCCCAGACATCCAAAGAGTGAACCAACTCCGTTGCTTGAGTTGTCCCCAATGCTAAACTAGTGGAGGTCGCGCTGCTTTGCCCTGCACCTATCTACATTCTAGTGGCTTGGATCTGCAGTTCGCACAAACCCATCTAAATGGAACTTAATGCCTACTTCTGATACTACCCAAATTGGTGCAGTAGTTCTGCTGTCGTGTCCCTTACCTTGTTCCCAATGTCATCCAAGTCACCTGTTGAAAATGGCAACAATAACTGCTAAAAATAGAAGTGTTATAAATAGCAGTTCAGGTACCAGTGCTGGATTGAGCAACAGGGAATGAAAAATGGAAGTTCTAAAAATAGCATTGCTATAAATAGCATTTCGGGATGGATTCCAATTTTAGTCAGTCCCTGGACTAAAATTGAGAAGTAAAATTCGAATTTGATCTTAGCAGTTGTTTGTAAAATAATTAATTAATTCACCATGAGTTAATTAGTTGTGGAAAATCAAACATGAAGTCTATGTGAGGACATCCAACAATTTCTCCATTGATTGATGAATTTATCCATCAGTTAAAGAGATAAGGATGAGTTTTAATTAGTTGGCTCAGTTAACTGAGTCAAGTCCAATTAGATTAATTCTTACAGCGTATAGAATTAATTGTGAGTTCAGTTAGTTAATGCTTGCATGCATGTAACTGTTGCACTTCAGATAACTGAATATTCTCTCATAAATAACTCATGCATGTTAGTTTAGACAGAGACCCAGTTGAGATCATAGGAGGGACAGTGTACTATCAGTTGGATGGATTTTTCCTATAAAGGAAACTCATCCATGGACAAGGATTTATCTCCTTCAGGATTGCACAATTACTACTGGGCCAAGTGAGCAGTGTGAGGTGGGAATTCACATGTGTGGAAGCATTGGACCCCAAGAAAAACTGCGCAAGGAAATAGGAGGCTTGGAGGGCAGAGGAGAAGGTTTGTGAGAGGCCTTTGACTATCTATGAGCAGCAGAGGGATTGTACTGAGAGCTGGATAGATTGTGAGCTAAAGCTTTGTGTAATTCAAACATATTTCCACTTGTATGATATTACAGAGATCGGGATTTTTAGCTGAGGTTTTCCCCAGAGTATTCTTTTATGTTCATGTGTGATTGCTTTCTCATTCTCAGTTATATGTGTTCTATTTGATCTTGCTCATATTCGATTAAGCTTCCGCAAAGTTTGTTGTAGAAGTAGATCTGGTATTTTGCTTTAGTATATTGCATAATCTGTTGATCTACAGTGAGAAATTCTACATCGCCCTCTATCAAGGTGATCAGGTCTAGCGACGACTTAATGCCCTTGGTCTTCTTCCGTGGTCCTTCCTTCTCATGCTCCCTATTCTACTTTACCCGAAAGGGAGTGCTTTCTAGATCTCCACCACCCTGTTCTGATTGTTCCTCTTCCTTTGTCTATGGTGAAGGAGATTTCTAGCTTTTGTAAGAGTCATGCTCTTCCTCTTGTTCTTCGTAGTGTGCTCACTTCTACTCAAGCCTTGTCCTCAGTCTCCTTCTGCCACTTTTCAACCAACTGTTGAACCTTCAACCAGATTGCTTCCTTTTTTTATTTTCCGTGGACTTACTAGACCCAGCAGACAAATCGAATGTTGTGCGCCAATTTGCTAGCCAACGCTCAAGGACCGCTGCAATGGCATCATCCATCGTGAGGTATGGTAAATCATACCACTTATGTTCTGGGTCCTTTTGCGCCCGGATGGAGATACAATGGAAGTCCGCTTTGAACTCTGCATACCCAGATAGCTTCTCGAAGACGGTTGGTGACAACCGTGGCTTTCAGTTGATGGCCATATTAATTCTCATCTCCATCAATACCTAAAACACCTTGCTCTCCTAGACCTGCTTAGCATCCTTGGTGGCCCATATCGAAGCAAACTTCGCTACTTCTGGAAAATTTGGCGTGATCGGAGGAAAATCGCTATCCTCCGGCAACTGCCATGTGACCATTGTGCCTCCCTCCATTTCGTGAGGAACTCGTTGTACTGGTAGGATGCTGATGAGCCTCATTATTGAGTAATTATATGGGCCTTAATTAGCCTTAATTCACCTCCTAGCTTAGTCAAACCAACTATTCTCACAACTTTATTGTATACTTTTTATTATATTTTGTTTAGGAAATGAGTTAGAGTTGGATATTTGGCTTTATGGTCTAATGTGCATGTAATGCAGGAATAAGGGATGAATGCAAGGAACTATGGCAAAGATAAAGGATAAAAGGATAAATGCAAGGAACTATGGCAAATACCTTGGGAAAAACTAGAATGGGACAAGGGAGAGTAACTATAGGAAGTAAATCCTCCTCATTTACTACCCCTCCATTCAAATATTCCACCATCAGCTCAGAGTGCACACAACCAGCACTTTGAAGACTAGAAGATAGCCAAGCATGTGAAAAGGACAGAAAACATTTTATATTAATTTGGGAGCCAAGCCTCCCTAATGGGAAGGAAGTTGTTAGAGACTTCAGATGTATAAATAGAGAGGCTTAGGACCTCATTAGGATTTGGACTTCCATTGTAAAACTCTGTTTTATTTCTGAGTTGCAAATACTTGTGACAGTTTTCTCTGTAATCCATGGTTTTTCTAATAAGAATGAGTTCTGTTTAAGAAATATCTGAGTTAACTCTGAGGGTTGAAGCTCTTAGGTTAGGGCCCGACCCAAGCAGCCAAAGCTGCACTTCATTGTACATATCTACTAGCATAAGATTTTTGTTCTGTTTGTTTGCTTAGGTAGTTTCATGGTTTGTTGATTCATTTGCTCAAGTATTTTTCTGGTTCTGATTCATTTGTTTAAGTAGCTTTCTGGTTCTGTTCATTTGTTTGAATAGCTTCCTGTTTCTGCTCATTTGCTTCAGTAGCTGCATTGGCTTTAAGTTTACTTCCATTTGTGTTTTTTTAATTCACAGGTTAGTTAGAGGAAAATATTACTATCAGGTTGTGCGCAGGTGTCTCAGCCTCATCTCCTCCCTCTGGGACCATGACTTGAGGCAGAGACCCTTCAGCAGCCCCAAAAACACAGGTCTCTGGTTCTCGCATGGGCTATGGAGTTCGTTGTTTAAAGTAGTTGTTTGTTCACCCACACTAGTTCTCTTTATCATTTTCATTTGAAACCGCCTCCAGCACGTTCCTCATGCATCACTTCATCATTGTCTGATCACCAACAAACCTTCACAATCACCGTTTGATTCACTATTTTCTCCAACTGTTGCCTCGCGTGGAGTCCACCACTCACTTTATGAACTTTAAGTCTCCATCGTCGATCTGCCTTGCCTGATCCGACGACCATTGCGTCACCTCCACTCCTTTAGGCACTTTAAACCCCCAGCATCAATCTGCCTTGCCCGATCTGATGGCTGTTGCTTCACCCGATTTCCAACTAGCTTGGTTGATCTCCACCATTGATCAGCCCAACCTGATCCAACAGCTATCGCACAATCTTGTTAGAAAATTATAAATATTACACAGCAATGGAACACATAGAATATTGCATAAATATAAACACAGAAAACACATAAAACCAGAGAGACACAGAAAAACATGGTTCACCCAGTTTGGGCTACGCCCACCATGAACAACCAGTCCTTCCTTTCTATTATCCAGCAAAATGAAGAGACACAACCTACAGCAGATCCGTTGTAATATCATATGTTTTCTCTCACAGTCTCACCTCTTTGTTTCTCACTCAGAGAATAGACATCACTTACACAGCCTCAATACAATGCCCTCATACAAAGAGAGGGGTTTCCTTCTAGGGCAAAAAACCCTAAACTAAACATAAGTTCTACCATAAGATCACCTGCCTAATGAACCGCCCAGATTGACTAGAAATTAATGTACTATTACAAGGAAATTTTACATTTGTTTTTAGCTTTGAGGGTGCTGCCCCCGAAACCCCCGCCGGGGGACCGTTGGCCCCTAGACCCCCCAGCCGGGGGGGATTAGCCCCCCAGGACCCCCGCACCCCCCCGTGTGGAGGGGTGTACAAACTTCCTGGGGTATGCATCCGGCTGAAACAAAGACCTCTAAATAATCATGCTCCACACCCAACAATCTCCCACTTGGAGAATGATTATAGCAACTCCACCGCTGCTTCATTTGCTGGACAATGACTCCTCTTTGGACTTGGCTGTTTCTCATCTTCATCATCATCCTTGAAGGCCAATTGAAACTAAGCATATTCTCAATTTCTCCCTGGTTACAACTTTTGTTAGCATATCTGCAGGATTCTAGCTAGTGTGTATCTTTTGCAGCTTCAACTCTCCATCTTCCAACACTGATTGTATGAAATAGTACTTGAGCTATATGTGTTTAGTCCTGAAATGAAATTCTAAGTTCTTTGCAAGATGAATGGCACTTTTGCTATCACTGTATAATGTGCCCATATCATGCTTCTTACCCAATTCACCCATAAACCTTTGTAACCAAATCATTTCTTTACTAGCCTCTGTAGTAGCAACATACTCTGTTTCTATTGTTGAAAGTGCAACAACATTTTGGATTTTTGAAACCCAATTGACAGTTGTTCCACCTACAGTAAATACATATCCTGTAGTGCTCCTCCTGTTATCTCTGTCACCTGCCATATCTGCATCAACATATCCCTGTAGAGAAATGTTTGAACCACCAAAGCATAATGCTTGATTTGTGGTACCTTTCAAATATCTGAGAATCCATTTCACCGCCATCCAATGTTCCTTTCCTGGATTGTTCATGTACCTTCTTACAACTCTCACTGCATGTGTAATATCAGGCCTTGTGCAGACCATTGCATACATTAAGCTTCCAATTGTTGATGCATATGGAACTTTAGACATATAATCCATGTCTTCTTAGGTCTTTGGGCACATTTCCTTACTAAGTTTGAAATGGCTAGCAAAAGGTGTACTAACTAGTTTTGAATTGTGCATATTAAATCTTTTCAACACCTTTTGTATGTACTCATTCTGAGACAATGTTAATTTGCGATTTTTCCTGTCTCTAGTTATTCTCATACCAAGGATTTGTTTTGCAACTCCAAAATCCTTCATTGCAAATGAATTTGCCAATTTTCTTTTGAGCACATTTATTTCCTACATGTTATACCCTGCAACAAGCATGTCATCCACATACAATAACAATATAATGTAGCTGCCATCATTTTGCTTTTTCAGATAAACACAATGATCAGAGTGACATCTAGTATAACCTTGTTTAGACATAAACTTGTCAAATTTTAGATACCACTGCCCTGGAGCCTGTTTTAAGCCATACAAGTTCTTCTTCAACCTGCACACTAGTTTCTCCTTCCCTTTTACCTCATATCCTTATGGTTGTTGCATATATATCTCTTCCTCCAAATCCCCATGGAGAAAGGTTGTCTTTACATCTAACTACTTAAGATGCAAATCTTTGACATCTACTAGACTTAAAATAGTTCTGATTGAAGTCATTTTAACAACAGGAGAAAATATTTCATCAAAATCAATACCTTTCTTCTGTGCAAACCCCTTCACCACAAGTCTAGCTTTATACCTTTGTTTTCCTCCATCTTCTTCCTTTAGCTTGTGAACCCATTTATTCTTCAATGTAGTTTTTCCTGCAAGCAACCTGACTAAGTCCCAAGTCTAGTTATGCATTAAGGAGTCCATCTCTTCTTCCATGGCTAGCTCCCACTTCTTCCTACTTTCAACCTGCATTTCTTTTTCATAACATTCGGGTTCACCAGAATCAGTCAACAATAAATAATATAGTGAAGGAGAGTATCGTTTAGGGGGTATACTTATCCTGGTAGATCTTCTAACACCACTTTCAGGTGTTTGGGGTGCTTGTTGCTGTTGTGGTGGTTGTTGTTGTTGTGGTTGTTGATTGTTATTATTTTCAGGCACCTTTACTTTTTCAGTGATCTCAACAAGAACTACGTATTCCTTGTTTTATTTTTCCTGTTTCTTTTCCTGCAACTGATTCTTATACAAGACCTTTTCATTGAATATTACATCTCTGCTCCTAATGATTTTTTTTTATTTTCGTAATCATATAAGCGATAACCAAAATCATTAACACCATATCCAATAAAGGTACATTTCTTTGACTTTGCCTCAATCTTTGTTCTATTTTCTTTATTAATATGGACAAAGACCTCACAACCAAAAGGCTTTAAAAAAGAGTAGTTTACCTTTTTACCTGTCCATGCTTCCTCTGGAACACCACCATCTAAGGAACTTGAAGGCCCTCTGTTTATTATATCAACTTGTCCTGACGATGAACCACACTAGTTGGTTCGAAACGCGTCGACAAATGAGATTCCATGTGATTTTCGTCAAAGAATCTTCTCTAAAACTGATATGGATCACAGAAGCCTTAACTCTATTATCTATGACATCTGCCCAAAATTGTAAAGGCAATCCTGCATGCAATCTCATGCACCTTGCACACTCCATGATTGTTCTGTTCATTCTTTCTGACACACCATTTTCTTGTGGTGTTCTTGGAACTGTCTTCTCTCCGTGAATTCCATGCTCTGAACAGTACCTATCAAACTCTTTGTTGCAATATTCACCTCCATTGTCTGATCTGAGACACTTCAATTTCTTTCTTGTCTCAATCTCAACCAAAGCTTTCCATTCCTTGAAAGTATCAAATACATCAGATTTATTCTTAATACAATAAATTCAAGTTTTTCTAGTTGCATTATCAATAAAAGTAACATAATAACGAAAGCCACTGAGAGATGATACCTGAGCAGGTCCCCATACATCTGTATGCACAAGCTCTAATTTTTCTCTCTTTTTTTCTTTCCCAACCCTGAGAAATATGACTCTCTTCTGTTTTCCATAAATGCAATTCTCACAGAAGTCCAAATCAACATTCTTCAAACCCAGAAACAAATTCCTTGACTGAAGAATCTTCATCCCCTTTTCACTCATGTATCCAAGCCTATGATGCCATAATGTTGCATCTGCTCCTTTGGAAGTTAAAGCATTAACAGAGTTAGAAATACCATTGCATAATACAATCTACCAACCTTTTTGCCTTTTGCTATTACTAGGGCTCCTTTGGTAACCTTCCAAGCTTTATCTGTAAAAGTTGTCACACAACCTTCACCGCTTAACTGCCTTGTTGAAATTAGATTTTTCTTTAGATCTGGAACATGCCTTACCTCCTTTAGTAGCCATTGGCTTCCATTCTGCTGTTTTACAAGAACCTTACCAATTCCAACAATTTTACAGGGTTTATCATCACCCAAACGAATTTGTCCAAAATCTCCTTGAACATAGTCATGAAAATATTTCTTATCAGGTGTGGCATGGAATGAGGCCCCTGAATCTACCACCCAAGAATCAGTAATATTTTTAAAAGAAAGAATCAAAGCATCTTGTAACACCTTACCTATCACATTTGCTTCATGATTTTTTTCTTGTTGTGCATCTCCTTCTTTTCCTTTCCGAGATCTATAGTCTTTCTTTAGGTGTCCTTTCTTTCCACATTTCCAGCACACTATCCCTGATCTAGACTTAGATCTGCCTTTCCTTGAATTACTGTGATATCCTGAGATCTTTCCTCTTTCCATTTTTCTTCCCCTAGACTCTGCACTTAAAGCATTACCCGATGTCTCACCAGAGCTTTTCCATCACATTTCCTCACTAAGGATAGCACCAACAACATCATCAAACTTTAAAGTACTAGATCCAGAAACAGAGTTACTAATGGCCATTACTAAACCATTCCAACTTTCTGGCAATGAGCACAAGAATAACAGAGCTAACTTCATCATCAAAGTTTACCCCTACAGAACATAACTGACTTGTAACAGTATTAAAATCATTTAAATGATCTGCAACAGATCCACCTTCCGACATCTTCATATTAAATAACCGTTTCATAATAAATACCTTGTTTGAGGCCAAGGGCTTTTCATATAGTTTCTCCAACACCTTAATCAAACCCTCTGTCATTGTTTCCTTCGAAATGTTGAAGGTGACCGATGCTGCGAGGCACAACTATACTGTTCTGAGTGCCTTCCTATCGAGAAGGTTCCATTCTTCATCTGTCATACCCATCAGCATCTTTGTTTTTCCGCCCAATGGTAGGTACAGATATTTTTGATACAGATAATCTTCCATCTACATCTTCCACAGTGAGAAGTTTTGGCCTTTAAATTTCTCAACCCTAAACTTACCATCTTCCGCCATTGCTCCCACTCGAATGAGGAACCCTTCTTTCCTATGAGTTTATCAGCCAAATAGACCTTCGGCTCTAATGCCAGTTGTTAGAATATTATATATTACGAAGCAATGGAACACATAAAATATTGCAGAAATATAAACACAGAAAACGCATAAAACCAGAGAGACACAGATATACGTGGTTCACTAGTTTGGGCTACGTCCACCCCGAATAACCAGTCCTTCCTTTCTATTATCCAGCAAAATGAAGAGACACAACCTATAGCAGATCCGTTGTAATATCCTCTCTTTTCTCTCACAGTCTCACCTCTTTGTTTCTCTCTTAGAGAATACACATCACTTACACAGCCTCAATACAATGCCCTCATACAAAGAGATGGGTTGCCTTCTAGGGAAAAAAACCCTAAACTAAACATAAGTTCTACCGTCAAATCATTCGCCTAATGAACGGCCCAGATTGACTAGAAATTGCTATACTATTACAAGGCAATTTTACATCTATTTTTAGCTTCGGGGACGCTACCCCCGAAACCCCCACCGGGGGACCGCTGGCCCCCAGACCCCCCCGCCAATGGGGATTATCCCCCCGAACCCCCCCAGGGGGGACAAGTCCCCCCCGTGTGGAGGGGTGTACAAACTTCATAGGGTATACATTCGGCTGAAACAAAGACCTCTAAATAATCATGCTCCACACCCAACAAATCTCGCACAGATTATTGCACGAATGTTGTCCACCCAAGAGCACATGAGAAAATTATTTTTCTCATGCTACGTGTCATGTAGTAAGGATAATCATGTGAAATTTCCAAAAACTGCTTATAGCCTAAAGGGCATGCGAGAAACTACTTACCGCCTTAGAAACCCGCTCCATCATTTCTGCACGTTTCTTTTCCCCCCTATATGATCTCCATCGTCCATCTCTTGACTTCACCTGCATGATTACATCTCGGCCATTCATCTCTTGTTAACCTCGTTCATCCATCCACTCACCTAATCCCTTGCGACACAATCTCCACCATTCATCCTTTTCATTAACCTTGTTCACCCATCTATCTACGTAACCTCCTATGATCTAATCTTTGTTATTCATTTTCATTTCACCCGACTGATCCAACGGTTCTTATGCATTGTTGCTCCCTCACTTCCTCCTTTCACTGATTTCAACCTCTGATTGCTTTTTCTTCTTGAAACCCGATTCAGCCTAAGTTTCTTGTTACATCTTAGTCTAGTTTCAATGCTCTTTACTTCTGCAACTTAGATAATTAGCATTAGGTTAGTGTTAATTTAGAAATTCTACCTAGCATAGTTATTTAATTGGTTAGTTAGGTTATGGTGTAAGTTTAACATTTCATGATGTTTTCTTCATTACTGTAGTAGAGTAGCTCTCTCTCAGAATAAGTTTTCTCTCCTTCCATCAAAGAATTAAGCTTCTTATGACCCTATGTAAGTTTAGCTTGGAATCCCTGGGGTCTCTTGCCAGTCAAACAGTGACAACAGGTAGGACCTTCACTTCTACTTGTGCATATATCACTGTCACCTCCAAGTTTGTACGAACCTCGAGTTGATAAGTAAAGCTAGTAGCCCTGGGAGTTGCAGCATTATTGTTGCAATACCTAGGCTCATCACGTTTTGGCATCATTTCTGGGGAGGTGTCTAAGTAGAAGTAATTACTTCTTTCTTCTATTTCTAGTCTCCAAACTTTCTTTTCTTCTACTTCTAGTCTTCAACTTTCTTCCATTAGTTTATTTCTGCAAAAGTAATCTAGTTTCTTTCTTTCTTTCAGTTGTAATTATCTGCTCTCCTTTCCATTCTGCAAGTACTTTCTAGCTTTAACAAAATCTTACAAAAACCAACCCAAAATCATTTCCTTTCATGCCTCATAGGATTACAGACACTTCAGGAAAATTCTTATCAAATACCCCCACTGCATCCAACAGGAAACCTTCTCTCTTCTTCAGTGACGATGAATTGGAAGACCTTTTAGGTGAGCAACCTTACCTATTTGAGGAACCTACAAAAGAACAAGAATAGGAAGAACCCATTCCTACTGATCTAATGGCTGGAAACCAAAATGACATGAGAGATAGAGAGATAATTGAGAGTGCCTTCCCCATCAGGGAAACCAATGGGGACACCAAAATGAGGAATATAAGCCCCTCTGCTCTACCTCATTTCCATGGCCTGACCACAGAGGACCATGACATTTTATTATTTGAATTTGTTGTTATATTCTGAACCTATGACTATACAGATGATGAGAAAAAGTTAAAACTATTCCCATCTACCCTCAAGGATGTAGCATTGTGTTGGTTCATGAGTTTACCTGGAGATAGCATCACAACTTAGGCTCGGATGCAGCAGACTTTTAACAACAAATATAGGGACTACTGTAGGTCAAAGGACACTAAATAAGGGATTTTTAGGATGACCATAGGCTAGGATGAATCCCTAGAAGACTATGAAGAAATATTCCAACTTAGTTACAAAGGGGCCAAGTGCACACTTGACCCTGAGTCACTAAAGCCAGTGTTGCTTAGAGGATTAAGGGAAGATCTTCTAGATACCTTAAATATGATAGCAGGAGATGTCTACTAGTTACCCTATGAGGATATTAAGATTGTCTTTACAAACCATTCTATGGTAGCCAAGAAAAAGGGTAGGGATAGTCAACCTATGGTTAGTACATCATCCTCTAACTTATCCATCATGGGTGAAATTGGAAATATGCTAGAAGATTTCAAAAGTGACATGATGCAAACCCTTCCCTTGCAATTGGACACCATGAACATCAAAAGGAAGCAGAGAGAGCCTTGGCCATCTTTTTCCTAGATGCACCAGGAGGCATCCTAGGGATGAATGTCCATTGAATTGTATTAAGGTTTTCTCAGTCTGTGAAGAAAACCACTCCACAGACAAGTGCACTTCTTTACCTGGACTCAAAGCTGTATATCAAGGAGCTAAAGGGGTCACTGAGAAACTTTGCTACATCAACCAAAGGAGACCTCTTGGGCCTAGACCATACCATCAGGGTATGCAAGGGCCATCCCATGCATATTACAACCCCAACCAAGCCACAACTATACCTTCTTGGGGACCCCCTGCTCATCCTTCCTGGTATACACCCCCTCCTTGGTCCTATACATCTCAGTATCAATCCCAGCTAGCCAACCAGTCATTTCAACCTTATGTTCAGCCACAACATCAGTGGAATACCCCACCTAAGGGGTGGAGGCCCCAATTCAACAATGTTCCAGCCCTATTGTCTCCACCACCTACCCAACCACAACTCCTGCACACTACTCCACCTAAGCAACCCTAGATGCCTGCCCAGCCAAATCCGAACCCAAATAATAGGCAGGCTCAACAAGCATACAGTGGAGAAACATCATACCCAGCTTATGCTATAGAAATCCAGGAGATCAACCTAAGATCTGGAAGAATTCTCCTAGACAACCAACCTCCCTCTCCACATAAGGAGGTTGAGGAAGAAAGAGAGGAAAGAAACCTTAAAGTAAATCCACCCTTTCCTCAAAGATTAACCCAACCACTCCGGCCTACCCCAAAAGAAACTAAACTTCTGGGAGAATTGAAAAATATATGTGTAAAGATCCCCCTTCTCCAGGCAATCAAAGATGTTCATATTTACAACAAGTTGATTAAGGAGAAGTGATTCAAACATCCAGGAAGAAGAAAAAGGGATGCCCCTACCATTAATGTCATTGGGTAGTTGTTTGACTTAATGTTGGGGCAGGTAATATGTCCAAAATATTTGGACACTGGAAGCCCTGTAGTAGATGTGCACATCAATGACACCATTGTCCGACACACTGTGATTGATCTTGGGGCTGCCGTTAATGTGATGACCAAGGACACCATGCTCAAGCTCAACCTCCAAGGGTCATTAAGGAATACCACAACAGTTTTGCAACTTGCAGACCATTCCACAGTCACCCCTGAGGGAATTCTGGAGGATGTGATGGTCTCCATTGACTTTAAGTTTACTTCCATTTGTGTTTTTTTAATTCACAGGTTAGTTAGAGGAAAATATTACTATCAGGTTGTGCGTAGGTGTCTTGGCCTCATCTCCTCCCTCTGCGACCATGACTTGAGGCAAAGACCCTTCAGCAACCCCAAAAACACAAGTCTCTTATTCTCGCATGGGCTATGGAAGTCATTGTTTAAAGTAGTTGTTTGTTCACCCGCACTGGTTCTCTCTGTCATTTTAATTTGAAACCGCCTCCAGCACATTCCTCATGCATCACTTCATCACCGTTCGATTACCAACAAACCTTCACAATCACCATCTGATTCACTATTTTCTCCAACTACTGCCTCGCATGCAGTCCACCACTCACTTTATGAACTTTAAGTCCCCGTCATTGATCTGCCTCGCATGATCTGACGGCCATTGCGTCACCTCCACACCTTTAGGCACTTTAAACCCCCACCGTCAATATGCCTTTCCTAATCTTATGGTTGTCACTTCACCCAATCATCAACTAGATTGGCTGATCTCCACCATTGATCAGCCCTGCCTGATCCAATGGCTATCATGCAATCTCGCGCGGATTAGTGCACGAACGTTATCCACCTGAGAGCACATGAGAAAATTCATTTTCTCGTGCTATGTGTCACGCAGTAAGGCTAATCGCGTGAAATTTCCAAAAATTGCTTACAGCCTGAAGGGTGCGCAAGAAACTACTTACCACCTTAGAAAATCGCTCCCTCATTTCCGCATGTTTCTTTTCCCCACAATATGATCTTCATCATCCATCTCTTGACTTCACCTGCATGATTAGATCTCAGCCATTCATCTCTTGTTAACCTCATTCTTCCATCCACTCACCTAATCCCTCGTGACACGATCTCGACCGTTCATCCTATTCATTAACCCTTTTCGCCCAACTATCTACGTAACCTCCTACGATCCAATCTCCACTGCTCATTTGCCTTTCACCCGACTGATCCAACGGTACGTATGCATTGTTGCTCCCTCACGTCCTCCTTTCACTAATTTCAACCTCTGATTGTTTTTTCCACTTGAAACCTGATTTAGCCTAAGTTTCTTTCTTACACCTTAGTCTAGTTTTGATGCTCTTTACTTCTGCAACTTAGAAAATTAGCATTAGGCTAGTGTTAATTTAGCAATTCTGCTTAGCATAGTTGTTTAATTGGTTAGTTAGGTTATGGTGTAAGTTTAACATTTCATGATGTTTTCTTCATTACTGCAGTAGAGTAGCTCTCTCTTAGAATAGGTTTTCTCTCCTTCCATCAAAGAATTAAGATTCTTCTGACCCTATAGAAGTTTGGCTTGGAACCCTGGGTCTCTTGCCAAACAAATAGTGACAATAGGAAGGACCTTCACTTCTACTTGTGCATATAGCACTGTCACCTCCAAGTTTGTATGAAACCTAGGTTGATAAGTAAAGCTGGTAGCCCTGGGAGTTGCAGCATTATTGTTGTAATACCTAGGCTCATCACGTGCCTAGTTGAACTATACCCCCTCCGCGCATTGGGCTGCTAGTGAAATGACTGGTGCCAGCACCTTGTCCGCGTGACACTTTCTCATTATTTTTCCAGCCAAGATTTGGGTGGCCACCTTCACCGCGAGGTCAATTATGATGGAAATGGAATACTCAAGCAGCTTGTTAACAAGCTTAAACTTGTCCTTCATCTGCTTGGTGAGGTCTTGCTCGCCTGTCTTTCCACCAAATGCCTTGGCCAGATTTAGTCCTGAACACGGTAGTAAGGTGATCTTATGGATGAGCATGTCGGTATAGGGATCGTCTCTTCCAACCACAGGCACCTATCATGCACCAGGCACATCAACTGTTTGATAACAATCAAATTTATGGGAGTGTAGTGGTAATGCGGTACCCATAGTAGATTCAACAATCCTTCCTTTTCCACCCCACAAATCCATTTCACCGTCTCTAGCGCAGTGACACCAAACTCCTTGTAGAATACTCACTACATGAAATTATCGGTAGCTAGGTGGGGAAACCGCTTAGTGTCCCCCAAGTCCCAATCTTCAAGCTTCAAAAGTGGGACACACACCAAGCGTGGACCTTCAAACGTGATATTCTTTGGCGGTAGGGGTGTATGAAGGAGAAACTTTGTCACAGAGTCCATGTCACAGACCAAAAGGAAGAAGAGGATATTGTTTCAAGACAATATCCTCACTCCTAACAAGAAACATGGTGAGTCGTCAGCACCCACATGTCAAACTACTAGGAGCATGGAAAAATAGGTAATGACCACTCATACTCCTTCTCTTCCAGAAAATCCAATAGATATCTCTGCTTCACTTGAAAAGGAACATGCACAGGATGGAATTCGTAATGAAACAGAGGAATTAGTTACAGAAACCTTGAAAGAATTAAGAAATAGGTTGAAGCTAATTAAGCAATCACAAAGTGTAAAATAATTAAACCTGCTAGTTCTTTAACTAGGAATCAAATGACAACCAAATTGAGAGACTTCAGAAGAAAAATGAAAAACTAAAGGAAGAAGTGAAAGAGTATACATTTTTGGACACGTACATCAAGAAAGAGAATGAGAAATTAAAGGAGAATAGCCATAGGTTGTAAGATGAGTACGATGAGATCTCCACCAAGATTACGAAGGTTATTCGCCTAATACACTATACCACGGTTATTAAAAGGGAACTCAAAGAAGAGGCTTCAAGTGTGAATATCTTAGATCCAAACAGCTGATGTTTAGGCAAGTTGTAAGAAGACTCCATTTTTGAAATTTTGAGGAATGGTTCAACACTTTTTGAATGAGTACATGCAATGAATTAGGCACTAGGGAGTGTTGGGTCTCCTTTTCTATGCCTATAACTCCCTATATTGTCCTCTATTTTTGACCAAATTTACCTTAAACCTATTCACCACTTTCCTATCTTCTTCAAGAACATAATTTTTAGCATCCTTATGTATCTATGAGGTAATTTATATTCAAAGCATGATTTTTATGATTTCTTGTTAGTAGAAATAGAATAATTGATTATTCATATTCTCTAATTATTCAGATTGACTCAAATAGATTTTAAGACCATGTTCCTGCTCATCAAGCACCAATATTATCCATATGGTACCAATGTTTCTCGTCTGGTACCTGTGTTCCTGCTCATTCAGTACCTGTGTTCATCCGATACCTGTGCTCATCTGATACCTACATTCGTCTTATACTGACCTATTCATCTGTTACCAAACCTAACTTTTCTACCTTAATGGTTCGAGTGAACTACTTCCAATGAGACCAAGGGAATTGATGGTCAAAGTCTCACCCTTTTCATGGAAAATCAAGATATGCTCCATCCTTGTGAACTACGTGTCATGAGGATGAAGCCCAATGTGAAGGAAAATTATGTGTAATATTTTCATGATGATTTGATCATATCTTTTAAACTTTGTATGTAATGACCATTCCTCTATAATAGAAGGCTCATAGATGATAGGTGTCAAACAAAGATACAGAGATTTAGATAGTATTGTTATGTTGTGGATTTAACTAATCAAATAGCTTTGTAAACCTTTTCTAAAATCAATGGTATGAGCAGCATCTGATAAATCTATTTTGTTAATAGAGTCTTTAGTTTTGTAGTTTTCTTTTAGCTTTCCTTGTTAGCTCGGCAAGTGCCCACTAAAGCCATCAAGGTAAATTTTTTATTATAATTATTGTGAATATAGCTTGGTTTGTGTGTGAAGAGTTAGAGTTATAATTCAATTCCAAATTATTTTATGTGATTTTAGTTTTGTTCTATGCAATTAATATGTTTGAGAGTGTGTGATATAAGTCTGGAGCTGTTATTTTTTGAATGAGGATTCATTAGTTTTGTGAATGCAAACTTTATTTCCCAGGTCGTATGTTTAATTGTTGATTTATATTTTGAAGAGCATGAAAAGTTAAGATAAAATATCTCACCATTCACCTGCATGTGTTGTTAAGTGAAGACTCTTGTCATACCTAACATTTCTTATATAAGAATGCTAAGCTTCCTTCCGAACTAGTTAAATTAGGAATGATTTCTTTGCTTAATTGTAGTAAGTTGATTTTATCCAATTGGTACAACAAAACAGAGCTGAATCCAACTTTCTATTTCATGAGCCTATAAATGGACAGACATATTACCTGACAAAGAACCTTTAAATAACATGTTTTTTGAGATTTCACTTATGAGTTTTGCTTTTTGACCTTTAAGTTGTGTGAGAAAGTTAGATTGAAACTTGTAAAATGTAGTATTAGTTTTGAATGCTTCTTATCTAGGCTATACTCATCAGACATAGGAACTTATCTATTATCGGCACATATAGTGCATCAGCTCTACTGATTACGATTCCCTAGTTGATAATTGAATTTGTGGTGATATATCATTCATATAATTTCCCCAACAGTCCTAATGTTATTTATCATTATGGAAAGTCTCATTGAGTTCCAGGAAGTGGTTTGGAGGCGAGTATGGAATTGTGGCTCAGATATCAAGACCACACACTCTAAACTGGAATTTTTGGGCTATAACTATACCCTTACAAGGTTATGCATGAATTTGGAGGCCTATAACTACATGGAGGCCTTGTCATGCATGCAGTTGTGGTCCCAGGTCACTAAAAAAGCAGTTTAGCTCATGGTTTGATCACGTGATATGGTCCTTTGGCTCCTGAGTGCTCGGTAAGCCCTGTAGGATGTTAGATTATGGTCAGTAAGTTCCAATTGTCAGCCCCACCTCCATTACTGAAGCTTGGAGGTTGGTTCATGTCATAGTAACTCTTTGTCTCATTTTTACCCTAGAATACCGGTGAAATTGGGTAAATGTGGGAGGGGTGAAATTGGGTAAATGTGGGAGGGGTGATTACAAATTGGTATCAAAGCTCCCAGGTTCAAACACTTGGAATGGATGGGCTAGATGCATGTTGTTATGCATGCATTGGCATGGTTATGGTTGTCATGCATGTGGTAATTTTATGTAGTTTATGTCATCATGATGTTGTTGGTATGTTATGATGTTGATATGTTGGTTGAGATTGAGTAGGAGATGCAGATCATCAGGGTGTGGTTGCAACACCGGACCTCGGGGTAAGAGAATATCGTGATTCAAGTTTGTATGTTGGGAATGAAGGTATGTTGGTTAATGGTTGTTATAAGCATTATGGTTATATAAATTCCTATCATTCTATTGTTGTTGTGGTTACATGCAATATAGATGTTAGTTAATTAGTGCGATCATATGCACATGCGATGGATGGTTATGAATGATAGTAACTTGTTGTTATATGCATTGCAGTCATATGCATAATTATTATGGTTATTTCATTTAAGATCTTGATGTTATTATGTATCATGCTAATTTGGATTGGCCTGTGTAGATGGTTATGGATGATATTAAGGTATGAGTTGATATACTTATGATATTTTGTTGTACTAATATGGATTAGCATGTAAAGATGTGATAGTCTCCCTTGAGATACATTGAGGTATGAGTTTGATTATATCATCTATTTGGTTTATCTAACATGGTATGTTATAGGTTGTTTGAACGTTTGATTAATTTCATGATATGAGTATGAGTCTATAACATTGCATGAAGGAACGATCTTGTTTTAATATGGTTGTACTAACATAATATGTTCTGAGATAATATATATGCATTTGAGTGAAAGTGGGTGCTAGTTTTAGTATTATGACTTATGAATGTGAGTTGATCGCAGGTTATGATATAAATATTAGTCTTGGTAAAACATGATTTCAAATTAATAGACACGATGCCTTGATCTTTAGAACATGTGACCAACATGTGTGAACAGTTACAGGGAAACATGCTTGGCATTAGCGTGAAAAGGTAATATTTGATTTGTTTATATACAATTAATAGTTGGGTGATGTGATAGCATATAATAAGACTCAATTGTAGCAAGGAAAAAGGTAAAATAAATGAATTGGGTGAGAATTCCTTTGGCTATGTTTAGAAACTGCAATGCCAAATGAATGAGTGTTTTGTGTGAATACGAGAAGTCTTCTTAACCTTGATTTTGGCTGACATTATGAGGATATGTGCTATATTAATGAACACATATTTGACAGGTATAATATTTGGTTTTCAGTTATGGTTGGATTTATCAAGGAATTAGAGTCCCTTGAGAGATGATATATGTACGAGTTCAGTTATAGGTCAGCGTGTTGGGTACAACAACGTAAGGTAACAGATATATTGTTACATTTATTTATGCACTAAAATCTATGTGTTTATGGTAGTATGATGCAGGGGATCGCATGGAAAAAGAGACTACCATGAAATCTTGAAGAAGGTTCAAGTTGACCTTTCCCTTGGAAGCATTGAGAACCCATGGGGTTGAGTGATGGTGTTTGTTATTAGTTTTGTTCTTTCGGTCTTTTGTGATTTATTTTCACTTAATTTGAAATTTTAATTATGTCTGGTGCATGGCCATACCACTTTGTTTGTGGTGTCATATTGCTATTGGTTTCTCATGGTTTTCTCCTTGTTTGTTTATTGTTCTTTCTTTTATGTTTTGAGGACATTGGGAATTGGTTGGGGAAAGACGAAAGTTAATGGAGCTCAAGGAGAGATGAATAGAACCCAACAAGTAATGTAAGAACCAGATGAAGCCCAGTGCATGAGTAAAAGGCAGCTAAGGGAAAGAATATGACAGTTAGATAGATTGGTTTTGTCCATTGGGATAAATGGATGGTGGAAAGAACGTCATGAGAAAGGAAGCATGAAAGGTAAAGTAAATGGATTTAAGGCATTAGATTCCTTGACTATGTTGGGAACTGTCATTCTTGATATTGTGCATTTTGTGTATGGATAAACAGAGTTCTCTTAACCTCAACCTTATGACATTTGGTAATTTTGTTGTGATTATGATTATGTTGATGTATATATACGTATGTATCTATGTGCATATGTCGCTATCTAACCGGGTCATCAGGGATCATGATTGCTTTATGCTAATGTTTATGTGTATGTGTGTGTGTGTGTGTGTGTTTGTTGTCTCACAAGGTCATCAGGGATCATTCTAGTGGAGGAATGATTTCTTATGAAGGTGAATGACATGAAGAGGTTCCTGGTCTTATGAGGAATCAATTGGGCAGAGTAGCCCTGACAGATTTGTGGTTAGTATCATGTGGATATGAATTGATATTATGTGCTTATGTTATGCCCATGTTTATGCTATGGCAAGTAATTCTAAGGGATGCATTAGTGATGTGATTTGTGGCATGTTGGGACAAGCATGGATAGAGGAAAGAAGCTAGAAGCAAGGTTGCTTGGTAAAGATAGTGTGGTCTCTGAATATACAGTATTGGTGTTGTTTACATATGGTGTTGTGTGCATGTTGCATATATGGTGTTGTGTACATATGGTGTTGCGTGCATGTTGTACACATGATGCTATGTACATGTGGTGTTGTGTGCATGTTGTATTGTTGGGAGCAGGATCCCCCAAGCGCCATTTTGGGGCTAAAAGTCCATGTTTAAGTCAATTTTTGTAATATAATTCTAAAGACTCCGCATTTTGTGTTCATGGATCATGAAGATGTTATGTGTCAAAAAGGGTAGTCTGCCCTAGTTTTGTAAAGTAAAGTCAGTTGCAAGAGATCTACCCATGGTTCGCGGACCATTGGGATTGTATAAAAAGAATTAAGCACTAAGGTGATAGGGAGACATACGAGGTAATAGAGTCATAGCTTTGGAGCAAGAATTCTAAATCTTGGGTTGTAGAGTAGGTAGAGGCTCTGCAGCTGAGTGCACAGAGGCCTAGGGTAGAAGTCTGCACCTGAGTGCATGGACCCCTGCAGTTGTGTGCGCAGGGCGGACAGAAGTTGTAACACTTGGAAGATATTAATAAAATGAGATATTCTGCAATTTCTGTGTCTTTGTTCTGTTGATGTGGTTGGATATTTTATGTAAGAATTTTATTTATTATGCTTATATGATGTGCAAATGAATGCAATTACATTGAATAATTGAACGCAATTATGAATATATTCTTACGCGATGTTAACTTTAAGTATATGATGAGATAAGTAAATCACTTAGACTAATTGGGAAATCTGCATGACAAGCTGCCATAGTAGCGCGAAAGTACCTGAGCAGCAAGTTAGGCTTGCGCAAAGGTCGACTGTACCCTTTTGCGGTGGTACGGAATAGAGGGCTCATCTTGCAAGCCCTAGAAAGAAGAAACCTGCGTGAAGGCAGGGATAGAAGGAATCAAACGACATCACAACCATCTTAGGGTGCAGAAACTTGGTTCCAGCATCCCCCCATACTACTTCAAGTAAGACTTCAGTCTGCACTCTACGGGCTGATGACAAAAGGGTCAGTAGTGTAGGAATTTGTTTGGCTAATTAATGCTGAACCTGGGTCAAGTCCCCTCAAGCCAACAAATGGTTATGTTGCTGGGACCAGAATCTGCATAAGATATGTGTGATGTTGTATCACTGGAATCCAACTAAGAAGGATATCGGAGATTGGTTGGATAGGAAGATCCACGAATTCGCGGTGCAGGAGAACAGAAACCCACGACTGAAAAAGGAATAGTGGCTGGACAGATACTTGTATACAGAGATCCACAAGATCTTTTTCTTCTTCTTACCTATTGAGCTATACAAGTGGATTGTGAAGCTAGCAAATAGCCACGAAAGGTGGAAACTTGACGGTCCTATTGTGTGGACCCCAGAGCTAGTGCGAAGGTTGGAAGCATTGGAGGATAAGATCACCTGCGTTGTTGCTCACTGGCTCGATCACGTCATAGGAGGATTTGTGACTGAATTCGTGGTCGACACATCAATCAACTACAGTGAGGCAGAGCGGCACTTATTCAAAGGACTGCGCAGTAAGTATGTAAAGTATTTGTATTCCTGGATTAAAATGCTATTGTGCGAAAAACGGGCTATGAAGCTACCTTGACGTTCGGGATTGCACGAAGCAGAAAAACTTACAGGAATGAAGGAAAAAGGGTCCGGAGTATAGTCCATTGATTTCTCCTCCACGAGGTGACGAGGAAGAAATAGCGAATATTTCTCCACGAAGTGCTATTCAGTTAATAAGACAAGGATTCCCGTGAATACCACCTCCACCCATACCACCTCAAATTTCACCACCATCACCTCCAACTTCACCCATACCACCTCCACCTCCACTGTAGTTCAGTATGGAAAATACAGTGAAGTTTCCTTTGTTCAAAGGCTTGGGAAATGACGACCTGGACCAATTCTAATTCATTGTGAGGGATATATGGGAAGCTCAAGGTGTTACAGATGATCATATAAAGAAGGTGACACTGGTTAGTTCTCTGCAAGATCGTGCGCTAACCTGGTATATTAAATACTCTAATGACAACCTGAATTCTAGAGTATCAGACATCCAAGCAGCACTGAATAGAGAATTTAGTAGACCTAAATCTGAGGCACAGTCAATTGTGGGATTCAAAGAGATCGCGATGCAACCAAGAGAGACGCCTTGGGAACTAAATCAAAGTTTTAAGTGTACAATCCATGAAGCCAACATGAATTTGACGGATGGACAGCATTGCGAGTGGTTTGTAGCTTCACTACTACCACACTTAAGTAGTGTCTTGTCGCAGCAAAAGATAACAAGTCAAGAAGAGACCTTGGAGATTGCCATGAGACTACATGAAACTCTGATGCAAGATCCAAATCTAGGAGTTCAGCAGATCCATGTGCAATTTGTTAGTGTCAGTATCTTCTTACCTCCATCAGTGATCAAATTGCTCTTTTTGCATGCATATTAGGTGTCCCATCCGATCAGTTGCATTCCATTAGGTTATGGATCAACTGATGGTAGTGGTTTCATGCCAATTACCCTCATGGCATTCATTTGTTGACATGTTATCACATTTTTAGGTCATTTATTGTCATCCAGTTTCAGTTAATCTATAAAAACCAGTTTTAGGGTTTTAGTCTCACTAGGTCTAGGTTTGTCATCATGGTCATCCAAAACTAAATAAAAGGTTAGCAGGAACATGAGGAAGATAAATAAACTCATAAAATCATAAATTTTACTTCTGTTATGCTCAATAAATTTGTTTTACCTCAAAACTCTATTTTGAGTTGAAAACAGGGTTTTTCCATTATCATAAAAATTTCATGTAATTTCAATGTTTCTATATGTAATATGTATTCAAAGCTGTTCTTGGTGACCTAGTGACAAGATCCATTCCTTCCAGGCAAGAAATCAATGTAAAAGTCCACCTGCAAAAAGGCAAAAGTCAGAAATAAAGTGAAACAGGGCATTTGTGCAAAAGCTAGCAAAACATTAGAAAAGTGGGTTTGGTTAATGAATAAATTAAAAGCAAGGGGATATAAAATCCATCCATGTGTTTGAAGTCTTCATTGTTTCAAGTGAATGAGATAAAGGAAAAAAATCGTGTTTTTGGAAGAAAGAGGAAAAAACTAAGCAAAAAGCCCAAAATTTTGTCGGCATTGCGCACTTGGGCTTTGGCCCTGTGCACCTGGCGCAGGTTTTCCATTAAAAATTGTTCTAGCATTGGGCATACAAAGTGCGCTGCAAACCTGAGAGGCAGCATTGCACACCTATCCATTGAAGCATCAAAACGACTCCATCACCTCACTTCGTTTCAAATTCCTAAATTGACCTCTCATCAAGTAAGTAAAGCTTCTCATCTTATCTAGCAAGGGGTTTTTCATCGGCTATGGTGATTTTCGTGTCTAAGAAACTAAACCCTAGCTATCCTCCAAATTGTCTCATTGCAAAGGGTATTGTTTTCTGTTGTTTCTATTCCCTTAGATTATTTTCCTACACCCCATTCCCTTAAACTACTTTCCATAAATCCCCTTTCCCTTTCCCTTTCCCAAAATCATTAACACTCACTTCCCAAACCCCACTCCCATTTACCAAACCCTAACCCTATACTCTATTCCCAAACCATAACTCCCACTTCCTATTCCCTCACTATATCCATTTCATTATCAAAACATTCATCTACATTCATAATACCAGTCAATTCCCTCATTCCCCAAAAGAAACCAACATTCACTTCCTAGATACATTATTCACCCTCATATTTTAAAATCTCTTCATACTCATCAACTTTCACTTCAAAATTTATAAGCATGGAGACAGATTCAGACTATGAGAGGGAAGAGGAAACTTTTAGTGATTCTTCCTGAGAAGCTCATGTACCAAGAAAACCACATAAAGGAGGGAAAATCATCCGGGAGGAGCCCACCACTCTCACAGAATTACTTGCTTGCCCTCTTGCTGTAACTTGCTTTAAACACCAGTCTTGTTATCAGTTTTATGAAATGGTAGAGAGGGTGAAATATCATCATGAGCTTGCTAGGTTGTTTGTTCTTCATCTTCACAATGGTTAGGTGAACCTTGTTGGTGTCTCTTTCACCTTGACACCTGAAACCATTGCAGCAACAACAAGCATCCCTAATGTATGTGAACAGTGGAATAAGGGGCAGCATGTGGGTAGAGAGGAGGATTCAACATCATTTACCACTTCTCACTAATTAAGATTGTTGTCTTGCATCAGCTAAGCTTGTTGAACATACCATGGGATACCTTCATTGCACATGAGATTTTCAAAGGCCCTCAGGTAATTCCATCAGTCCTTCAAGAGGAAGGAGGGCCTTCAAGACAGCCAGATGTTCATGAGACTGAAACTACAGTGTGCCAGCGTTTGTCACCTATGAGAGAGGCACCAGGAGGCTTTTTGCTATTGCCTGGCAAGTACTATCTCCACCAAAGGTGGAAGGGGTCTTGTTTTCTTCACCGGACCATAGGCAAATGTTATCTTCACCGGGGGTGAAAGGGGCTTTGCCTTCTTCTCCAGCTAAATAGGTACATGGCAGAGACAAAGGAAAGCAACAGATGCATGATGAGGGCCCTACTGAAGGGCAAGACAGGGATTTTTTCATGGTTGAGGAGGATGACATTGATTTGGGTTCTCAAAGCCCAAAACTCAAAGACATGATTATCAAAGAGAAGGAGGCTGAAATACAAGCCTTATCTCTTGACCTTGAGAGGGCCAAATGGATTATCAATTTTCTTGAGCAAGAGAGCAAGCAACTGGAAGACAAGCAAGCTATTATGGAGCTGCAAACAATTAGAGAAAATAGGCAAGTGGCAAAGAGAAGAAAAATCAAAATGACATCCCTTGAGAAAGAAATTGAGGCTAACCGGGAATCATGGTTAGAGAGGGAAAACATTCACCTGGAGAAATTGCTTGAGAAAGCCAACAAAGAGAAGAAAATGTTGCACCATATGGCCTATCATAACCTAACCCGGAACAAAATTTGCAAAACAAGGGTGAAGAGGTTAAAGGCTAAGCTAAAAAGAGATTTGAGGAGCAAAAAAGAGCAATATAAGCTCAACATCTTGGTTGAAGGATCATTGGCCCAGCAAAGCACATAAAAAGGATCACTCATGCCAAATTCCAATAAATTTGGAGCATTTTTTGTCATTTTTGAAATTTTTGAAGTAAAACAGGTTTTTTTACTTTTGTTGGGGGCATCCATTTGCAAAAAGGTTTGCATTTTTGGAATCAGCATGAAAAAATATGCCTACTCAGAAATGGCTGAGAATTTTGGACAAGTTCTAGGTCTCTAGAAGGGAAAAAAACACCCAAAAAGTGCCCTCTCTGCCACTTTTTTGCCACACAGGAAGCAATCTTGGGAGATTCCATGTTTGGAGGAGAAAATTGACTCCAAATCCAAAAATTCAAGTTGTTCTAGAAAATAGACTCACCAAGATTTCCAATGAGCTATTCTGCACCTGATTTGGACTTCGAGAGGCCTTCCAAAAGTGGCCTAGAAAAAGTGTTGCGCATAAGATCAGTGGCACTGCACATAGGAGGAATTTTGCCAATTTTGCCTGTTTGTCCAAAATTTTCGCCTAGTTTGACTATCAATTGACTTTTTCTCTTCTCCTTGGTAAATTTGTAATGGTAAATCATGTAAGATGATGTAAATTTGATGAAAAATGACTTGTGGGGGTAGATACATCAGTTAGAGGTAGTTTGAGGTTGAATGAATTAGTTTCCATAATTTTAGAGGCAAGTTGTTCCACTGCCTATTTTCTAGTTCCTAGTTTAGATGTTGTTGAAACAGCTCCTTAACTCATGGATTCGACCCCTGATGGCTAGCGTAGGTGGTTTGATTCCTATATCATGCACTTTCTTATTCATTTGTAAAGGTTGGACTCTTGTGGATGCATTGAGCATTATTGTAAATCACTTCTGCAGTTTTGCAAGGAAATGAACCAGGGTTTTGCAGCATTTTGTGGGATTCTTGTGGTAATGTATCTTGGCATTGTTTCTTCCTCTGTTATTTAGTTTCTCTTATATGTATATGTTACATCATCTATTTCTTTCTTCATAACTAAATGAATCAAGAGAATTAGGTAGAATCCATTGATATTCAGTGCTCTGCCTTGAGGATACATTTAGTTTTTAATGTTTTCTGTTGTTTGAAGAGGACTCATGAACTTTGCATGCCCTCTCCAACTCCTCACCAGTCTTTAGACTTACCATCACACCTAATTTAAAGTGCCAAAACACCTACCTACCTTGCCCCATAGAACCTCCTGCAAATCTGAGTTGATTTCCCGGACCCAAAGCTACCTTCCTCATTTGATCCAGCAAACAACCATCAAAATCAATCAAAATTCTCTGACCTAACATACCTAGCCTAAGATCAACATTAATTTTTAGTCATCTCAAGCCCTAGTTGCCATATTTTAATTAATATTGACAAGGAGAGAGCCCTCTCCCAACCTGGTAAGGCTAGCTACCAGGTTAAGCGTGGATTAATGTTACCCTAGACCTGCCTTTCTTAAGCCTGAGGTAGATCTAGGTGCTAATATAGTGGCGACCATACTGGGGAACGTAGTTTTTTGTTCCTCAACAAAAATGTATCAATTTCAGATCTGATTGTTGATGGAGAACAGTGATCAAACACCGGAAGGCTGAAATCATTCACTTGGTGACTCCAGTGTCGAAGAATCCCAAGGTTGAGAATTTTTATGGCAACTCTACTCTTCAAGAATCAGTAGCCTGGAGAATTTGTTTTATGAATTCATTATTATCAAAATGGATTCGTTGGATCGAAGGTATGCTCCCATGAGCTGAGATCACATTCTAGGTTTCCCAAATAAAATTCCTAAGGTGGATTGGCAAAGGAATTTGCCTATGTTTAAAGATGATGATAAGAATGATGCTGCTTTACATCTGGTTAGATTTCACATGCATATTCGCAAGTTGAAGGTTGCTTTTCCTGAAGACTAGTTGATGAAGATATTCATGTCCACTCTGGAAGGTGAAGCCCGATCTTGGTATGAAAGTTTTCCGCCTGCTAGTATTTACTGTTTGAAGGATTTTCATACCATGTCCTTTGAAAGGTATAAAGAACCTTATCCATCCTTAACATTAGTTCAGAACTGTTGTAGACATGCTTATAGTTTCATTGAAAATCTTGAGAAAGTTTATGAAGATGATGACTTCATGGATGATGAGATCATGGAAGCCCTGTATGAAAATCCATTTCAGCAGCATAAAGAGAGGTTAGTGGATACTTATCAAGATGCGCAGGAAAATTTGCAGCAGGATCAAGATCTTAGTACAATGGAAAACGATGAAAGAGAAGGTCTTATTTCACATCTGCTCATAGCATATGACAGTATGCAGGGAAATCAAGTTTCAATTTCAGATCGTGATGATGAAGATTACCTTGTTCTGAATCCCATGACGGAGAGCTCCATTGTTGAGATCATCTAGAATGATGAAGACAGAGTTATTTACCCAAGTGTTCTCATTTCATTAGAGCAAAGCCTTCATGAGGAGGTAATCCAGTCATTTTATGAAAAACAAGATGAGATCTTTGTTCAAGTAAGTGAAAAATCTTCTTTCGATAACTCAGTGGTAAATGATAATTTGATTGCCATGTCATATGAAGATGATCAACAATGTTTTCAAATTTCAGAAGACCAGGGAATTGAGGACTGTCAGTCAGGATTTTCATGTTTTGAAATGTTGTTTCAAGAAGACAATAATCGCTTGAGCAAAACAAAACGAAAATTATTATCTCCTCTGTCTGAAGATGAGATAGATCAACTCCTGAAAGGTCAGGTTACAACCCAAGCTAATGTAGGCTTGCAGTGTACACATGGTCAAGAAGGTGTTGGTGAAACTTCTTCCACTTTTGAAAATGATGACAGTCTTGAAATTAGATTGGTACATCAGCGAAAAGATAATGTTTTCCTTCATGAAAATGATAAGGCTATCATGTTTGATAATCTTGAAGAATGTTTTCTATTTACGAATGTCTTAGACTATGAAATTGAGGAATATGGGCCTGAAAGAGACAATATGCCATAGATCGAGTCAGAATTTCTCATGTTTGAGGAATTTATAGCCAACACTCAGATAGAAAAAGCTTATACTTCTCTATGCCTTCCTATCAATCAGCGACCAACTACTCTTTCAGATCGGAATACAGGGAGTACTTGTATTTTTGTTGCTGGATCTCAAGATAAGCTAGTGCTTCCGAATTTTCAAGATCCCTTCGGCATTCTTTTGCAAGCATTAGAGAAGATGAATTTTGCCTAGTTCATTATCATAATCCTTGGTTTCAGTTGTTATTTTGAGTTGCCTACATGTACATCGTTCTACCTTCTCAGGGAAAGTGAGAGCAGGAATTCAGTAAGTAGCCATCTGTTGGATTGGTTACATTGTGTTGAGGGCCCGGAAATCGGGTCAACAACAAGGGGGATACCCACCCGGTCTGGAACCTAGTTGACGGCTCCTTACCCGTTTGGTGTAGCGGGTCCGATTGGGGATAATGGGACCAGCTTCCCAATCTAAAGGATGTGTGTGTGTAGAGTTTGATTATGCTAATTCTAGAAGTATTTTAGAGCTAACTCAAATCTAACTTGTAAACTGACTCTATGCTATTGTAATCTAATGAAAACAACACATCTAATCTACGCTAACCCGGGATATATCTTTTTTATTATGCGATCTAAAAATATTTTGAACAATAACTGGTAATAAAGATCATTCAGCTATCATAAGAATATAAACCAATTAAGATGAACCATTCTGCATAGAAAGTTAGGCAAAACAGTTATGAACAGCATATCGCATAATAAGTTATTCATATGTCAAACACAAACAAATGATTCCACTGTACAGAAGTGCCAAATGGTAACCCAGACATTCATACATCAACATATAAACAACTAAAATTGCATATCACTCTAAGAATATAAGCAGAAATTCGTCAATAGATAAAAGTACCATTTATGACTGATTTTCACTCATAAACCTCAAGCAATAATGATTTATCTCTACTTACTTCTAACGCCTACTAAGAGTACAGAAGTGCAACATCAGTAGCAGACATTAAAATGCAAACATAAATAAATCTTGATCCTTCCATTCATCAAAACCTCCTCTGAGGGTGCAGAAGTGCATGTTCCGAGGACAAGTTTTTGACAAATTTCTAGACCCTTCTCCAATGCAATGAGAAGGGTTAAAATACTACTTCCTAATTCTAATAATAGTATCATTACAAAATTTTAGGATACGGTTTTCAAATGACCGTCCTTTTTCTAATCTA
Source organism: Pinus tabuliformis (assembly GCA_031772625.1). Classification (NCBI taxonomy): domain Eukaryota; kingdom Viridiplantae; phylum Streptophyta; class Pinopsida; order Pinales; family Pinaceae; genus Pinus; species Pinus tabuliformis. The sequence continues at coordinate 771,662,177 of CM062810.1, forward strand.
GTAAAAAAGAGAAAAAACAACATTCTAAATGAAATCACTCATGAGCTTGGTCTTTAAAGTTGCAAGTGTCCAGCATAGGCTTGAGAAGAGTCGGCTGACTAATTTCTGCGCTGAGCTGGGCTATGAAAATGGCATCTACGAGAGCTGGCGCTAACTTCTCGGCTACGTTTGTAATGCATTTCACCGTCATCCATTGGCTATGCGGTTTAACCAAATACGTCCAGTAACATTCCCAATTCAGCCTGACCAATGCTTGGATTGCTTTCCCTTTTGCTTGTGCTTTCTGCCTCCATTCTGTTTCCAGTTGCAACTTGTTTGGCAGGTACCTCGGGGTGGTCTCTGCAATTAAATTTGCCCTGTTTAAATTCTCATTTACACAGTCGATAAGAATTCTTGCCTGTGTCGCTGCTGTCTCTGCTGCTTGCTCCGCCCATGTGATTTGATCGTCCCATTTATTAAAGAGCAACTCTTTATGATTTTCATTAATCCTAGGTGCACCTGCTCTTTTCCCTTCCTCATCATCTTGCCAAGTCAAATATTCTGTCACCCTCTTGTCGTTCTGATCATAGTCGCTCCGCAAATCCACCACTTGACTGGTGATTTTGTCGCTCAGTGCACAATAGTGACTCCACTATGATAATTTACGTCCCAACTCTTCCTGTTGCTGCAGTAGTTGCTCGTTCAAGCCGATAGATTCTGAGATAAACTCTGCCAGCTTAGGCTCATCTTTATGTGTTTCTTGCAAAGTCTGCAATTGTTTTTCTTTTTCTTCGAGACTCCTTTGATAGCCTATCTGCATCCGTTGAAAGTCTTCCTGTAGCTTTTCAAGCTGTCTGGAAGCTTCAGTGTTCGCGTTGGCTTGTTGCAACTGTTGTTGTAGCAGTTGTATATGATTTTCTTGTTCCTTTAATAGTTGCTGAACTTCAGAGGCCTTATCAATAGTTGCAGAAGCATACGCTCCTGCAATCTGAGACAGCTTCGTAAGATTTTCAGTCGGATTATTATTGGGGTCTTTCCATAAGACGTCCAAATGTTCAGCCTCTTGAGACAGTGTATTTTCAAGCTTTCTTTTCTTTCTCTGTCTCCTTACAACTGCTTTGTGTTGGGGACTATAGAATACATCCAGTGGGGGAATTTCTTCTACGTTAAGTAGAAGTTCTGAGGTTGGAGCGATAGGAAGGTGTTCAGCTTCTGTGGCACTACTGACCATGGTCGAAACGACTTCTTGCACCACCTGTGTATTATTCACAGGTGTTTTCGGGACTTGCCCTTCAAGATTGATCAATTCATTGAAGGTTTCCCACTCTTTATCTAGCTCTGTCGTGACAAGTGGTGCTTCGATGACAGGAGGGGGGACATCTCTTGGTGGTGAGGCGATAACTTGCTGCTGAGACATTGCACTTGACTGAGCTGTGTCTTTGGTTGTTTCTTCGTTTTTTCCTTGGTCGTGAACAGACTCTTCAGGATGCTCAGATACTTCTTGCATGGCGTTGGACTTAGATCTGGAAGTGTTGGAGTTTTCACTGAGGCTGATGCTTGGAGTTGGTTCTATAGTAGGTAGTCGCAGCCTCTCTAGTGGAATACTGGCCAGCTTTCTTTCTCTGTATAACGTGAATTTTTGGAGGTCATCTGGAGACAACCTCGACTGAGCTTCCCGCAAAATTTCTTTGAGCGAACTTTTACTCTGAAACAGATCATCAAATGGATCTTTCTTTCCAGAGAACACTCTTATCTTGACGTTTGTTGTGAATTCTTGGGCCACATCATTTGGGTCGAATGGCCTCGCTGGGAACTTAAATAATTGAAGACACGTCACATTCTCCACTTCGCCAAAAGCGTGTCCTACATCGAACAAAGAGAAGACCCCACAAGTTACGGGAAATTGAGGCCATATGGCCTTCTTCTTGTCCTTTAGGTCTTTGGTCAGGCCGCCTTCAGAACAGGTTTGATAAGCGATTCCCGGGCCAAAAGTTTATCAGGGACATATAGGGGTAGGACATGTGGAGGTACAGTGCTTCCAAAAACTCTAATGTAAGTAAACCATTCTTCCCCAAACCATCTCACGATGGGGATGATGTCAATTTGGGCCTCGGGAGAGCACCTTGGGGGGTCCTTATCATATATCATTCTATATAGGGGCAAAATAAGCCCATGGCAAATCTGGTAAAAGTGAGGGGTAAACTGGGAATCCCATAAGACCTTATGATAAACATGGATGGGCAATGGGTCTTGGGTAGTCCATTTCCAACACATAATAGGGAATTCAGATACAAGACAAACATAATCCATAATATAGGCAGACAGATAAAAAGGAGGATAGACCCTTTGAGACAAGGATCTCTTAGACCGGTAATTGAGAACAGCCATGTATAGAGTATCAGAAAGGATTTTGGCCCAATCTAGGATGTCGGCGTTAGTGGCAGCATCAATTAATGGCAGCCATTTAGATGAAAACTTGTTGATATCCGGCATCCCAAATAACCTACAGAGCATGGCCGCAGTAAAACAATATGGAGAGGTGAGGGAACCAGTGTTGTACATACCATTTTTATCCTTTTTTAGTGGCTCATCTCTTCTAGACCATTCTTTTGTGGTGTCCGATAGATCTGGATTCTCTACCACGAACTTCTTAACAAATTGTGCATTATAGGTCGCTTGCGGTTCAGGAAGATGATACATAAGCTTCAAATCTTGCGCAACAAACGATCCCACGAGCCCATGTCCATGAACTTTGAATTGTCTGTTTTTTAATTCTGCATCATCCAATATCCACTTGATCATATTTGTGTATGGTAGAATTTTGGGTCTTTCCGCTATTCTGTGAAGGAATGAACATGCTAAGTCCTCCAAGGACGCCTCAGAAGAGCGTGGTGCACCCGCGATAGCAGTCACCTTCATTATTCTAGGCTTTTCTTCCTCTAGCAGCCTGTACATGCCTTCCCATGTTGATATCCCTGTGTCTTTGTTACAGGCTGTGTCTGTGTACAAGGGCGCCATCTCCTTGGTCTTCTCCCTCGCTTCGGAGCTTTGAGCTTTATTTTTCTTTCCCATTTCTCTTTGTGTTTCTGTCTGAGTCGTCTTAGCTTTTTGTTCCTGCAGATTACGAGTGAAATGGAAATGACTGATCCAGAAAGGTGATGGGAGAGTTTTAAATGCAACAGATAAATCAAATATGCCACCTTACGTGAAGCAAATCTCTACCAAGGCACGCGTCTTTAATCCATTTAATAACTGACAACTAATTCATTTACTATCATTAAAAGCGCAAGATTTCGGGTCAGATTATAGTAAGTGGTTTTTTCTTTGAATGGCGCGCCCGAAGGATTCGTACCGAAGTGATTTATGATTTTCTGACGTAATCTCGCATGTCGCTCGATCGCTAATCGCATCATCGCAAATCGCATCGATGTGGCATCGCAGCGATCGCAACATCGCAGATCGCAAAAATTTGATGTTTACCAAATCTTGCCTGGCTCATTTCTGCGATATGGATCTAGCGATCGGCGCTATCGCAGATCGGCGAATCTTTAAGTTTTTCTTTATGAGTATTACTATTTTGCGATGCGATGTCATTATTAACACGAGGATGGTGCGCATAAAAGGGAAATGAAGGTGTTTCCTATCCTTTTGCAATGCGACCTTAAAGGTTTTCTCTTTTATCATAGACTTAGGCTTAAAATATCCAAGAGGCTTTTTCTAAGCGTATGATTGTGACTTCAAAAAGAAACTCTTGCTTTTCCTAAAAATTAACTAAGGGTCCCCATTCATTCAGTATCATGTTTGATACTTAATTGAATAAGGGGGGTGTTGCTGGCCACAACACATTGGAAGGCTCATTTCACATGATAGTACATATTTCATCAATAGGCAGATGGTTGTCATCATGATTTGAATCCCTCAAATCTTCATGGTCTGCTGCCATTAAAAAGCTTAGTAAGTACTTGTTTCAGTTAAGTAAGTCTTGAGTCATGTTTTGTTTTAGTCAGTTTCAAGATAGTTTCAGAGTTAGTTTGTGTCGTCAAGTTGTCAGTTTTCAGACATGTAATTTCAGCTTGAGTTTTTGACTTCATATTGCCCAATGGATGAAGGCACTTATCTGCTTTTCCAAAGATCTGTGGTTCTTGGCACCTCCTAGGAGCTACCATCCCCATTGGAGCCAATGTTAGTGTCTGTATCCTCTTACCTCCATCAGTGATAAAATTGCTCTTTTTGCATGCATATTAGGTGTCCCATCCGATCAGTTGCATTACAGTAGGTTATGGATCAACTTATGGTAGTGGTTTCATGCCAATTTCCCTCACGGCATTCATCTGTTGACCTGTTATCACATTTTTTAGGTCAGAAATGTCATCCAGTTTCAGTTAATTTATAAAAACCAGTTTTAGGGTTTTAGTCTCACTAGGTCTAGGGTTTGTCATCATGGTCATCCAAAACTGAATAAAAGGTCAACAGGCACATGAGGAAGATAAATAAACTCATAAAATCATAAATTTTACTTCTATTATGCTCAATAAATTTGTTTTACCTCAAAACTCTGTGTTGAGGCGAAAACAAGGTTTTTTCCATTATCATAAAAATTTCATGTAATTTCAATGTTTATATATGTAATATGTATTCAAAGCTATTCTTGGTGACCTGGTGACAAGATCCACTCCTGCCATGCAAGAAATCAATGTAAAAGTCCACCTACAAAAAGGCAAAAGTCAGAAATAAAGTGAAACAGGGCACTTGTGAAAAAGCTAGCAAAACATTAGAAAAGTGGGTTTGGTTAATGAAAAAATTAAAAGCAAGGGGATATAAAAGCCATCCATGTGTTTGAAGTCTTCATTGTTGCAAGTGAATGAGCTAAAGGCAAAAAATCGTGTTTTTGGAAGAAAGAGGCAAAAACTGAGCAAAAAGCCTGAAATTTTGCCGACACTGCGCACCTGGGCTTTGGCGCTACGCACCTGGCACAGGTTTTCCATTAAAAATTGTTCTGGCACTGTGCATACAAAGTGCGCTGCGCACCTATCCATTGAAGCATAAAAACAACAACATCACCTTAATTTATTTCAAATTCCTCAATTGACCTCTCATCAAGTAAGTAAAGCTTCTCATCTTATCTAGCAAGGGGTTTTTCATCAATTGTGGTGATTTTCATGTCTAAAAAACTAAACCCTAGCTATCCTCCAAATTGTCTCATAAGATTTGCAAAGGGTATTGTTTTCTGTTGTTTCTATTCCCTTAGATTATTTTCCTACACCCCATTCCCTTAAACTATTTTCCCTAAATCCCTTTCCCTTTCCCTTTCCCAAAATCATTAACACTCACTTCCCAAACCCCACTCCCATTTACCAAACCCTAACCCTATACTCTATTCCCAAACCCTAACTCCCACTTCCTATTCCCTCACTATATCCATTTCATTATTAAAACCTTCATCTACATTCATAATACCAGTCAAGTCCCTCATTTCCCAAAATAAACCAGTATTCACTTCCTAGATACATTATTCACCCTCATATTTTAAAATCTCTTCATACTCATCAACTTTCACTTCAAAATTTATAAGCATGGAGACAGATTCAGACTATGAGAGGGAAGAGGAAACTTTCAGTGATTCTTCTCGAGAAGCTCATGTACCAAGAAAACCACATAAAGGAGGGAAAATCATCCAGGAGGAGACCACCACTCTCACAAAATTACTTCCTTGCCCTCTCGTTGTAACTTGCTTTAAACACCAGTCTTGTTATTAGTTTTTTGAAATGGTAGAGAGGGTGAAATATCATCATGAGCTTGCTAGGTTGTTTGTTCTTCATCTTCACAATGGCCAGGTGAACCTTGTTGGTGCCTCTTTCACCTTGACACCTGAAACCATTGCAGCAGCAGCAGGCATCCCTAATGTAGGTGAACAGTGGAACAAGGGGTAGCATGTGGGCAGAGAGCATTATGAGCCTTACATTAAGGCTAGTTATCACAGGAAAATCAGCAGGGTTTTTCCTTTCAAATACCTGCAAAACATTTATGCTCCTCTCATGAAACTCATCATCAAGTATTTTACCTATGAAGGGAGGTTCTCCCGCCTATATACCTATCATGTCAGATTGTTGATGAATTTCACAAGAGTGAGGATGATGAACCTCCCATACTTTATATGTAGGGATATTGAGAAGATGGCTCTATATGTGCAAAGGAAACCTTTTCCTCAGCAGTTCAATAGCATTTACCACTTCTCACTGATTAAAATTGTTGTCTTGCATCAGCTAAGCTTGTTGAACATACCATGGGATACCTTCATTGCACATGAGCTTTTCAAATGCCCTCAGGTAATTCCATCAGTGCTTCAAGAGGAAGAAGGGCCTTCAAGATAGCCAGATGTTCATGAGACTGAAACTACAGGTGTGCCAGTGTTTGTCACCTATGAGAGAGGCACTAGGAGGCTTTTTATTGCTACCAAGCAAGTACTATCTCCACTAGAGGTGGAAGGGGACTCATCTTCTTCACCAGACCACAGGCAAATGCTATATTCACCGGGGGTGAAAGGCACTTTGCCTTCTTCTCCATCTGAATAGGTACAGGGTAGAGACAAAGGAAAGCAACAGATGCATGAGGAGGGCCCTACTGAAGGGCAAGACAGGGATTTTGTCTTGGTTGAGGAGGATGACATTGATTTGGGTTCTCAAAGCTCAAAATTCAAAGACATGATTATCAAAGAGAAGGAGGTTGAAATACAAGCCTTATCTCTTGATCTTGAGAGGGCCAAATGGATTATCAATTTTCTTGAGCAAGAGAACAAGCAACTGGAAGACAAGCAAGCTATTATGGAGCTGCAAACAATTAGAGAAAATAGGTAAGTGGCAAAGAGAAGAAAAATAAAAATGTCATCCCTTGAGCAAGAAATTGAGGCTGACCAGGAATCATGGTTAGAGAGGGAAAAAATTCACCTAGAGAAATTTCTTGAGAAAGCCAAAAAAGAGAAGAAAATGTTGCGCCATATGGCCTATCACTACCTAACCTGGAACAAAATTTGCAAAACAAGGGTGAAGAGGTTAAAGGCTAAGCTAAAAAGAGCTTTGAGGAGAAAAAAAGAGCAAGATAAGCTCAAGATCTTGGCTAAAGCATCATTGGCCTAGTAAAGCACATAAAAAGGATCACTCATGCCAAATTTCAAGAAATTTGGAGCATTTTTTGGCATTTTCTAAATTTTTGAAGTAAAAACAAGTTTTTTCAGCAATTGCGCAGCGCCGGCTTTTGTTGGGGGCATCCATTTGCAAAAAGGTTTGCATTTTTGTAATCAGCATGAAAAAATGTGCCTGCCCATAAATGGATGAGAGTTTTGGACAAGTTCTGGGTCTCCAGAAGGGCAAAAAACACCCAAAAAGTGCCCTCTCTGCCACTTTTTTGCCACACAGGAAGCAGTCTTGGGAGATTCCATTTTTGGAGGGGAAAATGGACTCCAAATCCAAAAATTCAAGTTGCTCCAGAAAATAGACTCACCAAGATTTCCAATGAGCTATTCTGCACCTGATTTGGACTTTGGGAGGCCTTCCAAAATTGGCCTAGAAAACGCGTTGCGCATAATATCAGTGGCGCTGTGCATAGGAGGAATTTTTCCAGTTTTGTTTATTTGTCCATAATTTCGCCCAGTTTGACTATCAGTTGACTTTTTCTCTTCTCCTTGGTAAATTTGTAATGGTAAATCATTTAATATGATGTAAATTTGATGAAAAATGACTTGTGGGGGTAGATACATCAGTTAGAGGTAGTTTGAGGTTGAATGAATCAGTTTCCATAATTTTAGAGGCAAGTTGTTCCACTGCCTATTTTCTAGTTCCTAGTTTAGATGTTGTTGAAACAGCTCCTTGACTCATGGATTCGACCCCTGATGGCTAGCATAGGTGGTTTGATGCCTATATCATGTACTTTCTTAGTCATTTGTAAAGGTTGGACTCTTGTGGATGCATTTAGCATTATTGTAAATCACTTCTACAGTTTGGCAAGGAAATGAACCAAGGTTTTGCAACATTTTGTGGGATCCTTGTGGTAATGTGTCTTGGCATTGTTTCTTCCTCTGTTATATAGTTTCTCTTATGTGTATATGTTCCAGCATCTATTTCTTTCTTCATAACTAAATGAATCAAGAGAATTAGGTAGAATCCATTGATATTCAGTGCTCTGCCTTGAAGATACATTCATTTTTTAATGTTTTCTGTTGTTTGAAGAGGACTCATGAACTTTGCATGCCCTATCCAACTCCTCACTAGTCTTTAGACTTACCATCACACCCAATTTAAAGTACCAAAACATTTGCCTACCTTGCTCCACAGAACCTCCTGCAAATCTAAGTTTATTTCCTGGACCCAAAGCTGCCATCCTCATTTGATCCAGCAAACAACCATTAAAATCAATCAAAATTCTCTGACCTAATATACCTAGCCTAAGATCAGCATTAATTTTCAGTCATACCAAGCCCTAGTTTCCATATTTTAATTGAGATTTATAAGGAGAGATCCCTCTCCCGACCTGGTAGGGCTAGCTACCAGGTTAAGCGTGGTTTGATGTTACCCTACACCTACCTTTCTTCAGCCTGAGGTAGGTCTAGGAGCTAACACAGTTGAAGAATCTATGCCTTGAGATGCAAAGTCTTAAGCAGGACAGGATGGTTCGATGAGAGGTGCACAAGGAGGTATGGTGCTTGAAATGCAAGAGTCAAGGTCATGAAAAAGACCATTGCCCAATCTTTTCAAACTATATTGAAGGAGGAGGACCGATGCCTTTAAGGCCAGAAGCTCAAGCAGGACCTAGTGCGGGGCCTGCATTATGGTGTGCCATGTGTCAGGTAGCTAGAAAACATGCCATGGATAATTGTCATTGTTATAAAATTTTGTACAGGCACCGCAATAGCTGTTCTGCAACTTTTGTAGGTCAGTAGGACATGATGAGCATACTTGCAAGAGATATGAATTGATGATGGACAGAACTCCTACCTATAGGATTCAGGCCGAAACACGGCCCCTTGACCAGAGCGTAGAGATGGCCACGGACAGGATTTCAGGGGCGCAAAAGAGGCTGAGGTCAAGGCCAGTTGATTTGCTACAATTGCGGAGGACCAAGACATTATGCTCGTGGTTGCACTAATCCAACGCGTCCGTCGTGCAAGTATTGCACATTGTTTGATCATGAAACAAAATATTATCCTACTATGATAGCTAGGATACATGACAAAGGGGCACTACCACCTCCGCCAACTCAGAACCTGTAGATGATGAGGTCTGAGTCATGCGACGAGGATCCAAATGTAATATAGTGCTCAGAAGTGGAATCGTGATAGGAGATGACAAAGGGAAACAGTCAGAAGACAGTGAGTGGGTCCGCAAAGCTCTGGCAAAGGAAGTTGAGTTTGATTTGGAGTGCACACATGAAACATTCATGGAAGCTAAGAAGAGCTTCGTTGAGTCCTCCACCTCAGGAAGTAAGGATAAGCCTGAGCAGGAGATGGGCCCCTCTATGCTCACAACTTTCTTGGAGAGCTATATGAAGTTACTGTGCGATAATAAGGCTATGAAAGGGTTATAGGAGCTCATCAATAGATGCGCTAGAACTACACTTGGTGAGCCACGCGTAGTACGAAATATTAGAAAGCATGAAACAAGGACAGGATGGGAGATGAGACTAATCGCACAGATAGGAGAGTATGAAATGGATTAGGTTATTTTGGACCTGGTTCAGATGCGAACGTCCTACCGAAGTAGACTTGGGAGCTAATGGGGAGACGTGTGCTACAATGGTCTCTGATTCAGCTAAGGATGGCGAATCAATAGAAAATCATCCCCATGGGGCGGTTGCGGGGGGTGACCGTGGATATCGAAGGAGCAAGCACGCTGGCTGACTTTGAAGTAATAGAGATAGTGTATGACAGCAATCCCTATCCTATGATCTTGGGAATTGACTGGGATACTAATATGAACGCGGTAATCAATCTAAAGAAGTGGAAGATGATCTTAAAGAAGAAATCGCTTCGTGTAATAATACCCCTAGATCTGGCTGAAGGATCGTGCTATACGAAACCAGTCCGTGATTATGAAAGTGATGATGGTCTAGACTGTATCTATAAGATAACAGCGCGAGACCAAGATTGGGTGAACCCCACCACATATGGACGGATTACATGGGATCGTGAGAGTTACTGCGCTTCGGACTCCGATGAAGAAATAGAACGCTGGCAGAATTGGTTACATGAAGTAACTATGTTAAATTGCAACATGTTGACTCGATTGCTACGCTGTGTGTCCTCAGAGGTAAGAAATATGCCTACTTATGATGGTCTGAATGAGGCAGATATCTTTTTGGATGCATTTTAAAGGGAGGTACCGGAAAGGTAGCACTTCTAGGTGTTGGACTAGGCACTGTGCGCTATGCCAGCAAGATGGTGGGGTACGCATAAGGTAAGCTTTGATGATTGGCGTGAATGTAGTAGGATGATGAGAACTCAATTTGGGAATTCGAAGATGCGAATGACAGACAAGTATGACAGGCAGGATGATCTATGCACATGTTTGTTCAAAGAGGAGAAGAATTATTCAACCACCAAGCGCAAGGGGCTGGCTATGGTGTATGCACTCCAGAAGTATACCCACTACTTTCTGGGAGGCCATTTTAAGATGTATACGGATCAGCGCTGAAGTACGTAGTCAATAAGCATGTGTTGGGGGGGAGAATATACAAGTAGCTCTTATTGTTCCAGGAGTATGACTTTGAAGTGGTTGTGAAGCCTGGACGATTGAACGCGGGACCAAACCATCTGTCACGCATCGAGATAGGGGAGGAACCTAATAACTTGGAAGAAGGATTACCTGATGCGTTGCTATTTGTACTGCGGATCGTGGATGGTCATTTCGAGGATATAATACACTTCCTAAAAGCAAGAACTGCAGCGGAAGGTCCAAAAAAATAAGGAATTAGTGGTGCGTGTGGCAGATTTCTCTGTAATTGTTGAGCATATGTACAAGATGGAGATTGATGACATATTACGATGGTATGTACCTGAGTTCGAAAGAAGCAGCATCCTCACGAGCGCTCTAGGGCGTGCCGTAGGAGGCCATTATGCAGGAAGAGCAACTGCGTAGAAGATTCTATGCACAGGGTTGTGGTGCCCAACCCTTCATCAGGACTCAAAAGCATATTGCAAGGCTTGCGATGTGTGTCAAAGGACTGGGAGGTGATTGCGGAGGGATGAGATGCCTTTGAATCCACAAATTATGTTGCAACCCTTCGAGAAGTGGGCGATAGATTTTTTAGAACCCATTCAGCCACAAGGAAAGATGGGAGCAAGGTACATTATCACCACAACAGAGTATTTGACTCGTTAGGCAGAAGCGCAGCCGATCAAGGATTACATGGGCACGACTGACGCGAAGTTCCTATTTGAGCATGTACTGACACGATTTGGCTATCTAAATATATTGATGAGTGATTGTGGTATGCACTTCCTGAATGAGACGATCAGTGCGCTGACGGAGGAATTTCAAGTATACCACCAGAAGAGTACACCTTATCACCCGCATGCTAACGGGATGGTGGAAGCATTCAACAAAGTTCTCAAAAACACACTGACCAAGGTTTGCAATGCTCAGCGAAGTGATTGGGACCTACGCATACCTACAGTACAATGGCCTTATCGAAAAACATGCAAGAAGTTGACTGGAAAAACCCCTTTTGGGCTTGTCTATCATGTCAAAGTGGTAATGCCTATGGAATAAATTGTACCTAGTCTACGCATAATAGTGCTCACATAAATGATGGATCACAGAGCCCTGGAGGAGAGGCTCACACAACTGGATGAACTGGAGGAAGAAAGATTTTTGGTTGGATTTCACTAGCAGGTCCAAAAGCAGTGCGAAAAGGCATGGCATGATCGACACATCAAGTTGTGCACATTTAAGGTAAATAACCTAGTTTTGCTATATGATAGTAAGTTTGATAAATTTATAAGGAAATTTAGGATGCACTAGTTAGGGCCTTACGTGATTAAGGAAATTACCAATGGAGGAGTGGTACAACTATTCAAATTGAATGGAGAACCCTTCCTAGGAAAGGTGAATGTCAGTCACTTGAAGCAATACACCGGCGGTCTGACCATGTGACTAAATGAAGGTAGCTTAGTCTTAGCGCTCTAGGCAGCTGAAAGGAGGTGCGAGACTATAAAATACACTACCTGGGTTGGAGAGCTGCACGATTGGAAGATGGTGTGAAGCAAGGAAGTGTCACTGGGTCCATGACAGTGCAGAGGGAGTTACGCTACCCAGGGAGAAATCATGCAGGTCAGCCGAAAAGTGACCATTAAATTCACTATTCATGAAAAGACGATAGAAGTGAGGCCAAATGGAGCAACTGCCCGGCATTTAAGACCAAATTTATGGCTTAGATCCTTGAAAATTTGCTGCCAATCCGGCATTAATGAACTGGTTTTGGGGGGAATGGTGGGATTTGAATTCAAAATTCCCTATAAATTCCAAGTGGTTGTCCAACAAAGAACACTTGGCGTTTTGAGAATCAAGTTGTTGCGCTCTCAGGTGCACATGAATCGTGAATTATTTCAAGATCTGATAGCAAGTCTGACGTTTCAACAATTGTCAAAAGAGACACAGGAACTAGTGAATAGAATCATGTCGACACGCGCAGAAGCTATGAACACCAAAGAAGTCGCAACCGAGGAGAATGAAAAAGAAATGGGGAGAGAGGCAGAAGTAGATGCTCCATAAGTAGTTGAAGTATTGGCATAGGTCCCTAAATCGCCGAGAACATCGAGACCGAAGCCAACCCAAACCAAGGAAACCGTGAAGGACAAGAAGGGAAAACAACCTTCCATACCAGTGTGCGCCTCGCCAAGACAAAACCCACCAAAGCCCACTACACAAGAGAAAGGAAACGCTATAAACCTTGAAGTAGAGGAGGAGGATATTTAAGACATCCTTATGGATGATGAGGATGTGGGAGAGGAAGTAGATGAGGCTGAAACCCGGGGTGTGGACTCCCTTACACAGTTGCCAGAGTATGTCTGTTACACTAAAAAATGTCACCTTGACTACTTACAGTTAGTATGGCTCAAATCAACAGTCATGCTACCCTCTTAGGCAAGTCTCATGCCTCTGTTATCCATCTCAAACTCAAAGAAGAGAGAAAGTCTTGTAAAAACTATGTTTATCTCTGGGGTCGCAGGTTCTCTCTAGCCTTACCTGCGGGGACGCTGGCCATGATTCACGAAATCTGCGTCCATGGACGCTCTGTATGTTAAGGGACAGGTGCATCCCTCTGTAAAAGGCAAAATGCGCGAGTTTTATCTTGAAAAAGTTACTTGTGGTTACTTCTAGAACATTCTAGAGGTCGGTTTGATGAAATGGATGCGCCTCCAGTTGGTTCATGTATCTCTATTAAGGGGGAACTTATCCCATCAATAAGGGAGCTATCCCACCCATAGAGGGGGATGATCCCATTGATAGTGGACCTGAATAACCTCTTTACAGCACTATAAATAAAGACATTGAGCCAGAAGGAGAGGAGGTGGGAGCTATACATTTTCTTTGGGTAAATGATGCAGGATTTAGGTCTTCCATTAGAGCCCTTGTGAGGAGAGATTGTCTTCACTTGATTCTACTTGGGAGAGGGTGAGCTTTGTCAAAGTAGAGGAAAACCCTTGATGGACCCTGGGAGGAACTTGCACAACACCAAGGCCAGGTTGTAAGAGTTTCTTTGTTTCGTTATTAATACAAACTGGTTTATTTTTCTCAATAGCTTGTGTTAATAAGTTATTTCATGTGTTCCTTGGTCTGCATGTTGAATATATGTTTTATTATATGAAATGCAAGTGCTTGGTAATTGTTTGATTGTTTGTGGTTGCAGGAATTGACTTGAAGGAGGAGCTCATCCGGATCGTCAAGAACGGACTTCAACAACAGCGTTTTGGAATAAGGTAAGCCTAAACACTTGTAGTTTTCATGTTGTAAAAGGTGTATTTAGAGAAAGATCACTCCATTTTGTCTTGTTTGTCATTAGAATGTCTTAGACTTCTAGGAAGGTCAGTCGTGTCCGCACCCTTGACAAATTCCGTGTGACAAATTGGCGACCATACTGGGGATAGATTCCATTGATGAGAAAAGTCTTTTCCTTTATGTGAACTTTGCTTTGAGAAAATTGGTTTATTTTTCTGGTTTTGGCTCTGTGATTCTGTTTCTGGGTGGGTTAGCTTAGGATTAGTTCTATTTTGGTTTTTCTTGAGTTTTTCAGACGGACGCACCCTCTGAGTACTGCACAGTGCGTCTTTGGACGCGCTGTTGCCGTTTGCACAGAGCGGGCCCGCGCCTGTTCTAACGGGTTGCCTGCGTCTTCCTGTAAAAATTTAGGAAAACTCCATTTTTGCTTTAATTGCTTTTAGATTTTGTTTTTTCTTAGTTTTTTCTGCCCAGATTCATTAGTCCCTTGTCCAGAATCTTCACCTAAGCTTGTTCCTGCTCTTAGCTTTCATCAATTGGGTGTTTTGAGTCTCTTTCTTGAGAAATTCTTGATTTGTTTTCCTTTGATCATTACTTGGAGGTTTCTCTCAGTCCTTTCCCAATTTTGCATCTTTTTGCTTGTGTTTTTGCAAAAAAATTTCCCCCTCATTCGCCGGGGGGGGGGCTAAATTGTGTATGAGTGTTAATCGCCTTTGAGTGTTTTTATGTTTTTGATCTTTGGAACTCTCACCCAATTTTCTCAATTTGCACTTGATTGGTTCTTAGATCACATTAGAATCGTCTTGTGTTTGAGAATTCTTTTGCATAGATCACATTTGCATAATTAGAATTCTCATTTTCAGAATATGAATGAAAAATGTGCATAGATTACATTTGCATACTTTTCGAGTGAATTGTGCATAGATTACAATTGCATAGTTTACATTCTGGAAAATCAATCGTAGATTTAGATCAGCTTTCTTTGATTTGAATTTACACAAAAATAAAAATAAAAATTGGTTTGGAATTGATTTGCATTAGTTTTTCTTGATGAAATTAGTGCATTAGAGAATTTGTTAAATTTTCTCTTAATGATCAATTTTTTGCATTGTTGGAAGTGAATGGAAACTCTCTCCTTACTCTAGTTAGGATTCATCGAATTGAAAGGATTGCATTATCATATTCGATTGCATTCAGTTGAGTCGGGTCATAACACCATTGGTTTCATCTCCATTTACCCATTTGAGTAATAACAGCCTTAATAACACAGCGCTTAATTAAAATTCATCTAGTAATTTTTACATTTCTAGGGCTCTGAAACACCAACATAGCTTAGGCTAGGGTCTTGGAGTAGGTAAGTACTTAACTCTCCAAGACTACAAAACCAAACAGATAGTTTATCTTGAGTAGAATAAATCCAATTGTTTCAATTGCACTCTGGGAAAGCTCCTCTTAAAGGAGAAGCACGAGCTCGTGTCCGAACCAGTGAGGGGATCATTCCCCCCTCGTTGGGAACGACGCCAGACAGTACGTATTACAAACGGTAAACCTCGGATTAACCATTGTCGAGGAGCCAGGGGTCACTTATCGGTAAACCTTGGATTGTTGTCAAGGAGCCGGTAAGGGGATTGAGCTTGCTACTCTGACCTTGCGTGCTGTCGGAGTTTAGACTGTTCCCCCAGGTGTATTTGTTACTGTTGGTGACCTTAGTGACCATAATCTTTAGGGTTCTACCGAGGTGACGGTGGAGGGAAGGTCCCACTGTACCTGGAGCAGACGTCGGTTATACTCACTTGGATTTTCCGGGGGGTTCACTTCACTTCGAGACGGTTAAAGTGGAGGAACTTGGTCCGGTCTATTCATTAAGCAGGTTGCCGGGGTAACTGTTCCACCCACCATTTCTGTACTGAATTCTGCGAGGTTGGGCTTCATCACCAACTAGTGTTTTCGGTCCGGAGAGCTTACTGTTTGTGTGTGGTTTGACTCCTAGATTTGATAGCGTGTGTTAATTTGTTTGTTTTTACTTTTAGAGACCATAGGTGTGAATTGTGAATTTTAGTTGTTAAGTGTGAATTGTGAATTGTTAATTTTAGTTTTAAATTGTTAATAAAATTCACTGAAGTTGATTATAATGGCAAATGTTCCGGAATTTATCAACCTAGGAACCCCTCCTAATGAGAATCCTAGTACTTTTCCTTACTTTGGAAATGTTGGTCCTCCTTATATGGCTACTTTGTCATTACCTGGATTTACAATAGGTTTACCGATATGGTTATTTTCAACTTCGTTGGCCCAAAATACTCCAATTGTTCCACCTCAACCGGATGCTTCACCTCAACAGAGTTCACCATCTCAACATCACCAACCTTCTGTTGACCCTTTACCTTCTTCGCCTAATTTTTCTTCCTCCATTTCTTCCTCTTCGCCTGGTAAAAGCCTTGATGCTAGTAACCAGGAGGCTAAGAAGAAGAAGAAAGGGAAGAAGAAGAAGAAGAAGAAGAAGCAAGATAAGAAAGAAGTCAACCAACCAACCATGGTTGTAAGTGTTAGTTGTGTTGAGGAAAATTCCGACATGCATCGTAAACCCAAATACCCTTGCAGGCTTTGTAAGGGTGACCACTTCCTTGTCAATTGTCCTGGTATTCCAAAGGTCTTGGAAGTATGGTCAGAAAAATCTCATCAACTTTCCATTGATCCATCAACCAGTGATAGTCAGGTTCCTGGGAAAAAGGGTAAAGTTAGGTTTCCTTGTAAGTTATGCAAAGGGAGTCATCAAACTCACATTTGCCCTCACATGGATGAAGCCTCAACATTGTTGGAAAACCTTACTGTTCCACAGCAAGAATTTCCAACTGGTTACCGTAAACTTTCTCCCAACCTACCGTCAACTGACGGAGTGATTGATCTAAATTCAAGTACAGTCAATCACACTCTTCCATTGGAGAGTAAAACTCATGTCACTCAGGTTGATGATCCATTAGTTGATCAAGTGGTCGATTCAATTTCACATTCGGTCGATCACACTCTCCTTTTCGAGAGTAAATTTTATACCGCTGATGTTCTTCTTGTTACATCAGATTCTTCTATGCCAGGGGGCATTTCACCTGTTTCTACAGAACCCCCTCCAAGTACTGAGGTCTTTTCCTTTGATTGGAATAGACTGACAGAACCTCGTCTTCCTTCCTCCATCCCTTTCCAAATCATTGTCAAGGCGGTGGTAGGGACATACATCGTACTCAGGTAGATGAAGGTGCTTCTGTTAGTATTTTATCCTCAACTGTTTGGAAAGCTTTGGGTTCCCCTCAGCTTGCACCTATTACGCAGAATCTGAAAGCTTTTAACAGAACCATTAGTGAACCTTTAGGGATCCTTCCTAAGTTTTCCATTACATTGGAAGGTAAAACTGTCTGTATTGATCTTATGGTAGTTCGAGGTCCCTTGGATTTCAATTTACTCCTTGGGCGAGACTATGTTTATGCAATGAAAGCTGTCGTATCGACACTCTTTCGCGTGATGTCTTTCCCTCACAATGGAAGTATTGTGACTGTAGACCAGCTTTCGTTCCCTAGTCTTGTCTCAACTACCAATAATATGACAACCCTAAATGTTCTTGATTCTCAAGTGGTATCTACCCCGCCACGGGTTAATTATGTGGCAACTGGTCCCATGTTTTCAGTTACCGATGTAAGTGAGCCTCTCACTGTTGATTTAGATCCGGTAATTGACATGGAAAACTCTATGGGATTACTTGAACACGATGTTCTTATCCCTTTTGGGTCCCTTGAAATGTGTTCCTTCCAAAGAATTGTTCTTCCTTCTGATGAAGATCTCTTGGAAGCCATGATCAAGGTGTGTCCATTGACATGTCTTTCTTCCAGTTAGAAGCCATGCTCAGTGTTTCCGAGGAAAGTTCCTTTTACTGTGTCAACCTCGTTAAAAAATGAATCAGTTGATGAGGACAGTTCTTGTACTGAGTCAACCTCATTAAAAAATGAATCAGCTAGTTTTTAGGTCATATAGATAGTTAGAAATTAGGATGTAGCGAGGAAAGTTCCTTTTACTGTGTCAACCTCGTTAAAAAATGAATCAGTGTGTTCGAGGATAGTTTGTTCCTCTCTCAACCTCGTTAAAAAATGAAATTGGATGGTCCGAGGAAAGTTCCTTTTACTGTGTCAACCTCGTTAAAAAATGAATCAGTTAGTTCGAGGATAGTTCCTTGTCTTGTGTCAACCTCGTTCAAAAAAAGAAACAAGGATAGGTTATATAGATAGTTAGAAAGTAGGATGCGAGGAAAGTTCCTGTTACTGAGTCAACCTCGTTAAAAAATGAATCAGGTATGAGGATAGTTCTTTTCTTGTGTCAACCTCCTTAAAAATGAAACAACTCCCTTTTCAAGTTAAATATTGAAAGTCAACCTTCATTTCATCCAAATGGTTGAATGCAATGAAGCTTGGGGGGCATGTACCTCGATTGGCATCATTATGCTGGGGGCGTGCAAACTTTTTGAGCATAGTTCCTTGTCTTGTGTCAAGCTCGTTAAAAAATGAAACAAGGGTAGGTTAAGTAGGTAGATTGTAGAGTAGTCTTGAGCATAGTTCCTTGTCTTGTGTCAAGCTCATTAAAAAATGAATCAAGGATTTTAGAGCATAGTTCCTTGTCTTGTGTCAAGCTCGTTAAAAAATGAATCAAGGTTTTTAGAGTAGAGTTTTTAGTTCGGTAGATTGTCGAGAGTAGTTACGAGCATAGTTCCTTATCTTGTGTCAAGCTCGTTTAAAAAATGAAACAAGGGTTTTGAGGATAGTTCCTGTTACTGAGTCGACCTCGTTAAAAAATGAATCAGGTTTGAGGATAGTTCCTGTTACTGAGTCGACCTCGTTAAAAAATGAATCAGGTTTGAGGATAGTTCTTTTCTTGTGTCAACCTCCTTAAAAATGAAACAACTCCCTTTTCAAGTTAAATATTGAAAGTAAACCTTCATTTCATCCAGCCGGTTGAATGCAATGAAGCCTGGGGGGCATGTACCTCATTTCGCATCATTATGCTGGGGGCATGCGAACTTTTTGAGCATAGTTCCTTGTCTTGTGTCAAGCTCGTTAAAAAATGAAACAAGGGTAGGTTAAGTAGGTAGATTGTAGAAAGTAGTTATGAGCATAGTTCCTTGTCTTGTGTCAAGCTCGCTAAAAAATGAAACAACTCCCAAAATTTTGAAAGTAAAGCTTCATTCCATCCACCTCATTGAATGCAATGAAGCTTGGGGGGCATGTACCTTGATTTGCATCATTATGCCGGGGGCATGTGAACTTGTAACAAGCATAGTTTTTCGTTTCAAGCTTGTGTAAACATGAAACCGAATCCGAGCATAGTTATTTTCCTGTGTCAAGCTCGTTAAAAAATGAAACAAATCCTCCTCTAATTGAGTCGAGAGTTTGACTAGACCTCATAGATGTTAGGTTGTACGTTTAGGTTAGTTATTTCAGTTTTTGCATAATTTTCTTACAGTTTTAGGTCGAGTCTTTCAAATGATCTCGTTCTTGAACCTTCATTTCATCCACCTTAGTTGAATGAAATGAAGCTGGGGGGCATGCGCTCTAACAGTTATGCTTAGGGGGCATCAAGCACAATTTTATCTCTGTTTCAAGCTTGTGTAAAAATGAAACTAATTTGAAGCATAGTTTTTATCTGTTTCAAGCTTTTGTAAAAATGAAACCTATCTCGAGTCAATTTCAGTTATTTTCAAGACTCGTTAAACTCATGAAAATACCGAGATTATTTTGCTATTTTTCATTCTCGTAAAACAAATGAAAATGCCGAGTTCTTTCCGTCTTTTCCTGCTCGTAAAATTAAATTGAAAGTCGGCCATATGAGTACATTTTTATCCCTTTTTCAAACTCATTAAAATTTATGAAAAAGTGAAAACCATGAGTACATTTTTATCCCTTTTTCAAACTCGTTAAAACTTACGAAAAAGTGAAACCTTGGAGTTCTCTTTTAAGCCCTTTTTTCAGACTCCTAAAACATGAAAAGATCGCCGAGTTTTTCTTTTAAACTCGTTAAAACAGAATTAAAAGACGGTCCCCTTACAGCCCTTTTCTGACCGTAAAAACAGGAAAAGATTGCCGGATTTTTGTCGTTTCAAATTCGATACTGGAAATAAAACGACGTGTCCTTGATCGCTTTTTACTTTTCAGGTCAGTGGCACTAATTATGAAAGTACTCCTTGGTCGCAAGATCAAGCGGTTCCCCCAGGTATTATTTTATACTTTTTCGGGCTTGAGGGACACCAATGTACGAAAAAGTTCAACGTGGAGTCTCCTTTAGTTTTTTCAGACTCTCTAAAATTGAAAAACGCCGAGTTTCTCCTATACTGGGCTCGTTAAACTTTTACAGTAGAGGACCTGTTCAATTACAAACAGGAACGAACCACTCCTTCCTAGGGTTCGAATTTAAACTAGGTTGGACTCATCCGAAGGATGAGCTTATAATCAAGCATATGTTATCCTCCTCAAGCTTGTTAAAAATAAAGAGGTACTTGCCAGAAATGGTGGGGGAAAAGAGAGAAGAATGAACCTGTTTGTTACCTTTTGTCTCAGAAGAAACTTTATTACCACTCTTGAACACGACACTTTTCATTCACCTGGGTTGGGAAATCTTTTACCTCACAGTTGACCAAATCACTTTGAAAGTCTTTAACCGGGTTCCAGGGGTTAACTTTGAGTTATACGTCACCAAGCCATCTGTTGTGTCGTTATGTGTTCAAGAGGTCTGCAAGCAAAAACTTTCATCTGCAAAATACTTGTCATCCATTTGACCATCCCTGAGTCAGTCCTTACAGCAACATTTCTTCAACTTGAACAATGATTTCGTGTTGCGGGCTTGCCTGCAACGGGTCGCTTTCTATCGACATCGACACATTATCTAGAAAGATGACTTAGGAATCGACAGTACCTTGAAGTCTGCATGCATCAATGGCAGGTTTCTCGCCTTTGACGTCAGTTTACATCATTGACTTTCGATCAGAGGATTCCGTGAAGTGTTCGACATCAAAACATCTATTCACATTTCACGGGTTGTGCTTGGTACTTTGGGGACCATTGACATTACTGGTGGTTTCTCTCACGCTTGTTAACAGTTTACATCATTGACTGGTAATCAAGTGGTTTCTACCATGTTCGACATCGAATCATTTAATCACATGGCTAGAATCGTACCAATTCGGGAAGTAGAAGTGAAGACCCTGGATCTAGTTTCTACCATCCAGGCTGCGAGGAGTTTTGTATTCATTATCTATGTAGACTAATCATAAACAGATGGCTGCGTCCATACTGTGTCTACAAAAGTCTATAAAAATGATGTACTGCAAGATCATTCCTGTATCAGAATAGTTAGTCCATTAGTTAAAGTTTTGAATCTGAGTATGGGAATGCCTACCTCAGTGATGATATAATCTTATCCATGTATTTTGTGTTGAAAATTGCAGGTTCCAACCAGGCCATCCACAAGACAATCCTTGAAATGATAAAGCGCTTCACCCTTCCTAGAATTACAAAACCCTACTCTATTCCAGGCTTCGCACTTTAGGGGGCAATCTGTTACACTAAAAAATGTCACCTTGACTACTTACAGTTAGTATGGCTCAAATCAACAGTCATGCTACCCTCTTAGGCAAGTCTCATGCCTCTGTTATCCATCTCAAACTCAAAGAAGAGAGAAAGTCTTGTAAAAACTATGTTTATCTCTGGGGTCGCAGGTTCTCTCTAGCCTTACCTGCGGGGACGCTGACCATGTTCACAAAATCTGCGTCCATGGACGCTCTGTATGTTAAGGGACAGGTGCGTCCCTCTGTAAAAGGCAAAATGCGCGAGTTTTATCTTGAAAAAGTTACTTGTGGTTACTTCTAGAACATTCTAGAGGTCGGTTTGATGAAATGGATGCGCCTCCAGTTGGTTCATGTATCTCTATTAAGGGGAACTTATCCCATCAATAAGGGAGCTATCCCACCCAAAGAGGGGGATGATCCCATTGATAGTGGACCTGAATAACCTCTTTACAGCACTATAAATAAAGGCATTGAGCCAGAAGGAGAAGAGGTTGGAGCTATACATTTTCTTTGGGTAAATGCTGCAGGATTTAGGTCTTCCATTAGAGCCTTTGTGAGGAGAGATTGTCTTCACTTGATTCTACTTGGGAGAGGGTGAGCTTTGTCAAAGTAGAGGAAAACCCTTGATGGACCCTGGGAGGAACTTGCACAACACCAAGGCCAGGTTGTAAGAGTTTCTTTGTTTCGTTATTAATACAAACTGGTTTATTTTTCTCAATAGCTTGTGTTAATAAGTTATTTCATGTGTTCCTTGGTCTGCATGTTGAATATATGTTTTATTATATGAAATGCAAGTGCTTGGTAATTGTTTGATTGTTTGTGGTTGCAGGAATTGACTTGAAGGAGGAGCTCATCCGGATCGTCAAGAACGGACTTCAACAACAGCGTTTTGGAATAAGGTAAGCCTAAACACTTGTAGTTTTCATGTTGTAAAAGGTGTATTTAGAGAAAGATCACTCCATTTTGTCTTGTTTGTCATTAGAATGTCTTAGACTTCTAGGAAGGTCAGTCGTGTCCGCACCCTTGACAAATTCCGTGTGACAATGTCCCTCCGCACAAGCCTAAGTCCAAGGTCCCAAAGGACATTGATGAGAGTAAGACTCCCCTGCAAACCCCTCTGCTACCGGATGAAATTACTTTCGACGGTCCATGCTTGGCCTAAGTGCCGATACTAAAGATTGAAGACTAGGACTTGGCGGACCATGAGAAGTTCCCACACCTGGAGACTGAGTAGCTGATGCGCCGCATCATAGAAACAAATATGGGAACGACTACCTTGGAGTTGTGCAGGTGGCTCAAGGGGGCAAAGAAGGCAGGATTGTTGAACCTGCTCTGGGTGCCACACTATAACCGCACCCTGGTGATAGTTTTGGTCATCAAGCAACCACTGTGCTTGGTGCATGATGGGTGTCTATGGCTGGAGGAGCTGATACCCATCATAGATATGTTAATCCATCGAATAATGCACCTACCATATACAGGCAAAAATCCAGCTATGATCTTTGGCAGAAAGGGTGGCGAGCAGGCGCTCGCAAAATCAATGAAGGAGAAATTCCAGCTAGTGAAGAAGTCACGCGGGTACGCTGTAGAAATTCTCACTGTAGATTAAACTAATTATGCAATGTACTAAAGAAAATTACTTAATCTACTTCTACTATCAAACTTTTGGAAGCTTAATCGATTTTGAGCAAGATCAAACAGAACACATATAACAGAGAAGAAGAATTAATCACACATGAAACACAGAAGAATACTCTGGGGAAAGCCTCAGCTAAAAACCCCGCTATTTGTATTATCATACAAGTGGAAATATCTCAAGATTACACAAAGCTTTAGATCTCAAGCTATCCAGCTCTCAATACAATCCCTCACTACTGCTGATAGATAGAATAGAAAATGCATATGCCTTCTCCTTTGTCCTCGAAGCCTCCTATTTCCTTGCACAGTTTCTCCTGGGTCCTCCAACTGTAACTTTTGTGATTCTCACCTCACACACTGCTCTAACCTCCGTAGTAACTACGCAATCCTGAAGGAACCTTATTCCTTCTGCATGGATGAGTTTCCTCTATAGGAAAATTCCTCTAACTAATAGTACAATCTCCCTGTCTTTAATCTCAACTGGGTCTTTCTCTGAATAGACATGCATGAGTTATTTATGAGAGAATATTCAGTTATCTGGAGTACACTAGTTGCATGCATGCATGCATTAACTGACTGAACTCAGAATTAGTTCCTCAAACTATTTGGAACTAATTTAACTGGACATAACTCAGTTAACTAAGCTAACTAATTACAACTCAAATACAACTCATCCTTATCTCCTTAATTAAGGGATAACTTCCTCAATCAAAGGGATAATTGTTGCATGTCTTCACAAAGAATTCATGTTTGAATTTCTCCAACTAATTAACTCAAGATGAATTAATTAATTATTTTTCAAACAGTTGGTGAGACTAAATTCAAATTTTAATTCTCAATTTTAATTCAAGGACAAATTAAAATTGGAATATATCCTGAAATGTTATTTATAGCAATGCTTTTTAGCATTTCTATTTTTATCATTTCTTGTTGTTATTTTTAGCACTCCCTCTCAACAAGAAAGGAATTCAACTTGATCTCGATCCTGAACCTTTGGAATGTTCTGCATGCAACACTTCTCTCTAGTGTTGTTGCTCCAGAAACTCTAGAAAAAAAAAGTATCCAACCTGAATCAGAATGATGCCTTTGTCATCAAATTCTCTAACTGTTATTACCTCTGTCGTCTGAAAACTCTACACCTCTATGCTCTTCAGTATCTGACTACTCTAGCCTCTATCACTTTGATCTCTCACTGCATCAATCACACTGATTCCTCCCGCTGCATCCATGTTGCTACTGGCCCTTTATCCCAGCACTGAATCCGCACTGCACCTCCTCTCATCATGTTGCATCGTGCTGCTTCTTGCTGCACTACAAATCAGTTACTAAGAAGCAAGTAACTGATCTCCCAACTGACCTCCCTGTTGGGCTAGAAACATCCTCTGTGTTGAAGCTCCCTCTGCCGCTCCATCTGCATCTGTCTCTACCCACTCAGTCGGTCCTGCTACTCCTCGTTGGGGCTCCCATAGCAAGGTCTAATCAAAGAGGTTGGGTACCTCAAGGATCCTACCCCTATTTCAACCTTCTCGGGACTATCACTTCACATTGCCCCATCTCAAACCTGGAGGTATGGCTGCATGTGATCCCTCTACCCACTTGACCCGAAATTTCCCCCTACTGGAGGTCTCTACATGAGTGGATGCCTCCACTCAGTCTCCTCTCGACTTCTCCAGTTGTGGCTACTCCACAACCTCCTGAAGCTACTTCACCAATTGTGGCTCCTCCACAATTTTCTGAGACTTCTTCTGAGGCTGCATGTTGGGAGGTAATGTACTCTCCCTCTTAACTACCAAGTCTCTAACATTTGCCTTGCTCCTCAAGGCTTTACATGTATCTTGAACCTCAAGAGCATACATGTTTTGTACCTGTGAACCGATATGTTTCACCTAACCCATGGTGATGTGTCTAAGGAAAACATTTCCCTTACTGAAGACAACATCGTAGACTTTGTCCTCCAGCATCGCGATTGATACCAAGTTATTCTTCAGTCCAGGCACATACTTCACATCTGTCAAGGTAACAGAAGCTCCATTCTCCCTCTGAAAAGAAACCGTGCCCTCTCCTGAAACACTATACTTTTCTTCATTACCCATCTCTATGAGTATCTTGAGGTCTTTCTCCTCCAGAATAAACTTTTATCATCGGTCATGTGGAATGAGGCTCCACTGTTAAGAAACCAACCACAACCCATAATCAATGAAACCGTGCATGCAATGAGGGTAAAATCCAATTCGAACTGAGAGGCCAATGTCTCACCTTCAGATCCTTTCGTGGATCCCTTCTTGGATTTCTTCAATAGACAATTAGTTGCATAATGGCCCACCTCATGAAAATTAAAGCATCTCACTTTAGATTTGTCAATCTTCTTCCCTCCATGTGAAGAAATCGATTTAGGATGAGAATCCTTATCCTTCCCTTTCCTTGCCTTACTCGCTAAGCCCAGATTTTCTTCATCCTCCTTGGATGAAGAACCATCTATGGTGCTTCTCCTGATCTCCTCCTCCATCAAATCCGACCACGGTCATTCCCAATCTCGCAGTTTCTCTCTTCCATTTACTGAGTCCTGGTAGTTATTCCAACTCTTTGGAATAACGAGGAGAGCAAGACTCACCATATAATCATTGGCTATCATGATTCCTACACTTCCAAGCTCATCCCTGCAAGTGGTGAGCTTGTTCAGGTATGTAGAAATAGTGTCGCCCTTTTCACACTTGATTTTCCGAAGCTTGTCCTTGAGCACTAGCTTCCGCTATTCGCTTTTGTTTTGATATAGGTCCTTCAATGTCTTCCACATTGAAAATGAAGTCTCCTTCCCACGGAGAATCGAGACAATATGGTCTCGAACTCCCTCCATAGGAATCCTCCTCGATCTCGCCACACACTTCTTCCATTCAGCCAATTCTTGGGCATTAGCTACTGCTGGCTTGGGGACTTCTTGATCAATGAATTCCTTCAAACCATTGTCTTCTAATACCACTTCCATGAAATCCTTCCATGCTATATAATTCGAGCTGCCATCCAGGGCATACTCATGTCTCAAGCCATTGAACACCATTGGTGAACTTTGAGGTGTGATAAGAAATCGATTTTGTACCTGCAATCAAGAACTTCGAACTTCGAACTTTTCCCTTCTCAATATGTTGTTCACAGCTCTGATCACCTTTGCTCTGATACCATGTAGAAATTCTCACTGTAGATTAAACTGATTATGCAATGTACTAAAGCAAATTACTTAATCTACTTTTACTATCAAACTTGCGGAATATTAATTGATTTTGAGCAAGATCAAACAAAACACATATAACAGAGAAGAAGAATTAATCATGCATGAAACACAGAATAATACTCTGTGGAAAGCCTTAGCTAAAAACCCCACTAATTGTATTATCATACAAGTGGAAATATCTCAGGATTACACAAAGCTTTAGCTCTCAAGCTATCCAACTCTCTGTACAATCCCTCACTGCTGCTCATAGATAGAATAGACAACACATATGCCTTCTCCTCTATCCTCCAAGCCTCCTATTTCCTTGCACAGTTTCTCATGGGTCCTCCAGCTGTAACTTGTGTGATTCTCACCTCACACACTGCTCTGACCTCTGTAGTAACTGTGCAATCCTGAAGGAATCTTATTCCTTCTACATGGATGAGTTTCCTTTATAGGAAAATTCCTCCAATTGATAGTACAATGTCCCTGTCTTTAATCTCAACAAGGCCTTTCTGTGAATAGACATGCATGAGTTATTTATGAGAGAACCTTCAGTTATCTGGAGTACACTAATTGCATGCATGTATGCATTAACTGACTGAACTCACAATTAGTTCCTCAAACTGTTTGGAACTAATTTAACTAGACATAACTCAGTTAACTGAGCTAACTAATTACAACTCAAATACAACTCATCCTTATCTCCTTAATTAAGGGATAACTTCCTCAATCAAAGGGATAGTTGTTGCATGTCTTCACAAAGACTTCATGTTTGAATTTCTCCAACTAAATAACTCAAGATGAATTAATTAATTATTTTTCAAATAGCTGGTGAGACTAAATTCGAATTTTAATTCAAGGACAAATTAAAATTGGAATATATCTTGAAATTATATTTATAGCAATGCTATTTTTAGCATTTCTATTTTTATCATTTATTGTTGTTATTTTCAACATGCGCTATGTCCAGCATCTATGACCCCGCTGTGAAGGTAGAAATGCAGATCCTTATAGGGAAGGTGATGTAGAAGTGTCACGCCGACGAGGTGTCGGTGCCTGTCGTCACACTCTCACAGCAATTCACGAAAGGAGTCCAGTTTAACTGGTCGGACTACCTTCACGGAGAGTTCCTGACGAACTGACGCAAAGCGCAAGAGCAAAGAAAGACATTCCACTACACGTGGCTCTTGTTGTCGATTGTGCTGGTAGCGTGGGAGCTACCAGAGAGAGTTAGTTCCCTTCGATCGCGCCAGACCTTCCTGAAGCAGCGAAGTACGCTTCGTTGTGGGCGACCAAGGATTCGGAGCAAGATTGGGACAACAAGATCTTCTGGATCTTGATGGAAATGAATATCAGAATGGCCATCAATCGCAAGCTGCAATTGTCTCCCATGGTATACGCTAACCTATAGAGCTATGTGATTTTAAAGTTGATTTCCATCAAATATCAATCAGGGCACTGAAGGACCCTGCGCAAAGGTGGTACGATTTTCCATATCTGGCCATAGATGATGACATTGATGCAGTGCTTGATAAATGGCTGGTGGAGTGGTGACTACCATGGAATTGGAAGTGGGTGGAAGCAAGCCCATTGCATAGAAGAAGAAGGAGGAGGCCAAGCTAAAGATCATGCAGCTGGTTGAAAAGTGGAAAAGGGAGGCCGCTGAGAAGGCCCAGGCGAAACAGGCAGGAAAGGAGGTAGGAAAACAGACAGGCAGCACAGAGCGGGGCTTTGATAAAGGCGTGAAATCACCTTCACCTGAGACTGAAGAGGAGGACACAGAGCAGCATGGCATGGACCCTCAGGAGACGTCCACCCACATTAAGCACCTGAGAGAGCTAGAGAAGGGAGGGTCCAGAAAGAAATCCAAAGTGACCAAGACCTCACTAGACCCTATCACTTTGATGGAGGGCGACCTATATGACATCGGTGACACAGTTAGATATGTCACCGCAGAGGCCCTCCAACAAGTTGAAAAGCAACAACACATCTACTAGGGGCCATCCAAACCGAGTTGCCGGAATTGCAAACCCATGCGTCGCAGGCTAGTACGGTTTCTACGAGCTTCGCCATCGGTACTTCAGAGGCTGTCGATATGCTGCGCACGAAGGCTTCTAGTGCGATAGTGCTGCTGGATGGAGCACTGACCATGGAAAATGAGGTTGACAGACCCACTATCAGCACCTTGAAGGGAGTTGGACTGAACCTGGCAGCGCTTCCACATGAAGCACTCCACCTCTTGCAAGATGGAGTAATTGCAGAGTTGAGCGCCCGTGAGCACCGCACCCTCTAGGTGATCATCGAACAACAGATAAAAAATGAAAATAGCCCTACAGAGAAATGTTTCCATCACTGCTGAGGCTGAGGCAACCAACCAGAGCAAGAAGATCATGCAAGTCATGGAGGAGGCATGCAGAATGGTCCCAGAGTTGGCCATTCTGGAGGAGGAGCCAATCGAGGTTCGCATCCGCAAATTGGCCACAAGGGTACGTGACACTGGGACAGAAATGGCGCGAGTTTACTTGGAGTTGAAGCTACATATTACAGAGCTCTAGTTGAGGGCCCAGCCTTCAACATCGCCAGAGGTAAAGGAATAGCGGGCGGCCATTGTCACAGAAGGAGTCGCGGCGGTGGAGAGTCCAATGGCAGACTGCACACAATTATTTGAGAAATTGTTTGAGGTCCTGACTAGCTTGCAGGAGGAACCAAACATCCAGAGGCTAGAGAAGGAAGCACACGAACTACAATAGTATTATGACGAAGTTAAGGGCAAATCACGAACCGTCGCTCTAACACAGAGGTTAGCCAAGCTGCAGGAAGACAAGCAGCTGAAGGAACAAGTGGACGCAGTGCTGCACAAGGAAGCGGTGTTGAAGGTGTGACTAAAGCCCTGGTTGGAGAAAGCTTACGCAGTCATAGGAAACATCGAAGGCAAGCTTGCGAATCTGCAAGCAACGTAACAAAAGCTTCAGGCTGACAGCGCAGGAGCAGTAACCGAGAAGACAGTTGAAGATGCGAAGTAGGTAGCAGCTCAGTGCACGGCTGAGGTTGTGGTCATCTTAGTCGAGCTACATGGGCTTCACGCAAAGACCTTGACACCTACCGAGTGACTCGAAGGTGAGTCACGATGTTTGTTTTAGGGGCCTGTTGGGAGCGGGATCCCCTAAGCGTAGTTTTGGGGCTAAAAGCCCATGTTTAAGTCAATTTTTGTAATATAATTCTAAATACTCCGCATTTTGTGTCCATGGAGTGCAAAGGTGTTATGTGTCAAAAATGGTAGTCCACCCTTAGTTTTGTAAAGTAAAGTCGGTTGTAAGAGATCTACCCATGGTCTGCAAACCATGGGATTGTATAAAAAGAGCTAAGCTCTAGGGAGATGGGGAGACACACGAGGTAATAAAGTCATAGCTTTGGAGAAAGAAGTCTAAGTCTTGGGTTGTAGCGTAGGTAGAGGCTTTGCAATTGAGTGTGCAGAGGCCTAGGGTAGAAGTCAGCAGCAGAGTGCGCAAACCCTTGCAGCTGTATGCGCAGGGCGGACAAAATTTGTAACACTTGGAAGATATTAATAAAAGTATATATTCTGAAATTTCTGTGTCTTTGTTCTATTGATGCGGTTGGATATTTTATGTATGAATTTTATTTATTATGCTTATATGATGTGCAAATGAATGTAATTACATTGAATAATTGAACGCAATTACGAATATATGCTTATGCGGTGTTAACTTTAAGTATTTGATGAGAAAAGAAAATCACTTAGACTAATTGGGGAATCTGCACGGCACGCTGCCATAGTAGCGCAAAAGCACCTGAGCAGCAGGTTAGGGCTGTGTGAAGGTCGACTGTACCCTTTCGCGGTGGTACGGAATAACAAAATAGAGGGATCATCTTGCAAGCCCTAGAAATAAGCAACCTGAGTGAAGGCAGGGATAGAAGGAATCAAATGACATCACAACCATCTTAGGGTGTGGAAACTTGGTTACAACATCCCCCCATATTGCTTCGGGTGAGACTTTGGACCGCGCTTCACAGGCTGATGCCGAAAGGGCCAGTAGTGTAGGGATTTGTTTGGCTAATTAACGCTGAACCTGGGTCAAGCCCCCTCAAGCCAACGTGTACATGTGGTGTTATGTGCATGTGGTGGTGTGTACATGTGGTGTTGTGTTCATGTGGTTCTATGAACACGTCGTTTAGGTGGTGTTGTGTACACGTCGTGCAAGTGGTGTTGTGTACACATTGTGCAGGTGGTGTTTTGTACCTGTGGTATTGTGTACACGTTGTGCAGGTGTAGTTGTGTACATGTTGTGTTGTATACACATTGTGTAGGTGGTGTTGTGTACATTTTGTATGGTACACATATCATACATGTCTTGTTGTGTATATGTGGTACTGTGTTACGGGTATTGTGTAGTTGTTGTGTCACGACATGTGTATTTGTTGTATTGTATGATGTGTACGTATATGTATTGTGTTGTACTTTGGGAATAGGTGTATGCGTGGTGTTGTACACCGAGTGTAGGTGTAGGTGTCATGTTGTAAACTAGGTGTAGGTGTATGTGTGGTTTTATACACCAGGTGTAAGTGTATGTGTCATGTTCTACACCATGTGTAGGTGTATGTGTGGTGTTGTACATTAGGTATAGGTGAACGTGATGTGTTGTACACTGTGTATGTGTATGTGTTGTATAGTGTGATGGGACAGGCAGGTATGGGACTCTCTAGGCCCTTATTATTGCTATTGAGGGTTGAGGTGGTTTAGTCTCTGGATTCCTTTGTTGCTATTGAGGTTTGAGGCTATTTAGTTTCTGGATTCCCTTATTGTTGATATTGAGGGTTGAGGTGGTTTAATCTCTGGATTCCCTTGTTATTTCTATTGATGGTTGAGGAAGTTTAGTCTTTGAATTCCTTTGTTGCTACTATTGAGGGTTGAGGCGATTTAGTCTCTAGATTCCCTTGATGTTGTTGATATTGTGGGAGGAGGTGGTTTAGTATTTGGATTCTCATGCTTATTTGAAGAGAATAGAGGCATTAGTTGATTTTTTTGTATGGAAAACCAAACTAGTGTGTATACATGGTCAAAGGGAAGAGAAGGAACTGGGTGCTTCCTATGTTTGGCAACTGATTTAGTGTGTACAGAAAGGACAAAGAACAAAGGAAAAAGAAAAAGAATCATCTGAAATATAAGTCTCAGAATTTTATTTTAGTCCTTAATTATGCATGTGATCTATGATTATGATTTATGATGGTTGCATTTTGAGCTAACTAGATGTGATATGTTTATACATGATGACCTGATAGAAGAGCTAGTTTGACTCATTGTGACAAGAAGTGAACAAAATTGCAAGTGTACCTTATTGACGGGAAACCAATGAGGTATGATTTGAATTTATTTCAAATTTTTTATACTAACGAAAATTATATGCTTGGTATAGGAAAGCAAGGAAATGATCATTTTGGGGTGGATGAAACTAACTGCAAGAATTAACAATAGTGGAAAAAGGAATTGGAACAGGCAACAGTATGTTGATAAAGCATTCAGGAATAGAGTCATTGTGGGACACTGGTACCCAATAGTGTCCATTGATTTCCATGAGCATATTAAGATTTTTATGATGGTTTTGATGCAGGGATATGCCTTGGTTTTTGTAACTTTAGATGTGAGGAAACTTTTCCAAGGGATGGATCGCCTGGGAAGGGGATGTTGAGGAACTTGGAAGGTGATTAACTGCACGAAAGGGGGTGACCAAATTTCCCGAGGGACTATGTATAAGAGAAGGGAAGGTTGGGGAATGCATTTTTTTTCATTAGAATTTCCATATGGAATCAGATGCACATTAGGAGTGTGCCTTGGAACAATGAGTTGGTAATTGTTCACTAAGGGAACATGTAGTGCAAGGATTGTAGCACTAGACATTGGATGCAGGTTTGACTTTGGCAGTGGATTTTGGAATTCTTGGGAAGGAGGTGAATCTTGTTATTACTTAAGGGTGGAGGTGTGAGCCTCTGTATTCCCTTGTTGCGGATGTAGGAACCATGTCCTTTAACTTGCTGGTTAGATAAAATGTGCATATCTATATATATGTCTATTTTATTGTGAATATTGCATTGAGTTGGATTTATAAAGCTCCATAAATAGTATATTCTTTTGTTGGTTGAAGGAAATGTGTATAATTACATGTGGTTTTTATTGTAAATATTGTAATGGGTTATGTTATAAATCTCCAGTAAACAGTATGATTGTCATGTTTTCAGCAACGATTGTTGTAAATATTGCAACGAGTTATGTTATAAAGCTCCATAGGCAGTATGTATTGGCTTCAATAGTTTTGTTGGTTATAGGTGTCATACAACATTGAGGATGGTGTTCCCTTAAGGAGGAGGGGTCTGTAACAACCTCGAGTTAAAAGTTCATGTAATAAAGTTAATAAAGGAAAAAGAATAAGACCAAGGTTATGGGACATGTATTCCAAGCTAAATTTTGGGAAAAAAATCCTAGTGGGTTTTCATTTTACTTTATTATGGCTAACGAAATTGGCAAAGGAAAATAAGCATTAATTAGCATTCATTTATGAAAATAAAGAAAAATAGGAGAAAAGGGAGATGAAAGGTCACAAATTTGCATGTGAGGAAAATTGAAGGAAAAGTAGAGGCAAGTGAAGAAAATAGAGGTCTCAATGATAAATGTCTTATGAGAATTAGTTCCTAGCCTTTTGTCAATTTGGTTATGGAATTAGTCAGAGAGAGAGAAGAGAACCAAGAGGGGAAATCAAGCAAGAAAACGAAAGACAAGGAAAGCAAAGGACAAGCAAGAGAAAGTTGGATCAAGAAGTTTCAACAGAAAGACTTGCCGGTAACATGTCGATGATGTGTGATTTCCTAGTTGGTTTGTGAATGCATGGTACATGCATGTATGTATTTGGTTATCTTGTTGTCATTAGCATGGCTTTTTCGGGTGTGACATTAGTTTCAACCTTGCCTTGCCATTTCTAGATAGCCATGGTGTGATGGGGTTATTTTATTTAGTTGAGATTTGGATTTCCAGATGGTTTTAGAACTGGGTGAGGTGGTCTTAGGAAAATTCCCAAGGATTGGGAGTGGAGGTGGTTTAATCTTCGGGAAGCCCTCGACAAGTGGGTGGAGACAGGAAAAACCCTCAAAGTATTGGTGAATAAATTCTGAGGCATCAAAGCTTGTTTAGGCTTAGTAATCTCTTGACTAGTTTTGGCAGGATCATGGTAGCTTGAGGGTGGAGGTGGTTTAATCTTCAGGAAGCCTTGGTTGTTTATGTTTTGGTTTTATTATGTGATCTCTTGACCAATCTTGGTGAGGTCGCGGGATGATGAGGGTGGAGGTTTTTTAATCTCCAGGAAGCCCTGTTTTTTTATGTCTGAGGGTGGAGGTGGTTTAATCTCCAGGAAACCCTAATTTTTTTATATCTTGAGTCCCACATTCATACTTTGAATATGGCATGGGGGTGATTGGATGAAAGAAATATTTGGTTGAGCTCAATCTATGGTCAGGTGGTACGTGGAAGTCCCTGACTTGGTTGGATTTTTCATATGTTAGTAAGAGTTATTTTCTTATTCTATTTCATGAGTATTTTTACTTGTTATTATGTAGCTTTGATGGTTATTCTATCATGGTTATTATTATGGTTATAAGCATAGTTTCATAACAGGTTCTAGTAATGGCTCCTGGCATGTTTTAATTAGTTGATGAATGGTTATTGAATACATAAGGTAACAAATGTTATTGCAACTATTATAAGAGGGCATTAGACCTTCTTGATGATTCTCATATGAGTATCAAACCCCTATGTTCAGATAAATGTTCATGACCTATAGATTACATGTTCACCATATGTTTGAAGAAATGACTATCATGGTTAGGCCTAGTTAGGTCTAGTAGTTGATCAAGTTTTGTATGAATGCATTTGTCCTGATGTTATTTATCATTCTAGAAAGTGTCATTAAGTTCTAGGAAGTGGTCTGGAGGCTAGATTGGAATTGTGGCTCAGATCTCTGGATTGCATCCTCTGAACTAGAATTTTTAAGCTATAATTGCACCGTTACAGGATTATGCATACGGTTGGATGCCTTTAAGCACATGGAGGCCTTATCATGCATTTGGTTGTGGGCCCAAGTCACTGAAAAAGAAGTTTATCTTAGGGTTTGTTCACCTGGGGTGGTCCTTTCACCCCCGAGTGTCCTATAAGCCATGTAGGATGTCAGATTATGGTTAGTAAGTTTTAGTTGTCAGCCCCACTTCCATAACTGAAGCTTGGAGATCAAGTCATGTCATAGTAACTCTTCATCTCATGTTTATCCTAACAGACTAGTGAAATTGGGTAAACTTTAGTTGCTCGACCACCGGGAGAGGACCGGCAACGGGGCTCGACCAACGCCCCCCCACCCAATAAGTAAATTGAAATTTATTGCTTGCTTGACGTTAGGAAAGAAAGGACCCGTTAGGGGGCTCACTATTCATATGGTGAGGGTGAGCCCGCCGAACTCTTGACTAAAAGGCTACCCCCCCAAATTCACTTATAAGGAGAGGGGGGCCCAATATAATATAAGGCCACCATCGGGAGCGCTCAAACCTCCGCCTCCTAAAATGACAAGAATAGGAGATAAATCTGTTCAAACCTCTGCCAAGGTGAAAGGGCACATAAAGCACCTGGATTTGAACCAGGATTTCCCACCCCGATGAGGGGGGCATCTTCCCCATTGAGACGATGCCTTAATCGGCAGACCCTGCGAGGGTCTTTATAGGCGACTTAAGTATAGGACTTAAGAGAGAGGAAACGACCGCCTCTTTGATCAAGACTTTACGTGCGACGTGCCCAGGTAAAGGCTTGATCTCACCAAATAAATGGGAAGGGCCCGCCGCCACTCCCTTCCCCCCCCAGGGGTATAGGCGGGCTCTATCCATCTATTCCTCCTGGGGCCTTAACAGACAGATAAAGCAGAAGTTTCCGTCTACGTCACTCCATAGAAAGCTAATAAATATCATTTGCTCCCCTTTCCCTCTTCGGGGGGCTCACCCTGCTGGTCCTCGACGCGATTCTCATGGACGGAGTTTATGTTTTTGGGGTCATCATCTTTTTCAGCCTTGGCCTCAAGGAGGTTATTTTCTTCCCCTTTTTCAGCCTTGGCCTCAAGGAGGTTATTTTCCTCCCCTTTTTTAGCCTTGGCCTCAATGAGGTTATTTTCCTTGGAAAGGTTCACACTTTGGAAATACAGTTTTGCACTCTTTCTTAGCGAGATATTGTGCTTGATCGCCAAATTTCGAATACAAAACTCCTCGAAACTAATCCCCCAGCACACCGCATCGTATATATCTGATTTGGACATTTCTGCGCAAAGCAGATTCAAGTCGAAGAACGGAGGCTTTGTATGAAGGCTTGTGGTGTACCACTGCTCCCGCGCGAACGCATTCATGATCGAAAAGAAGTCGTCATAAGTTATACTTTCTTCTGGTCTGAACCCAATCATAATTTTTGGTCTATCCGGAAACCCAGAAACTTTAGCACTGCTTCTAGCTATGATTAATACCAAAGGTTTTCTGAAATATTTCATTATCCAAAAAAAGATATCTGATAGCTCAACTGGTCGGGGATCATAAATGATGATCTCTGCGAAAAAGCAGGGGGGTTTAGCCCCGTCCTTGCGAAAAGTATGGAAGGGTCGAGCCTTTATAGATAAGGCTTCCACCCGGAATAGAAAACGACGAATCATAATGATCTGTTATATGTTAATTGTGTAGATTCTTTTTCTTGCTAGTTTCCTAGCCCTCGGAAGCGCAAGACCTCCGGTAGGACAGGAAACTAGACTTCACTTCGCTGAAAGGAGACTGATAAGCCTGCCATCGATTTCAGCGAAAACTAGGAATAATTGTTGGTTTCACCAACGAACTACGTGGGCATTATAATTATACAGTGAAGTTTTGAACAATTCAACACATATGAGAATGGTATGCTTTCGCTCATCGGATGAGCTCCAGCGCTCCAGGACAGGATTTCGAGAAAGCCCTCTCATTAGCAATCGAGCGTACTAACGTACCCTGACAGAACAGACCTGGTTCTTACCTTGCACTAGGAAGCGCAAGCCCCTACGGGACCTTGATGGATTGAAAGCCTTGCCCGAGGGGTGGTTACACAAAATCTTACTCTAAAACAACTTACCTTTCCACTCTCTGAAGGCGAATGAGAATGCCATCCAGCTAGTATCAAATAATTCTCAAGAGGCACTTCAAATATTCGTATCCTACAAAATTATTGTGATTGTCCACCTATTTATTTCTAATGAACAGACAAAGCAATGAGTCAAGTTTTTGATAACTTGCTAGTGAATGTAGAAAGTACAACTTGTACTTTTTGAATTTACCAGGGTCTGGGATCCATTTTAAGTCCTGGTTTCCAACCTCAGAATCAGAGAAATAAGGCTTATCCCCAAATTCTCGAGATTCCAAAGTTCGAATCTCTCAACAAACTTCTAGTGGTACCGAATCAAACAAGGATGCCACAGAGGTCCATCCAGACAAATGTCTAGGATGTGAATTTTCCCTAGAACTGGACCCTCCTCTGTGGTTGACCATTCGTTGATGAGGCGACATGATGACTAGGATAAAGACACAAAACAAAGTATGGGATAGAGTGGTGAGAATAATGTTAGGAAAATGGACACTAAATACATATGGACACAATAGTAGGGAGAAACCTTTCCCATCTAGAAAGTCGTTAGGAAGAAGAGATAACTCCACGTGAATGAAATAACACTGAATCTGTAAGAGAAATTCCCCACAACTGACTACTTTGGACTCTGGAGAAGGACAAAAAGAAAACTTACCATCCTGGGCAAGTAGTGTTAATTGTGAAGGAAAACAACTCGCCCCAACTAGACTTACCATCTTGGGCAAGTAGTGTTAATTGTGAAGGAAAACGACTCGCCCCAACTAGACGTAGACCAATTGTTTTGAAACATTCCTGGGACCAACCGATAGGGGAATCCTTGGTACTCTTAAAATTAAAGACTACCCTTTTCATTATATAGCTTAGAGAAGTTTTTGAGCACTTTTGTAACTATAAGAAACCAAAGAATGAGAACACGCTAAAACCAGATCAAAAAGTTTCTAGGGTAGGAGAATAATCCTCTTACCTATTTGTGAAATGATTGATGAAGATACTTTCTCTGTCTCAATGAAGCTTCTCGATGCTCAAAAAGATCTTCAATCACAGACATAAAAGTGTTGAAAGGCATATGCAATCATAACAATTCAGACAAGCTTAATCTAATGATCAAGGAGTTTAGAAATTCTGATTATCTTACTGAATGTCAAAAGAATAATAAACCATTCATCATTTCAATAAGACAATACAAAGGGAAAATTTATTCATTTGTATTAATTCAAGGATAAAGAAGAGTCTTGCAACCTCTACCTTGATGTCATGAGGTTCCTCCTGAATGCCTCTAAACCTCTCCTTAGTTGATAAGCCTTCCAATCTAAATCCAACATCATAAGTGTATCTTTTCTTAACCTCCTAATCCCTCTGTCCTCTAGTCAATTTATAGGCCAAGAGGAATAAGTTTCAGATCCAAAAGAGAAGGATGAGATCCTCTAATTAGGGAATTAGGTTTCTTTGATGAAAGGGAATTAACTCCTTGATCTTAGGGGTGTGGATTGAATAGATATGACCTAGAATCTTTTAGTTGGGATATATTCGACTAACAATTCTTTTCGAATTCACTCTTTATTTTTACTTTTCTTTGAGTTACCTGTGTGGTCTATAGTGGAAGACATAGCACCATTTTGCGCATTTATCAGTGATAGAAACTACACATATGTGAAAATTAACTAGGAAAAGCATGCATGTCATACTTAACAAGTCATAAAGCCATTTAACCCAAAATTTGCATCTTCTTCAAGGGTTTTTTATTGTTTGACTTATAAGGGAGTGTGATGGAACGTGTTTATGGATGGCGAGAGATCAATTTTAACGGTCAAGTGTCATGGTGACAAACAGACGTGTAGTAGATTTCCCCCTAAAGTGTGAATTTTGAAAAATAAGTTTTGAAGATTGAAGTTCTTTATCATGAAAATATTGGATCAGAGACAATGGTTGGAAACCTGCAAGAAACATTCAAGGATTACAATGTAATATATAATCATCATTGAGGTATGCATTCCCAGACTTAGAGTAAAACTAACTCAATGAACAAGTACGGAAAAACTCAAAAATCATATCCATAGTAGACATAGTATGGACACAGCCATCAACTATAAATTTGTCTACATAATCATGCATATACATCTCCTTGCAACTAGATTGATGAAACTAGATCTAGGGTCCTTATCTCCATTTCTCGATCCATCCTACAAATCTAGCAATGCAAGTGAATGTCTCAAAGTTGAACATGGCATAAACCACTTGATTACTGGTCAATGATCTGAACCATTAACAAGTGTAAGAGAAACCACCAATAATGAAAATGGCTCTCATGGTACTCTTAGTACAATCTATAGAGTGTGAAAAGATGATCTGAATTCCAACACTCATAGAGTTGTTTGATCAAAGGCCAATGATGAGAACCTGTCGTTGAAAGCGAGAAACCTACCATTAAGGCATTAAGGCTTCAAGGTATTGAAGGTTTCCAGATCAAATTCATAGATGATGAGATGAAGTCGATAGGAAGGGACCTATCGCAGGAAATCCTATGACACGAAACACAATGTCAAGTTTTGAAGAATAGTTTGCAAGGACTGAATCAGGGATGGCTGACACGATTGAAGGCTGAAATTTGCAAAGGAATATGAACTATTGAATTTCTCTTGAACACATAGCA
Organism: Pinus tabuliformis; assembly: GCA_031772625.1. Lineage (NCBI taxonomy): Eukaryota > Viridiplantae > Streptophyta > Pinopsida > Pinales > Pinaceae > Pinus > Pinus tabuliformis. The sequence goes on from CM062810.1 coordinate 771,701,429, forward strand.
ACATGAAAATTGACTTGGAAACATTTTCCACAACGATAATACTCAATGTGGTTCAATTAACTATAAGACAAATGGATTTCCCAACCCCAACACAGGTGTGACAAAGTGTCATGTTCAAGAGTGACATACTGCCTTTATAATGAATGTAAAATGAATAACTTTTCCCAATTTTCCCCCACCATTACTGGAAAGTACCTCTTTATTTTTTACAAGCTTGAGGAAGATAACATATGCTTGTCTTATAAGCTCATATTTCAGATGAGTCCTTCGAAGTATTTTTAACGAACCCTCAGAAGGAGTGGTTTGGTCTCGTTATGCTTAACGAGTCCTATACTATTTAATTTTTACGAGTCCAGTAAAGGGGTAACTTGATGTTGCTTTCATGTTTAAAGAGTTTGAAACAAACACAAAAATAAAACCCATTTAGTTATTTTACCATAAAATTTTAAGGACCCTGGAAAAGTAATCACGGTGTTTTTCCGTTTTAGGGAGTTTTGTAGCGGCTACAACCACCCTCCAAAATTTTCCATAGCTTCGTTTTGGAGCATCCCTTCCAAGCTTCATATCATCTTTCCTTGCTTTGTCAAGTTCACAAGCTTCAATGTTTTTCTTGCACAAAGGTAGCCTGTTGATCATAGCCCGATGCACTCCCCTCATAGGCTGATCACCTGAACTTAGTCCAGTTGCATATTGAGCAACTTCCCCAAGAAAATTGTGCATTTCTGGAGGGAAACCAGCCTTCCCTCTAGAAATCGTGCAATCATGTCTGGAAGCCTGCTGGGCTCCAAGATTACGTAATTCCATCAGTGAACATTCCCAGCAAGAATTGCGCAATTTTCCTCAGCAGGGCTGCTTAGCCCAGAATTTGCGCAAATCTGGGTAGCAATCAACTGCTCTACCCAAAAATTGTGAAAATCTCTTAGGAAGCCAGCCTAGCTCCCAGCCATAAATGCGCATTTTTCTCCAACAGTTGAACAGTCTCTTGCATGTCTAGCTGAGTTGACCGATTCCCTCTAGGACCGAGCAAAACTGACTTGCAAGCATGGGTTGCTTCTCCCAAGGCAACATGCAAAGGCATCCCTTGTTTCAGAGATATATGTTTAGCAGTTGGAGGTTACATGCAAGGATCATTTCATAAACCTCCCACCAAGTGTCACTTTCCCTAGATTTGTGGCATGCGCATCAGAACCTCAATGTTATCAAAACTCATCAAATGGATGTTGCAGATCTCATTCCTCACATCCACCTTGCTGATCTGACATCCCACATCATATCTAGGAGCAGTCGGCACATTCAGCTCAGTTGTTTTGGGGTAAGCCTGCTTCCCATGCTTTGTGTTGCATTTCTATCACTTTTTGTGTTTTCACTTATCTAAGTATTGTTTTCTTGATTTCTTTGAGCAGTTTCTTTCATTTACATGTATATTAGCTTGTTCTAGAATCGTTTCAATTTTTGTCAACATCTCATTGTTGTTGCATGCATGAAACTGTTTTTCATGAATGGTCGTCGATTCGGCAACTCGCCTCACCCACATGCATGTTGTTCCATTTTCTAAATCTATAATTCACCATTTTTATGCATGACCATTCACTTATGCTTACACTTAGTATCATCATGCATTCGCACTCACATTCACTTTCAGTTTCCCGTCAACGTGTCTATCCAACCTCGACCTGGACTCTGCCTCACCAAGAGCCTCACCAAGACAACATTGCGCAATCCTGAGAGGGAAGGCTTTGCTTTTCTCTCCAGAAATGTGCATTTCTTCCTAGCAGTTGTTCCTTGGGCTTTCCTTCTGCAATCCTAAGGGACAGTGATTGTTGGCCAAGGAAATTGCGCAATACAGTCACTGAGTTTGCAACCATTGCTAGCTGAGATTGCGCATTGCGCAATCCCAGCAATTAGCAGCCAGACTAGACTATGAATTTCGTAGCTCTAGTAGTTAGTCAGTCTTCCAGCAGCCCAGACTGTGCCTTGTGCAGTATTGGCAGTCAGTCTCCCTACCTCCTGGCCGAAATTGCGCAACCTTCATGATCAGTCACACAGTTATGTTGCAAGTTAGTTCTCAAGTTCATTTTGGCTTTTGACTAACAGATTGCTTGCCATGATTGTTTCCATGTCTCCAGGTATTGTGGGTGTCCATCTTCCTCTCAGAAGTGCAGGTACAATGGTTTCCAAGAGAGCGGAGTCAAAGACACCGTCCGAGGCACACCTAGAGATGCAATCGATCAAATGTCTATGAGCTTGCCTTCTCACGAAGATATCAAGTTGTTCGCAGACAAGGACATCAAGATATGATAGCAGCAGCATCACCACAAGCAGCATCATGAAAAACAGCTGAAGGAAGTATACCGAATGCAGCAAACACAGCGAATGTAGTGAACGTAGCAAATGCAGCGAATGCAAGAGGAAGGTTGTTGACAACACAAAGGCGGGACAAAGTTGCAAGATCAAGCAAGATCCACTGATAATGAAAGAAACTTTGGAGACTTAGGCTATGATGTGATGGAATAACATGAAGATCGTGTGAAGATAGAGAATGGAACAAAGAAATATTTGCATGTGTTGAAGCAACAACTCAAGAAAGAACATGAAGCTACACAGATAGACAAATGAGTTGCAGCAGGATCAGGAAAAACAGTGGGCACAACGTGCACTCATGGATGAAACTGCAACCGTACAAGTTAAAGATCCATCCCAACAGCTAACACGGAGCAGACATGGTGAGCAGTGTTGTTGATTGCATGGAAGGGATTCAGCAGCATGCATATCATTGTGTGCACACATGCAATCCAACCCATTCAACACACTCACCAAGGAAAAGACAAGAAGCAAGTCTAACTAGAAATTAACATGTACTTTGGAAAGTTGATGCGCATGACCACCAGCACACACTCGAAGATCACCACGGACACTATGCATCAGTGTGTCGCCGGTTCACCCACACCCAAGAAGACCATGCGCACGTTCACAGACGAGGTTGATGAAGGGGCCAAACCAATGCACCGGTTGCAACAAAGGCAAGAGTTCGCTTCAGCAAGATGTCACCATGAGGTGCATGCACACCATCACGGACAACCAAGCTTGGCATCAGCTCACCACCTTCACCATCACAAGCATGTCAAAGAGTTGGTATCATCACAGTGATTAGAGTGTCAGTGATGTCTTTCATGGCTTGCTCTAGCGATGTTGTCTCACATGAATACATGTGCATTGTAATGTTGAGTCATGTCAAGTGTAAGTCAAGTGTAAGTCAAGTGTCAGTAGTTGGATTTAATATTCATAGAGTAGGTGAAGAGTCATGAGGGTAGTTGAACTGGTAGAAAGGGGAATGTCAAGGGTCACCCCACCCTTTGTTATAAATAGTCCTTCATAACTCATTATATGGGCTTTTGGTCAGCCAAGCTTCTGATAAGACTATATTGGAAAGAGCTTGGACAGTATTGTAATGTTCCTTGGCTTCTCCACTACACGGAGCTAGTTCAACTCTTTGGAGGAGCTGATGGATGTGGTTGTAACGTTCCACTGTTGGGGCCAACGAGTTTACATGGATGTATTGTATGATTAGAACTTACACTTCTTTATATAATAAGAGCCAATGTGTTTCACACATGTATTGTATCTGTTGTAAGACTGATCTTTAACACTTGTAATGCATGTTGCTTTAACCTATATGCTACATCTGAACTAATTCATTTTTTGTAATGCATAATCTATTAATGGAAATGTGTTGTATATGTTGTTAATGTTGTCCCATCCATGTCGAATGCTCTGTTGGACATCTGAAAAAACCTTTCACATGAACCTTGCTATAACAACCATTGCACTCGTTCAGACTGATCCATGAGTGTTACATACGTGTTATCTTACATTGTATGTTGTGACTACCGCATCCAAGTGGACTACTTCACCAGAATCTGTGTATGTCCTGTGTTTTGTGTTTTCCTAGCCAAGTTGGGAGTCATCTCTTTTAACCTAGAACTCACTTTCACCCTCATCTAAACCCACCTATGTTAGAACCTCTCATACACCTTCCTTGACTCACTGCAGCGGTCACACCCTTGCTACTAACAAAGTTATCTTACTTGCCTCTATGCGACATCACGGTCAAGGCATTACCTTACGACCCACTGTTGGGACTCCTACACCAAACGGTCTGAAGTCTAATTGGGACTTCTTACTGGGGAGATCCCCTTACATGTTGGTGGGTCCAGCACCATCAAAATTTTGGCACTATAAGGAGGGCCAGATGACAAGCTGAGTCATCACATCTATTTTGAATCTCTACTCATCTATCATGGTTCACTACCGAGCTACTCTTCCGGAATGTATGTCTTATGGAAATTATTTTATCATCTCGAAACAGCTCTCGAATAACTTGTCTCATAAAAATTTTGATGGTGGAGGCTACGTTGCCTTGGTATGGCATGCGGTCGGCATTGTAGGCTCATGCAAAAGACATGGATTCTTTGAAGAATACATGACTTGCGAGCTTTTCATATATAGTCTTTGAGGGCACCCAACGCACTGGTGTGCCACACTACCTGAAAAATCTATTCATTCTCTTGCTCATGTGGTCATAGATATAGACCATGCTTTCAATCACTATCACTGTAAAACACTCAACAAAGATATTTTGAAATTATGAAAAGCACCCGATGAATCCGTTGAACAATTTCACACACGTATTTGTAATATTGCATACCGATTCTCGGAAGATGATATTGATTGGGAATTTCTTGATGGAAGATTTGAGTATCTTCTTCACATATCTGAACCCCGCTCAGCACACTTTGGTGATGGAGATGCGCAATCATAGGCAAGCACAGTTTCTGTCACAAGTGATTGTCGGTCTTCACCTCATAAAATAGTGCCACCACCGCGAAGTGATGTGGGAGATCATGCACACGCGTCTGTTGAAATTTCACACTCTCCCACCCCACCTGCTCTTGATATTTAGGCAGATTTGGCTAGCAAGCATGTCGTTTGTCACGTGGACTCTTTCCCTCGACCTCCATCCTCACATTCATTTGATCCTCCAAATTATATTGTCTTGTGTTCTCCCATTCCAGACTCCTCACTTGCTGTGAATGAGGATCAATTTGACGACGGAGTTGGTGTTATTCAACCAACCTGTGCCATAATTCATGATGAGTGTGTGCTGGAATCTAAAGAAGATCCCATGGTAAAGGATGAATCCCTTCCAGCCACGCCTGACATCCCTTGTGATTCTGCCATTGCTTATTTTCCCCGGGAAAACTCATTTCCAGATGCTTCTACTTCTGATCATTCATAAGACACGTTGGATGTCAATTTGACATTACAGTGTAGAGAGGACACATATTCCTTGGAACATCCGTCCAATCTGTCATCTACCTTGCTTAAGAATCCAGAGGGTGAACATCTTTACTTTCATCTACCCCTCTGCCCAATTCATCAAATCATGAGGATGACGACAAACATTTTGAATTTTCTGACCTTGGTTGTCGTGATATATTTACTTCCTAAATCGATCACGATGTTGATTCAACGTTGTTAATCTATCCAAGACACTGGTCTATGATGATCTATCTACTAATGAGGTCGAAACCCCCCAGACTGTCAAGACACTTTTGCCCGAGCTGATGGTTATGTCAGGCCCTTGCCGTCCTGAGGTTGGTTTCACTTCCAATCAGTAAATTGTTGAAACACTCAAGGCTCCTCATCACTCTCTACTTTGCATCGAAGATCAACCAAACACCCATATTTCGCTTCCTCCACTCGAACAACATGATCCCATCGCTCATGCATTGGAGGAATCTTACACACCAAGCACACATGCACAACACAAGTGGTCTACCTTTATCACATTTTCTTGCATGTCATAGTCAAGAGAATGCATACACTCAACATCTTCACGCAGTGAAGCACAACATCATGGAAACACCACAAAATGCCTGTCATGCACTTTCACTCATCTTTGTTCTATGGTGGCTTGTAAGCTTAGAGTGTGTTTGTCTTCACTGCTATATCTTTCTTGTTTGCTGGTTCACATAGTTGTCTTTCTCGTGAACCATCCCTTCACCAACATGGGTCAACCAATGCACCGGTGGCTGCATTGGAAGTATCACTTCAAGTGAGATGACCCATGCACTATTAGCTTAGGAGTAAGAGTAGTGTTTTCTTTGGAGTTTTTTTCTTGCATGCTTGTTTGCTTACTTTATTTATTTATTTGTTTTCCTGCTTGCTTGTTTTATTACGTGCTTTTCCTTTGCTTTTTCTTCTGCTCTTACTTTGCTTTGTTGTTTGTCAGCTTGCTTGTTTCGTTTCATAGGATAGTTTCGCATGCAACCATGTGTGACTCTTGAAGCAAGCTGGGTAAAGTACAAGAGGCTTTGTGTTGTTATCACTACTTAGTTATCTGTCATCCTGCCTCTATATGAATAACTTGGTACTTTCAGTCCATGATACATTGATGGAAAATACGTACTGTTCGAAGTGAACCTTGAAGAAAACACAATTCTTGCGCGCTAACTAGTATCACCTACTCTAGTCAGTTGTTTTTGGGTTAACCCTTGTCAGCTCAGTAAAGTAGAGTAAGGTGAGGAGGAAAACCTTAACAGGCACGTCAGAGGTATAATAAACTACTTCTCTGCTAGAACAACCTATTCTACTCTCAATAAGTCGGGATGCCTCTTCTGCCTCTGAAATGAATAAGTGCTATGCACAGTTACAAAAATGAAAAAAGTGAAAAAAGTTTGAAAAAAATGAAAAATGAATAAGGTGAAAGAAGAGAAAGGCTTCCTACACATAGAGGTGATGCAAGTAATTCCATCGAGGTACTGAGCAGGTTTTCTAGTAGTGGAGCCATGCTTGTGTTCCTATGTGACTCTATCGGGGTACTGTCCAAGCCTACTGGCAACGGAGCAACACCAGAGATGAAACTAAGACTCTGACGACTCTACTGCTTGTGCACCAATATACCCCTCAACCCCAATCGAAACAAATATGTTGCCTTGGCTTGGAATGTGTGTCAATCGACCAAGATCTTGGCGGATGCTACATCTTACAATCAAGCTAGTGTGGAAACCAAGAGGAGCTAAGAACTGAACAATACTTCCGGAGGTGTTAGACTTGATTTTCATGAACAAGGTCCATTCAGAGAGCTGGATTTCTACCAGTGTGTCACCAAGTGTTATAGGAGCTACAACCACCCTCCAAAAAATTTTCTTAGCTTCGTTTTGGAGCCTCCCTTCCAACCTTCATAGCAGCTTGCCTTGCTTCGTCAAGTTCACAAGCTTCAGTGTTTTTCTTGCACAAAGGCAGCCTGTCGATCACAGCCCGATGCACTCCCCTCATAGGTTGATCACCCGAACTTGGTCCAACTACAAGTTGAGTAGCTTCCCCAAGAAAATTGTGCATTTCTGGAGGGAAACCAACCTTCCCTCCATAAATTGTGCAATCCTATCTGGCAGCCTGTTGGACTCCAAGATTGCACAATTCTACCAGTCAACACTCCTAGCAATAATTGCGAAATTTTCCCCAGCAGGGCTGCTTAGACTAGAATTTGCGCAAATCTGGGCAACAGTCAGCTGCTCTACCCAGAAATTGCGCAAATCTGATGGGTAGCCAGACCAGCTTCCAGCCAGAAATGCACATTTTTCTCCAACAGTCGAGCAATCTCTTACATGTGCAGCTAAGTTGACCGGTTCCCTCCGGGACCAAGCAAAACTAACTTGCATGCATGGGTTGCTTCTCCCAAGGCAACATGCAAAGGCTTCCCTTGTTTCAGGGATATATTTTTAGCAGTTGGAAGTTACATGCAAGGATCATTTCAGAAACCTCCCACCAAGTGTCGCTTTCCCTATATTTGTGGCATGTGCGTCACAACCTCGATGTTATCAAAACTCATCAACTGGATGCTATAGAGCTCATTCCTCACATCCACCTTGCAGCTCTGACATCCCACATCACATCTAGGAGCAGTCAGCAAATTCAGCTCAGTTGTTTTGGGGTAAGCCCGCTTCCCATGCCTTGTGTTGCATTTCTGTTGCTTTTTGTGTTTTCGCTTGTATGAGTATTGTTTTCTTGATTTATTTGAATGCTTGCTTTCACTTACATGTACATTAGCTTGTCCTAGCACTGTTTCAGTTTTCGTCACCATCTCACTGTTGTCGCATGCATGAAACTGTTTATTGCGAACGGTCGTCGATTCGACGACTCGCCTCACCCACATGCATGTTGTCCCATTTTTTAATCTATCATTAAACATTTGCATGCATTATCATTCACTTATTCTTACACTCAGTATCAGCATGCATTCGCACTCACATTCACTTTCAGTTGCCCGTCGGCGAGTCTAGCCAACCTCGGCCCGGACTCTGCCTCACCAAGAGCCAAACCAAGACAACATTACACAATATTGAGAGGGAAGGCTTTGCCTTCCTATCCAAAAATGCGCATTTCTTCCCAGCAGCTATTCCCCGGGCCTTCTTTGCACAATCCTAAGGGACAGTGATTTGATGGCCAAGGAAATTGTGCAATGCAATCACTGAGCCTACAACCATTGCTAACTAATATTGTGCATTGCGTAATCCCAACAGACAGCAGCTAGACTGGACTGTGCATTATGCAGTTCCAGCAGTTAGTCAGTCTCTCAGCAGCCTAGACTACCCCTTATGCAGTCTTGGCAGTCAGTCTCCTGACCTCCCAGTCGAAATTGTGCAACCTTCATGATCAGTCACACAGGTATGTTGCAAGTCATTTTTCAAGTTCATTTTGGCTTTCGAAAGAGAGATTTCTTACCATGAGTGTTGCCATGTCTCCAGGTATTGCAGGTTTCCATCTGCCTCTCAATAGTCTAGGTACAATGGTTCCCAAGAGAGCAGAGTTGAAGACACCATCCAAGACACACCTGCAGATGCAATCGATCAAATGTCTATGGTCTTGCCTTCTCACGAAGATATCAAGTTGTTCACAGACAAGGACATCAAGATATGATAGCAGCAACATCACCGCAATCTGCATCATGAACAACAGCTGAAGGCAACACAACGAATGCATCAAACACAGTGAATGCAGCAAATGCAAGAGGAAAGTTGTTGACAACACAAAGGTGGGACAAAGTTGTCAGATCAAGCAAGATCCATTGATAATGAAAGAAACTTTGGAGACTCAAGCTATGAGGTGACAGCGCGACATGAAGTTCACGCGAAGATAGAGAATGGAACAAAGAAAGAGTTTCATGTGATGAAGCAGGAACTCAAGAAAGAACATGAAGCTACACAAATAGACGAATGAGTTGCAGCAATATTAGGAACAACACTAGCACAATGTGCACTCACGGATGAAACTGTGCCTGTACAAGTTAAAGATCCATACCAGTAGCTAATATGGAGCAGAAATGGTGGGCAGTGTTGTTGATCACATGTAAGGGATTTAGCAGCATGCATGTCATTGTGCGCACGCACGTAATCCAACCCATTCAACACACTCATGTCAAGTGTAAGTCAAGTCTCAATAGTTGGATGTAACAGTCATAGAGTAGGTGAAGAGTCATGAGGGTAGTTGAATTATGACAAACGCGAATGTCAAGGGTCACCCCACCCTTTGCTATAAATAGTCCCTCATAACTCATTGTATGGACTTTTGGTCAACCAAACTTCTAATGAGACTATCTTGGAAAGAGATTGGACAGTATTGTAATGTGCCTTGGCTTCTCCACTGCACAGAGTTAGTTCATCTCTTTGGAGGAGCAGGCGTATGTGGCTGTAACGTTCAACTATTTGGGCCAATGGGTTTACATAGATGTATTGTATGATTGGAACTTACACTTCTTTATATAATAAGAGCCAATGTGTTTCACACATGTATTGTATCTGTTGTAACACTAATCTTTAACACTTGTAATGCATGTTGATTTAACCTGTGTTCTACATCTGAACTAATTCATTTGTTGTAATGCATAAGCTATTAATGGAAATGTGCTGTATATGTTGTTAATTTTGTCTCGTCTGTGTCGACTGATCTGCTGGACATTAAACAGACCCTTTCACATGAACCTTGCTATAACAACTATTGCACTCGTTCGGACTGATCCGTGAGTGTTGTACATGTTATCTTACCTTGCATGTTGTGACTACCGCATCCAAGTGGACTGCTCCACTGGAAGTTGTGTATGTCATGTGTGTTGTGTGTTCCTAGCCGAGTTCAGACTGATCCCTTTCAACTTGGAAATCACCTTCACCCTCATCTCAACCCACCTTTGTTAGAACCTCTCATACACCTTCCTTGACTCACTATAGTAATCACACCCTTGCTACTGATAGAGTTATCTTACTTGCCTCTGTGCGACATCGTGATCAATGCATTACCTTATGAACCACTGCTGGGACTCCTACACCAAACAGTCTGAGGTCTAATTGGGACTTCTTATCGGGGAGATACCCTTACATGTTAGCAGGTCTAGTATCATCAACAGGGAGTCAAGAGAAAAGCACAAGTAAACTCCACAGTGTTATTTTTCTTAAATTCAATCCCTCAAGCCCGATAAAGGTAAAAATAATGCAACAGAGAACTTTATTCATCGTAATAAGTCAACGTGTACCTTTTTCATAAATAGTTCGATTCAGTCCGTAAAAGGGGTAAACTTATATTGAGTGGATGATTGTTCATTTACTTTTAGGAGTTCAAACAATCAAGTGCTCAACAATCTTTTCATGTTTTGAGAGTCTGAAAAGGGCTTAAAAGAGAACTCTAGTTTTTCACTTTTTTCACTATTTTTAAGAGCATGAAAAGTGATACAAAATTTCTCATAGTCAAAATGATCCATTTTTATGTTGTAACATGTTCTCCACATTAAACTCAATAAATTATCATAACTACTTGATGTTAGGGTAAAAAACACTAAAACTTTTTACTTTTAAAAGGTCCTAGGCATAAAAATAATATTTCAATAGCCCAAAAAATTATAAAAGATCAAAAAGTAACTTTATTTTTACCATTTGTTTTCTACATAGATGGAGAGTAGAAAGAGGGATTTTTACCACCAAACTTCTGAGCCTGATTTCGACCAAACCGGTGGATGAAATCACGAACCGTTTCCTCCAGGTAAGAGATCTCTTCAATATCTACATTTTTCGTTTGTTTACATTTCAATTTTAGGCTTTCATTTAACTTTTTGGGGGTTTCCGTGTTTAAAAATCTGCCCTCAAGCCTGCGCATGAACTCTTCATCGGGTCTACACGGGCCGGTAATTTTTTGTGTATTGAGAAATGTGGTCTGTAACTGTGCTATATTTACAAAAACGTGGTCGCAAAAGCGCGGAGGGCTTTAAAAATGCTGAAATTCTACACTAAAAAATCCCAAACTTGTTTTAAAAATTGTTCTAACTCCTTATAAATGTCATTTTCAGGATAATTGACCATTCAAAATGGAATGGAGGGAGAGAGAACATGAAAATCAAGATGCAACATCTTTGGATGATCCATCAACTTTGCAGGTTTGATAAATTGTGGCCTCTACAAATATTAGATTATTCTAGGGATGAAAGCTCAGGTAGAGCTCATGACATGGTTGGTGAGAACCTAGGATGTCTAGGATTAGTGTTTCATGATCAGGGATCATCGTGTCACCATTGATGCCGATGATATATACTTTTTGACTAGGCTCTCCCATAGAGGGGTTGATATTTATTTATATGGGCAAAGGCCAAGTGGAGATACTAATTTTGGATATCTACAATGATACTGTGGGGATGCACAACTCAAGGACGACAGGATTGATATTCAGACTATTGGGAACCTGGCCTTGAGGACCATAGATTTCACTATTAGCAAATTGTGTGGCAGTGCAACTCTTCACTTGGCCACAAAGGCCCAGATGCAGACCATCGTGGAATGTTGGGAGTCCATTGTTTTTAACTGGTGTGAGGCAATGGTTGTCAATATGAAAGGACAACTAACCAGAGCTAAGAACGGTAGACGAGAGAATTTCAGTTATGGTGCCATTCTGATTTCTTTCGCTCTAGAGAATTCCACTCCTCAGGAAATAGATTTTGTTGGATGAGGGAAGCCTCGAGATCCACAAATGCTGAGGTGGGTTTCTCTTATGGCTCGTCATGGAGGCGATGATCTGGTGTGAGGTATGATCCTGAGTTTTTTGTGTGGCTAGGTCAATTGATCAACTTGATTAATGATTTCCCATATGCAGGGATGGATTACCAAGGTGACCCAAATATCCCACTTCTAGTAGGGACATAATGGGGTGACCTAGGTAAAAATTCCTCATTTTGATGTTTCTTTTTAATTTTTTAAACTTTATGTGTTTTTTGTCTTTTAAGGCCAATTATTCGAAATGCATATGCAGATGTGGGCCTAATTCGACCAGCAGGGCTACGACATTTTTACAAGTTGGGTGACCAGCCTATAGCAGTTGCAACACCCAACCCAGAGGTAGCATAGGCACTGACTGAGCTGGAACACAACCTAGAGAGGTTTCCTATATATATCCCAGAGACTGGGACTGATGATTTGCCTCTCCGATAACAGAGGCACTTGGTTGGGGTTCTAGGACTACTCAGGCGATTTTTACATCAAGTTTCTCATGTTATAGTATGCTATCATGATCATCATCATGCTTAGCTTCTTAGTCTTTTAGGGCTACATTTTGGTTTTTCATTGACATATTCGGATAATAACGACCATGGGGCCTTATATCCTTGGATGACATATTTTTGTATAACACACTCTCTACTGAATTTATCTAATGAAGACTACTATTTTTTATTCCAGTTTATCTTGTTCAATATGTGGATGGATATTGTTCTTACTTACAAATGTTGCAGATGTCTATTTAACATGTGTTTGGCTAATGCATCCATTAATGTGTTTAAATTTCTTGGAGTGTGTTTATATTCAATGTAATCAAACTACCTTTCCAAAAGACGAACCCGTAAAAACATTCTTAACATGGATGAACTTCTTACAGTGTAGACACTATTTAAATGTAATACTATGAGTTGTGAATCTAACCTAACAATCAAACATTGAATTCCAAATGATATTTCGTCAGATAATAGTTCAATGGCTGCCATATATTTTGCTATGTTGTTCATTATTTGACCAAGGCATATCCCATGAATAGAAACCAACTCATCATTGGGTGAATAGATGACCCAAGCTACGGAAGACAAGTTCTGAGTACTACAACTAGCGCCATCAACAAAGCCAATGTAAGTTTGAGGGAATGTCGACATCTGAAAATCAAGTGTAAAACAAGATAAGCACGAGAAGTAGTAGTGGACTGTAAAAAATGCTAAAACTATTGCACACATGTTCATTGTTAGAATCATCAACAAATGAGTTTGAGGCACACCAAATATGATAACTCATGACATGATTAGATGGATCCTCTCCTAATTTACCTTTAAATTTTGGAATGTCATTGGGAAAATTCATAGGGATTTCCGACCAAAACATTAGATAGAAAATGGGATCATTTGTTAACAAGATAAGCATGAGAAGTAGTAGTGAACTATAAAAAATGCTAAAACTATTGCACACATGTTCATTGTTAGAATCACGACAAATAAGTTTGAGGCACACCAAAGATGATAACTCATGACATGATTAGATGGATCCTCTCCTGATTTACCTTTAAATTTTGGAATGTCATTGGGAAAATTCGTAGGGATTTCCGACCAAAACATTAGATAGAAAATGGGATCATTTGTTAACGAGATAAGCACGAGAAGTAGTAGTGGACTGTAAAAAATGCTAAAACTATTGCACACACTTATAAAATTTTAATACAAGTAATGTACAAATCTCCATGAAATATTTTATGAATAATATCTCTTCAAGTAAAGGCCATTCCTGGGCTTTCCCAAAGAGACACCATCATAATCGACCAGCTCATAGGCTCATTCAGATAATACATGTTTTACAATGTAAGGGTCATACCACATAGGCTCGAATTTACCTGCACCTAATTTGTCTTGTGCTTGATCATAGACCAAGAGTAGGTCACCTTCTACATAAGAACGATGATTTATGTTTTGATCAAATTGCGCTTTGAATTGTTTTTTATGAGCGTCACTAGCTAATGCAACGAGTTTCATCTAGACGTGCTAAATGAAAAAAATGCTCTTCCTCTGAAGAGATAGTTGGTAATAACTCGATGGCTAGTTTCAAAGATGGAATTTCACATTCAAACGGTAAAACTGCCTCAAAACCATAGACAATTTGGAAAGGATTGAAACCGTAGATGTTTTTGCAGTAGTACAATGTGCCCACAAGGCTGAAAAAAGCATGGTATGCGAGTTTCCTTTATGAATGTCAGCTATCTGTTTAATCATGTTTGTTAAAACTTTATTAACAACTTTGACTTGACCATGTTCTTGTGGATAGTAAGGGGTAGAGCTATCATGGTGTATGCCGAGATGTATAGATAGTTTAGTCATCATAAAATTATGAAAATGGATACCATGGTCCGTAACAATGGCCTGTGGGACACCGAACCAAGCAATCACATGATTGAAAATAAAAATTGTTGCAGTTCTATCATCACCCTTGAATGTAGGCATCGCCTCGACCCATTTCGTAAATCAATCAACAACAAGGATAATATACCCATTCCCCCCAACTAAGTGATGGTTACAGAAGACTAAATATATGCCCCATTTTGCAAAAGGACCGACGGCTATAATAGGGTGAAGAGGAGCTAGAGGTGTTCACATATCGCGATCATAAACCTAGAAATTGTGGCATTTTTTATTGCAACAATGCAATCCTTAAACATGGAAGGCCAAAAATATCCAACGCGCAATAAATTTTGGGTAGTGGCATACCCATACATATCACTTCCACATGCTTCATAATGGAAATCATTTAGTAATTTTTTAGCCTCTTGAAGAGTTAAGCATCGCCGAAAGATAGAATCAACACCATGACAATAAAGAGTGTCACCAACAATGTTATATTGTTGGGATTGGTAGCCCACGGGGCTTTGGATTGATGGTGAATGGGTGTGCTGTTAAGGCACTCCTTGTGATAGGTCACTGGTTCAAATCCTCCGTGGGTACTTAGGTTAGTCTAATAGATTAAAAAAAAATATTGTTGGGATTGGTAGTGGATGCAATGATGATTAGTTCGAGATAACTAAGGCCTAAAAGTTTTGGTTTGAAGATATGTGATGATATCTCCATACCAAGGAGCAAATGTACTGATCAGAAAGAGAGATTCATCTCCTAGGGAATCTTCTACCAGTGTTTCTATGTCAATATAGGGAAAGCCACACAATAATTCAACAAAAACTAATGACTTCTTTGATTTAGATATTTCGAGTTCTAAATCAAATTCCTATAAAATGACAATCCATTTGGAGTATTTTCCCCTAGAAATTGTTTGGTAAGAATATACATCATAGGGTTGCAATCCGAAATGACTGTCATTTTTCGCAAAAGTATATAGTGACAAAAATGCTAAACAACTTGAACAACTGCCAATGCTAATTTCTCCACATCCACGTACTTGATCTAAGTTTTAGTGATATTTCAACTTAGGTAATATATCACATGTTCATTGTTAGATTCATCTTCCTGTACTAATACCATGCTAATGGTGGCATCTGACGCAGCTAGATATAGAAAGTAATCCCAATGATAATCATGCGGATGCAATAACGATGCATGGGTCAATGCATATTTCAATGCATCAAAATCTTTTTCAGTGAGCTCATGCCAAATGAAATGAATGCCCTTTTTCAAAAGTCGGGTAAAACCTTTGGTCAAATGGGCATAATTCGGTGCAAATCTACGTAAAAAGTTTGCTTTCCCCTGCAAACTCTGGAGTTGACGAAGAGTAGAAGGAGTAGGAAAGTTTAGAATTGCCTCTACCTTAAGAGGATCGACACGAATGCCTTCTTTAGAAACAAAAAATCCTAGAAGTTGACTGGATTGTACGCAAAAAATGCATTTGTGCAAATTCAAACAAATATTGTAGTGCCTATATCTAATGAAAATTTCTTTCAAATGCAATGGATGATCCTATCATTTCTGCGAGTGAGCTGGTAGGTCATCTAGGTAGGGTTGGACAATATGTTTGATATCATGAAACGCGTAAGACATCGCTCTTTGAAAAGTTGCGCCAATATTATTCAAACCAAATGGGAGTTTACGATATGAAAAATTTCCCCATGGGCAGATGAATGCAGTCTTATGTTGATCAGCAGGGAGTATGTTTATTTGGTTGTAACCAAAAAATCCATCCATGAAAGAGAAAATATCGTTTCTGGCACAATCATCAACAATTTGATCAATGTACGGGGTTGGGTAATTGTCTTTTAGATAAGCCTTGTTAATGTCCCTATAATCAATGCATACTTGAATGGTTCCTTGTTTTTTATTCGCTGTACAATATTTGCTACCATGATCAATCAAGGGAATGAGATAAATAAATCCATATTTTAATAGTTTTTCAACTTCAGCTTTTATAACAGTAGATTTTTGTGGATGCACCAGACACAATCTTTTTCTAATAGGTTTTGCATCTAGATAAGTCTTAATTTCATGGACTGCAATACTAGGGCTGATTCCTGGAATTTCTTCATAAGACCAAGCAAAAATTTCACGATATTCTTGGAATAGGGTTTTATATGTTTGAATTTCTTCAAAATAACAAGAATCTCCTATATGAATATTTTCAGTAATTCCTGGTTTCACTAAGATGTTTATTGGCATAGTTGTCGATATGTTTTCTAAATTCGTTTCAGATTTGGAATGAATAATAGACATCAGACGCTGGGGATTATTCACAATCTTAGGTGAAAACATAAATGAAAAATTATTCTCAACTTTATTAAGGCAGGGTAAGAAATATGAACGATGATGGTAATCATCCCAAGGAATTTCATCCAAAGTCATTACCTCCATAATGCCTTCATCAATTATAAACTCTCTATCAAAAGGATTAGGTATCGATATTGGTTCTAAATGTGACAAATGAGAATAATCATAGAAGATTGTATTCACTTTATCATTTTTGGATGGTGATGGGTTGGAAAAAGATTAAGTTGCCTCATAAGTCAATTCAAAAGGACTAAGAGGCATTTGATCACCATACAAGGCTAATTCTGACTATGAAGGCACTTTCCAAGGATCCAAAGATTCAAAAGTGCTTGATGTAATCATATTGACCTGGGCAACGTTATGAGGAAGATTTGGTGGAGGGAACATGAAATTTCCCATAAGAGATGAGTCTTTAAGAAGACCAACACCAATATCCTCATATGTAGTAATCAATTTTCCAACAAAAGGAACGCTACCAGTAGAGTTAGGGTTCGAAGTGTAATAGGATAGTTGATATAGTTTCGTAATTTTTCCTTTATGAGGAAACATAATCATTCGAAAAAACGATGAGACCATGGAAAACATGGCGTAAGTCAAACTTCAGCCCAGTAATAGGTTATAATCAAGTTGAGTGTCAATGACTTCAACTTCAATTGCAATTGTTTTATCTTCTAATTCTACAGCGATGTCATTCAAAATTCCATAAGGTCGAAAACCTCTTCCATCAAAGGCTTTCAAAGTTGTGGGAGACTGATTGATAGTTGGAGAACCTAAATCTCTCCAACAAGAAATAGACATAATACATGTAGATTCTCCTTTGTCAATTACCATTCAAAAAACTCGTTTTGTCTTGACAAAAACTGGTATCTGGAAGGCCAGTTGATGTGGGAGTCTGGGTACATGATTTTCGAGATAAAAAATGATTAGATTAGATTCCTGGGGATCAAATGCTCCTATGGTTGATAATAGTAATTTCCTTTGTGTTGGACAAGTCTGCAGCACTTCGAGAGCCAACATTGTTGAAGGTGACATAGCCAGATCTTCAACAATATTGTAATTCTGAGCAGCTCTAGCATGAGGATTAAAAGATGAATTTCGAAGAACACCCTTAGGAGGCAGTCAAATTACCATATCAGGATTAATTTTTTCAATTTGTAAAGGTTCAAAAAGAGGAGGAGCTGATGTGGAAGAATGATCAGGTGAATTGGAATCATTTCCATCTACACTAGGACTTTTAGATCCATAGTCTTTGGACCTCATAGCTACCATAACTTTTGAAGTCATCATAATGATGTCCGATGATGTGGAAGAGGAAGATGGGTTATGGGAAACCATCTTACTGTCTTGAGAAGGAAATGGATCCTTCAAAACAGTGGGAGTAGGTGAACCCTTAATGAATTTAGAAACTTCAGCATGATGAGGGCATTCCTTGGTGTAATGATCATCATCACAGATTAAACAAGGATAATGAGGTTTCTTCTTTTCATCAGACGGTTCATTCTTGTTTGATTTCTCCTTAGGAGTAGTGTCTTGTTTGGATTTTCCTTTTCCTTTATTTTTACCTCCAGATTTCTTGTTTTTTCTAGTAGATGAATCTACGACATTTATTTCATAATTAATTTCAGGAGAAGAATCTTCTTCGGGTGAATCTGGTCAGGCCAAAATCCAAGATTTTTAGACTTTTTCTTTTTAGTCTAAGATTTTTGGCTAAGAGAACCAATCACACCATCAATGGCGTGTGATCCTATAAGAGTTGGGTTGGTTTTACCTGAATGAGGAAAATTTTTAATTTTTTCATACAAAGTGCCAGATTGAGTATAAACAAGATCTAAGTATTGGGCACGAGCGATAACTTGATCTTCAGTTACAACACCACATTTGGAAACGTCTTGATTAATTACCGACAAAGGTGATTTTATAAACCATTCAGCTAAGACCTGATCTGGAATGTAAACTTTAACTAAATGACGTCTTCGTCTCCATTCATGAATATGATTTGAAATATAAGTAGATGTTGACTATTTCAAAGAAGTTAAAAGTTCAGTACCATTATCGTATCAGATGGGTAGTTGAAAATGTGTCAAAAAAGCAGTGGCTATGGCATTGAAAGTACTGAAAGAAGCTCGTGGTAATTCAACATACCACTTGGCTACCATACCAATTAAGGTTCGTTGAAAAAGTTGTAATCTAATGGAATCATCAACAAATAAGTTCGAGGCACACCAAAGATGATAACTCATGACATGATTAGATGGATCCTCTCCTGATTTACCTTTAAATTTTGGAATGTCATTGGGAAAATTCGTAGGGATTTCTGAGCAAAACATTAGATAGAAAATGGGATCATTTTCTAACTCGGAGTTGGATTTTGAACAGACGTTTGCACAACAGAGTGAACTGAAGTTTGTGGAGTACTTGGGACAAGTTTCTAGAGTGGTTGTTGAACAAGTGTTGATGGATTACCCTGGACATGTTGTTGGACTTGAATAGGAATACCTTGAACAGGTTGTCCAATAGGTTTTCCAACAAGTTGATAAATTGGCACTTGAGGAGACACCTGCATTGGTTGTTGATTATATGAAGGATTCTAGATTTTGTTCATCCTAGGATACGGAGTATTGCAACGGGTTTAGATATGACAAGTTGACCTAAACCGGCTTGAGGTATTTGACCATAACATGGATAATTTCTGGTAGGAGGTTTCCCTCCAACTATAGGGTAAGACCCGACTAAAGGTTCGCCTCAAGGAGGAGGATACGATGGTTTCCCCCCAAATGGGTAATAAACACCAGTTGGGTTAACTTGAGGATTACCTACATTGTCAGAAATCATATTTATATATTGATCAGATGTTAAACCTTGGACAATAGAATCAGT
This sequence comes from Pinus tabuliformis, assembly GCA_031772625.1. Taxonomy (NCBI): domain Eukaryota; kingdom Viridiplantae; phylum Streptophyta; class Pinopsida; order Pinales; family Pinaceae; genus Pinus; species Pinus tabuliformis. The sequence continues at coordinate 771,721,131 of CM062810.1, forward strand.
TAAACCAGTTGACATAGTTGAAGGTTGATTTGAAGGAGAAGCTCCTGAATAAGTTCATGTAAGACGCTGATATCCAAGAGGAACTCATGGGCCACCATATAAAAGTGATTCTAGAGAAGTAAAAAGCATAAGTATATGATGACATTTCCCAAAAAGTTATTCTAGACATATCAAAGCCTGGTACAATAGAATAAGGAGTAGTGTATCATGGAATTCCTTGACCTAAAAATTTCAAGGGCATAAAATAGCAAGGGTTGGGTTGAAAATCAGCAAAAAGAATTTTTGAAGTATCTACTTGATCACCGGTAGAAACTAGTGTATGTGGTGATTCTTCCTCTTCATTAGAGGTAAGGTTTTTGATACTAATAAGACCAATAGGTAGACTATCTGTAATAATAATTTTTACTCGCCATGGATGTGGAGGAGTACGGGATAAAGCAGCTAAATGTGACTCAAGTTTAAAAACATTAGACTCGGATTCTTCGATATCTTGTTCAGTTAATTGTGAATCCGAACTCTCTCCAATATCTGATTATGTTTGAATAAGTTCAGTAATTTTTGGATCAATTACTTCTGAGTGTAATTATACTGTTTGAGGTTGATCAAATTCAGGTTTTGTTACTTCAGGTTCTAGAATAGTAAATGATTTTGGTTGATTACTTCAGTTCCTTATTACATTATAAGTTTCAGGTTCATCTGTAGTCCCAGATTCTTTTGACTTTGATTTTTTAGTCCTAATATCTTCTAGTTGACTTGGTGTATATTCAGGGGCTTGGCCTAGCATTCTATGTGTTTGCCTCAATAATTCAGCCAGGATGAAATATTTTTCCTTTTTTTTATAAATTAATTATTCACACAATATCAAAATCACACCTAAAGCCTCTAAAAAGTAAAAAATAAACAAGGTAACACACGCTAATAAATCTAGGAATTCAAACCATACAAACTGACTTGTCACAGAGATCAATAATTACTAGTTGGTGATGAAATCCAATGTCACAGAGATCAAAGTGAAATTTTTTGTAGATATTAGCATTTAGAACCGTTACACTACCAACCTGCTTAATGAAACAATATGGGGAAAGTAACTTCACTTATGCCATCGCGAGCAAATATTACCCTCCAAAAAGTCCAAGTGAGACTAGCCAATGTTCGTTCCAGGTACAGCAAGACCTTTCCTCTGTCGTCACCTTAGGTAGAGCCCTAGGATTATGGCCACTAAGTTTACCAACTACAATAATTCTACATGGGGGGACAGTCATAAATCAGACGTACAGGCAAGGGCGGAGTAACAAATCTCAATCCCCTTGAAAGCTCCTCAACATGGTTAATTGGAGGTTTACTTTCAAGTGAGCCCAAGTACCTTTCAACACCGTTGTAATACGTGAAAATTTCTCTATCATAGCCAACGAAGTGGGTACAGTCACTTCACCAGATCCAACATGATCTTGTGCTTAACTCATGTATAAGAAGAGCTTCCCATAGCAAAACTTAAATAATTGGATTTCTCTCCCTAACACAAGATTCTATTGTTTGTCTGTAGGTTTGGAAAGTTTACTCACTTTCCTATTTCAAAGCCCTACACTTAAAGTACTGTAGGTGGTAAGAGCCTTATTAAAAAATATAAAATTCTAATTGATTTTAATTAAATTTTTGTTATTGAGCTATTATTTACTCAATAGGTAATGAGAGTGAAACTTATGATATTATGACTTGATTCAAAATTCTAATGCAATTGAACATGCAATTTGTAATCTATCGTTCAATGAAATCCTAATTAAGGGAAAGTAAGAATTTATTTGATTTGCTTTGAATAAAATGAAAAACTCACAATTTCACCAAAATTATTTTCATAAAACATCCAATTTCACTTTGATGCAATCCATATGCAGAAATAAACTAAGATTTCCAATTTTCCTAAGAGATCAAAAAAACACAAAATGTCTTTTATCATTTATCACTCAAAATTTTGAAACAAACAAAAATCAAGCAAAAGATTGGAAAAAATGCAATTTCCCTAATTAATTCTTTAACTTAATGATGTCATAATATAATTATAAGGATTTCAAAACTCGAAAGAAATGATTTCCTTTTATCATGCAGTAATGAAATTAATTCTTCACAAAACATAACAATTTAATAGAAACTTTAATTGGCGATTAAACAAATAATTTCATCACAAATAAGAAATATTGATAATGGATCTGGTATATTTGACAAAAAAACACAAGAATACATTGATCTTGAAGACAACCTATCTCCTTTTTATTAGTAAGCAAACAAGCCAAACACAACCCTAATCAATTTTGCAAAAGGGATTAATTCCCAAAAATACCTCATCAAAGCACTCAAACAAATTCAGAAAAAGTATTGGATAGTAAAAACAAATATGATTACACTTCCAAAACCAAAATTCAGACTTTGGTTGAGAGAAAACCTATTTTTTCAAAACATTCTAGTAATTGCATAGGAAAATAGTTTAATTCGGTGCGCATGCACTTGGTTGTTGAGGCATCAACTATGCAGATATGCGCTCTATGGGTGAATAGAAACCATGTAGGTCTGCGAAGTCCAAGAAAAAAAATCAACCCATAATATCTGAAAGATCATAAATTTACCAAGACTCGAGTCCATCTAAACAACAAATATTGGAACACAAAACCAAGGAAAGAGAAGAGAACAATAACGTTCCCAGTGGAGTCGCCAATTTGTTATAACAGATAAATCCCTCTTGCTAACAAGCGTGATCTCCCTAAATCCTAAAGGAAACTAGAGACAAACAGACAATTGAATGACTCTTTCCCTAAGCTTATTTTGTTCAAATTGTAAATACAAGAGTAGGAGAATAAGCCTCTTACCTATTTTTGAAATTCTTGATGAAGATCCCTACTCTGTCTCGATGAAGCTTCTCAGTGCTCAAAAATACCTGCAATCGCAGACATAAAAGAGATCAAAGGCATATGCAATCATTAAAATTCAAACAAGCTTAATCTAATGATCAAGGAGATTAGAAGTTGAGATTATCATACTGAATATCAAAAGAATCATAAACCATTCATCATTTCAATAAGACAATACAATAGGAAAAAGGATTCATTTGTATTAATTCAAGGATAAAGAAGAGCCTTACAACCTCTGCCTTGATGTCATGAAGTTCCTCCCAAATTCCTCTAAACCTCTCCTTCGATGGTAAGCCTTCCAATCTAAATCCAATAACATAAGTGTATCTTTTCTGAACCTCCTAATCCCTCTATCCTCTAGTCAATTTATAGGCCAAGAGGAAGAAGTTTCAGATCCAAAAGAGAAGGATGATATCATCTAATTTGGGATTAGGATTCCTTGATGAAAGGGAATTAGCTCCATGATTTGAGGGCTATGGCTTGAATACATATGACCTAGAAGCTTTCAGTTGGGATATATTCAACCTACAATGCTTCTGGATTTCACTTTTTATTTTTACTTTTCTTTGAGTTACCTGAGCAATCTATAGTGGAAGATAGAGTGCAGTTTTGTGTTGTTATCAGGGATAGAAACTGCAAATGTGTGGAAACTAACTAGGAAAAGCGAGCAACTCATACTTAACAAGTCATAAAGCCATTTTACCCTAAATTCACATCTTCTTCAAGGGTTTTTGATTGTTTGACTTCTAAGGAAGTGTAATGGAACATGTTTATGGATGGCAAGAGATCCATTTTAACGGTCAAGTGTCATGGTGACAAAATGATGTGTAACATGTGTCCAATTCCAAATGCTCAATCCCACCATAGAGTTATGAACTCTTAATCTCTCCTCTAGCATGGGAGCTTGGATATACTTCTAGTCCCATATTTCAAGTCATAGTTGATATCCTCCTCTAATCCACTGCCGCCATAGCTTCATACCAAATGTTGTTCTCTTGATGTCTGGATCACGTAATCCTAATCCTCCTTGAGATTTAGGTAAAATGAGCTTGTTCCATCCAGCTAGCATCCATATCTTTGCCTTATCTACTCCCTTCCACAAGAATTCCCTCCAAATTTTTCTTAGTTTACTTCCTATAGTTTTGGTAGTAGCATGGCTAGCCTTTGATTCAATGGAATGGCCTACAAAATCGACTTCATCAACACTAATCTCCTACAATGTTTAGAGTTTGAAATGTCTAGTTATGTAGTTTCTTCACCAATCTATATGTTAACTCTTGCCAACATCCAATGCGTTTTGGCATAAAGACTAATGGGAATCTGAGGTATTTAATGGGGAGATTACCTCATTTAAACTTCGAGACTCTGGTTAAATGATTAGCCATCAGTTCTTTATAATTAAAAAATAAAACTCTAGTTTTTTCTTGGTTAATCATAGTGCCTGATGCTTCTACAAAAAATTTCATGATTGTTTGAAAATGTCGTACTTCGCATATTTTTGGTGCTCCAAATAAGCATATATCATCAACAAATTGTTGATGTGTGACTTGTAACTCATGTCCAGAAATCTTAATACCTTTGATACTACCATTGGCATATGATTGTGTCAATAATCTACCTATCCCTTCCATAGCGAGTATAAAAATAAATGGTGATAATGGGCCCTCCTTCCTTAATCCCCTGGTTGTTTGGAAGGTGAAATAAGGGGATCCATTGACAATTATAGAAAAAAAGGCGAGGAAATAAGTGAAAAGATACATGCAACCCATTTCCAAGAAAACCCAAAGGCATCTAAAACTTGAAGTAAATAGTCCCAACTGAGGTGGTCATAGGCCTTAGATAAATCTAATTTTAGTAACATATTAGGCATTCTTGTAGTTTTTATGGAATGGAGAATTTCTTGAGCTGCAAAATTGCTATCCATTATATGCCTGCCTTCCACAAAGCTTGTTTTCTTAGGTGCAATGAGACGAGAGAGCAAGGGTTTTAGTTGCATGACAATAACCATTGATACAATCTTATAGATAACATTACACAAAACATTGGGTCGTAAGCTATTGGGGTCTTCAGAACACCATATCTTTGGTACTAATGTAAGAAAAGTGGCATTTAGGCCTCTCCATAGCGACTGAGTCTATCTCGATTCCTCCACTAATTGATGTATCTCTACTCCCATAAAATACCAACGAGCCTGAAAAAAGTTGGAGGTAAACCCATCTAGTCTCAATGCTTTGTTAATGGGAAATCGCATAACTACCTCTTCCACTTCTTGAAAATGGATTGATTTCATTAGTGCAATATTCTACTCTTAAGTGATACTTCCACAAGATCCCTTTGATGACCTTTTTTATTTGACCGTGTCTTTGGTAAGAAGTTTCCTGTGGGAGATGTATATAATAATGGACTAGTTATACCTCAATATCAGAGTGTAGGTTTTATGCAGTCCATTAGATCCTATTAGAGAAAAAATTCTATATGGAACACAGAGTTTTGAAAAAACTTTCTATTTCTCTCACCTTCCTATAACCACTTAACCCTAGATTTCTTCTTCCTTAGCATTTCCTCCTGTTGTCACCTATGTTCTAGCTGATTAAGATTTCGTCCTTCTTCAACCACTAATTCCATTGGTCGTCCATCTAGGATCATTTGTTGTTGCAAATCCTATATTTTTTGTTCCAACCTTTGCTTTTCCCAAAAAATATTTCCAAAATGTTTTTTATTCCAACATTTAATATTCCTTTTTAATGCCTGTAGTTTGATTTGGATGGAATGCATCTAATTGCTAGCTTGAATATAAGTTTCTTGCCACTAAACTTGGAACTGTTCTATGAAGCGGAGAAAAAATAACCAAAACTTTTCCAATCTAAAAGGCCTATTTCTTGGTATCACTTTGAGATCTACTTCGAAACGCAAAGGCTAGTGGTCCGACTCCAAACAAGGGAGGATGGTTTCCTCAATAAAAAAATCTATTTGTAGCACCTCCTCTATTACCAGGAACCTATCTAATCTACTGTATATTTGGTGTCATTCTCCCCTTCTTTTGTTCTATGTGAAGGTACCATTGATTGTAGGAATATCAACAAGTCATAGCTCTTCAATGAGACCATTAAATGTCGCTCAGGCCGACTCAAGCTTGTTAGAACCCCCATTATTTTATCCTAATGGCCTTATTATGTTAAAATATCTTCCCACAATCCAAAATCCATTTGAAAGCCACCTTCTATGATATAAAATGTTAAATAGAAATTTGGGCCTATCGACTGGTGTAGGAGGTCCATAAACCGTCACTAACACTATTGGTTCACTTGTGCCTAAGTATTTGAATATTCCTATCAAAAATCGAGGGCTTTCCACCGATCCTTGAAACACAATCTCTTCTAGATTCCATATTACTACCAAGCCTCCTGCACTGATTTTCACATATAATGCTATACATTGGCTTCCTTTCCAACAAAATTCCATTATCTTTTCAAGTCTTTCGTAGATCACTTTTTATTCTTATAAAATTAAAATCATCGGTTCCTCTTTCTGGATTTGTTCCTTGACATATCATTGCATACCCTTATTGTTAAGTCCCCGAATATTCCAAGTAAGGATCTTCATTGGGAAGTTTTTTGGATGGTTGGATAATGACCTTCAAGCGTCATTGCTTGGCCCAAGTTCACTAAATCTTCCCTACTCTCTTGTAACGCTTCCTTTTCTATTATTCCTTCCTCATTTTATTCCCTCTTTCACTATCTCCTTGACTAAGATATCCTTATTTTTCTCCTTGAATTATTCTATAAAGTGTATACCTAGGCCTTTCGACGCTTTTCTTTGGCGCTGAGTTTTCCAGGTAAACAAAGCCTCGATGTAGGAATCACATTGAAAAACCAACAAGTTTCTTAGATTCTTTTCCATCCACTGGTAAAGTAGGTCAACTAAGACACTTTCCTCTTTTGAGAAGGATTCGTAAGGTTTCCTAGTTAACTGAGCAACCTCCTCAATGTTCGGTAGGTAAATAACATCAATCTCCTCATAAACCTCCTCAGCACCCTCCAGAGTCTTCTACTTCATGGGTTTCTTGGTTTCTTGATCCTACCCATTGGGAGATTCTTCCTTCATCTTTACATATGTCAGTGCTTCCTCGACAGGGTCTTCCTCCATTTATTCTAGGGTTTTAAAACTATTTTTCCCTCCTTGTGTCTGAGGAGTAGCACTAGAACGTGGTTTGGAATTCCTACAACAAGTGTGACTTTGGTAAAGGCTTCATTTTCAGTGGGATCCATACTAGTTATTTCTTTCCTATGGCAAGGGAAGTCTTGAAAAAGGTAGCCATGTTCATGGCATAACTGATAGCGGAAGGGGACATGCTCGTAATCAATTAGTTGACTCTAGATTTCCCTTGATACTTCATATTTATGGACTTTTGAAGGGGCTAGGAAATATTCATGTATATGTAAAGATGGGCGTAACACATATTCATCCCTCTCTTGGTTACCTATAAGAATTTCACAAAAAAAACCAAAACATTCACAATGCCTTCCAATATTTCTGGGATCCAGAAGTCCACTAGGAGTGAGTATAGTCTTATCCAGACCGATGCAAAGAGAAATTCCTCTTTATCATGGTTAAAGCACCCCTCCAAGTGTTGGAGATACAGACCCACATTGTTATAAAAGTATGCCCCCCCCCCCCCCCCCCCAAAAAAAAAAAAACTCTCTCTTTACCTTCCACATTTGAAAAAATGATAGTAAAGAAACCTTTAGGGCCCAAGCGGAGATAAACTTCTCTTTTTGGTTGCCATTTTTATGAGATCTCCAAGGGCCATCCTCCAATATATTTGTAGATGAAGGCATGATCCTTCAGGTTCTTCTAGTGATCCTCCAAGGATATTGGCCGAAAGTCAAAAGTAAGGTTTTGTGGTTCTTTTAGAATGCATCTACTTTGAAGACTGGCTTGCCATTTTGCCCCTAAAATTGGCATTTCTAAAGAATCACCTCCATTCCTATCTCCCTTGGGCATTCCTTCCATAGATCCAGATACTATATTTATGAAGGATGATAAGGAGGGGGAACTAATTCCCCCTTTCAAAGCTCATAGGTTGGTATGAATTCAATTTCCATGAGAGTACTCTTACAGGGTTTTTTTGGTAAGAATACACAATCGAAAATCAATGCCTTGTCATGAGTTTGTTATTATGTTTATTGAACACCATTTAGGTTCAAAGTGTTGTAATTGTAAAGGCATGTCACTTTTTTTTAATATATATTTTTATAAATTAATACATAATTATATTAAATAATATTTATATATAAATTTTCCAATTGGATTCAGTATATATTTTTATAAATTAATACATAATTATATTAAATAATATTTATATATAAATTGGATTTATTTCGTTAGTTAAGAGAAGTTAATTTTTTCCATTTTATTTTATTTTCTTGGGATATATTAAAATCCTGAAACGTTATGGATTTTATTTTAATTTATGTATTTGGAGATGTAATCAGATGCCCTAAATATTTTAAGTATTTAATGTTATTAATTGTTAATGATATTGTTTTTCGTTATTCAATTTTAAATCCCCTTTGGTTAACTATATAATTTATAATGACGCATTTAATAGGGTTGTTCAACTAGTATTGCAAATTATGTTAGGTATTTGACTGATTTTTAGAGGTTTATTCAGTGTTTTAGGACGCATTTAATAGGGTTGGTTCAACTAGTATTGCAAATTATGTTAGGTATTTGACTGATTTTTAGAGGTTTATTCAGTGTTTTAGGATGTGATAAGATGTTTCAAGAATTTTATGTCTAAGGGGTTCTGAATATTGTTGGTAATTTCACTAATTTAGTGATTAGTTTGAATTCCATTAAGTCGGGTGCACTAGTTTATCCTCAAAAAATTATTAGGGATGCCATCCACATATATAGGGAAGCGTTCCTTAAGATTTCTAGTGATGATTTATAAAAACAAAGAGCTCAATGGGTTATATTAATCTATTATTGCTAATGTTGATTAGTATTTGGCTTGTTCAATGCCCAATTTGAATCCATTGGGTTAAGAACACAAATATACAAAAACAAGTATAATAAGGATGCTATCTGCAGATGTGGGGAAGAATCCCTTGAGTTTCCTTGTGATATTTTCTAAAAAACAAAGTTTAACGAGTTAGAAAGTTAGGTCAACTAATTGTTCCCAATATTGTTATCTATTTGGTTCACTTTAATGGTTTTAGTAACTTTAGTGCTTAAGGATGTGTATGATATGTTCCAAACATTTTAATCCCAAGGGGTTAGCTTAATTGATGGTTTGTCGATGTTGTTGGGAATTTAACTATTTTAGTCCTCCTTGAAATTTATAAAAAAAATGCCCAGTGGTTTGTCTTAATCTATTGTCTTCAACGTTGTTAGGTATTTGACTCATTCTAGTGGGTTTATTAGGGATGGCAATAAATATTATCGTGAAGTATCCATTGGGTTTCCCATAAGGTTTTATAAAAGGAAAATCCAAGGGTTACCTCAACCGATTTTCATAAATATTGTTGGGTATGGTCTTGTTTTGTGCCACATTAGTTTACACCAACTAGTCTACAGGTGATGCCATCCACAAAAGTGGGGACATATCACTAAACTTTCTTAATGAATTTTTCCTTAAAAAAAATCTTAATATTAAATCATATTTATACAAGAGTGACATTTATTAATGGAAAACTCAACCTTTTCAACAATTCTATTGTTATTTTTCTATTAATTAAGTTCTTTTATTAAAGCATAAACACTAAAATAGAGAGCTCCTTACTTTTCCTTATGAACATAATGATTTTCTGTAGGGGAAACCAAACCATCGATAGTGGTTACAACCTACTAGTTTCTTGTCCATCAAAATACTCAAAAATGTACAATTAGTTTGAGTTATCCTACATTTATAGAACTATATAGTAGTATTATCAAAATTATTACATAACGTTTGGCTATGAAAATAAAATAAAAATTATGGATCCAAACATAAGACAAGACAAGTCTTCGGTGAGCATCATTTATTAGATGGCATTGCCCAGGTCAGGTCCTATACTCTTGAAACTATTGGGCTTAGGGTTTGCACTAAATATGTACCTTGACATGTGTTAGGTGAGCATCAAGGCTAGCTAAGAAAGAACACTGGTGGAATTAGATTATTTGTATTTCATTGAGGCATGCAATTATCTCATTGTTATCATCATGTTTCTTATTTACATGACCCAGAAGCGTATTCATTTTCTAATTAAGGGTGATGGAGTTGAAGTATTAACTTCAATGCCCCCTGGTGTGAATTGGTTCATATACCTAACTAACAACTTCACTTTGGATTTTAGTGTCGGAATAGCTTCGACAATCATTGATTTTCAAAGCTTCCAATTGTTGAAATTCTACTTGAATTTTAGGAGGAGAGGTAGAATGGAAAATTGTTGCAAGAAAATGGGCTTGAGACTAGGCTCGAGGTCTATCGAAAGAGCCTCGACCCCAGATCCCTAATAGGAACGCATCCTCTTTCATGGAATGACATCCAAGTACAAACGATAACTAGAGTTGATAAGCACCAAAGGGTTGTGAGGGTCTATATGCCAAGAAAAAGTAAACTAGAGTGGGGCTACATGGAAGATGGGAATCAAAGCTCAAGCTAACCAAGGGAGTGGCAGTGAATCAACAAGTATGGGAGCGACACAGGGAGAGGGGGTTAGTTTTATTTGGACATGGGAAGAAGTAAAAAAAAAATCCATAATACACCAAGAATGTAGAAATCCACGAGGTCACCCTACTTACAAAACATTGAATTCCACCATGAATAAGGAACTAGATTATAATAATTACATTAGTTGGTCATATAAGATTTTACGACTTTACTAATGACCCTCCAGGCTTTGTTTATATGTTCCTGTAGCTCTCCCCATTATTGGGGGGCTCACTTTCTCAGCATTTCCTCCTCTGCAACTGCTACAGTTACCCAAGTTTCATTCTTTATCGAAGCATGAACGTTATAGGGGTCCAGGTCAAGGGGGCAGGCCCTTCACTCACCAATTTACCAAAAAACCCATCATGACAATGGAAATATCCCACCTACAACTGAAAATGGATGGGGTGTAATAGAAAGGCTCGGATTGATATAAGGTGTTGTGAATGCAAAGTATACTATATTAATGTGATCCGGATTGGATAATTGTATTCTTTGTCATCAATCTCGATGCATTTGGAGTGGAAAAAGTGGAGGAATCAGATCACGGGACCCTTTTTACCAGTGAGACCCAGTTTGGCAAAACGAAGGCTGAGACCTTTTCGGAGCATTTTTGAGGCATCAAACAACGTTTTTTAGGGGTAAAAATTTTCCTCTTTAGTGTGCAACATTTCATGTTGTTCTACACACAAAGATCTTTCTAACAACGCAAGAAGTACATCAATCAGAGTCTGTATGCAAAAGTTATGCCACTCATAAGTTGAGCTTCCTGTTTTCACACCTATAGTTCATGAGGATGCTACACCAACCCCCATTATTCATGGAAAAGGGGCTAGCCACGTGATTATGATGTCAAATACTCTAAAAGATTTTATATTGTAACTCTAGTTAAGATTTGATGTAGTCAAAATTAACCACTAGTAGACTATCGAGTTGTGTTATAACCAGGCCACTAGGAGGAAGAGGCATGTCATTCTTTCGAGAGAATTTTCTTCCACAACTAAGAAAAGATAGTCAGGAGAGATATTAGGTAGAGCATACAGATAGGATATGTGCATTGTAGCTTACCATGAGCCACATACATTATTTCTTTGTCCCTGTAGCCATATTTCTAGACAAAGAAATAGAGCAAAGCGAGCTCACATTCCAGCTATGTTTTCTCCCGAAAGGGTTTCCCAGAGAGCATATCTTGTGTCTTATATGTGTGTGTGAGTGTATTTTTTTGTTCTCTATGTTTGTGCATGATTTCCATTCGCATGCATGCACTAATTACAGTTAAATCTACAGATACGTTGGCTTAAGGGGTCCTAACCTAGGTTCGGAGTTAGTTGCGCCAACCAAAAAAACCCTACACTGTTGGACCTTTCGACAACAACCTGCGTAGTGCAGGACGCAGTCTCACCCGAAGCAGTATTGGGGGATGCAAGAACCAAGTTTCTTCATCCAGAGACTAGTGTGATGTCTTTTAGTGCCTTAGATCTACTTATGTGTAGATCTAACCTTCCGACAGAGCTTAAACCATGAACTCAACCTTAAGTACATTCAATCCTTTGCGAAACCAATCAATCGCCTTATTCAAACCCTAAGAGCATAGAACTACTACTTTCGTGCACATAGATAGGTCTTATAGGGCTTCTGGGATTTAGATATGTCATTGCGTAGACCTACCTTCCTTATCTGAAACTAACTCAGTTTAGATCTAGAACTACGCGTGCATCATTTAATCATCTTATTAAGCATAAACATATTCAATTAACCCAATTCGTGCATGTAAGACACATTAATTCAAGAAGACAGTATTCATAGCAATATAAACAGATAAACAAATAAATAGATAAATCACAGATGCAAATATTTCCAACCCAAAATCAGTCTTTATTAATTAGAATCAGTTCAGTACAGACTTCAACTACCCTGTGCACTCAACTTCAAGGGTCCACACACTCAGTTGTGGACTCTTCTAGGAATTCGCGCACTTAGATGCAGAGCCTTTCCTTCGCTACTAACAGGAACATACCTTCCTGTCTATCAAACCCTTACAACATCATTCATCCATTCATCTCTCTATTCTTTTCTATCAAAATTTATCTCTAAGACTCAATATGACTCAACTATTTATAGCTTTTCTAATACAATAACATGGCTCCCAGCTCATGGGTGAGTCTTAAAACCAACCAAGACAAGGGGCTAAGACCCCTTTGACTCCTATCTATCTGTGTACTCCGCATCCATATTTTGTGGAGACTTTACATCCTTTATAAAAAATGACTAACTTAATTCAACTCTACCCTTGGGAACCCCATCCCAAAAAGCCCCCAACATAAAGTTAGTGACTCGCCCTCAAGTCACTCAGCTGGTTGTTCCACTTTCTGGCAGCGATTGCTAATGTAAAGCTCCACGATACTCTGTTCTGCTACTTGTTGTACCTCCTGGACTAGTTTATCTATGGTTGGCCCCTCTACTGAAAGTTGCATAGTCCTTTGGGTCTGTTGCATGGCCTTCAAATTCTCATGAATAGTCTGTGAAAGCTAGCTGGCTTCATTTTTCCAAGGCTCAAGTCGGTCTCTTAGCAGGGACTACTTTTTCTGTAACTCCTGGATCTATCTGAATTGCCTTACCTTCTTGTAGGTGTACGAAGTGCTGGGCAAGCGCCAATGTCCACACAGTCGTACTGATTTCATCATATTTTTGTTGCGCTTCCTTGATTTATGTGTTCAATTTTTGCAACTTGGGTTCCTCCTGCAATGTATCCCATAGGCCCATTGCCTAATTGAATAGTTGTTCACAACCTTGGACTATGACATCTAGTTGACACATGGATTCTTTTATAGCTACACCTCTTTGTTCCCAAACTTCTACCGGTGTAGTTGGTTGAAGCTTGAGCTGGAGTTCGGCTATCTTCATTTGGAACTCAAAATTGACTCGCCCAACCTCATCTTTGGCGTCGCACACCGTAGCAGCTAATTTCCTGACTTTTGTCTCGGCTTGTGCATCTTCTAGGATATGCAATTCTAGAACTGTTTGACAGGATTGTTCAATCACTGACTCAAGGTTTGTGTTGCACGCTTGGATTTCGTCTTTCTCCTTGAGTGCCTATGTCTTCTCCTTGTACATCTGTGCATTCTTGACTTTACACTTACTGAGGACTGCAAGGGCATGATGCTCCCTGATCTACAACTCATATGAGACCCCTTGATGTAATGCGTGGAGGGCCTGGAGTGGCAGCGCGGCCGCATTGATCCCAATACTCTTGATCTTTTCTAGTGTGTTATGGTCGTCCTAGTTATTTGATCGCAAGTATTCTTCTGGTAAAGGAATGATCCTTACATCCATTATATGTTCCACTTTGGTAACACTCATGCTCGCTTAAGTCAGGCTCGCTTGCATCGTGCTCACTTTACCAGTGCTCGCCTGGATTCTGTCAGCCTAGATCTGTAGCTCGTGCAGATCTTTCAGGACACTCCCCGGTGTCTTCATATATTGATGCTCAAAGTACGACCATAGTTTGGATGTGGTACCGCAAACCTTGTTGCCGATCTCATCTAAATCACCCTCTATTAACACAAGAGGGTCAACTTGTGATTGTTTATCTGACTTCTGCTTCTTTCATAGACCTGTTGCCGTATCTTTGGTGCGCTTCTAGAATTTAAAGGGGGTGGACACCTCTTCACCCCCATTTCCGCCCTGTGAAGATAGGTATTGTTCATCAATGCACTACAAGGCTGATTTGTTGCTCACTTCAGTATCTTGTCTTTCCTTCTCAGCCCACTCTTTCTTCGTAGTTGTCTTAGCAGCAACTTCCTTTTTCTTCTATTGGGCAGCCTTCTCCCGCGCGAATTCTTGTTCTTGTTCTTTCTCCTTTTTCGTAGCAGAGGTTTGCGCGAAGGAGATTTCTCCTTCTTTGTTGATCTCAACATCCAACTGGGTAGGCTCACGTCATTCAGTTGGCCATCCACCCACAACCTCCTGTACATCTGTGTCAGCCACTAAGTAAGGCAGCTTGTGCCATACCTCTTGAGGGTCTTTTCGCGCACAAATCTAGACGTTATGAAAATCTGCCTTGAAGTATGTGAAGGCCCTCACCTGCTCGAATAAGGTGGGAGATAACCTTGGCCTTTGGTTTAGAGCCATGTGGATGTCCATATCCATGAAGACCCAAAAAACCTTCGATTTCGTACTTCGTGCCACATCTTTTGTTTGCCATAGCAAAGTGAACTTTGTTGTCTCTGGGAGGGTCTCATTCAGCGTAGGGAACTGACTGTCCTCTGGAAGCCTCCATGCCACCAAAATTATTAGTAATAAGAACCAAGCATAGTGGAACGACTGGCTCTTCTCTTGCACCTTGCAACAATTAGCCAAAAATTCTCTATAGAGATACTGGGCCCAGTTATACTAGATCCCATTCGCGCACTGCGCGGATAACGAAATGACCGTCGTGGGAACTTCATCCGCGCATCATTTCCGCATTATCTTGCTTGCGAGGATCTGCATGGAAAACTATATTGCATGGTCTGTTATGGAGCGGGTAGAATATCTGCGCTTTTCCTTTACCAACCGTACTCAATCTTTATGCGATCTGCAAGGTGTTTTTCTAGGGATTTATCCACAAACTCCTTAGTCGGGTCTGCTCCTTTATATGGTAGCTTAGTAATCCTATGGATTAAGATATCGATGAAGGGGATAGGCTCACCTATCCATAAACAACCATCATGCACTAGAGTCAACAACTAGCGCACACACGCCGTATTGATATTGGAGTGGTGAAAATGAGGTACGAATAGCATGTGTAAAAGCCCTACCAGTTGAACTTCGCGAACCCATTTCATTGGTTCCAAATTCTTGACCCTTGTATCTTCATAGTATATGTGGGTCATATACTTATGTGTTGCTAAATAAAATAATTTAACACTAGAATTTCTTGGTCAGTGAGGTCTCATTCTTCCATCTTTAATACTAGAATTTGCGCTAAGAGCATACCCTCAAATTGAACTTCAGCTCAGAGCAATGGCATAGAAATTGAAAATTTACTCGAATCAGGGCCTTTGGTCACCTTCTTTTGTCCTCTTCATGGAGGCACATATGTTGGAAGCATAGTGATTGGTTCCGCATCCTCGACATCCAACTCCTCAATCCCCTGTCGGAGTTCCTATTTATCTAAATATAGGGGCAAAAAAGGTTGCTTTTTCTTATCCATTTTTCCCTTTTGCCGCACCTCCTGCAAATGTTTTTGGGGTGAGTAGCACACTGGTTCGACAACCGGCTTCTTTTTCTTTGCCTTAGAAGTAAACTATTTTGGCCTAAGCGACCTTGGCGTCGTAGGTATTGCTAGTGTAGCTTCTACGCCCGCAGCTTTCGGAGTTGGGACCTCAGACACCACGGCCTCAAAAATCATAGGCTCAGATCTCTTCTCCATAGAAACTCGATGCAACGTATCAGAATAATGAACTAGCCCAGGGTGCTTTAACAAACTCACCCACTCTTCTCGGTGCATGTAAGAAATTCTTAGGCAACAAAGTGTTTCTTTACAGTCCAACAGGACATATTTATAGTGATTTTTGGATTCAAATATGATCGTTCCCTCCATAACTTTGTCATAAATGCACCTTTGGCGGCAGATTTTCGAATAATTTTTCCTTAATTTCTACCTACCCGCTCCTCCTAATGGGATTTTCTTAGTCCAATCAACTACAGTGAATCCAACAGCTATTTTTGGGCTGGGGTGCATGACACTCTCCTCCATGACACAGCGTCCTGAGCGCAAATTCAACTGGTGCACCTTCATCAATCGTCATCCAGGCTAGTTGTTGCCTTGTCCTCTAAGTTGAGTAGAGTATTTTATAGTCTCGTGCTTCCTTGCAACTACCTAGAGCACTAAGACTATCCTGTAGTCATATAGTCATTGTACAGGGGGAGGATTCCCTGTATACATCTTCAGTCGGTTCCCATTCACCTTTCCTGGAAACGGTTCACCATTCAGCTTCGCGAGTTGAACTGTGCCACCCTCTGTAATTTCTTTGACAATATATGGTCCTAACCAATGCATCTGGAATTTACCTGGAAATTTGGTGAAGTTGCTATCACATAACAACACAAGATCATTTATCTTGAAAGTGTGAAGCTTGATATGGCAAACATGCCATGATTTTTCACGTTCCTTCTGCACTTGTTGGTGGAATCCCACCAGAAATCATTCCTCCTCTAACTCCAGTAGTTTTTCAAGTCGTTCCTCCAAAGCCTCACGATCCCCATATCCGTAAAGACTACCATGCGCAGACTAGCTACAATATACTCCATAGGCATCACCGCTTCAATGCTATAGACCAATCTGAATGGTGTTTGCCCTATCACCTTCTTACAGTTTGTCCTATAGGCCCATAATACTGCAGGTATGTGCACATCCCAGTCATTCTGATGCGCATTACATACCTTTGTTAACGCGTTCTCCAAAATTTTGTTAAAATCTTTGACAGTCCCATTTGCATGTGGGTGATATGGTGTACTCTTCTTATGGTAGACCTGGAATTCATCCGTCATCGCACTAATCGTTTCATTCAAAAAGTGCGTTCCCTATCACTCATTAATACTTTCAGGCATCTAAACCATGTTAAGACATGTTCAAACAAGAATTTTGCTACCGTAGCCCCTGTACAATCCTTTACTAGTTGTGCTTCTACCCATCTGATTAAATATTTTGTTGCAGTGATAATGTAGTGCATGCCTATTTTCTTTCCAGGTGGTTGAATTGGCCCAATAAAATTGATCACCCACTTCTCAAATGCCTGTAAAGATACCTGAGGATGTATCTGTAGTTCGTCCCTTCACGACGGTCTGTCATTCCTTTGACATGCATCGCACACCTTACAGTATGCTTTGGAATCCTTGTGCAATGTTGGCCACCATAATATTGTGCACAAAATCTTCTGTGTGGTTTCTTTCCCTACATAATGGCCTCCCGCAGCTCCCCCATGAGCTTCAGCGAGAATACTATCACACTCAAAATCTAGCACATATCTCCACAATATTTCATCTGTCCCCATTTTGGACAAATGTCTCGCAATGACCAAAAAATCAGCTGTGTGAACTACTATTTCTTTCTTCTGTTGATTTGTATATCCTTCAAGCACCATTCTTGTAGTTAATAAGTGAATAATGTCAGTAAAATGGTCATCGGCGACACGTACCACAAAGAGTTGTGCATATGGAAACCCTTCCTCCAAATTACTGGGTTCTTCCCCTGTTTCAATCCTCGACAGATGGTCAGGTCCAGTGTTCAAACTCCTCGGCTTCACAATCACTTCAAAATCATATTCCTGAAATAATAACAACCACCTGCAAATACTTCCCCCCAACACAGGCTTGTTGACTAGGTACTTTAAGGCAGAATGATTGGTATACATCTTGAAATTTCCCCCTAACAGATAATGCTTGAATTTTTGCAACACGTAGACCATGGTCAACCCCTCGCGCTATGTCGTTGAATAATTTTTCTCAGCATTTGATAACTTCCTACTTGTGAAGGCTATAGGATGGTCCAGTTCACCTTCGCCTTCCTGTGTTAGTACTACACCCAGCACAGTGCAAGAAGCATCCACATGTACATGAAACTCCTTTTTCCAATCGGGAAATACTAGGAGTGGCACAGTCACCATCTTTTCTTTTAACAGATCTAAGTTACACTGAAATTCCTCATCCCAACAGAATGTTGCATACTTCTTTAGTAGGTTTTCCATGGGGGCGGTAATTTGAGCATAAAATTTAATGAATTCTCTATAGTATCCCATGTGTCCTAACATCATGCGCAGTTGCTTGATGTTCCTAGGGGCCTCCAAGTTTACAATCATCGTGATCTTTGCAGGGTCAACCATCAATCCTTGCTTACACATGACATGACTGTGCAAGATCAAAAAAGGAACACATAATATACATTTTTTCAAATTCAACGCTATCTGGTATCTTCGACATGTATCCAACATAAGACGCAGACTTGCTACATGGCGCTTTACCAATCCAAACACAATCTAGTCATCAAAGTATACTTCCAGAAACTTATGAATGAATTCCTTGAGCGCTGCTATGACTACGCGAGAAAATATTGCAGGCGCATCCTTCAATAAAAATGGCATAACGTTGTACTGAAAGTAACCCCACTCTGTTGCGAAGGTGTTTTTGATTCTATCCTCTAGTGCAATCATAATTTGATGATAAACGAAAAACCCGTTAGTAAAGGAGTAGGTCTCCTACCCTCTGATACTTTCTAACACTTCATCTTTCAACGACGTTGGAAATGGACCATGAACACACGTATCATTCAACTTTCGCAGATCTATGCAGATCCTTATTTCGCCTTTTCATTCTTTTCTTGGACTACCATTGGGCTCACCCAATCAGATTCTTCAATAGGTTCTATAATTCCAGCATCCACCATTTTATCTAGCTCTTGGTGAACCCTCTCCTTGTACTTATGATTAAGTCGATAAGGCCTCTGCTTGATAGGCTTTGCGTCCAACTTCAATGTGATCCTCATAATGCCCAAATCACCAAGTATGCCCTTTAAATCGGCTAACTTAGTAGGGAAGAGATCATGGTATTCGCGAAGTTGTTCAACAACTTTTTCTACTGTAGCGTCGTCCCAATAGTCTCCAATCTTCGCGAACTTCGGTTCTTCTTCAGAGGAAATGTTTACTTGTCTTGTTTTCAAAGGTGCGGAGATGTCTGGGTTCTCTACTTGCAGTCCTTCTACTATGCAATGCCCTTCTGTATTTGGAATATTGATATTCCTCATATATTCTTCCTCCTCTTCAGTAGTCATATTATAGCATTCCAATGCGTTGCGCAGTTGGGTGCTCCAATCCGGTTGGTTTAGGTTCCTTCGGTGTCTTGAAGATAACCGCTTTAATTTCTTGAAGCACTTCATCGATACTTGCAAACCCGTCCTCGAAGATGAAATTCAATAAGAAACCTTATTTTAATATATCTCATTCTGCAGTGTCATGGCGGAGCTCTATTTCAGGATACCAGTTCATGGGGATTGTATCCAAGGTATGAAAAAATATATGTACCCATTCTGGCTGTGGTTCCATCCCCCATGCCTTAGTCCACTTCGACAAGTGATCACGTTGATCATCCTTCCCACTATACTTCTCAATCATTCTTATATTAGCATGCCCAAATAATAACTTAATCATTCGCCTGTAATCTCACCATCCAACAAAACTATGCTTATGCATACCCCACCATCGTATAGGCGTAGCACGCAAAGCCAATTCCAATGCTTGAAACTAGTGGTCTTCAAGGACTTCACGCTCAAATTCATCTAAAAACATATCTACGTCAGTCAGACCATCATAATAAGGTAGCTTTATTGACTCCAAAGAAATGCAGCGCAGTGACTTCATCATCATATTGCACCGTAATGTAGACACTTCATGTAAGTGGTTTTGCCAATGCTCTAATTCCTTATCTGAGTCAGAAATGCAGGAACTCTCCTAATCCCATGCAATCCGCCCATCCGTTGTTGGATTGATCCAATCCTGATCTCGCGTTGTTATCTTATAGATTTGATCAAGCTCATCATCACTTTCTACATAATCGTGGACTATTTTAGTATAGTGTGCCCCTTCCGTAAGATCCAGTGGAACTATAACCCTTAGCGACTTCCTTTCGAACGACATTGTCCTCTTCTTCAAATTAGTCATATCAATAGCCCAATCGATTCCCAGGAGCGCGGGGTAGGGATTACTGTCATTGACAATTTCTATAACTTCGAAGTCCACTAATGCACTCGCACCTTCAATATTGACCGTTACTCCATGAAATCACCCCATGGGGATGATTTTCTGTTGATTTTCCATTCGGAGTTGAATCGGAGACCACTACAGCGCAGGCCTCCCCATCCTTTCCCATGTATTTTTCGGCAGAACATTCACATCAAAACCTAGATCCAAAATTACCTGGTCCATTTCATAATTGCTTATCTGCACTATTAGCTGCATCCCGCGTCTGGTTCGTGCCTTATGCTTACCAATCTCTCTAACTGTGTGCTACTACATTTGAGAATTTTCCTTATTGGCACACTTGTCTATTAAGTCTTGCAATCCTTCCACAACATTTCTGTCGTGAAGTAACTTCATGCAGGTCTCCAAAAAATTAGTGATTATGGAAGGATCAACCTCTTGTGTCGCACTGGTCTCTGGTGTCTTTTCCTGGCTTCTGGAGGTGGAGACCTCAGCGAAACCCTTCTTTACTTCCATGAATGTTTCCTTAGCACGATTAAGGTCAAAGGCAACTTCTTTCGTAGGAGCTTTGCAGACCCATCCGTCTTCCTCAGGATGCTTACCTTTATCTACACCAGTCATCATACCACTTCTTAGTACAATGTTAATGCTCTGATCCTCCTCGCGGGGCTTAGCCCTCATCATTTGTAAATTCTGCGTAGGCTGCTAAGGCTATGTTTTATTCTCTTGCATTTTAGCTATTAGCACTGGACCTTCTTCTATGGCATGATCGAATTGTATACAGTATTGACACGAGGGGTGTGTAGGATTTAGGAAATCTCGCGTGAAGTGCCTTGATTGTCCACAGTTGTAGCAGATAACCTGACCACAACCTCTACCCGGTCCTCCTCCTCCTCCTCCTCAACCTCGATAACCCTCGCACGCTCCTCCTGCGCCTGGAACATGAGGTCAACTTTCTGCCTGCATATGGTAAGTATGGGTTCTTTCCATTATTAGCTCGTAACTTCGATAATGGTGCTCATCATAGCCCATATATTTACAAAAATTGAAAAATAATTGCTCGGGTATCTAGATGAACTTCTAAAGTAAGTGGTTGTTATCTGTCATATGTTGCCTAGTGACTTAACAAATGGTGCACCATAGCATAGCTCCTGTGCTCGGCTTGGTTGGGGCTTTTGGCTTCAGGGGGATGCCCCCCCTATAATATAATTTGCGTATACTGGACAATGATCTTTATCGTGCTCGTGGCCCTTGCACTTCAAGCACCACACCTTTGCACACACTTCTAGCTTAGTCTTCTTCTCTTTCTTTAGACTCTGTAATTCTAGGTGCAGGCTTGCTAACTGTGAGTGAATCTGTTGTACCCTTAGGTTCGTATCCTGAATAGGTGATGCATGCAGCCTCATCGCGATCTCCAAGGATTCTTCTTACATTGCTATCTTTTGCTGTGACAGAGGGATTCTTAAATGCGGAAAAAACGATGCGATAAACCAGTCACGATGTTGGATATCTGAGATTCACATGTTAGCCTGTCTGATCTGGCACTTCAACCTTTGATCAAAGTCCCAAGGTGTCTCATTGACTCTCATTAGGATCTCCTTAAATTCAATTACCGACTGCGCCTCAAATTTAGGCTTACTAAATTCTTTGTTCAGAGCTGTATGAGTCTCTGCTAATGATGCTTGAGGATTATCAGCACAATACTTAATGTACCAGGTTAGCACACGATCCTGCAAGGCGGTAACCAACTACGCCTTCTTTATATTATCATCGGTGATTTGTTGTGTTTTCCATACAGCGTTCGCAACAAACCAGAATTGCTCTGGATCTTCACTTCCTATTCCCTTGAATATCGACATCTTCATTGTGTTTGCCATGATGAATGGTGGAGGTGTAGGTGAATATGTATGTGGTGGGATATTCTCATAATACCCTGAGCTATTAACTGAATAGCGCTTCGTGGTGTAGTTAGCACCACCCCTTCGTCGTCGCTTGAAGGAGGTTCAATTAATGGACTATACTCTAGACCTGATTCATTACTTCTAAAGAATCTACCACTTCGCGTAGCTCTGAACATTAAGGTAATGGCATTACCTGCTTTTCACATAATAGCATTTTAATCCAAGTATTCAATGACCTTAAGTACTTACCTCGTGATGCCTTGAAGAATCTTCGCTCTGCTTCGCTATAGCTAACTGAGGTGTCAATTTCAAATTCAATAACAAATCCTCCCAAAATTTGATCAAACCAATGATCGACAACCCGCGCGATCTTGTTTTTAGATGCCTCTAGTCGTCGTACAAATTTTGGAGTCCACACTATAGGACTATCGAGCTTCCACCTTCCTTGATTGTTTGTCAATTTAGCTAACCACTCATATAATTCAATTGGGAAAGTGCAAAATAATATTTCATGTACCTCTATATATAGATACCTATTCAACTAATCCTCCTTCGATAGGCGCGGATTCCTGTTTTCTTGAGCCGCAAACACGTGAATCTTCCGATTTAACCACTTTTCAATCTCTTTCTTAGTCAGATTCCAAAGATGCGACATTACACCTCTTTAAGCAGGTCCCGGTCTCGGCAACGGAACCATTTTTTGGATTAAGGGGTCCTTACCCAGGTTCAGAGTTAGTTGTGCCAACCAACAAAACCCTACACTACTGGCCCTTTCGGTAATAACCTGCGTAGCACAGGCTGCAGTCTCACCCGAAGCAGTATTGGGGGATGCAAGAACCAAGTTTTTGCATCCAGAGACTAGTGTGATGTCTTTTAGTGCCTTAGATTTGATTCCGCATAGATCTAACCTTCCAACAGAGCTTAAACCCTGAACGCAACCCTAAGTACCTTCAATACTTCGTGAAACCAATCAATTCCCTTATTCAGACCTAAGAGCATAGAACTGCTACTTTCTCGCACATAGATAGGTCTTCTACGGTTTTTGGGATTTAGATTTATCGTCGCGCAGACCTACTTTCCTTATCCGAAACTAACTGAATCTAGATCTAGAACTTCGCGTACATCATTCAATCATCTTATTAAGCATAAACATATTCAATTAACCCAATTCGCACATGTAAGACACAATAATGTAAGAATACAATATTCAGAGCAATATAAACAGAAAAATCACAGATGCAAATAATCCTAACCCAAAATCAGTCTTTATTAATCAGAGCCAGTTCAGTATAGACTTCAACTACCATCCGCACTCAACTGCAAGGGTCCACGCACTCAGTTATGGACTCTTCTAGGCCTTTGCGCACTCAGCGGTGAAGCCTTTCCTTCACTACTGATAGGGACATACCTTCCTGTCTATCAAACCCTTACAACATCATTCATCGATTCATCTCTCTATTCTTTTCTATCAAAAGTTATCTCTAAGACTCGCTATGACTCAACTATTTATAGCTTTTCTAATACAATACCATGGCCCCTGACTCATGGGTGAGTTTTAAAACCGACCAAGACAAGGGGCTAAGACCCCTTTGACTCCTATCTATCTGTGCCCTCCGCATCCATATTTCACGAGACTTTACATCCTTTACAAAACACGACTAACTTAAGTCAATTCTACCCCAGGGGACCCCATGCCAACAAGATATTAAAGTTTAATAAAATTGTAATAATGTAGAATCTCATATTTCTTTAATATAATATTATCAAATCTGTTATGATGAAATGTCCTATGGAATATCCATAGTAGTTTAGGGATCATAATGTGCTTGATATCAAAGCTTGTGGCATGGGTGAGTTTATGGGGGAAATGGCCACATTATCTCCCCCTCCTTAATGCTGAGAGATGCAGGATTCACCCCTTCGCTAGATCATTTTTTCACGCCCCCATCAGGGTAGCAAGTTTGTTATTTATAAATGATATGAAGATACCTTGTAATCAATTAATTCATCTTAAAATTGCCAAAACCTTTCGAGGCAAATTTTTCATCAATCAAATGGAAATATTAGAGGGTTTTCTTGAAAATATTATGTATGGAATTATAAATCATGAATATTATTACTATTCCTATTATAGAAAATAAACAATTACTATTTTGTTGATAGGTGTTTTTTAAACTGAGATGTATAATTTCTTTAATTCTTACCATGGAGTTGACATGTAACATTTAAAAAAAATATTTAATGTTAATCATAAATAAAATAAAACAATGTTCACATTTACTAAATGATATACATATACATATATAGAGATATTCTTATGGTTAAAACATTTAATGATGCATTGAAAGAGACATGTAAGTAATTATGTTCACGGTGGATGCACCATACCTTGACCGATCAAGTCCTTTGATATGTAAACTTTTTATTTTAATATAAATTGAAAAAACTATACGAAATGTTTTATCCCTCTCAATCCACATCTAAATTAAAATGAGTTTGGTTTTTTAAATTAAACACAAAAAAATTAATCTACAAAATCATCTTAAAATGTATTTTAATGCTTTAATATTTCACAATGTAATATAATATAAGAAAACTTCCTATTCACCCAAATATTGATGTGGACTTTTAAAATTGTAATGCAAAGTCCATCTTCAAAACAAGAAGGGAAAAATTACATCATAATTAAAAAAACTTCATGAAAAAGTAGATTGGGATAAAAACTTCATGAAAGATGACACTGATTTTTAATATCAAATGTATCGCAATTTTTATGTAGAGTTTATCTGTCAAACTTGTGATTTCAATAAATTCCTATAAGATTCAAGACATTAGATCGGAAAATAAACTAAAAACTTTTCAAAAAATCTCACATAAAAACAACTTAATTTTATGTATAAAATTTCATAGTTAAAATTCACGAATAAAATTATTAACCAAAACAATTTTTTTTCTACTTATAATTAAAATAACTAGCATCTACACCAGATGTTGCAAAGCAAACGTCGTAAGTTTTTGTAACCGAAGGTGTTCCCATGAAAAGTGCAACATATGAGTCCTTGAGGGTCAAAAATCTATTCAAACATATTCACGCAAGGCCTCAAATAATCTACCCATATTCTGAAGTAACAATACTTAGACAATTGTATTTTCGTTGGCTTTGCCCTTAGAGGATACATTTACAGTAGGATTATTTTTTATATTCATTGGTCAAAATTGGTTGGTTGCGGGGCATGCTATCAAATGAAACTACTGTAATTGCTAAAATTGGCGGGTCTTGGTTTAATTGCAATAAAATTGTGTGTAAGTTGAACATCATTTCTTTGGAGTGGAAACACCGTTGTAATTTAGGAGCCTCATTGTTGAAAGTCATTTCTCTGGATTTGAAATACCTTTATAATTTAGGACCCTGTTCCTTGAACATCATTTCTCTGGAGTGATCTTTTATATTACTTAGACTTTACACCTCAATTGCTAACGTAAGAATTTTCAGCTCAATCACTCAATGTATTTGCACCTGGATTTGTTGCTTGTTTTCCCTTTGAATTGTGTTCATTGATATTACTTTGCTACTCTCAGGAATATAGTACAATCTTATCCCAACTAAACTCCTGAAATTGTGTTCATTTATGTTATATAATTACTTTGCTAGTCTCAGGACTATAGTACAAGCTTATCCCAACTCAACTCCTGAAAACTGAATTAACTTGTCCTCCCCGATCATGATTTCCTCAATTAGTTCTCGGTTGTACAAAGTCGAAGCATTTTCTCCCCTAGTTACAAGAGCTCCATTCAATTCCATCAAAATTAGCATGCTCAATGGCAAGTTTTACAAAATCAGCAAACAACTCTTCTGGAAATTATAAATTAAATGTCTTTTTAGAAAAATACATTGCAATAACATCTTAAGCCTTTGTAATTGAAAAAAACATTCATATATAATGGAATTTGGAATGAGTGTCTTATTGATAAGGTAGCTCCATAAATTTTGATCTTATCACTATTCATGGCAAAATTTACCACCAAAATTATTGGCTCGCCAACACCAATTTTCTTGTCCAAAATAGATATGCATCATCAAATGCACAAGATTCTTGACAACACACAAGATGAAATCCATCTAAAGTGAGAAAAAAAACTCTAAATTTGTCCATTATCTAATCAGAATTTGTGTCTAGGAAAAATAGGCCAATAAATAATTAAAAATCTATCTAGACCTATTGAATTTTACATTACCTTAAATATATCTAATTGCACTAACATATTAAGCCTTTGTAATGGAAAAAAAACATTGCACTAACATCTTAAGCCTTTGTGATGGAAAAAGAAACATTGCACTAACATCTTAAGCCTTTGTAATGGAAAAAAACATTCATGTATAATGGAATTTTGAATCAGTGTCTTATGAGAGGTAGAAAAAATCTTCCAACCACTTAAACGAGATTTAGGTAAAACCTAGAAAGCAAAGAAAAAAAAACTTATTCTTTATACCATTTACTAAGATCAAAAAATGGTAACACCTTATGCTTGATATATTGAAAAGACCCATAATGTTCATCTTGTAAGTTTTCTTTTCTATCAAGGTTCTCATGTTGTTTTAACTAGAAAAAATAAATTGAATGAAAATAAATAATTATAGTATAAATTTATTCTAATAGATTTATTAAATAATGCAAAGGATCCCCCTTTTTTTAATATAAAAGAACTACTCTTTAAAATATTTAAATTTAGATTAAGACTTAAGATAATCTCATACCATTGATTAATTTCCATGATATTCAAAGCATTACTTAAAAAAAATATTAAATTTCTTGAGGCTAAAAAACAATCATATATAATGGAATTTGGAATGAGTGTCTTATTGATAAGGTAGCTAAAACAAAAAATGGTAACACCTTATGCTTGAGATATGGAAAAGTAAGCCTTTTTAATGGAAAAAAACATTCATATATAATGGAATTTGGAATGAGTGTCTTATTGATAAGGTAGCTAAAATATTCCAACCACTTAAAAGAGATTTAAGTAGCCAAAATTTTACAACCACTTAAAAGAGATTTAGGTAAAACCCAAAAAGTTTAAAAAAAAAAACAAAAAACAAAACAAAACAAAAACAAAAACTTATGCTTTATACCATTTACTAAGATCAAAAAATGGCAACAACTTATGCTTGAGATATGGGATCTTCCAACCACTTAAAACATATTTAGGTAAAACCCAAAAAGTAAAAAAAAAAACAAAACAAAACAAAACAAAAAAACAAAAAACTTATGCTTTATACCATTTACTAAGATCAAAAAATGGTAACACCTTATGCTTGATATATGGAAAAGATTCATAATGCTCATGTTGGAAGTTTGAATTTCTATCAAGGCATGGATTGATATGTTCAATAGATTCATAAACATGTAAAGGCCTCTTCATAAAGAAGATATAAACCTCGAGGGGTAAAGAAATCACTAATTCCATAGTCTTTAGATATAGTTTTAATGTAAGAGATCTCATGTATTATCAATTATCCAAAATATTCATCTGCTAATTTAATTCCCCAACCATAAAAATATTATTTCAAAAACAGGTTTGAATACTATTATTTATAGATAAAATGTTTTTAAGTAAAAAATGATTACATTAACCATCTCAACTTGATAAGATATTATGCCATATATATCTAAGAATTCCTACTTTTATTAAGTGGCATGATAACCCTATTTACATCATCATTGTTTTCAATTACCTAAACATAAATGTGCTCCATCTGAAATATGCATCAATGCCATAAGCTCTTGCATCGACTAAATTATGCATCATAAACATGTAAAGGCCTCTTCTTAAAGAAAATATAAACCTCCAGGGGTAAAAACCTAAGTTATGCTACGCACTCTAACACCATCTTTCCTCTCTATAATTCCCTAGAAACACTTGGTTGTAACCAAAAAGAAATCACTAATTTCATAGTGTTTAGATATAGTTTTATAGGGATGAGATGCAGGACATTGGTTTCACCAACAAAGGCTTTGGCCCACTCTACGAGGAACTAATTTCTAACATTCTTAAAAGCCTTGGAGATAAAGTCCAATGCATAAACATAATGGTTTCCCACCATTAACATTGTTAATTAGGAAATTACATAAATGACTTAAAATGTCATTTATATATACTGCATGATGGCAGGCCAGATTTTAAACAACTGGAACAATGGAGTCTTCAAGGATTGCACCATAGAGAACTTTTAAGATAAGCAAGGGCTATAACAATATGTCTGAAAACAATGATAAAGGGGAACCTAAACCACCAGTTTTACTGAAAATCATCTTTTTGCAATATAGGACTTTGTCGTCTGAAGAAAAAAAATAAAAATTAAAAATTAAAATATATATATATATATATATATAAAATAAATAAATAATAAATAATAAAAATAAAATAAAATAATAATAAATAAATAAAATAAAATTAAATAAAAATTAAAAATAAAATAAAATTAAAATAAAATAAAATAAATAAATAAAAATAAAAAATAAAAACAAAAATAAATAAATAAATACCTGCGAGATTGCTGCCTGCCTTCTACCGCTTGACTCACTGCCCTCATCAACCTTGTGAACTGGAGACCTGCCTTCTTCGAACTTGCTGCTTGCCCAAGTTCTTCTCTTGTTGCCCGTGCCCTGGAGATGATGAACTTGCCACGGAGATAGTAAATAACGGTTGATCAAAAGGCAGGGTTGTTGGTAACATTAAAAGTAATTAGGTAGCTGATTAAAGGTAAATAGTCAGCACTAACCTAGCTAACAACTAACACAGCTGACCAATCGTAGCCATTTTTCATTAAGCACCTCAAACCTTCTGTAGGTTTTCAAATCA
This sequence comes from Pinus tabuliformis, assembly GCA_031772625.1. NCBI lineage: Eukaryota > Viridiplantae > Streptophyta > Pinopsida > Pinales > Pinaceae > Pinus > Pinus tabuliformis. The sequence continues at coordinate 771,750,223 of CM062810.1, forward strand.
TTGGCTAGTTATGTCTACTTGTATCCAGTAGATCTGATGGAATGCCTCCTGATCGTGGATAATGTTGAATGCCTTGGAATCGACAGACATTTTGAAAAGGAAATCAAGGAAGCTCTGGATTATGTTTACAGGTAACAATAGAAAATTATATTTTACTAGCCTAAGAATCCATATTTCCTCTGAAAAATCCTTGAGTGTAAAATTGGCAAAATCTATCTCATACAGACATTGGAATGATCGAGGAATTGGGTGGGGAAGCCTGAACCCCATAGCAGATCTTGAGACCACCGCTTTGGGATTTCGGCTGCTTCGGCTGCATCGTTACAATGTATCTCCAGGTAGGTATCAATTTTACTTAATTTTCTATCTAAAGAGATGCTTCAAGATAATAGCAAAAAGTGTGCCCTGGATTTTTCGACACATCATTAACTGTTCCATGCTCTAACATTTGAACATCGTTTTATTAACAGTCATTTTCGAGAACTTCAAAGATGTCGATGGGCAATTCCTTTGCTCAACTGGTCACTTCAACAAAGATGTAGCAAGCATGTTGAGCCTTTATAGAGCTTCCCAGCTAGTATTTCCAGGAGAAAACATTTTGGATGAAGCTAAAAGCTTCACTATTCAATATTTGAGAGAAGATCTTGAGAAAAGTGAGACTTTCAGCTTATGGAACCACAGGCAAAACCTAAGCGAAGAGGTAACTGCACACAACATACATATACTTGTCGCTTGTTTGCTTGATACAAAGGATTGGGTGAATTCCTCATCATTATGAGATTTAATATTTATTTTATCCTTTGCCACTACCATATTAAATATGCATTGAAGACTTCATGGCATGCCAGTGTCCCTAGAGTGGAAGCAAATATGTACTGTCGAGTGTATCGCCCATATTATGCACGCTTAGCAAAAAACTTTTACAAGTAATTTTGAGCATCATATAATAATTTCATAACTTGCACTTTCTTTTCTTCCACATAAATATAATATTATATATTATAGGATTAAGAGGGTGTTGCATATTCTAATTTCAGGCTGCCCTACGTGAACAACAAAAAGATTTGGAGTTGGCGAAGTTGGACTTCAACATTGTCCAATCCATCCACTAAGAAGAGATGAAGAATGTCACTAGGTAACTAATAGTTCTAATAAAGAAAATGATAACCGTTTCACCTACAAAATTAAAACCATCTCGATCATTAGATGTCCTGATCGTGCCTGACTTTTGCATGCACATCACATCACAGCTGGTTTAGAGATTCGGGGTTTCCTCTCTTCACCTTTGCTCAGGAGAGGACGTTCGCATTTTACTTCTTAATAGCGGTGGGTACGTATGAGCCCCAGTATGCCAAATGCATATTCTTCTTTACAAAAGTTGCTTGTTTGCAAACTGTTCTGGACGATATGTACGACACATATCGAACCCTTGATAAATTGAGCTCCCTATAATCTAGACACATGCGCCATGATCCATCCTTCTTGTGCAACAATACTACTGGAGCTGAGAAAGAACTTTGACTCGGTTGAATTATACCAGCCTCTAGCATTTCTGCAACCATACGTTCAATTTCACTTTTTTGGACATATGGATATCTGTACGGCCTGATGTTTGGAGGAACACTTCCTGGAATCAGATGAATAGCATGATCATGATCACACATAGGTGGGAGACCTTTGGGAGTCTCAAATACCTTGGAATGATTGTCCAGGACTTTTTGGAGATCTGGAGAAATAGATGATTCCAATGTGGAAACATCTAGCGAACATAATTGTACACCTCTTTCTGTACCTTCTTACGAAATTTCAATCCGATCCCCAGAGAGAAAGTTATGACGATTTTCCCCAGGTCACCTGTTTTGAATGTAATTCAGGAGTTTGCAAAAAGACCAACTTCCTCAGATCATATCTCCGCAAATATCGCGCAAAAAGTTCTGAAATTCGGACTCAAGGTTCAGGCAGTGGAACATCACATCGAACATCGACAACAAGTCCTCCAACTCTTAAAGGATAACCTCGTGTTGGCACAAAATAGAATGAAACAACAGGCAGATCAACATCGCAGTGAAAGAAGTTTTGATGTAGGTGATTGGGTATTCCTATGGCTACAACCATATAAGCAAATGTCCCTAAAGCAAGCTAAGAAGGATAATAAATTATCACCAAAGTATTATGGTCCGTACAAGGTGTTGGAAAAGATTGGTACTATGGCATACAAATTGGAGCTTCCTGCAGCTTCTCGATTGCACCCAGTTTTCCATGTTTCATGTTTAAAGAAGGTTATAGGTGACAAGCTCCCGATTCAAACAATATTGCCAGAACTTGACGAAGAAGGAAAAATTATATTGGAACCGGAAGCAATCACAGAAACAAGAACTCGACAGCTACGAAATCGATCAATTTCAGAGTATCTTATCAAGTGGAAGAACTTATCCGCTGAAGATTCCACATGGGAGGATGAGAATTTTATGCAGAAGTATCCAGAACTGCTCAAGCGTTGAGGACAACACTTTTTTGAAGGAGAGGGGCATGTTGGGTCCCTATAATACTAGTGATTACCCCATTACTATTGTAGTTATACCCCCTATTTATATTGTTGTGCCCCTATTACCCCCATATTGTTATTTCTGTGCCCCATAGAATCCCTCTATTGTTATTTTTGTGGCTTTATATTATTATTGTTAGGTCGGTTGGATTATATTGTGACTCCTTAGACTCCCTTATATAGAAAGGAGGTTTTTTCATTTGTATCATCCAAGAATTGTTCATTTATGTAATGTAAAGGAGGTTGCCCCCTCGAAGAGGCTGAATTCTAAGGCGTGGATCTCTCTTTTCTATCTTTTTGTGAGCTGGTTTCATAACATATTCAAGGACGAAGATGGCTTTGGCATTTCCAAGTGGGAGTGAAGGATCACATCAAAGAGTGTCTGACCAAACTGCTCCCACTCTAACGGACTTATATGACCATGACTGAATCGATGTAAATCTTGTGGAGATAAAACAAATAATTTCATTATGAATGGGGAATTTTCAATTCCTTCCTTTCTGAATCCATTGCTAGGAGAGTGCTTTATGGGATGTGAAAGGCATTTTGTTTGATAGCAACTACTTGAAAATTGAAATACCTGAAAACACTGAAAAATAACCACAAATGAGTTGTGAGAAACAGATGTATTTCTAGCTTTTAGGCTTTAGCAGAAATAGCAGGAATCATTACGATATACATCAACATAGTGACACCTCATGCTGTTGTTAGAATATCCAGCCGTCGCTAGTGAATTTTTTTAAAATAATGTCACAACCATCCAAAAATGTAGGAAAACCCAATAGACTATAAGGCCCATCCTTGTTGTAGGTTGCCGCATTATCATACACCCACATGAAACCTGGTTCATAAGACATTTATTTCCAGCTTCATCAAAGCCTGAAAGGAATTGAAAACAATTTGTTCAAATGGAAGAAAATATCATTAAAATGTTACCAGTTCCTGTCTTTAACCAAGGAGATGTAGTTGCGCAGGATTCCATTGTTCTGGCGTTCCCTTTGATCAAAACTTGTGGTCGTTTTTCATACCTGTGGAAGAAATAAGAAGGGTGGTTGTTCCCTGCAAAAGAAAGAGAGAAGAGATCGTCTGTAGGCTCTTCAATCTCAACAATGCGAGCGGATTTTTCCACCAATGTGTCCTCTGAATCAAGTATCTAAAACAAGGTGGCTCGAACCCTTGTTCAGTTCAAATGGACAGTAACCTTTCGTTAACCTTTTGTTTTCAAAGACATCGCCTGGTCTTTGGAATCAGTTAGATTATGAGATTAATGAGCGAGTCAGTTTAGGGGTAACAAGTTAGTTATGAGATTAACGAAGGAAATTATTTCAATCGTCTAACACCTAATCTGATGGTGTATAGTTAAGACAACAAGGATCAGAAGAGAGTTCATTTCAAAGAGAAACACCTTACGATGTAATTATTTTTTTAATTTATTCATAAATATATATATATATATATATATATATAATTATATATAATTAAAATTAATTATTAAACATTTTTTATTGAAATCTATATAATAAATTTTCATGATTTAAAATACATATTTAAATATATAAATAAATTTAACACTGAAATTTTTAAAACATTTAAATTTTGAAAATTATACCATCTAGATTTAAAATTCTAAAAAAATAATAAAAAAAAAAATCATAATACCCTTAATTAATCATACTACTCACTAATTAATTGTCCCATAAAATTAATTAAAAAATAATCACAATACCTTTAATACTACTCACTAATTAATTTTTCAACAAATAATCATACTACTCACTAATTAATTTATATATGAATAAAACCTTACCACAATGATAATATATACCTGTTGTTTTTTCTTGCCAGATAAAACAAAAACCCTTTCCCTCGATGATCCATGTCCATGCAATACTTAAAAAGTATTATTTAAAGCACGATAGTTAATTACTTATTAGGCCCTTCCTCCATCTGGTGTCGTAACCGACCGACCGACATGAACATTGACCCCTACAATCCGCGAGCCAATCGCGAGCACCCACCGATTTAGCGGAGCATTAAGGCAATGCCGGGAGAACCTCTAGTATGATAGGGAGTGGTTAAGTATCATGTATTAAGTTAATGATTGATTTAATGTTTTTATCTTATTTATTAAATCATTTTATTTTTATTTAACTGACTAGATGAAATGTGAATTTCCAAACAAAATTTATTTTAAAAAATTAAAATTGATTTCCAAAATTGAAATTCAAATCTTTCTAAAGTAAAATCAGTATAACTGTGTACCTGCGTTGTGTCCCGGGTGGTTGGGACGGAGCAATATTGCCCTCCCCACCTGGGCTCGAATCGCACCTACATGTTGGATGCGGTACGCATCATATGTTTGACTATGTTAGTTATGTGTGATGCAATTTGTAAGAATATGTTTGACTATGTTGGTTGTTGTCAGTGTGATGCAATTTGTAAGAATATTGGTTAATTTGTAAGAATATTGGCGGTACGCATCATATGTTTCACTATGTTGGTTTGTAAGAATATTGGTTAATTTGTAAGAATAGACTATGTTGGTTGTTGTCAGTGTGATGCAATTTGTAAGAATATTGTTGTGTGTCAGTTTGACGCAATTTGTGTGATGCGACTATGTTGGTTGATGTCAGTGTGATGCAATTTGTAAGAATATCGTTGTGTGTCAGTGTGATGCAATTTGTACAGATGTAAATGTTGTGGTTGCATCATATGTTTGACTATGTTGGTTGTTGTCAGTGTGATGCAATTTGTAAGAATATTGGTTAATTTGTGTGATGCAATTTGTACAGATGTAAATGTTGTGGTTGCATCATATGTTTGACTATGTTGGTTGTTGTCAGTGTGATGCAATTTGTAAGAATATTGGTTAATTTGTAAGAATATTGGCGGTACGCATCATATGTTTGACTATGTTGGTTGTTGTCAGTGTGATGCAATTTGTAAGAATATTGTTGTGTGTCAGTTTGACACAATTTGTACATATGTAAATGTTGGTTAATTTGTAAGAATATGACTATGTTGGTTGTTGTCAGTGTGATGCAATTTGTAAGAATATTGTTGTGTGTCAGTTTGACACAATTTGTACATATGTAAATGTTGGTTAATTTGTAAGAATATTGGCGGTATGCATCATATGTTTCACTATGTTGGTTGCTGTAAGTGTGATGCGACTATGTTGGTCGCTGTCAGTGTGATGCAATTTGTAAAAATATCATTGTGTGTCAGTGTGATGCAATTTGTACAGATGTAAATGTTGTGGTTGCATCATATGTTTGACTATGTTGGTTGTTGTCAGTGTGATGCAATTTGTAAAAATATTGTTGTGTGTCAGTTTGCAATTTGTACAAATGTAAATTTTGGTTAATTTGTAAGAATATTGGCGGTATGCATCATATGTTTGACTATGTTGGTTGCTGTCAGTGTGATGCAACTATGTTGGTTGCTGTCAGTGTGATGCAATTGGTAAGAATATCGTTGTGTGTCAGTGTGATGCAATTTGTACAGATGTAAATGTTGTGGTTGCTGTCAATGTGATGCAATTTGTAAGAATATCGTTGTGTGTCAATGTGATGCAATTTGTACAGATGTAAATGTTGTGTGTCAGTGTGATGCAATTTGTACAGATGTAAATGTTGGTCAGTGTGATGCAGTTTGTAAGAATATCGTTGTGTGTCAGTGTGATGCAATTTGTACAGATGTAAATAATGTTAATATAAAGCTTCTTGAGTGGGGTCCCCCGCTTTAAAAAAAAAATCAGTATAATTGCAACAGTGACCATTGTCCCTGTTGGAATCAGGGGAATGAAATTCATTTTTAAAAACTAAAATTGATTTCCAAAATTGAAATGCCGATCTTTTTAAAGTAAAATCAATATAACTGCAATAGTGACCATTGTTCCTGTTGGAATCAGGGGAATGACTGATGACAACAAATATACAACATGCCAATGGGTATTAAATGAGCAAAAATTGTATATGCCCATTGTTGAATCACTGTCCTGGGAAAATCCAAAAATAAGCATATGCAAGCCCCACTCATTTAATGCCCATTAATAACCACTCATTTAATGCCCATTAATAAAGTACTTATTTTCAGCAGTAACTAATACCCTCACCCTTCACCCGTTCCACTTGACTTTTGATGGAGCTGTTATTCATTTTTGGTGAACATGATGTTTTTCAGAACCACGAATACTGGATTTAGAATCCCAAGCTGGCACTTTATTTAGCCCAATTCTTCTATTTGCTATTTTGATTTGTTATTAAGCTATAAGCTCAGAATTATTAAATAAAAATAGAAAGTTGAATATAATAAAAAAATTAAAATGAATAAATATATTTGTTGTATAGATGTGGTAAAAATATTTTATTAGAGACAATAAAAAATTTTTATATCCATATGTATTTATATTAAGTTTAAAGAGTGATAAAAAAAATAAAAAATAAATCTTATATTTTCACTTTTGACCACCACCTAGATTTTAAAATACTCGAACAGTAAATAAAATGTGATGCCCAAAAAAAATAAAGGAAAGTAAAAAAATTCAATTAAATCACAATAAAAATAATAAAAGCTAGATGTATAATTCATTCAATTATTAATATAAAATGTGATGTGAAAAAATAAATAAATAAATAAAATAAAATCAGCAAAAAAATTTAATTAAATCCCAATAAAAAATAATAAGAGCTAGATGTATAATTCATTCAATTATTAATATAAAATTAACATGTAGCATTTACAAATTATTATTAATAATAGAAAATTTTAATGTGGGTTATAGATAAAATATTTCAATACCCATGTTAAGTAAAATATTTCAATATTAACTATATATTATTAAAGAAAATATTATATGTATATTATATAAAACAATTGAAAAAAATAAATCTTATCTTTAGAAAATTTAAAGTAGCCTCATTATGCTACATTTTAGTCTTCCATGTCTAGCAAAGATTTGTTGAAGTTGCAAAGTTAAGTTGAAGAGTCTACACAATCCAAGGTGTTGAAATTATTTATGTATTCTAAAATACTTTCAAGTTTTGCCAAAAATAAAAATTGCACCTCAAAATATTTGATCATTTTCAGTGCTTATTAGATTTGTGGTTAAAATGGATCTATATTGGTCAAAAGGGTGTGGGTGAATTGCAGCCCTGCTAGAAGTTGGTAGCAATTCAATTATTAATTGTTGATTCTTGAAATATTTTGGAATAACAAAGATGAAGTGAAGTCAAAAAAATTGATCTCATTTTTATTGGTTGGATTGGTATCTTGACAATAATTTATTTTGATTGTTAATTGTTGATTCTTAAAATATTTCGGTATAAAAAAAAAAGAGAGACCAAAAAAAATTGATTATAAAATATTTTCAAAATAAACAAAAATGAGACGAGATTTATCTCATTCCATAATATTTCCAAAATCTAAATAAAAATAACTAATATCTTATAAAATGGCAATTTAATTATTAAGATGGACTGAGTATTAAAAAAACAACTAAAAATATGAAAAAAATCTATGCACTGGAGTGAATACCAGTAGAGTGTTCTTTTACCATGCCTATTTATAGATTGGCAAACACAAAGTATAGATAATACTAAATCAAATTTTATATATATATAAAATTTCAGTAATTTTAAATTTAATTGTTTTATTGAAATCATAATTATAAATCTATGCCCTTTAAAAATAATTTCGTCAATTATATATTTTTAAAAAATAAATAATATTTATGTAATATACATTCATATAGGAGAATGGAAAAATAAATTATATGCTTTACTGAACACTCAATTCTAATTCTCAGATTTACAACCATTATTTTTATATGAATCATATCCATTATACTTTAACCATATTACGTAACCCTCGTTATCTGTTCTAATTTTAAAATCTACTCCTGCTTCATGTTTCCACTTGCTCTACTAATTTTGCCACTAGCATATTTCAACTATTGAATTATTTACTCAATTTTATAATAATGCAGACGTGAGAAAAGGTTGAATCATATTCATTATACTTTAAGCCTATTATGTAAACCTGGTTATATTTTCCACACGGAATGAATGACACTAAGCCATATTTTAACATTCTTAGGGTTGTGGTATTTCATAAAATTATTGTGACATTAATTCTGGTTGTAAACACACATTCAAATTTTGATACATTACATTTTAAAAAATGAGTAAATTATACTAATTTTTAATATGAAAAGTATAAAATATTTGGTAATATTTTTTAAAAATATTCAAATTTATAGTTATTTTATATTAGTTTTTATTTTAAGATAAAATAATTTTATACTTAATTTAATTTTATATTATTATTATAGATTTAGCTAAAGCACACAGCTACATGAGCTAAGAGGGATCAATTTTTTTTAGATGCAAACTTTTTAGAGTGCAAAAATTGAAAAAACAATTGTATCCCTCTCATACCATTACCTTAATTCTCAGTAAAGATCTCTCTATAGCAACAGATTTAGATACCTTGGCACCTATGGAAAATATAGTTATCTCTCTAAGTAATTGTGCCTTTCACTAAGAGAAAAAGAGTATGATTAAATATAAAGGTAGGAAAAGAAAAATGAAACAATTAGATGAATTACTAGCATCCATCTTTTATATGGAACACCTCTCACTTGAATGATAATGAATTTGTTGAAGAAACAATGAATGTATTGGAGCATTGTAGATGAAAATAATGGCCTATAAAAAAATTGACCAAATAGCTAAAAGAAGAAAAATAATGAGTGGTTATCTTAAAGGAAAAGTCCAATAATAAAGAAATGTACTTAACAGAAGAACACCAATATCAAAGTATTCAATCGACAGCTACGTATGATGTTGATATCTTTAAGATTCAAGAGGTTAATGTCAATAAATGAAATCCATTAAAGAAGAGAATTCTAAGCATATGCGAAGTATGATGTTGATATCTTTAAGATTCAAGAGGTTAATATCCAGAAATGAAATCCATTAAAGAGAATTCTAAGCATATTTTTGAAATGCATTGTTAACTGCATGTAGTATGGTCAACATTTCTTTTAATAAATTTTTCCTTTAAGTTCGCTACTTTCAAAGGAAAGGGACCTTCCTTCTTGGATCAAAACTACACCAATGCCATGGCCTAAGGCTTCACACTCCATAATGAAGATTTTTGTGAAGTCGGGTTTTGCTAAAACGAGAGTTTTACACATATCCTCTTTAAGTTCTTCAAAATATTTGGTTGTTGTTTTGGGATTTAATGATATCCAAAATGAAGATCCAACTTAGTAAAAAACTTTGCTCCAATCCATCTAATAATTTATCAATGGAAGGAATAAGAAAGTTATCGTTGATCATCATTTTTTTGAGTTGTCTGTAATTTGGACACATACTCCATGAACCATCCTTTTTTATAACCATCACCATTGGTGAAGAGAAAGTGCTCTAGCTAGGTTGAATGATGTCCACCTCTTAACATTTCTTGAACCATACACTCAATCTCACTCTTATGTGCATGTGGATACTTGTAAGGCCTAATGTTAGGTGGTACACTTCCATGTTGCAAATGAATAGCATAGCCAAGATCTTAGACAAGTTGATGACCCTTAAGCATCTCTCCAAATACCTTTAAATAATTGTTGATAACTTTTTGGAGACTCATTATAGTAGTTGTTATATATACTTAAACATTTAATGAACACAATTGTGCAATTACACCTTAGTGTCCCCTTTTATCAATTTTGTCATGTTATTAGATATTATCACTTTATTGGTTTTCTAAGCCAAATATCCTTTTCTTTTGAGAAAAAATATCTTGAAAATTAAGGGTCATTTTCCCCAATGATTGTAACCATTAGACCCCTAATACAACAACTACACCACACTTTTGGATTCTAATCATGCGACTAACCAACAAATACTTCCCCATATTTGACTTAATATTATGGCACTTCTTTGAACAATTTATGGTACCTTCATCTACAATCATTACTTGAAATTTTGGTGCTAGATATACAAAGCAATTACAAAAAATTTACAATTTCTAATTAATGAAGTTATGGGTACTACCCAAATCAATCAATATTGTTACCATTTGATTTTTGATATATCCTTCTATCTTGAGGTTTTGTGGAGTATTGATGTAGTCCAAAGCATAACAAGATATTGTTGGAGTACTCTCCTCTAGTTATATATCTTGTAAAATTTCCACTTCTTAATCTTCATCATCACAGTCTATGTAGAATAATTTCTTCTCACTACATTTATGTCTCTTACTGTACTTGCTATCATAGTTGAAACACGGTCCCTTTTCTCCTCTTTCATCCTTTTGCTAAGGAATCAATCTTGTCATTTTAGGAGAGGGAATATGGTTTTCTCTATATTTATTATTGACCAAATTTCTATTGGCCATATTTTAATTTTCAACTTTCCTTGCCAGACTGAAAGCATGATCTTGATATTTAGGTTCAAAGAGACACATCTCATGTTCGATGCTTTCCTTTAAAATTCCCATAAACAGGTCTAACAAGTTATCATATGAAATATTCTTTACTCTAAGACTCAAGTTTTGGAATTGTTGAATGTGCTCTATAACTGGACCTTTTGTCGAGGATTTACCAATTGACTAAAGAATGTATTGCTCTTAATCCCCATAATGTGCTCTCAATTCATCTGTAAAAATTGATCAAGATATAATAGAACCATTTTTCCTTTCACAAAGTTATTGATACCATGCATGTTGGTCACTGTTCTAAAACATGGATGCAATATTTACCTTTTCAAGGATGCCACTAGGTGTAAATCAAAGTATTTCTCCATCTAAAATATCAATGTTACAGGGTCATTACCATTAAACTTCCTCATATCGATCTTCAAATGTAGTAGTTCCTTGGTGCTGACTTGAATCCCTAATGATGTGGATCTGTGATTGAAAATTCATAGTTATGGTTCTATAATTCATTATTTGTGCTCTCCAATTATGCTAGACTAATTCTCAGCACTATGCTTCTCCTTATGTTCATGTTTCCATTGGATCTCCACATCCCTTTTATCTTTCCATAGAATGTTTTGTAATTCTTTTATTTCTTCCTTGATGGATTTTTCTATTTCTTCCTTATTTTCATTCATCTTCATTTCCATTTCTCTTTTAAGTTTTCTTGAAGACTTGATAAATCCACTTTTTCCAAGATACTACCACCCATTTTCTTAACTTTCTTATTTGATTGAGATAACATAAATTATGAGTCTTCATTTTCTTCATGATTCAATGATGAGCCTCTAGTAGGTTTAATTGGTTTAATTGGTGTAGTAGCTTTATTTGGAGCCATATTGGAAAATAATAATAGTAATTCTCTTTTTAATCACAAAAAAGGTGATTTTCTAATCAACAGTTAGGTCATGTGTAAGTTACCTGCCTTTAAAACCTTAATTTGGGGAATATATGAATAGTTAAAGCTTTTCTTGATATATATATGATATTTGAGTCCTTCTAGAGTTCAAACCTTGTTTTGTACTACTCTGATGTGTACTTTTTGCAGTTCCATGTGTGACCAAAATTTGATGCGCTAAGTGAAAGTTATGGTAACTTTCCCAAGAGTTGTTCATTTTTTGCTTCTTCCACAACCAAACTTGTATAGTGTGTCACATGTTCAATTCTTCAAATATGATTATTAAATTTGTGCGTGAGACACTTCTATACATCCCTGAAATCCCTCAATATTTCTCATTTTGAAAAGTCCCAATAAAGAATATATGGAAAAAATACCAAGTTATCCTGCTTAAAATTTATTTCAATATTGTTCACAAACCCTAACTTCCACAAGGTATAACTCTAAAAGTATAAAAAACCATATTCTAAAATTTGAACACGATGTTCCTCGACATTCCTACTTAATATGGTCTAAGTTTCACTATTTGAACTCCCCAAAAAAATAAAAAAAAATAAAAGCGTTATTGCGAAAATTCCAAACTAACCTATTTGAAACTAATTTCAGGAACATTCAAGAACCTTAAATTCCTTAGAGCATATATCTGAAATTAAAGCGAAACAAGATTTGAAATTTCAACCAAATGTTCACCAATATTTCTCCTCAATATGGTCCAAGTATCATGGTCTAAAACCTCTAAAAAAATTGTTATTGTGGAAATTCAAAACTGCCCTATTTGAGATTGATTTCAGGAACATTCGAGAACCCTAACTTAGAGCATATATTTGAAAATATAGTGAATCAAGATCTAAAATTTAAACCAAATGTTACCTAATATTTATGCACAATATTCTCCCAGATTAACCGTCTAAAACGTTCCCAAAAAAAAGTTATAGCAAAGTGTTACAATGACATTTTTGAAGTAGCAAAACCCTAGGATCATGAACTCTAATATCAAATGTTATGAACTCTTGCACCATAAAAATGATGACAAACCAAATAATTATAGTCTTATTTGAGGGCGAATCCTCCTATAATGAATGCAATGTACAAGACAATATTTGACGATCCTAAGACTAGGTCTCATTAGCATATATACAAGAAACAAAAGGTGCAAATATAATCAAATAAGACCATGAGAGTTTTTAGCCTACATAGCAATATAACAATACAAATGTAAACACTCAACATATAGGGCTTAATAAATATTTCTAGGGTTAATATGGGGCTTATATAAAGCTTGACATATCTTTCCAATAGTGTGGCATGTGTCTAAAACAAAGTTCGCAAGAGAAAGTTGTGGCCCTAGAAAATGGGCATTCAAATTATGTTTTATTCCTAATTAAAATACTTAATACATCATAAAACATAATAATAAAGTAAATAGAAACGAAATGTAAATTTTAAATCCACTTTGTACACTTGTCAACATCTTTCTTTCTCTAATTTCAAAAATTGAACATTATATTTGCCAACATGAACCATCTCCTTACCCTAAACCTTGCAGTTTTTCGTTCTCTTTTAGCATTTTTTTCATTTCCTCTTCAACACAAGTTTTTCTCTTAAATAAAGATTTATTTATTAGCTACAAAAAGTAAGTTTGCATGTGAAAGATAGATTATAAACAATGATTTTCTTATTCTTGTTATAGAATTTTATTGAATTCAAATTTCATTGTTTAAATAGGTTTATGTCTTACATTTAACATGTTTTTGTTGCAACCAAAAAATAGCCTCTTCTCCAAACAATGGCTTTTATTGGCCATCATCTTCTCCTTTTATTTAGCTTTTTATTGTTAAGTTCCATATGCATAACTCCTTCTCGTAGTGGTAAAGAGAACTCTTTATTTACATTGATTGCTTTATCCATATGATGGTCTTCATTTTGTGAAGGGTTTTACCATATTCCTGGGGTGGCACCTCTTCTCCAAACAATGGCTTTTATTGGCCATCATCTTCTCCTTTTATTTAGCTTTTTATTGTTAAGTTCCATATGTATAACTCTTTCTCGTATTGGTAAAGAGAACTCTTTATTTACATTGATTGCTTTATCCATATGATGGTCTTCATTTTGTGAAGGGTTTTACCATCTTCCTAGGGTGGTGTGGTGCAATGGGTAAGAAGATTTTTCTCCCCGAGACCCCCTTCCCCAAAACAAACTTAAAACTCTTAAACATATTTGCGAAAAAACACATAAAGTTTTCATTGCAAGAAAAACTATCAAGTAATAGTTAAAAAGAATAGAAGTTAAAAACCCCATTTTGTAACATTTTTGTATACTTCGCCGGGGATTTTAAGTTTGAAATGCATGTTTACTTTATATTTAAGCTTCTCTTCAATTGTTGGCTCTTAATTTGTATTTCATGTTTTTCTATATATTCCATATACATTTATAATATGGTTTTGTGTATAAAAAATATAGCTTTTGAAAAGGGTTTCAAACCAGACTACAAAGCCCACAAGATTGTACTTAATAACTACTTGCTTTTCTTTATCATTTTGGTATATTTTAACAATGCAAGTTCATAAAATATATTGAATATTTAGCCCACATAGTTTTTATGCAAAGTATTTGTAAAAATGCATATACAAACAACATGAAGTTTTCATGCAAAGTATTTGTAGAAAAGCATATACAAACGACATGAAGTTTTCATACAAAGTGTGTAAAATTCTTTGAGCCCAAACGCATAAATATTGCGTAACTAAGCCAAGGAAATGTGATTTGCATACAAGTGTTTGACAAAATATTTCAGCCAAGTCAATGTAATTTGCATGCAAAATGTTTGTAAAAATTAATTAACAAAGACGTGGATTTGAAGTTTAATACAAGTTTCAATCTATTACTAAAAAAATGTAATAATTGAAATATATCAATGTGTTAAAGCAATATGATGAATCTTAGAAGTATGATAAGTAACGTAAATATATTTTATATACATTTTCTCTTCAACATTGTAAATTTGCAATTTCCCATGGTTGTAACTTCTACATGGAAACTTTGTTGTTAAGCATATGGTACATCTTTGGAAAGTTCTCAATGATCTCTTTGGAGTAGTTAAAGTAAAACAAAACAAAACAAAATCATATAAACCACGTTAATATATTGACATTTTAATATTGAAATTGTGACATTAAAATCATTGTTTTTTTTTTCTTTGTTCTGAATTACATTCTCTAGGAAAACATTGATATATCAACATTCCTAAGGTCGACGTATCAATGTTAACAATGTGAAGTTTTGATGTTAAATTGGATCTAATAGTTAAGAACGCGTGTTTCCTCCTACGAGGTTTACAAGTTCAAATCCAGAGGAGGTAGACTATATACACCTCATAAACTTTAGAAATGAAATTACTATGAGAGGGGGTCCCTTGTCTCACAAATAAGGGGGTTTCATACACCAATTTGGTGCATGGTTTGGCCATAATCTTCAAATTAGATTATCATTATCATCTTCATAGTAACAATGTTAATGTTTCAAATAAAATGTTTTCCAAAATCATGATCCCAAGGAAATAATTTTATGTCAAACTTGTGTTGATTTAACATAATAATTAACACCAAATGTAATAACATTAATGACACAATGCAAGGTTTGTGTATATTTCATAATTTTCTTGTTATTTATATTATAATTGCAATGGCCACTAATGCTCATTTTTCCACCGTTAGTTTCTTCTTCAACAATTAACATATATCTAACTATAGTTAATACTAGTGCAACACATACATCTCATAATGCAATCATAATACTCTTCATAAATACATGGATCACAACGATTACATTAATGCAATGGTAGCACTCTTCATAATTCCATCTTTGACTGGCAAATGATACTGATCTAATAATCTCACTAATAAAATTATGCTTATACTAATAAATATCATGGTTACAAAGAGAAAGGTATAATAATAGCATTCTCTATGTAAATACCATTTCTTTTGTAACAATTATCTCGTTTTTTTACATGTTTGAAATATTTCATGTGGCTTTGTTCAATCATATAATATTTTTATATAACTCTTGGATATAGTATTATATAATTGGCATGTAAACTGAGAAAATTAATGAAGAGTTCGGATTCAAGCGTGATAATGAAATTCATAAAACAAGAAACATACAAAATAAAAAGTGAGATGTTCTTACATTTTTGAAATTTTTCTTTCCATTGACATGTCACTTGTTCAATTTTCAAAGAAATCTGGTGTGACTAGAGTTGAAGCTTCTCCAATTCAAATCCCTTACATTTATTCAAAGAAAGAGATACAAAGTTCATCCACCATTAATGTCAATGCACTTATGTCAATTCTTTTAGGGCCTATTACCCATTGAAAGTGGGTAACCCATAGGATATTTTTTCTCCTCATTTGACAGCTAGCTAGCCAACAACTCTATGATGGTCAACAAATAACATCATGCCATAGTTCTCCGCCAATTGTTCTTGTCAATGTTTTCTCCTATCTAGCATGCTTCTTGAATAAAGTTGGGCCTTCTATTAGTAAGCACTTTAAACATTTAATTAAAATTGGTTTAGTCAGATTAGTAAGATGACTTACAAGTTTAGTAAGATTAGTAAACTATTAAGATGAGTTAGCTAGTAAGATGAGCTTGGGAATCTAGTAATATAATTCAAGAATATAGTTATCATAGTCAGTAGTAGCTCTTATAGGTAAGTCATAGTGAATCATAATATTTTACATGGATGGTACTATTATTTTATTGAGGAACAGACAAGGAATAGGGTTGAGCCTCCCTTTGAGGGTGCAAGGATCAAGATGAGGATGCCATAAGCAATTATCTATCCCTAAGAATAGCCTATCATAGCAAAGTATCAAGGGACCAACTATTAATAGATAAATCCAATCAATCATGTGCTTTCTCTTAATGTTATGGGCATATATTGATATGGATCATGGGGTAAATTGGATTATTGACTGATCTCGATTGTATCCTTGTTTCCACACTTTAGTTGGGAGGTTAATTTTTTACTCTACTCTAGTGGGACCTCCTTTGAGGCCTTATGGTTTATGAAGGGTATTATTGGGTAAACATTGATTAATATAGCATCCAAGGTAATCCATACTTACCAGTTTCCATCTCTCTGGATTATACATCTCCATTATTTGGGTTGATAGTCATTGGTCATTAGGATTGACACTCTACATCCACATCCTTGAGTAAGGGCCCATAAACTTAACCCCGGAGTTTAATGCAATTGAAAGATTGATAAAATCATATAAAATCCACAATGGAAAGAAAATGAAAAATGAAAAGGCAAACTAGGACTTATTTAGCACATGGGAAAAAGTCTAGCATGACCTCTACCCCCGTCATTAACCATCACCTAGATCCTCAAACATTTAATGCTTCGTCTAAAAAAAAGGAACTCTTGAATGCCCTATCCTCGATGAGCAAGGAACTAATACATCTTAAAGAAGTATTGGAAAATCATAAAGCAAGCTTGAGATCCTAAGTTATGCATCAAACAAAGATAAATCATTAAAGTAAAAGGCACACCAGATGAGTGGAAAAAACAGGCCGAGAAAAGGGAATTTGGTCTCATGCTTGTGGCACATCATTACACTCTAGATGTTTAACCCCCATCTGGTCTCATGCTTGTGGCATCTTCCTTGAAGTCTCTCCCACTCCATGACCACCATATCACACACACTTAAAGTTAATGGGTCAACCTGGGACATGTCATTCCCCTTGCGGACTAGAAACACCTAAAAGGTTTGTTTACCTAATCATCCCTAGCATAAGTGAAGTAACTTGTTTATAGGTCCTAATCTAGTTAGGCATTTGAAGGTGAGTTTTATTAAACAAATTCTTTCGGTAGAAATCACATGAGAGAATTTTTTGACCGACGCGTTTCGAACCAACAAGTGTGGTTCATCATCAGAACCAGATGAAGCGGCAGACCATGGCAAAGGCTTAAATAGAGAGCAATGTAGAGACATAATTTCAAGTAACTGCTATATTTGAACAATAATGTTTAAATTATAATATTAATTTATTAATATATTAAAAACAAATATTATTAAGAAACGGTTATATTAAATGGCTAGTTTTTGAAAAAATATTTAAATAGTGATATTATTTCATTAGTTTATTAAAAAAATTAATAGATAACAGCTATATTAAACAGCTAGTTTTTGAAAAATAATATTTAAATTAATTTATTATTACCAAATATTATTAGTTCTTGAAAAATAATATTTAAATAATGATATTAGTTTATTAATTTATTTTAATTTTTAAATAATGATATTAATTTATTAATTTATTAAAATATTAATATGTAACAGTGTAATTAAACGGCTAGTTTTTGAAAAATAATATTTAAATTAATTTATTAAAACCAAATATTACTAATTTTTGAAAAATAATATTTAAACTGTGATATTAGTTTATTAATTTATTAAAAACAAATATTAAGAAGTAACCGCTATATTAAACAGCTAGTTTTTGAAAAATAATATTTAAATAAATAAATAAATAATCAAAGCCAAACTTTAAAGGAGGGGAGTCAAATATTATAAAAACAAGTGAAGACCCTAATCGAGACAAAAATAAAATAACTAATGGAAATAAGATAAAATAAATTAAAAATAATTAATGGAAAAATAAATAAAATAAAACAAAAATATACACAAGTCAAAATAAATATATAAATAAATAAATATAAATAAAAATAAATATATATATATATATATATATATATATATATATATATATATATATATATATATCCAAAGGAAAAATAATCAATAAATAAAACAGGGTCAACAATAAAATATGGGGCTCAGGCCCATTAAACAAATAACAAAAATACATAAAAAAACACGAAGGATCAAGAAAATAAACTCTAATGAAGAATAAATCAACAACAAATACTATAAAAAGGATGCCAATACCTACATAGATAAACAAACAAACAAAATAAATCCCAAAAAGAAGCCTAAAAAACTAGGAGGACAAGACAGGGACCCAACTTCTACTAATATTCCAACCATCATCTCTATTCAAATTATTGGGTCTTTTTTCAATTTCTAGGGCCTCCCTCAATTTACGATGATGGAAATGACTAACCTTAGCAACAACTTGGGCCTCCTCAATGCAGATGTGATGCTTAGATTTATCTGCATGCTCCGCCAAAGCAGAGGAGCGGGTCCTGCCATGCTTGATGTCAGCAGCATGCTCACGAATCTTTTGATTAATCAAGCGACCAGTCTCACCAATGTAGGGAGTCCCACAAGAGCATGGGATAACATAAACACCCATATTCTTGGGGTCCACTGGGTCTTTTACATATCTAAGGGAGCTCTGGATGGTATTTCAAGGTCGAAAGGTTGAAGCCACCTTATGCTTCCTTAAGATCCATGCAATCTTGTCAGTGGTCCCTAGGATAAATGGAAGATGAACACCAGAAAATTGATCCTTGGAATCTTTCTTAGCACTAGGACCTTTTTCAGCTCTGAGGATGAGGTGAGTTTTATGTGAAGCATTTATGTTCCCCTAATATTAGATATAGTCATTATGATACTTTTCAATAGTTGTATGCCCCTAATGAAGTTGAACTCACTTGATCATGAGAGGTTTTGTTCATGTATCACACATGCAACAGAGATCCCTTGAGGGGTGAATTGATTCCTCTTTGACACCTTCTAGGGGATAATTTGTCTCATTTTCAAATAAAATATGACTTGTGGCCGTAACATTGACCCTCCAGAGATGAGCATTAGGCTTTGAGTAGCTTCCACATGATTTTATGCCTCTTAATGTGCCTCTAAATGTTTAAACACTAGGCTTGAAATCTTGGGCGTTGGACTATTTGATGGTGTGCCCAGATGGACCCAAGATGCTCCTAGGTTAGCCTTGACTTTGTTTGATGGACAATTGTTAGGGTCCCACCCTAACCCCCTTATTTATGTCATGGGATCACGTCATAGTCAAGAGTCAATAAAGCCCATATTAATATTTGTAAGTGGTTAACCCGCAATTAATGACGGGACCACAGTTAGTTGCAAATGGGCGGTAGTATTAGATAGATGGTAAATGGGCGGTAGTATTAGATAGATGGTATTAATAAAACCCACGATATTGGCCCGTGGTATTGCATGTATGAGTCATATATAAAGGATAGAGACTCCCTGCGAGGAGCATCGTGTCTTGTTTTGTAATCGAGCTCTGCTCTATTGGAGGTTGCCCCCTCGAAGAGGCCTGTGAACATTTCTCTCTGAATAATAAAATCATTGCTATTATGTGTTCTGGGTATATTTTCTTCGCATATTCTGTGTTCTCGGTATCTTTTCTTCGCAAATTCTATGTTTGGGTATTGCTTTGCAGGTTAAGAGCATAACAACAATTCCTTGTTCAAGAGCCCATATGAGAATAGTTGTCACTAAGATGACTTAGGAGGGCTAGGACATCCCTCTTAATGTCAGCGTTTGCATAGATGTTGTTACATCACTCCTACATGCATTGGACGGCTGACATAGGCCTCCTTTTGAATGATGTCATGGTGAATGAGGTTCCTCTTGGAGATATGTACACATGCACTTTGAGATTTCCATGGAATGAGGAGCACTCCTGGACCATTTCCTTACTTGATGCATTACTGCAAATTTTGGAGGATGATGTCATGGTGGATATCATTTTTCTCTCACATACATAGGTTACTTTTGGCATTTTGTTATGTTTTAGAATTGTTTCAAAGTCAGCTTATGACCTTTGATCTAGTTAAATGCTTGAGTAAACTTGTTTTAACATTTTTCTTGTAAAATTATGAAAAAATAATTTAGTTACCCTCATATAAAATAGAGGGGAACCAATTTTCCTTTTGACCATCATCATTCATCACACTTCTTTAGAAGTGTGCGCTAACTTTTGTCTTATTTTCTACATAGCCACAATGTAAATATATGGAGTGAATTGTTTATTGATGAGGATTTTTGCATGAGGCTTTCTTTGGAATAGGTTAAAGATATTCTTGTGGAATGTTGTAAGTATATTGTTCATCTTCTTCTAATTTTGCATGCTATAATATGTGAATTAGGGTTTCTATGTTAGCCACGTTAAAAATTGCAACATTTTGAAATCTTGATTCTTTATGTTATGCGAAATTGTTTTCCTTGAATCCTACAAGAACTTTGATATGTGCATCTCTTGAACTTAAAATCTCCCATTTAAGGAAGTTGTTAGGGTTTGTAAGAAGAGATTCCTACACTTGCCCTCTTCATCAAAGTCATTTTCATTGCATTTTCCCTAAAAGGTGCTATTGTCCAATTAGATCAAGGCACTAGTCTAATAGGTGTTGATCAACCTTTCTCTATAATTATTTTCTCCCTCTTCTCTCTAAATTCTAAGTGTCTAGAGTCAAGGTTAGGGTTTTCTTGAAATTGTGATAAATAGTAATTTTACTAGATGTGTTATTGCCCTCTTAATAGGGATTACATTTAATAATTTGGCAAAAAAAAGGGCAAAATATTGCATTAATAACATGGTAAAACCATACAATTAGAGCTAATGTCATCTCTTTATTTGTTGTTTTATGCATGTGTTTGCCATTAAAGTTCACTTGCATATGTCAAATCTTGCGTGCCTAATTGATAGCCTTGTCATTTTATTGATCTATCCTAGGAAGGCCATTTCTTCTAGTTGTTATATGACATTGCATGCCACATCATTGAATATCTGTCAAGTGATAACTTATAAAAGCTCCTAAGTTTATTTAAGAGATCTAGTGATAGAGTACTTCAATCCCGATAAAGATTATCTCAACCTTCTAGGCTCCACTAGCACCTTATTTAAATCTTTAGACCTTGTATCACCTTAAACCCTTATTGTTGAATATCAATTATGTGATATATATAGGGAAGCCTACATTGTAGGATATAATTCACTATTAAATCGTTGGAGAAAGGCACTTAGGTGACAATAATGGTCGATCTTATGTTATAACAATGTTGTAGGGAAAATACTGGGCTGGGGGGGTGAATCAATGTTTTAAATGCAAACTTCCAAATTTGATATTCTGAAATATGTACGCTATTGTTATTAAATAAACCTACATATGCACGCTACTTTAGAGAAAGAAACTAGCGTATATCCAGTTTATTGATTTTTCTAACAAATGATTATCTTTTGTCAATGCACTAGAAGATTAATTACTTTTCAGTGTGCAGTAAGGAACATAAGAAATCAAAGCAAATGAGAAACACACACAGAAAACCAATGTTTTAGGTGGAAACTCAATGTGGAAGAAAGTTGTCATTGTTGTTGTCTCTACCTTCTTTCTTATAATATAAAGAAAAATATTACAATTGTATTGAGGCAGACTCTTGTCAATATGCAGGCACCCACCTATAGAAGGATACAACCCTCTTTCGTTCTCTAACAACCAACCCCTTGAACTCGTTTACTAGTTCCTATCGAAAGGGAGTCCCTACCCCCTTTCTGAAAGTTGCAACCCTTAGCACTTTGTTGACCACTTTTCAAAATATTTTACACTTGATCCACCTGTCAAACAATCATCACACATGTAGACCACCTTTCATCAAATTTTCAAACTGGACCCATATCAACCATAAACCCAATCAAACTAAAACATTGAATATGATATATTGTCACACTGCAAATCAACTGAAATTCTGAAGCATCAAATTACTGAATGCAGAACCCAACCATAAATAACAAACATCAAATTATGTACACGATTTTATTGAATAAGGCTCGCGTATATACATGCCTTCTTTGTATAACAATTGTGTACAGATCTCAGAATACTAAACTTTGAATCTTCAATTACTGAACCATACATAGACCATTTCACCAGTTACAAATCATTGAACCAATCACAGATTTCTAAACTAATTACAGATCATACCCAATCAAACTTATGTATCATTAAAATTGATTAATTCAACCAAGTCACCTCATATTTTCACTATCAGAGATAGATCATCGTGATAGAGACATCATCGACAAACAATAGCAAGTAAATCAGACAACATCAATTGTAAACATCAATCATTAGATTAAACCCTAGATTGTATACACGACTTCCACAAGGAATATCAGCATATGTACGAGCTTACTGAAAATTATTTCACATTATATATACACAACCCTATAGAGATGGATCCACATATGTACACAACTATTCCCAAACATACTTGCATATAGATCTGAAAAACTTTCGCTGCAAACACAATTTCATTTTATGCAACGTTTACTACCAGTACTACAAACTTCTGAATAAATCGTTTAGATCATAGTATCAATATTAGCTACTTAGACATTTGCAACAAGCAATCAAGCAAGCATGTATGTCAACATATTTCAAATCTTTCATATCTGAGTCTTCTCCTTGCTCCCTGATGCACACCTGTTTCAGATCAAATCATTCATAAAAAACTCAATACTTGCACACTTAACACTTTGATATCCATCTCCTTATATAGTTTTAGCCTTAGTCAATACCTTAAACCAATCCCTTAGTAATGTTGTTGGTATTCTTTGACAGGATCAAATAATCGCTATCAAACTCATTACTATGGGCCAATACATGGTAAATACCCCTGGTATTCAAATTACCATGGTGTGGGTCCTGTACGTGACTTTTCTTCACAATACTACGTATGTACGCGACCTTGCTTCTCAGGAACCACATATACTTTCTCAATTTTTTCTTTTACCATCCATCTGTCTCGAAACTAATATTCCTTTGTCCATATCACTTGTAACATTTGTACCATTCTGCATAATCATCATGTTATCACACTATTGACATATTTATCAAGTAGGTTACCATCAAGGACAACACATTAACCATAATGTCAACAATCTCCCCCTTTGGACTTGATGACAACCACTTTGGTGTTTGGTCACCACTTGCAAACACCTACAAACACATCTGCAAATACCAGGACTTCTTCCCAAACTTCTCCAAGCATTATTCTCTCCAAACACCAAGCTTCTCTCCCCCTTTGACATCAAGGGCAAAGGGTTGACCAATGTTGAATGAAGACTTATCTCCGCCTTTGTAGAGAGGATCACAGTGGGTCTGATCTGTCAAATATGAGAATTGCATGTTGACCATGCTCCCCCTAAACATATGTTGAATTGTCTAAAGATATACAAGATTTGATGACTCAACCAAATATGACTTTTCCTATGAGCAATGACTCCATGGTTACATCAATCACCCAGCAAAGTGAGGTTACATTTTTTACTCAACATTACATCAATGCCCAAAATAATGGCATTTCATCCATAACATGACTTGATCCCAATTACCCATTCATGACAGAATTTTACAATGACTTACAACATGGGCTTTTACATGACCTTTACATCAAGAGACAGATATGACATTTATAACCAGACCGGAGACCTCAGTAGTGAGGTAATAAGACCATGATAGTCATCAACAACCATCATACACCATTTAGGAACTTGCAACATGAATATTTGATAGCAACATCATAAAAGCAACATGAACATCCTCCTCATCTAAAAGTAAGATAAGGCAATGGAGCATCAAACTTTTAGCATCATCAACATGGTATTAAGTATGCAATGCTTCCAAGCATCATCAAGTAACTTTAGCAATCAATAACCAATCATCAATATCAATCAGAGCAGACACATCCTTCTCGTCAAGCATGTCAATAGATAAACTTTATCATTTGGAATCCATGCATCATTGATAACTAGTGACAGAACAACAACATATAAATTTCCAGCAATAATAGTCGAAATATCAAGATATTAACAAAGATATGCAACAAGACATGCTTATGGAACCATAATGCCAACAACGGACTTTAGGGTTATAATAGTCGCTCCCCCTAAACCAACAGACTGTAGCAAACCAATGTCAGAAACACAAGACCAAACATGAAATGATGAATGCATATAGGAGGCTCCCCTTGAATCTATGCTATTTTTATTAATCATTGAGATGTATATGTGTCTGTATAGCTCATAAACCGCGTAGATACACGACTATCCTTCACATCATTCGCGTACAGAAAATAAATTGTAGTAATTTACAGCCACAGCTCCCCTTGGACATGACATACCTGTCAAAATAATTAGCAAAGTGATTCAAAGGAATCACGTGGAAGTGGCTTTGTAAATATATTTTCAACTTGTTCCTTTGAAGGGACATACTCCAGTTTCACCTTTTGTTCAAGCACCTGTTCTCTCAGAAGATGATATTTGATTGGAATGTGCTTGGATTTTTATTGCATGACAAGATTCTTAGAGATACTTATGGCACTAGTATTGCCACAGAGAATAGGTACAGGTTGAGAACAAGTGACATGAATGTCTTGCAATGTTTGGATCATCCATAGAATTTGAGTACAGTAGGATGCAACAGCAACATATTATGCCTTAGCAGTAGATAAATTGATAGAGCTTTGTTTCTTGTTGAACCATGAAACCAAGTGGGATCCCAAATAAAATGCTCGTCCACTAGTACTATTGCGATCATCAATATTACTTGCCCAATATGCATCTGTGTAACCATGAAGTGCAAAGTTGGTGCTTTTTGGATACCATAAACCAAAATCTTGAGTTCCTTGTAGATACTTGAATATTCTCTTAATTGAGTAGAGATGAGTTTCCTTTATATTTGCTTGAAATCGTCTAACAATTCCCACTGCATGCATAATTTCTGGTCTTGTACCTGTAAGGTAGAGCGAGATGTCAATCATAGATCTATATTTTGGTTGACTGACTAAAGGAGAATCATCATTTTGACTAAGATTGCATCATGTTACCATTGGTGTGCATACCGACTTACAGTCTTCCATTCCATATTTTTCAAAATAAGTTTGAGGTACTTGGTTTGAGAAAGAACAATACCATTCTTAGTTTGTTGAACTTGAAGACCAAGAAAGTATGTTAGTTCACCAAGAAGAGACATTTCAAATTCTTGTTGCATAACTGAAGCAAATCCTTGAATCATAGGCTCTCCATTGCCTCAAAATATGATGTCATCTACATAAACAACTATCAAGAGTTTATCTTTATCAATTTTGATATATAGGTTGTTATCTGCAAACCCCTTTTTGAACCCTTGTTGCTAAAGGTACCTATCAAGACGATAATAACATGCACGAGGAGCTTGTTTTAATCCATACAAAGCCTTCTTATGTTTGCACACAATCTTTTTATCATTGCCAAGAATGAACCCTTCAGGTTGTTCAATATAGACCTCTTCTTCTATATCCTCATTTAAGAATGCACATTTGACATCCATTTGATATACTTTAAAGTTACGAAAACTTGAAAATGCAAGAAACATTCTTATCGCTTCAAGTTTAGCTACAAGTGCAAGTGTTTCTTCAAAGTTTATCCCTTCTTGTTGAGCATAGCCTTTGCATACAAGTCTTGCTTTATTTCAAATTACTTCTCCATTTTCATTCAATTTGTTTTTTAACACTCATTTTGTCCCAATAACATTTTTATCATGAGGTCTTGGTATTAATTCCCATGTATGGCTCTTTTCTATTTGATCAACTTTTTCATTCGTTGCGTTAACCCAACATTCATCTTTGCTTGCTTGATTAACATTTTGAAGTTCAATTGTGGATAGTAAGGCTAAATAACTAGAAGTTCCAACAAGAGTTCTTCTAGTTTGTATTCTTGCTTCCTTTTCACCTATAATTTGAGATTCGGGATGATTTTTCTGAACATACCTTGAAGGAGTCTTTTATGATGTATCTGTATCTTCATTTCCTTCTTTTGATGCTTCTCTATTTCCTTCTCCTACAACCTTTTGGCTTGTAGTAGGGAGAGGTTCGTCATCTGTTGGTTCTTCTCTTTTGGTACTGTGGATGCTTCATCAATTACAACATCTATGCATTCAACAATCTTTTGAAGCCTTTTATTATAGCATTTATATCCCTTGCTTCTAAAAGAGTATCCAAGAAGGATTCCTTCATCAACTCTAGATTCAAATTTTCCAAGCTTATCATCATTTTTCATGTAACATTTGCTTCCAACAATTTTAAAGTGCTTGATAGTTGTAGGCTTACCAAACCATAGTTCATAAGGAGTGTTATCATTGTTTACTCGGACATGAGCTTTGTTAATAATATTCATAGTTCTATGCGTTGCTTACCCCCAAAAGGTATGTGGTGTTCTCGACTCATCAAACATGGTGTGTGTCATTTGTTGCATTGTTATGTTCATTCTTTCTGCTACTCCATTTTGTTGAGGAGTCTTAGCTATAGAAAATTGTCTTTTGATGCCATGTTGTTCACAGAATTTGAAAAATTCATCTTATATAAATTTGAAAAATTCATCTAATATAAGCTCTCCTCCTCTATCAGATCTAAGACATTTGATTTTCAAATCTAACTTGTTTTCAACCAAATCCTTGGATACTTTAAATTTATCAAATGCTTCATCTTTATGTTTTAGTAAGTCAATCTAACACATTATTGTAAAATCATCAATGAATAATATGAAGTATTGTTCACCACGAGGAGACCTCTTTCTCATAGGACCACACAAATCAGTATGAATAAGTACCTTCTTTAGGATTAAACCGAACTTTGGTTTTCTTACCAAATTGACATGATTTGTAGATGTTATTTTCAGGTGGAGAAATGTTGGGAAAGTCACGAACTACTCCCATTCTACTTGATTTGTATAATTGAGAAAAGCTAAGGTGTCCCAACCTTTTGTGCCAAAGCCATCTTTCTTCATATTTGCTTAAGTAACAATGTTCTTGGTCGCCTTCCAAGACATAGACATTTCCTGGAGTTCTTGTTCCCTTTATTATGATCTTACATGTGTTCAGATTTCTTACCACACAATTCTTTGATTTGAAAACAATTTCATGCCCTTCGTCACACATTTGATTAACACTTAACAAGTTATGTCTTAATTCATCAACAAATAAAACATTTCCAGCCTTAACCTTTTTATTTAATAACACGGTTCCTTTCCCTTTGATAGTGGCAAGTAAGATATTACCAAAAGTTGCATTATTTTCTTTATTTATTTCATTAAAAGAAATAAACTTATCTTTGTCACATGGCATATGCTTCGAACATCCACTATTAATGTACCACATATTTTCTTGATCTCCTGCATACAAAGCTAGGCCATAATTTTCAGAGTTTGTAGTTTTATTTTTCCATACCTTGGTTGTTATTGTCTTTTTTGTTCATGCTGGTAAGATGGTCTCATTCTGCTTCTGCATTCAATTTCTTTATGACCAAAGTTATTGCAAAGAGAACATTCAATTTCATCTTGAAGAGGTGAGAAAACATTATAATAAGATTTTTTTGCCCTGATCTTATTATTTTATTTGACTTCTCTAGTCATAATAGTTTTATAAGCAACACATGGAACATCTTTGTGACCGAAATTGTGACAAGTGAAGCATTGACCATTGAAGTAGGAATACATGGGAGTGTAATAACTTCTTGAATAGCTTGCCCTTTGATTATGATAAGGTTGTTTTGCTTGAGAAGTATTTTATCCTTCATTCTTTTGTTGAGAGCTATAATTCTAATGGTTGCTTCCTTTTACTGCAATGACATAGCTTCATGTACCTATTTCAAAAGATTTTATAGTTTTTTATGATTCGCCATTTGAATTGTATCCAAGGCCTGTCTTGATTAGAGGAGAGCGTTGCACTTTGATGGTTGTTTCTAAAGTCTCAGGTCCTTTGACAAATCTAAGATTTAGAGCCCTTTTTTTCTCAAGTTTCTTTCTTAGACCCACTATTTCAAGTTCTAAATTTTCACAGTGTCTTTCCTTTTCTAGAACTTGTTTCTTCAAAACTTCTTCAACTAATTTAGCTTCTTCTATACGGATTTTTAGCTAAGTTATTTCTTCAACAAAAGTATTTTCTTATACATACAGAATTCTTTTGCTTCTAGAGCATCCATAAAAAACATCATCAGATTCATCTACACATTTTTCCTCAAATGTCATAAGCAATTAACAATCTTGATCAGATTCAACATCCTCATTATTGGAAGAATATTCACTATATTCGTGAGTATAAAACTTTTATCGTTATCAAACCTTCTTTTAACATTCCCTTTTGGAGAGTTCTTCCCTTTCTCATGATTTTCTTGATAAGGACATTTAGCAACGAAGTGACCAGCGCTTCCACAAACAAAACATTTGAAAAGAAGCTTACTCTAAACCTGTCAGTTCCTACTTGAAGTTTCTTCACGAAATTCGCTTCTTCGTTTGAAATGTAACATGTTTCCTTACGCTCTTCATTTTCCTTCTCTTTGTATGTAGCTTTGAATGTTGCTTCTCTGATATCTGATGGACCCCCTTTTCTCATTTCATAAGTTGTTAAAATCCCATGGAGTTATTTAATAGTGAGATTCTTCAAATCCTGCATTTCTTCACTGGCAGGGACTTTGGAATCGAATTTGAGATTAAAGATCTTAGAATTTTTTCAACAATAGTAGAATCTTTTATTTCATCACTAAGATTGTTCATTGAGTTAATGATCTCATCTACTCTGAGGAAAAATCTTGCAGTACTTTCATCATCATGCATTTTGAGAGTCTCATATTGAATTCTAAACATTTGAAGTTTAGCTCTCTTTAGTTTAGTGTCATCTTCATAGCTTTGGATAATCTTGTCCCATAGAGATTTTGTGGTATTCAACTGCATGATCTTCACAAATTTTGATTATGTCAAGCTTCCTAAGAGAGCATTGACTGCATTTGCATTGGTCTCATACTATTTCTTCCTTGCTATTATATCTAGGAATGGAGGATGGGTATTGATATCCTCCTTCAACATTTGTCCATTCATTAGCGCCAAGTGACGACAAATATGCTCTCATTCTGACTTTCCAAAATACAAGGTTTCATTAAACATAAGTGGCCTAATAGAATATACTCCATCTTAATTACTCATCTTAATGGATCTCCTTTTAAGCGATCAAGCTTCTTCTGAGGTACCTTCTCTGATATCAATTGTTGGGAAAAATACTTGAGTGGTGGGTGAATCTGTATTTTAAATGCAAACTTCCAAATTTGATATTATTAAATATCCCTGCTACTGCAATTAAAGAGACTTGTGTATGTATGCTACTTTAATGAACGAAACAGTGTATATCTAGTTTACTATTTTTTCTAAAAGATTATTATCTTTTATCAATGCACTAGAAGATTAATTTACTTTCAATATGAGTAAAAAACATAAGAAATCACAGCAAATGAGCAACACACATAGAAGACCAAGATTTTAGGTGGAAACCCAATGTGGGAGAAAACCATGGTTGTTGTTGCCTTCGTCTTCTTTTTTATGCTATAAAGAAAAATATTACAATTGTACTGATGCGGACTCTTATCAATGTGCAAGCACCCACCTATAGAAGGCTACAACTCTCTTTCTTTCTCCAGCAACCAACCCCCTGAACTCATTTACTGGCTCTTACCAGAAGGGAGCCCCTACCCCCTTTCTAAAGGTTGCAACCCTCAGCTCCTTGTGGACCACTTTTCAGAATATTTTAGACTAGATCCACCTATCAAACAATCATCACACAACCTGTAGGCCACCTTTCATCAAATTTTCAAACTAGACCCATATCAACCATAAACCCAAACAAACTAAAGCATTGAATTTGAGATATTGTCACGGTAAATCAACTGAAATTATGAAGCATCAAATTATTGAATGTAAAACCCAACCAGAAATAACAAACATCAAATTATGTACGTGGCTCTACTGAATAATACTCGCGTATATACGTGTCTTCTCTATATAACACCTGCGTACAGATCTCATAATATTGAACACTGAATCTTCAATTATTGAACCATACATAGACCATTTCAACAGTTACAAATCATTGAACCAATCACAGATCATACCTAGTGAATATTTTGTATCATTATAACTGATTAATTCAACCAAGTCACCTCAATTTTTCACTATCAGACACAGATCATCATCAAAGAGACATCATCAACAAACAAGAAGTAAACCAGAGAACATCAATTGTAAACATCAAGCATCAAATCAGACCTAGATTGTATACACGACTTCCACAAGGAATATCAACGTATATATGTGTTTACCATGCACAACCCCCGCATACAGATCTACAGATACTGAAAATTATTTCGCAAAATATATAAGCGACCCTACAGAGATAGATCTGCGTATGTCCACGACTATTCCCAAACATACCTGCGTACAGATCTGAAAAACTTTCGCTGCAAACACAATTTCACTTTCTGCAATCTTTACTGTCAGTACTACATACTTCTGAATAAATCATTTAAATCAGAGTACCAATATTAGCTACTTAGACATTTGCAACAAGTAATCAAGCAAGCACGTATGCCAACATATTTCAGATATGAGTTTTCTCCTTGCTCCCTGGTGTAAACCTATTTTAGATCAAATCATTCATAAACAACCCAATAATTGCACACTAAACACTTTGATCGCCATCTCCTTACATAGCTTTAGCCTTAGCCAATACCTTAGGCAAATCCTTTAGTAATGTCGTCAGTATTCTTTGTCGAAATGAAATAACCATTGCCGCACTCATTACTATGAGCCAATACCATGGTAAAGACCCATGGTATTCAAATTACCATGGTGCATATTTTGTACATGAATTTTCTTCACAATACCAGCATATGTATGCAACCTTGCTTCTCAAGACCCGCATATACTTTCTCAAACTTTTCTTTTACCATCCATCTGTATCTCCATCTCCTTACATAGCTTTAGCCTTAGCCAATACCTTAGGCAAATCCCTTAGTAATGTCGTCGGTATTCTTTGTCGAGATCAAATAACCGTTGTCGCACTCATTACTATGAGCCAATACCATGGTAAAGACCCTTGGTATTCAAATTACCATGGTGCATATTTTGTACATGAATTTTCTTCACAATACCTGCATATGTACGCAACCTTGCTTCTCAAGACCTGCATATACTTTCTCAAACTTCTCTTTTACCATCCATCTGTCTCTGCACTGATATCCATTCGTCCATATCACCTGTAACATCTATATCAATCTGCATAATCATCTTGTTATCACATTTTTAACATCTTTATAAAGTAGATTGTCATCAAAGACAACACATTAGCCATAATGCCAACAAATCTAATTCTGCTTAGTGGGGCTTTGCACTAGAACTACTAGATTTTGTGGTAACAATGCCAACACTCTTCTTTAGTTTTAAAGGTGTGACTATTGTCTTCATGGAAACATGAATACCCTATAAATTCATTACGTTCTGCATTTCTAAGATCAATAATCAATGTTATTGACTTGCCCTTCTCTTTAAGCAAATCTTACTTTTATAACATTGCCAAAAGTAAACTATTTCCAATAGTTCTAACAATAGTCTAACAAACACATGCTCTTAGCTAAAACAAACCCCATGGAACAAGTTTATATCATGTATCATGACCAAAAATATAAATGTCCTTTAAATAATAGTCTCCACCGTCTTTATCATAGGCAACAAGCCTATTTTTAATGGAATAAAGAGTAACCATACTTCGAAGCAAACATATGACCCTAGCCAAAATTGAGAAGTGTGGGCTAACCACTACATGGCCCATCTTTGACTTAGTTTGCTTAAGAATAATTTTAGAGATGGAATCGACTAGGCATCAGCTCTGGCATCTTTTGGGCAACCTCGATTCACTTCGTGTTTAGTTTTGTTTTTTGTTTCTTTCACAATGACAACAAGTTCCCCATAATGCAAGCACATTACACTAACCTACCAACATAACCTTGAATAGCAGAGAGATATGCTCACTACTGGCCTCCATGGATTTTGAACCCTGGACCTGGATTTCCAATCACTCAAGACAGAACCAGCTGATCGCCACCACAGAGACATAATAAAATTCTTTAAGTTTTTGAACATTTGTCTCATCTAACAAAGTATAAATCTATAATTAGTTTTTCAACCATAACATGTTTAACGATAATTATAAAAAATGTTTTATCAAAGTGTATGTTTCAAGAAAAAGCTTAAACACGGCATAAGGGGTAATTGTTGCTAGATGAAGATTAAGCCATGAATAATACAATTTTGACATATTATCAAAACATTGCACAAACCATTCAACTTCATGGAATCTCAACACCAAACCACCACAAAATTGAGGCATGTGATACATACAGCAACTAGAACACCAAACAAAATTAAGATACACAAGGGATATAGAGAAAGTCTGTTTTCAAGTATGATAGAAATTCAAAATTCAAGAACATGAAAATAATCTCACATAAAGACAAACCATGACCAAAATATGTTTCACAATCTATTGTAAGAAATCAGGTTGGAATAATATACTACTCCTACGATTCAACTACGATTAACAGAGATAAATTGTGCATTAACATTACCAAAGAAGCATAAAGACAAACCATGACCAAAATATGTTTCACAATCTATTGTAAGAAATCAGGTTGGAATAATATACTACTCCTAAGATTCAACTATGATTAACAGAGATAAACTGTGCATTAACATTACCAAAGAAGAATTAAAGGTAAATTGCTTTTTAGTAATTCCAAAAATATTGAACCTGTTCTATTTAGTGTGAGACCACCAATTGAATATTGTTATAATGATAAACACATGGAGTAAAGGTCTACCACATCAAATCATTGGCAGAAGGGGTAAAAATAACCAAATATAGATGTATAACATTTTTAACAATAATTATAAAAAATATTTTATCAAAGTGTATGTTTGAAGAAAAAGTTTAAACACAGCATAAGGGGAAATTGTTGCTACATGAAGATGAAGCCATGAACAATATGATTTTGACATATCATCAACCATTCAACTTCATGGAATCTCAACACCAAACCAACAGAGAATTATGATTTTGACATATCATCAACCATTCAACTTCATGGAATCTCAACACCAAACCAACAGAGAATTGAGGCATGATTGCACAAACCATTCAACTTCAAGGAATCTTAACACCAAACCACCACAGAATTAAGGCATGCAATACATACGGCAGCTAGAACACCAAACAAAATTAAGACAATAGAATTAAGACACACAAGGGATACAGAAAAAATATGTTTTCTAGTTTGATAGAAATTTAAAATTCAAGAAATGAAAATAATCTCACATAAAGACGAACCATGACCAAAATATGTTTCACAATCTATTGTAAGAAATCAGGTTGTAATAATATACTACTTCTCCTAAGATTCAACTATGATTAACAGAGATAAATTGTGCATTAACCTTACCAAAGAAGAATTAAAGGTAAATTGCTTTTTAGTAATTCCAAAAATATTGAACCTGTTCTATTTAGTGTGAGACCACCGCCAATTGAATATTGTTATAATGATAAACACATGGAGTAAAGGTCTACCACATCAAATCACTGGCGAAAGGGGAAAATTAACTAAGTACTGATGTATAATATTTTTTATTATAAGGCAAACATAAATAAGGTTAATTAGGGATTAGATGGATTTGAATAATACTAACAATTGATTGAACTTAAATGTATATTGAAGGACATGGCCCATAAGCAAAAACACATGATAAAATACAAATATATAACTATTAAATTAGGCATCCATCATTTGTCAATTAGTATTGTTTTCCTGAATGTGGAGTAGCTGTTTTCATGAATGTGGAGTTGGTTCCTCAAATAGGGGACCATTTCAAGAGGTAACTTGTTACAGTGTTTAATATACAGTTCAATTAGGCAAATAAAAGTTAAATAAAGATCCAATCGTGATAAAAATTAAAATTGATGTGTTTGGAACAGCGTTGCAAATATTTCCAATTTCTCATGATATTCCATTTTTATCAGAATTTTTCAGGTTGTCAATGTCTCCGATATTGCCTTTTTTTCAGGCTTCAGTTTATACATCTCGATATTTTCAAATAACTTCCAATATTTCCGATGAGTTTCAACGATGTGATCCCAGAAACAACATTTGCAACAATGGTTTGGAACATATAATCATTAACAATGAAGGGTTTTGCTCTCTCTCTATACATCTCTCAATCAATTTTCCAAGTGAAATTTTTGAGCCTATACAGCCTTGTACTTGGTATGAAGTCTGAAAAGTTAAAATTCAAGGTGGGAATCTGATCAGACTTGATAAGTTAGACATCAGAAAAAATTCAAGGTCATGTAACATCTTCATCTGGATAAAATGTCAACTAAGTTAAAATTCTGGCATGGATAGATATCAAACTCTCAAATTTCACCAATTGCATGCATTGGTTTCATCCAAAATGATCTTTATTGATATATGATATGACCATTTTAATAGTCACAATCAGTTTACTAGTTAACGGTCAACAAATATGAGAAAAGGAAGAGGATGAGATTTCTCAAAACAGATGGGAAAGCAATTAGAAAATGAAAATCGAATGTATGGGCACAAAACCATCTCAAACAAGGAAGCATATTTCTGATTATTTAGCTACAAAGTCAAAGCAATATTATAGTCTAGATATATGCCAAACCAATCCAACCATAGGGGAAAATCATCAACTATTTGGTTCATAAACATTAACCATGGCGGAATCGGCCTTTGAAGTGTTCTTGGTGAACAGTAGAAATTAATCAAGGCATATGGTTCAAGTAACACACTTGAACATTAAATAAATAACTTACCTGAGATTGTTATTAAGAACCCATGAAATCATGTTAATATATGTGCATTAATGTCTCTTGCAGTAGCAGAAACTCTGAAGAATTGATTTGCACTGTCAATATGACCTGAAGCAGAAGGTTGAAACAAAGGAATAAATGGGAATGCAACAAGAGATAAGCCTGAGAAGCATAAGAAGAAAGTAGTAAGAGAGCAGCCACCAGTGAAGACAAATTTCAGTTGAAAAAAATGCTGCAATGACCAAATTTGTCAAGTGCTACAAAACTAGACTAGAACTAAGAAAATAAGATCTTTAGTCATAGTTTATGCCATAAGTGACTAAAAATGCCTGGTATTCCCATGGCTTTGCCAAATCAGAATCATTCTTCAGCAAGTTCAGAACCTCCAAGTATCTTCGACATGCTAAACAATAAATGTCCAAGCAGCATTGCAGCAGAATCTTTATTACAGTGCATGGCACCCAGATGACATAATACATTCATGAATAAGAGTCAATGACATCCAAGAAAGTAGAATGATGAACAGTTTTCTCAATTTGTCATGAATGTGTTCAAGAAAAGCAGACAATTCAGAGGCCTTCCTATACCCATCTACAAATAACATCCAACTTTTTTTTTAAGTTGGAAAGAATGAATTAAATGACCTCGAGGCAAGAATAAGGCCCCTAGGTGTAAATAAATAAGTTCCAACTTCTAACTGTACACATGCACATTTTCAAACAGGAAACATCATTTCCTAAACTTTAGCAGATCTCCATGTTACCACTTCTTGCCCCTACATTGAAATGCTTAATAAGTAGATCTCCAGCAACTTACTGGTATCTGTCAAGTTAATCAATACTAATGAAGTGTCGACTATGAAACAAAGGAAAAATAAATAAATGTAGCAGCATTCATGACACAAAGCTAATTTTTGCACTTCTTACTCTAAAATATCTTACCCGAGCTTGTCTAGTCAATGACCTAGTCCATAAATGTTCGGTTACAGCTTTAACTGTCAGGATAAACTCAATCCTCGATATCAGGGAGTGCCACTTTCCAGTAATTCCAGGAATTGAAATCCTCCTGAAAGATGTGTCAAAAAAAACGAAAAAGGGTCAGATTGCCACCTCAAGAAACTGAAGTACAGGATGCGTCAGGAAGATTAACTCACCTGTTCACACGAAGAGACAGGAGGAAAAATGTCATCAGCGAGTTTATGCAGTGAAGTGTATGACTTCACATCTACACGATGATTCACAACTACCTCACCCTGTTTTACCAAAAAGAAAAAACAAGAGGCACAAACCAGAGTCAGTTCTATAAGGAAAACACAATTTCTCAAATCGCAGTAAGTTTTCAGTTGGGTAAATTAAATTCACTGACCATATTAAAAAGAAATACCTTGGGATTTATAATAAATATTTTGCCCTTTGGTATTCCAACTTTTAAGTAACTAATCTCATCGGTGTCTCTATTGCCAAAACCAGCATAGAATGGCTGACAATCAGGAGGAAATAATGCTCGTATATCCTGCCACCAAAAGTAATCACATCTAAATTTAATGGTTAACGTGGAAAGGAATTTAGAGTAAACATAGCTCGGAATATGCACTAAAATTTCAGTTTTCAATTCTCAACTCCACTTGACAAAACTGAAGAGTAGAGGTGTATTTGCATGAGACAACCAGCTCATCCAAGAAGTACATGCTGTGAGAACTCTTTTACACATCTCAGTATTTAAGAATTCTAAATCCATAACATTATTGTAATAAAGCTCAAGGTCAAGATGGGACAGGGAATACAAGAGGCATCTGCCACCTCCTCCCCACCCCAGCAGACCCTGCCTCAAACCCCTCTAGGGTTTCATCCACAAGGAAAAAGAAGCGTGTCAGTGACCAAGCAAAGCAGGGAGGTGGCTGACGTGAGTTTGAGAGTGAGACCTTGAAAACTCCAGATAGTAGGCTGGGGCATTGTGAGGTTTTAATCAGTGATGAAATCTGTAGCAAGGCCCACAGACTGAGAGGGCATGTGTGGTTGCAGCAAGTGAAACAGAAAGACGCATTGATGTATTTCTTTCTAGTTTCTCCTGGTGGATTCATGGATCGGTTTCTCCCACTGGTTTTCTTTAAAATAGTATCTCATAAAGAATCCAGCAGAGAGCCATTAATGGCAGGAGCAAGCAGAGAAAATATCTGGACACACGGAGAAGGTACTACAGCATAGATCCCGTACAGAAAACCCTACAGCAGCAGCAGTACACCTTTCCAGCAGTTCTGTACAGCAGTAATGAGGGTGCAGGATCATTTATGGAGGAAAGAGATATAAAGAGCACATGCATAAATTTGGCATGCATTTGCCATCATCAGTTCGGTTCCAGTCTAAAATCTAGATGCTGCATGTACCTATTCCCGCACTAGTGAATCCAATTTGATGATGGAGGAAGCACAAGGACAAATTTCCAGAGATTTGATAGGTTCGTATGAGTTTATTGTCTCATAATGACAGTTTCTTAGTTACTGAGAGGAATTTGATCATCTTCCAGTTTTATTCACTGTATTAAGAGGAACAAGTTGACCTCTAAGGGAGTGGAAAAACTTGTTTTTGGGCATAGCAGTTTTTGTGTCCATGTGTGGAAGGCTCCAGAGTACTTACACGCACTTGTGGCACAGTGGGATATAGAGTCCAAGAATACTTCACATATCATTGAATAGGATTTTTCAAGTCCATAGACAGATCAGTATGGTATAACATGGCATTATAATGCAAGCCAATGACAATGATAATACTTTAGAGCCCAGTGAGACTCAAGCATTTTCAAACAACCTTGAAACAAAATATCATAATTTATTAATTTAAGATCTATACATCATCAACTTATCAGCCTTTATGCTATCTAGTATGAATAATGAGAACAAAAGTTTTGTATTCTACCACTTTGGAATATGTACTCGCTTATTTGAGAAAGGACTATGAGCCTTCAGGAATGCACTCATGGTCAAGGTTGAGCTAACCCCTACTTTCACACTCCTTAACAACCATTTATTTAGAGCTTATAGGAAATAGTAGCTTACTCAGACATCAAGTAAGCTGGCAGAGGAAAGGCCCAAGTCAGTTCATGCAAAACGCACCTACTTGGACCTTCATTTCAGCTGTAAAAATAGGCACATATACAGACCATAACACAGAGCCCTATGTGTAACAGATCCAAAAAATCGGATGGTCTATCACCACGTCATAACTTCCTTTCTTCTTGGCAATGTGTGTGTATGTCGAGAGGAAACATTGAAACTCAGTAACAACTATTGAAATTGTGATGAACATTGATAGTTCTCATGTTCCATAATATCACAACATCTTAATTAGAGCAACATTAGGCACTTTTGAAAATTACCTCAAGGCAGGAAATCTTGAATTCATGAGGAGCCCTTCGTATAACTGCAGAAAAGATCAAAAGATGAGTTGGATTGATCCTAGGATAGTCTTAACAAATAAATTAGCTTTCATCAAAATTCACCTTACAAGTTCCTTGCGGTGTTAAAGTGCAACAATCAATTTACATAAATAAACTATTAACTAGCATATTTGAAAAAAACATCCTGAATAAAATTGCAAGGTACATTGCATTTTATGTTCCCCCATTGCTGTGGAAGCAGCATGACTCATCTTAAATCGAATAAAAGAATACCATAGCAGACAAATTCTGATGGAACCCTCTCTTTCCTATTTAGAATGTAGAACAGTTAACTCAAATTCGTTGTCTTCCAAAGGAAGTTCTGTCACATTCTATATAATACAACTGGTCAAACCTAGCAGTGAGTCACAAAATTTAACTATTAACCACTAAAAGTTCCATGATTGGTTACTCCCACGTGTATGAACTCCATAGAGCTGAATTCAAATTTATAATAATTCAAGTAGAATACTGGACTGATAAATACTGACACAGATTTAACAGCACTGAAAATGCAATGACTATTGGAGACTCTCATGTTCAAACTAAGGAAATGAATTTATCTATTTATGGCATTTCAAATTATTGTAAGCACCAATCAAATTTGAAGTAAACGGAGACCTTCCAAACTCTTTTAATCCTAAAACAAATGGCTCTAGAAAGTCTAATCAGAATTTCACATAATTTCTAAAGTTACCTAAAAAGCAACAATTCAAGTTTGATTTTGGTTTGATAAGGGCAGTTAAAAAACCATAGGTCTTAAATCTTTGTAGTGGCATGGGGGATTTGGCTTGCAAGGAATACTAGTCTGTTTCAGGATAAAGATGTGCAAGCTTATCAATGTTTTGCTCAGATTTGTTTCCGTTATGAGGGGTTTAGGTCAGACTGTAAAGAGAAAAACCACAGGCAAGTTGGGGAGATATGAATAGACAAAACAAAAGCCTCCGGTTTTTTTTAAGGGGATGGGGCTCCACAGAGACTAGCCAGTGCCACCTCTAATTTGAAACTGGAAGGTGGCATGGAGTCCTCTCATCAAACCACATAACTTGAGGCCAAGTTGACTTTTTGACCACTGAGACCACTTTGCATTGAGTACTGTGAATTGCCTCGGGAAATGAGAAAGTTGTCAAATGATACTACCATGTTCTAAGAGCTATTTGAGGAAAACTACACCAAAGCCAAGGCCACCTACAGACTACAGACCATAACCATGTGGAATGACGTAGGTGCGCTTTAATGTGGGTTGGACTGGCCCATACACTGGCGATAACCCCTTCAAATGTAGGCTCCCATAAGACCATGAGTCCTCAAGAGAGTTCACATAAGGCCATCCAATCTTGTACAGGGTGAGAGTAAACCCAAAGTGAAACTTCAAGAGACTAGCCATGGTCTGACCAAGACAACAAGATACAGACTCAAAAGACTGAAGTCTAGGATACCTAATACAGGGCCTTACATGGTTTTTACATTGTTTTTGACTTGTGACCTTCGGCTTACAATGGTGGTGGTAAATATTGCAAAGTGTTCATATGTAACCCTGTTGATGTGAGGGGTAATAGTTCATATTGTGAAGACAATAAATATTGCAAATGTTCATGGCACATGGTACATATTCAACAGCCAACAAGTTTGGTAGTGAAATCCTTGGAGAAATTTCCACAAAAAATTGTCATGGAAGCCCCCAAGTTCTCCTTAAGACCTTAAAGGTCATACCATCAAACCTAAGTTGCATGATATGGAGAAATGGATAAGAGCTTCTGAATTGGAAACATGACCCCTCAAAAATGGGAATCAAGGAAATATAGTATGACAATGTGTGTAATGCGCTATTTTATAAATAGCACCTTATGTTGAGACTTTGAAAGAAACCATTATGAATAAATGAGCAAAAACATTGAAATGACAAGCAATGTTCCCAATGTTCCACCAAGACTCCGGTGCGGGGAGACGCGGGTGCGGGGAGACGCACAGGGGGGACGTGTGGGAGTACCCTCAAATTTTAGGGAAATTTCGGGGGTGCGGGGAGTCGTCGAGGTATATATATATATATATATATATATATAATATTCAAATACATTGATCGATATCATTCATCATTCAATGGTTCATCATTCTAGAATCGAAATTGAAAGCAAAACATACTAGTATATTTTCAAAGTTTGAACACTAAATCTATATAACTCAAAGTTTCAAAGTTCAAACTCAAAAATAGTTAAGAGTGAAATGGAAATGACTTTGGGTTGAAATGAAATGAGCTTTTAACTTTAAGGTTTAGGCTTTTAAGTTTTA
Organism: Pinus tabuliformis; assembly: GCA_031772625.1. Lineage (NCBI taxonomy): Eukaryota > Viridiplantae > Streptophyta > Pinopsida > Pinales > Pinaceae > Pinus > Pinus tabuliformis. The sequence goes on from CM062810.1 coordinate 771,791,554, forward strand.
GTTATTTAGTTTTAATTTTAGTTTTTAAAAAAAATTAATGGTTTTGATTTTTGAATTTTTGATTTTGAATTTTTAATTTTTAAGTCTTATTAGACAAATTTAAAGGGGGACGCCCAGGCGCACCCTTTTTGGGGAGTCTTGGGGAGTCTAGACTCCCACACTGGGGAAACGCACCCCCTTGCGTCTCCCCAAGACTCCCCAAAAAGGGTGCGTGGGGAAACGCACCCCCAAGAGACTCCCCGTCCCGGGTGCGTGGGGTGCGAGGGGTGCGCGCACCCGACCCTGGGGGACGCGTCCCCGTGGAACACTGAATGTTCCACCATCGCTTGTATTGGGATCCCTCATCATTAGTACCACCCTTTGCCTCTACCTTGATCCTCTAAGGACATTCGTCAACACCATCGAATTTTGTTGAAACTTCCTAACCCAAGCCTTATAATATGTAGAAAAAACTTACATGCCAAATCAATGATTTTGGCTTGAGTGAAAGATGCATTTTTGCGAAGTCCATGATGGAGGAGTTCAACAATCAGCGCCACTAATATCAGGGTACATAAAAGGGCTTGGTTCTCTTGATTAAATGCCAATCCCATGCCATCATACATGATAGAATTCAATGAAAATGATGCAATCCTGCACTTTCTGAAAACCATTAGGTCTGCTGACTTTTGAATGGCATATGGAATCCTGCTTTCTCCATATGAAGTCCAGTGAGGTTGGGACCACTTTCAATCATCTTGAAACAATTAATGATAATGTTAAAAATCTAAGTAAAAGGATAGAAAACAAAAGAAGGAAATATTAGAAAATGAAAGAGAAAGGAAATATCAGGAAACAAAAGATATTAGAATTTATTGTTACCATTAAGTGCCAGCATTTTTGGTCAAACCCAGTCAAAAAACAAATAAAATATCAGTTAAATGGTTTTGGAAAAGCACTGTATGGATGGTGGTATGGCTTCAAAACGTGTTGTATGGATGTTGGTGCAGAGTGGAAATGTATTTCAGGCTGTATAAAATAGCTTTCCCAAGTGGGATATGTGTGTACAGCCTGAAACACATTTACAGGCTGTATTGCACTTGTTTCCATATGGAAACGTATGTGCTATGGCCCTCCCCTACATGTTTCGCCTGATATAGCATCAAGTATTCAGAAAAACATTAAAAAGAGCCATGAACAGATTTGAATTAGTGATTCAGAAAAACATTAAAAAGAGTCTCATGAATAGATTTTAATTATGGTTTCTATTCCTCAAGCAAAATAAAAGAAAACCAGACCATTCTGAAGGAAAACTTCGTATTGTCCAGTATTTGAATTCATCCCATTGACTGCTAAGTTGCACTTGGCAGATATATGAAGACTCCATGCCCATGACACAGAGTGTACTTCAAATTTTTTCAGAGTTCAAAAGTCAGCAAGGCCTTCCAGCCCCTTTCTCTCTTCTCTTTCTTCTTCAGTCCTCAGATTTCGTAACCCTGCAGGGATATTGCATAAATGTCACTAGCATGATGAATAAGCTATGCAACAAGCCTAGGAGACTTGGGACTTGATAAGCAAGTGAGTACACCTTGGATTGTTTTTGTCACCTGGTTAATTATTCTCGTTTTTTAACGGTGAATAATTAATTGAGTTTTTCATTCACCGCATACCGCCAAAGTCGGGGTGACGGCTTGACGGTTGAGCCCCTCGTCCATCTTAGTGTCTAGAGTCAATGTATATTACCATGCTAGGTCATCTCTGAAATTTCATGGAATTTGACTAAGTCTAGAATCTAGATAGGAATTTTTATAATTAAAAATTTCTGGCGGGATAGGATTTTTTCATTATTTTTTACGTAAAATGTAATAAATTCATGCCTAAATATATTGAGGGTGTATGAGTAATCAAAATTAGACCTCTCCACTTCAACATTCTTCTAGGACACACTTTGAGGGGTAAAAAACCACGTATAGACCCTTAAAACCCACTTTTCCCAAGTCTAGTGAGAAAATCAAGAATAAATTGAAAATAAATTAATAAGTTGAGAAAAATAATAATTATTTCCACATGCCAAATGCAGTGGAAATGAGTTGGAAAATTAACTCAAGTCAAAGGACAAGTTGGAGGGTGATTGGGAACCCACATCATCAAGGAATTATTGCACATGGGAAAATCGATTTTGTGGGCCAGATTTGAGAGATTGAATTGTCTACTTGGCAAATCGAATTTTCTTGGGAGACAAACATATGATTGGAGAGCATTTGATGAGATATTTAGTTGAAATTTTTGTGGAGGATTGTCTCCACTACTCCTCACACTTGTACGCAGCATCCTACCTTAGCCTCTAGACACAGCAGATCAACAGCTACGCACAGCTAGAGGGCAGTCAACATGCAATTCTTGAGGAGCTCATTTGGAGAGGTGTCAAATAACAGGTTTGATGGAGGATTCGATGGGAGTTTGTCTCCCTCTTCAACCACACGACCTCACACATGGCAGCCACCAAAAAATTCGAGTTTCTTGAGAAGTGGAGTACATTGGCACATCACAAGACTCGATTTACTTGATGGCACACATGGCTTGGTCTCTCACCACTTGGAATTCAATTAGGCTTCATTTCAATCTTCACCTCTCCACTTGTCATTTGGTATTCTCATTGGGATCTTCTCCCATTTTTGTATAAATCCACCATGAGAGCTCCCATTTGCCCATGGTTGGAAGCTTGTGCTTATTGTTACTATGTTGGAATTGCTATTGAATTAATTAAAGTCTCGGGGGATAATTCTTGGAGTCGTGATGTTATTTCTTATGGATGAGGTAATATGTTCCATTTGATGTTCTTCATGATATGATTATTTTCTATTGAGTTTTATATTGCAATCTAGTTGATTTTGTGCATAGTTGCGGGGGAGCGCCCCCCCCCCTCGAACCCGCACCCGAATCGCACTCCGGGCCGGAGCGCGCTCCCAAAATCGCTCCCGGATGGGAGCGATTTTCGGGAGCGCGCTGCCTGCTTTGTTCGGGAGCGTTTCGGGGAGCGATCGCTCCGTCGCTCCCGGGCGTAAAAAATCGCTCCGGGAGCGTTTCGACGCAGGCCGAGAGCGATCCGGCGGAAAAAATAAATAAATAAATAGATCGCTCCCCGATCGCTCCCGGGCGTTAAAAATCGCTCCGGGAGCGTTTCGACGCAGGCCGAGAGCGATCCGGCGGAAAAAAAATAAATAAATAAATCCGCGGACGCAAAAAAAAATATATATATATATATATCCGCGAATGCAAAAAAAAAAAAAAAATCAAATTTAAAAAAAAAAATTGGTTTTAAAAGCCCAATGGGCCTAAAAAAATTTCATTGTGACTTCATTGAGCAAGAGTTTGGAGCAAGAGCAAGAGCAAAGGAGCGAGGAGCAAGTGCTGAGGAGCGAGGAGCAAGTGCCAAGGAGCGAGGAGCAAGCCTGCAGAGGTAAGTAACTTAGTAATTTAGTTAGTTTAGTTAGTTAGGTAGTGATTTAGTTAACTTAATTTAGTTTATTGAGTTTAAAAATCATAAATTTAAATTAAATTAATAAATTAAATTAATTAATCCCAATAAATTAAATTAATTTGCAGATTCAGGAATCAAAACCCTACAAACATCAAACACCATGGACCTAGCTATATTTCTTGGCATTTTCCTCTTCCTGGTCCCTTTTATGGTTATTATGGTGCTGGAGAGTAGGAAACGGAGGGGCCAAACTGAAGAGGGGGATGAAGAAGCTGGAGAAAGTCAAATTGGTGAAAACCCCGGTGAGGAGGAGCTGGAGGAGGATGAACATGACCCCTCAAAAAACTAAACAAGACCAAACTCCATTGTGGAAATATGTTAACAGGGCTGAAACAGGGAGAGGGGGTGGAACCACTAAATTTCATTGCCCCCATTGCAACACTGATTACACAGGTTCATACACCCGTGCTAGAAGACACCTCTGCGGGAAAAGGCCATGGGATGGAGACAAACAAATAGGAATCAAAACTTGTACAGCGGTGTCAGCGGCAAATAGAGCCAAATACATAAGAGAAGAGAAGGAAGCCCAACACAGATCAAAAAAATCAAGGGGTTTCTTTGAACCAAGCTCACACTCACAAAGAACTCCTTCAGCATCCTCCCATGGTAGTGGATATGGAGGCACAGAGTCATCATCTTTAAGGCATAGAACCATATCAGATTTCCTTGATGAGGGGTGTAGGAATGATGTGGATTCAAAGGTTTACAGGTTTCTCTATGCATGTGGGATACCATTCAATGTTCTTCGCTCACCTTATTGGCACGAAATGGTTTTTGCCATAAATGATGCCCCTAAAGGATACAAGAGCCCTGGGTATGACAAGGCAAGAACCGTTGGCCTTGATCATGAAAAAGCAAAAATATCACATTCTTTGAATAGAATGACAAGTTCGTGGACTGACCATGGGGTGTCCATTGTATCTGATGGATGGACAAATGTAAAAGGCAAGCCATTGATAAGTGTTCTTGTTGTGTCTGTTAGTGGTCCCATCTTTCTAGCTGCACATGATTACTCAGACAAGTTCAAGACCGCCATCAACATTGCAGAAGCATTACTTGAAACAATTGAGCGTATTGACCCATACAATGTCATCCAAGTCATCACTGATAATGCTCCTAATTGTAAGGCAGCGGGAGCAATTATTGAGGATAAATACCCGAACATATTTTGGTCTGGATGTTTGGTTCACACATTGAACCTTCTGTTGCATGATATTGTCAAGAACAAAAATGAACAATACCAATGGATTGGTGATTTGTACAAGAAAGGCAAACAAATGATAAAATTTATTACAAATCATAGCAATACCCATGGCCTTTTCCGCAGTCACTCAAGATTGGAGTTGTTGAAGATTGCGAAGACCAGATTTGGTAGCTATTACCTCACCTTCAGACGCTTTTTGAAGGTAAGAGAGGCATTAGCTAGCATGGTATCAAGTCCACATTGGCAAGTATTAAAGGAAAGGGCTACAAATGTAGCTGACATGGCAGGTTTTGAAATGGTGGAGGAGGCCGCTCTTGATGGGCAGTTTTGGACAACTGTGAGGCAGGTATTGGCTTTCACCAAGCCAATTTATCACATGATTCGGTTTGCAGATGCAGACAAACCAGTGATTGGCGAGGTGTATGAGCAAATGGATACCATGTTGGGGGAATAAAAGACATTGTTCATAATATAGATCCCAACTTGTACAAACTGATTCATGATTGTGTGTGTGAACGGTGGAATAGGCTTAATCTTCCACTACATTGCTTGGCGTATATCCTTACGCCAAAATACTACTCTACATCTTGGTTGGGCCAACCTGCAGCAGAGGGTGGGGTTAGGACCAAACCCCATTTAGATCCAGAGGTAACTAAAGGATATTTGGAAGCATTAGAAAAGTTGGTACCTGACAGGGAGGAATGTGCAGTTGTGCGCCTTGAAATAGGCAGATACTTCAGTGGCACTGGTTTGTATGGTAACTTCCATGCAATGGACGACAGAGATAGATTTGATACTCTCACATGGTGGGAAACATATGGCGGGCATGGACTTTTGTCAAAATTGGCAAAAAAAAGTTCTTTCACAGGTTGTAAATACTTCTTCTGCAAAGAGGTGTTGGAGCACCTACAGCTACATACATAATGTGAAAAGAAACAGACTCAATGAAAACCGAGCAGAAAGCCTGGTTTATGTGCACTACAACTTGAGGTTGGTGAGTCATTATTGTGATCGGGCTTATGAGGATCCCACATATAAAATTTGGGACAATCACCCAAAGGATGACAATTTGGAGGATGGCATTGTACATATTGAAGAACTGGAAGAGGAACTTGTAAGGGATGAAGATGAAGCAGCTGCAGCAGCCATGCCACCTCCACCTCCACCTCCACCATCCAGTAGCAATGCTCGAGGTCCGAGTCTTGTTCCTTTGCTGTCGCCACCTCCATCTACACCCTCACGTAGAGGTTCTAGTTCTGGTCGTCAGTCTGTGCGGGAGACTCCTAGAAGACCACCACGACCTGCTTATACTCCTGGAGACTCTCGTGGCAAGGGCCACATGTAGATTCTGATTTACAATTTACTTGTCTTTTTTAGTTTCTATTAGACTTTAGTTTTCATAACTATTGAGTTTTGAGTCCTTGACTCTTGACTCTTGACTCTTTCATATCATAATGATATTTTTTGTAAACAATATATCACTGTGACAATGAAAATTTGAAGTTTGAAGTTGGGCCTTGGCAATTATAACTCATTGGTAATGATGTGAATTATGAAAATGATGCTTCGTGAAAGACTAAAGTTGTTTCATTTCATTTCATTATTCATGTTTCATTTTATAAATTTATAACATTTCATATCATGTTAACAGTTAGAAGTTAGGATTTAGAAATATCTTAGATATTACTTCTTCTAATGGTTAAACTTAGCTTACAAGTACAACTTTGGTAATCAATGATGATAAATGTTATTGAATTTTCAATTTTGAAAGCTTGAAGTTGAAACTTTAAGATTGAATTTGATGAATCATGATTCATGATGATGAGACTCAATATGTTGCAGTTGTAATATGTATTTTACTAACTTGTGGACATGGTTGATGACGATTATAATTTCTAGATGATTGATGTGATATGGTTCAATGATAAATCTATGTTTTTTATTTTTTTTATGTCTAATTCATCATTCTACATGTTTTTGTTGACATATATGTATCAAAAATTAAAAAATATAAAAAATATATATATTTTTAAAAAATCGCTCCCGGATTCGCTCCCAAACCGGGAGCTTCTGAAAATGGTCGCTCCCGCTCCCAAGCAACATTGATTTTGTGCATTGTATAAGGGCATTATTGTCTAGGGAGGGGATATTTGTAATTATTTACAATCTCCTTTGACCTTGCCATATCTTGTGCATTGTTGCAATTTTGAACAACAAATTCAACCTTGCCTCTATATGACAAGTCACAAGACTCCTTTGCACTAACAATTGGTTTGCAAGTGTTTCTTGTGTTCAAAGGCAGGTTACCAAATCCCTTTGGAGTTAGGGGAAGTCTTCGGTTGGACCATCCAACTCCAAATACTTCAAGGAGCTCGCAAGCCACACAAGAAAGGAATTCTCCAAGGATATCAAAAGACATAATTGAAAGGGGGTTTCATGAGCCCTATGCTTCTCTTTCATCTCTAAAAAACAAAATATTGTCTTTTCCTATTTGTGCAAGCATTGTTTTTATTTAACATTGAAGGCTAAGTGTTGGGTTTAATCCCCAACTTTCCACTCATTGAATCAGGTCATATGAGTTGGTTTAGTGAGGCATTTATTGTATTATAAGTTAATTCCGATTAGTATCTAGTCCACAATTTCTTTCCATCTCATGAACTTGATTCCTCTTGTATATTTTCAGCTTGCTTCCCTTTCAAACTAATTTATTTTCTTCTTGTCATATAGGTGTTTTGAAGGCATTTCGAATTGGAGAATGAGAGAGACAAAGCTCATACGTTGGGATTCCTTCTCACATTAGAAACTTTCAAGATATATACCTCCTTCTTGCTACTTCATCTCTCCTTCTAAATCCTCACACTTAGGAATTGTAACGCTTTTGTACATCGCTTTTCATTCAAAGCTTTTAGGCCTATTCTTTTGTAGCATCTCTCCAGTAGATCTTAGATCTCTCATTGTAACTTTTGGATAGAGTAGTTGTGGTTTTCAAGTGCATATTGTAAGCTCTTCCCAAATCCCTCATCTCTATAAGTGGGCTTTCACACTAAGTTAAATAATAAAAAAATATTTTCTTTGGGAGGTTGGGGATCATCCCCTTGGCATCCCACTCCTCTCTTTTGAGAGAAGGTCCCTCTTTGAATGATGTTTGATTTGAGCTCTATTTCTTTTCTTTGAAGTCAGATCTAATTTGTTAACTTCTATCATTTTCATTTTCATGCTAATTTGCTTATTTCACATGCTCATGCTATGAACCTACTAATTCGCATTTCCTTTTGAGCTAATATTGTTCATTTCAAGTTTCCTCTTATCTCTACATGTTAAGTCGCTTGTTTACATGCTTGTGCTCTCAAGGAATTAACTTCATGCTATTTGCCTTGTACCAATTCACTTTTTATTTCATGCTTGTGCTCTTTCACTTAGTTATTTCTATTGCTAATTGGTTCTATTTCTGTTCTGATGTTCTCTTACAATTTAGTTTAGTTCATTTTCACAAGTATCATCTATTTGTTATTTTAGTTCCATGCAATTTTTAATTTCATACTAATCTAGTTTCATGCAATTTAAATCCCTGGTCTTGAGCTAATTGTACATTTTTTGCTTCATCTTTCACTTGTGCATGCTTTCACATTTGGATTTCATTTACATGCAAGTGATATCTAATTTGGTTAGTTTAGTTTATTTGTAGCAAGCAATCGAATTTCCACTCACTTGATTTAGATTTTCTTATTCACAACTTGTCTCACTTAACTTAGTTCATATGTTCATTGCAACTTGTTACTTTACTTTAAATATCATTCACAATTTGCAATTTGTCATTTTCTCTTGCTAAAATTAAAATCCAACCTAAGTTGGTTGAATAGAGACTAGGACCCATTCCTCAATTTTCTTCTCCCAAGTTTGTGAGAAGGTAAACATGTGACCATGCAGTTAGGGTATGCCTGAGTCCTGCGTCGGAACAGTGGCACGTGGGTAGACTTGACGGACTAGGTGGATCTTTGGTAATGAAGCTAAGTTTCTCCACTTGAAGCCCCTTGCTACTATCCTTATCCTTAGAAAGGCAAAAGTTTAGAGAGGAAGCTTTCACATTAGAGTAGATTAGAGTAAGACTACTAAAACTAACCAAGAGCATTCTACATCACATCATTTCACTTTCCTTGCAACAATTGTTATGCTTATGCTTTCTTGAGTTATTAAGTTTCAATTGCAAGTATCATTTACTTTTCAAGTAGCGTATCCCATTTTTGCAAGAATTGTGGGTTTAACTTTACAAGCATTCATTCATATTCTTGTACTTGGAGCATTTTATTCAAAGTTCACTTTGTTTATCTTGAAGCATTTGGAGTTTATTTACTTACTTGGGAATATCTCTCATTGGTGCAACTTTTACTCCAAGTTATCTCCTGTGAACCACTTTACATTTCCAAGTGCAATTGTATCTTTACTTGCTTTTACTTTATGAGTAATTATTTCCTTCCTTAAGCATTTACCTCTTGCAAGTTTATTTACTTGGCAATTGTCTTATTTCATTTCTTGCAAAGGATATATATTGTTGATACTATTGTTTATCTATTTTACTTTACATGCTCATGGTCATATTATTCACTTGTTAAAGCACTTGCATGTTTTAGTTGGACAGTTGATATATCTCTTGGATTAACTAATCTTTCATCTCCTAGAACTTGTTTAGTATCACTAACCAAGCCTTAGATTTCCTTTAGGGTCTAACCCCCTTGGCTTCATCTAGGAGAGGACGGAGAAGTTGGGAATTGGACGACAACCCTAACTCACAGCTTGCCCCCAAGGCCACACTAAGTGCAGTTAGAGACTTTCTCCATGCTATCCTTAGATGTGGAATCAGGCAGCAACACATCCCACACAAGATTTGAAGACTAGAGATGCCACATTGAAAGAGGTCGCTCCTGAGTGAATTTGAAAACTACTAAAGGGATTAAGTCAATAGTGGGGGGCAAATTCTTTCCAGGACCAAACCCACTCCCTTGAGCTATCAAGCCAACTCAACTTAAGGTGTTAATTTCACGCTCCCGCAAGGATGAGGTAAGAAACATGTATAAGCTCAACAACCACCTTTTTCTGAAATAACAAAAACCTTTTATTTTTAGCATTTTATTTAAGAGTATTTACATTGTGGGCCTTTAATTGTTTATTTTTATTAGCAAGCATCCCCTTGGAGACACTGAATAAAATTGATAGATCTAACCAAGGATAGGTACAAATCACATTTTTTTGCATATTTTACATTTGTATCTAGTTGAAATGTTTTGCAGATCTAGGAAATTATTGGCTGCAACATACGGCATCTACAATAAAATCAGAGGTTTCAACATTCCAAGTAATCTGTTCAGAAACCTCTATTATACTTAATTTTTGTGTTTAGAGTAATTTTTATGCAATTTATAGCCACATTAAATGTACAATTTAAAATCTAGAAATTCCTGGGCATTTTTCCCAAGAGGCTTTGACCCATAATTCTAAAAAAACAATCTCCAGCTTGCTGGAAATTGATTTCTTTAGCAGTTTTAGGTTGAGAAGAAGCCTCAAAATCCGCAACATTGATCCTCATGCTTCTCAACCCTCAGATATAAAATCTAGAAGTGTAGAGGAACTTGTAGGGTGGCTGTTGTGGGCTTAACAGATTGTTGTCCCTACATTTTATGCAGAGTTTACAGTCCGACTTAGAGGGCAGCAACTTATTTTGACCCAAAACCAAGGTTACTTGGGAGCGGGAGAGGGAGAAGGGAACGACATTTTCAAAAGCTCCCGATTCGGGAGCAAATCTGGAGTAAATTTTTATATAATATATATTTTTATATATTTTGATGCATACATGTCAACAAAAGCATGTAGAATGATGAATTAGATATAAAAAGCATAAAAACATAGATTGAACCATATAACATCAATCATGTAGAAGTTATAATCCTCATCAACCACGTCCACAAGTTAGTAACATACAACATATTGAGTCTCATGATTCATCAATCTTAAAGTTTCAAGCTTTCAAAATTCAATATATAACATTTATCATCATTAATCACCAAAGTTGTACTTGTAATCATTACAACAAAGAATATCTGACATGAAATGAAAAGGTTTCAACTTTCATCTTTCACAAAGCACCATATTCATAATTCTTTACCAATGAGTTATAATTGCCAACTTCAAACTTCAAACATAAATTGTCACATATTGTTTACAAAAAATATCATAATAAATATGAAATACTCAACAATTATAAAAACCAATGTTGGAACATCGCGATCAAGATTAAATCGGTGAGGGGAAAAAATGGCAAATACAAAAATATTCAATTTTTTTCAATTTTTTGAATATCCAAAGCATCTACAACATAAAATAAATGCATTGACACATAAATATGATAAAATAACTAATCTATAAGATGTGTAATATCATTTCTAGTGCTACATCACACATAACAGTGAATCATGTCATGAATAGTAAGTCTTGAGTCTCAACTCAGCCTCAAAATATCAACAAAAAATATAATAATGTATCTCATATGATGAGTCATAATGTCATATACAATGAAATGAACCAAATAACTAATACTATTGATTTCCTTTGCCTCTCTTGCAAGAAAATGCAACAGCTTTCCCTTTAGATGTAGATGGTGGTGGAGTTGGCAGTGGACTCTATTGTGCTCTAGAAGCTGAAGAACTAGGAGCTATAGGAGATAGAGCACGTCCTCTACTGGTGACAGAGGTAGCCTGGGTAGGTGGTGTCACCTCCTCCTCCTATTGCTCCTCCTCCTCCTCCTCTAACCCCTCCACTGCCTCTTGCTCTAACCAATCAGCAACAGACTCCATGAGAGGCCTCTCGGCCTCAACTCTCCATGCAACAGTGGTGTCAATCCCATCCAATGAGATGGCCTCCATATCAAGTGTCCTTTCAAGTTGTCTCACCCACAATCGAAGATTGTAGTAGATGTAGACCATATAATTAAGTCGTTGGGACTCCAACCTATACAAGGGTCATAAAATAATAATTATAAAAAAAATTATTTAATGAATTCAAAAAATTAATTGGAAATTTGGAATATTTTAAGTTTTAACCTATTGCACTTCTTGGTGTGTATTTTTTCAAATACACTCCAATTGCACTCGCATCGTGAGGAGCTACATGTTTGGCTGAGCACTTGAATGGCAAGCCTTCGTAGATTGGGTACTCTGCCACCATAGCTTCTCCACCATGCATCTACAACAAAATTAAAAATAAGATAAACATAAGAAATAAATCAAATTTGAAAGTTGAAGCAAAGTATGAAGTTATGAACTTGAAGAGACAATGAAATTTGAAACAAACTAAAAAATACCTGACATTTTAGTCTTCCTATCAACCACAGCCATGTCAAAGCTAAATGTGCCACCTACCATCCTATATATCTCCATTTCTTTGGAGATTTCTGCACGTTCTGATGGAGATGGCACCATCCTCTGAACACAGGTGAAGAATCCATCCATGATCTCAACATCAAATAAGAACCCATAGGGGTAAGAAAATGTGAGTTTCAGGTAAATCCCTGCAACTTGAATGGGACGATGGAGTGTGTTGTTCCATCGTTTATCAATAACTTCCCATAGGAGGAGTTGTTTCTGAAACCCCTCATCTCCCGTATCATCATAGTAGATTTGAATGGATTCTTTGGCCCTGTCCATGGCCTCATATAAGTAGCCCATTGCGGGCTTGTCACCATCAACTAATTGAAGAACCTTTACCAAAGGTTCAGTAATGTTGCACACCTCCTGCACTCCTGCCTAGAAGCTTTCCTGGTATGAAACTAATCTGCATATGGCCTCTCCCTCTGGTTTGCAGCTAAATGCCAAAGCACGCCACTGATCTAAAAGAAACATTATCTTCACATCCCACATAGAATTCAAGAGGGATTGAAGAGATATGAAACTGATGGCAACCCGTGTAATAGCAGAGCGCACCAACTCCTTGTTGTTGATGAACATTCTCATCAAATGAAGCACAGATACATGATTATATATAAATTTTGTAATGTTTTTTTATGAGTCAACAATATCTTTGAAAAAAGGAATTTTCCTATGTCCTCCAACATCAAATTAATGCAATGTGCAACACAAGGTGTCTAAAATAAAGTAGGATGCCCCTCCATAAGCATCTTGCCAGCAGCAACATAATTTGCAACATTGTCCGTTATGACTTGGACAACATGTTTTGGACCCACCTCCAAAATAAACACATCCAGCAAATCACATAATAATCATGCATCTTTGATATGTGCAGATGCATCAACAGATTTCATAAACATTGTCCCCTTGGGATAATTAACCAAGAAGTTTACAAGGCTTCTACCCTTTTGATCGGTCCAACCATCTGACATCACAATGCATCCTATGTGTGCCCATGATGCCCTAAACTCCTCCAATCTCTTGGTGCAGTCAACCTTTTCATTTTGAAGAATGCGGCCTCTAAAGTCATCATAAGAAGGGACTTTGTACCCTGGGCCAACAATTGCAATAGCATCAGCAGCAAGCTGGAAAAATGGATTATTCCTTGCAACGCTGAAAGGAATATCACTCCAAAGAAGAAACTTGCCCAACAACTTGTCAGCTTCTTCTTTCTCCTTTTTTTTTAATAATTGAAGAGATGGTTGTGAACTAAAAGTGGTTCTAGGAACAAAATATGATGAGGCAACTAAAGGGTTGGTTGTAGACACTGATGCTAAAGTAGAACTAGTGCCACCCTCATATTCATCTCCTAACACTCTATTCCCTGCTAGTTGACTCTTCAGAGCTGACTTGGACAGTTTGGTTTGCTCTATTTTATCCAATGATCTGAGGGTTCTTCGGATGATTTCCGGATTTGTATTGATGCAAGGCCCTACATCATGTCCAAGGATTTGTGCAAAGTGATACTTCAATTTGTATACCCCCCCTGTCATATGATGCCCACACAACTTGCAAGTCAAGTTTGATATGTCAAACCTTCCATCAGGTTCATCAAATTCCCACAGAGGGTCCAATTTCCTTGGCATGTTTGTAACTTTGTTGAACTCTTAGTTTTAATGTAAGATGAAATTTGAAGTTGAACCTAGGGCACAAGAAGAATTGCAAGTTAAAAAAAATAAAAATAAAATTTACATACAACACATTGAATTTTTGACAACAACAACAAAAAATTCTCAACTCAATGCAACAATAATGGAAAATGCACATTCAAACCCAAGCAAAAATGATGCAAAAAAATAAAGCACAAGAAGAAATTAAACTTATAAGCCTAACAATCAAGTTTTTGCATTTTTGACCAAAATGAACACTCTCCACTCTATGCAACAAATATGAAAAAAACACAATCAAATCCACTCAAAAATCGTTGATAATCAATGGGCTATAGAATCCCAAGCAAAAACAAGAAAAAAACCAAAAAAATGGCCAAATTTGGTGCCCATACCTGGAAACCACGCTTTGTTGAAGAAAATTGGTCCAAACTCGATTTTTTCTTGCTTGAGATGCTAAAATTCTTCGCTTTTTTCCTCCTCTTCCCTTGTAGATGACTTCCTCTCTTCCTCAACTCTCAAACTTGCCCACTGTCTGAAAAAAAATGACAGAACAAAACCAAAAATCGGCTCTTAAAACCCGCTATTTCCACCACTCACGATTTTTATTCGTCAAATCGCTATTTTTTCGTAAAAATCGGCGATTAAATCGGTGGGGCGAAAAAATCACGATGTTCGCAACACTAATAAAAACTACTAGAAACTAGAAAAGACAAGTAAATCTATTATCTACTACTTCCCATGGCCCTTACCAAGAGAAATGTCTAATTTTTGAGAAGGTCATGGTGGTCTTCTAGGAGTATCCTCCCGCATAGTCGCACGACTAGAACCAGAGGGCACATGCCCTCCACATGAGGATGTAGGTGGAGGCGGTGGCAGCAAAGGAACAGCTGTTGGAACTCCAGCACTACTACTAGATGGTGGGGGTTGTTGAGAAATCTATAGGGAAATGATTAAAGTGATTTCTCTTTCTTTTGATAACTGCTTGTGATGTCTTTTTACTTATCTTACTTATTAGCTTCTCTTATTATTATTATGTTTGTGTATCATCAAACAGCTACCAAAACAAGAAGAACAAGAACACAAAATATAGGCTATAAGTTAAGGCCAAAACCTCTCCACTTGAGAGGAAACCCCGCAAATCTCTTCTCTTCCTTATAGATTCTTCAATTGACAAATTCCAAGACCTTTAGACCAAGCCCAACATTTCAAAATGATGTGTTGTCAAAGTCAAATCCAGTAAAATCTCTTCCAATAGCACAACTTCAACCCCCAGCTACAGAATTTTGGCCTCCACTGCAAACATGAAATTCCTGGCCCTCCTACAGTTACTGTTGCCACACGTGTGAGCTTCTTTTAGCATCCTAGGGCTTCCTTAGACCTTCGCTTAGCTTTCTTTGGCTTCTAGAGCTTGAGGATGGCTTCTTGTGACCTTCGATTAACCTTTTTTCCTTCTCTTCTCCAAGATCAAACTTGTAAAAAAAAAACCCTAGATCTTCTACAGAAACTCTAGCCTTCCTTCACATGTGTGAGAGAGAGATAGCCCAAAACCAGTCTTCTTTGTCCTCTTCCTTCTTCGATGCCTTCTACTTCTTCCTTCGCTTGAATGAGTGAGAGAATGAATGTGTTGCAAGGAGGTTGAGTTCCCTCCTTTATATAGGCTTCTCAAGGTGGATGTGGCTCCTTACATTAGGTCGACTTGGTCTTGAAGGGTATTTTGACACTTTTAAAGACAAAAATAATTTTCTTTACAAATTACAATGTGCCCGAAGGGGTCTTCAACTTATGGCAATGACTCTTTTGACTTCTTGACCTAAGACAGACCCTAGAAGCACTCAATGGGTGCTTGACCTATAAAATAAAAGACCTTGAGCATGAAACCCATGCTCCAAAAATAATAATAATTTTCTTTCATTTTACATTTTTCAATTTACAAGAATCAAAAAGTACATTTCATATTTATGAAGACCGAACCTAGTTACACATTTTTCAACACTCCCTCTTATCTAGGGAGGTATTCATAAATGGTACATGGACATTCTCAATCTGAAGAGATCTCATAAGAAGAGTCAGATTGGTAACCCATCTGTTTAGCATCATATCAACCAACATTGTCACATAGCAAGGCTTTGACTAACAACTCTCTCTCCACGAGATCAGAGCAAAATGTTGGTGAGACAAATGATTTATAAACACCATCATCATTGTCTCTCAAGGTACATACCCCTTTTGGTGCGCCCCATATAGCTGCTACTTCATCATTTGCTTCTCCACTTAATCTCTATGTCAAAAATTGACTTATTTTGAATTTGGAAAAATTTATATTATTCAATTATTTTGAATTTTTTCTCATTTTGGCCACTAACATTAGAAAAAAGTGGCATTTGAGGGGCTATAAGTCGTTTTTTGACCCTCGAAGCAGGTCCTAGAATAATGTTGGGCCTTTGAGGATGAATTTCGAGTGGTCACACACTCCATACATTTCCCATGACCACTTATTTACATCATTACATAGAAAATAATTAAAAAATCTCGTTTTGTGGGAAATTTTTAACCATAGTTTTAAAACTAGGCCGGTCTAACTCAGAATCAGCCTAGTTGACCGAGCCATACCCCTGCCTGGACTGATTAGGTCAATTATCCAATTCAGCGATCGATCCGTTACCAAACCAGCCAACTTGGTCACCGATTCGGCCGGTTCGGTAATGGACCAGTTGGACCGACCAAGCCCCACTTAAACTGGTCGGTCTCGGTGGCGGGAAAAAAGACGGACTAGACGAACTTGAAATTTTTTTTTTGTTTAAACTATTTCCTAGCCCCTCTACCCTTCTCCCACACTTATAAATGAGACCCAACCCCCTCATATTTCCTCACAACTATCTCATTGCATTTATGAGTAGTTTGTGAGCAGTTGGAGTTAGTTTTTGGAGCAGCATTGAGGAGGTTCTTGGGCTATCTTTGGAGGAGCATTAAGGAGTTGGTTTTTGGAGCAGCATTGGTTATGTGTTTTTGTTTTGATCTCTATATATTACATGTATTGGACAATGCAATCATTGCCATTTTGATATAATAGATATATTCATGAACATGTTTTCATCAAGTGTTGTCTTCTCTCTATTATTCTAATGCTTTGAGTTTGGAAACATGAATGAAAATTTTTAGAAGTATGAATTTTCATTAAAATTAAATATTTAATGTACTTTTTACAAAGACCAAATCATTGGAATCGACTAGTGTAAGCCGATACCAAGTCGAAGTCCGAGTCAGAGTTGACCCTCAGCCGGTTCCAAGTCTGAGTCAGAGTTTTAAAACTATGTTTTTAACTATTAAAAAATCCTACTTAGACCTAGTCAAATTCCGCGAAATTTCTTGAGTCATCTAGTATGGTAATATACAATGACTCTAGACACTAGGACTCACCCAAGGCTTTGCCATCAAGCCGCACTCCAACTTCGAGGTTATTGCTTGGAGGAAAAAACTCGATTAATTATTAAGTGCTAAAAAGTACCAATAATTAACCAAGTAAAAAAAACCTCCCAGAGTAAACTCACTTGATGACAATGTTCCAAGTTACCTAGGCCTGTTACATAACTCGATTCATCATACTAGCATCACTTTACAACATCCCCATAAGCCTTGCGGAATCTGAGTACAATGTAGAAGAAGTTAGAGTTAAAAAACTCTCATGATATATGAACTCTGATGGTACATGAAGAGCCTCTGACATATCCACGTGCATGGAGTCTTCAAAAAAAAAATCAAGTGCAACTTCAATGGTCAACACAATGGAAGTGGACAACTTCAAAATTCAAACCTAAGGCGCAACAAACACAAGAAAATGACATTAAACCCCCACTAGAAAATAAATAACAACCTACTGATTTAATAAATAAATTATCGAAGATTTAGAAAATTGTATTAAAACATTAGCAACTAAAAATGACAATAAGAGGGTGGAAAACAAATCAATTCAAGCTAGCTATCCCATTTCTTTATTAAAAAACCCTTACAATGTTTAATAGTCACGAAAATCATGGAAAAATGTTAACAAATAGAGCCAAAATGTAGGCCAGCAAAGAGGCAAGCAAGAACACAAAAATCTATTTTAAAAAGCATTAAGATAATGAGGTTTAGATACATCCCTGTCAATGGAAACTTCACCATAGTTTTGGTAAATGAAGCTCACCCCTTGCAAAAAAATATTGATAGTGAAATGGTGACGACTACCAAGATTCCAGCACAATCAACAAGGATGCCCACAAACCCTTCTCCTCCCTTCTCCATCAGCTGAGGAAAAAAATGAGAGAAAAAAGACAAATGGGGTGCTTTAATCTGCCCTTCATATCGGCTAGCAGTTTTTTCATCAAGCAGCGCTAAATCAAAAAAAAAAAAAAAAAAACTTGATTTTTTTAATCATAAAAAACCACAATTTTTAAGGGGCAATTTAACATTTTGCTTAAAAAAAACATGATTTTTTAAAAAATCATCGATTTATTCAAATAATGATGCTAAATACCATCTAGTTGCATACAAAAGAATTGCACGATCAGCATGAACATTCATAGAAACTCCAAGCAAAGTTTATGCATGATGTATTGTTCATATTCCAACTCCCAATAGATGATGGGGTAATATAAACCTCAAACCCCCAAAGCAACCATATGCATCTACCCACTTTCAAGTTGGTTGAATATTAGTATTGTACAATGTTACCCCTCGTGTTGCATGAGAGGTACAATGGGTTTTGTGTAGGCCAGTGTGATCATTCTAGCCTTCCAAAGGTAGGGACGATGGTGGAGGCGTCTTTAGTGGTACGTGATTACTGTTAATTATTCATTAGGGCTATATTGTTCTTTGCTTTGATAATTGCATTTCATTATTTACACATAGAATTCACCCCACAACATCATAACAATATTCAAATTTACTTCATTATTCAACAACATATGCAACTATATAGAAAGAACAGTATCATCATCCATGCAGCAGAACATAAAGGAACAATAGAAGAAAAGCATTCACATAGGGACACCAGGATTGGTCGGATACCAGGGCAAAACCCACTATGGGGAAAACCCTTTCAAATTCTTCTTCTTATTAGATTGTCATTGAATGATTTAGCAAAGAGAGAGTACAATGACCCACATATTCAACAATAAACCTATCCAACAAAAACAAGTAAACATTTATGAGAAGAACCCAACAATGCCAATAATCAAAACCCTGATTTAGGAACTTGTAATCAACTCACTGTCTGTAGTCAACTGTTGAACTTTGCAGTCAACAGGCGAAAACTTCAATCAACTGAAAATTCAACTTTTAGGTTCCAGTCGAAGGGAAGATGTGTCATACATGCGGCTGAAAGGCTTCGGTCGAAATTTCTCCATGACATGCCTGTGGCTGAGACCCAAAACCCTAAAAACAGAGATATGCACTTCAGACCCTACAATTTTGGACCTGTGCCAATCAATCTTTATGAACTTGCCTCAAACCTGTGCAAGCAAAACCAAAGAAGAGAATAGAAAATGCGCAAAAAGATGTCCAAATGAGATTGAGGTCACTTGTATTTATAGGCTTCCAAGAGTGTCCAATTTGCTTTAGAACCAACCTAATCAAATATGCACACGTGGGCTTTATTTCAAAAATACACTTTCCCTTGTCCAAATTGAGGGCTTCATTAGTCAAAATTGGTCCTCTCCAAAAGAGGAATCTATTCCCATGATTGGAATTTGTCACTGAGCTGCCAAAAATTAACATTACCTAGTCATTTCCACTTTCCATTACATGGTTAAATCATAAGGGTCCTCTAGCATGGTGATGTGCTTACCTAATGTTCCATGTCATTTCCATAGTTTCACCTAGACAACTTGTTTATTGCAAGCGTACTATAACTTTTGTCTAGGTGAAATTCACTTCACTCATACATTTTCACTATACTTCACCACTTTGCCTAAGTAGATTGTGTCTCACATCACATTCTTACCTTGTACCTAGGTAAAGACCACATTTACACTTACATTTCTTTTCATTCGAAATCCTAAAATGTGCATCACATATTTTGCCTTTAATTCCCCATGTATAATCCATATTAACCCCTCAATTCTCATACTTTCACTCATTCCAGTGTGACCACACCTAATTGGTCAAGATATTTTAATTAAGTCCTAAACCTTAGGTTAAGTGACCAAGTATTGGCCTATTATTCTCAATAAGGCATTTTCCTTAAGTTAATTTGTCACTAGGGGTTATAACTTAACGTCTATGTGATACACATGAGACTAAGTACTCTCCCTTTGACACATATGTTGAGGCAACACAAAAAAAAGCTAGTTCTCCCTAACCTCATCCTCATCTTACCATGTTCACACATGCTAGATCATTCATGCTTCATCCTTATCCTTTGGCATCAGATTTGAGGAGGTAGTTGAGCCTTGAGTTGACTAGGGAGGATAATTACCCATGTTCCCTAGGGTTTTGACCCTCCACCTCATCCATCCACTTCATCCATGTTATCCACTCATGAACACATCCATAGGTGGTGTGCTCCACTGTGAGGACACAATCACCCCTTGCACCACCTTGATGTATGTGCATCAAGGTTTATGTACAATTCAACTTGAGGTTGTTGACACATTATTGTGAGCAGGCTCGATTTGATAGAGCATATATCACTTGGGACAACAACCCGAAGGCGGATAATTTGGAGAATGAAGCCTTACATTTGGAACAATTAGAAGCAAAACTTTTGAATGATGAGGATGAAGCAGCACCAACAGCGATGCCACCCCCATCATCCACTAGAAGTGCTCACATTGAACCAGTTTTGCCACCACCTCCATTTGTAGCACTGTGTGGAGGTCATGTGCCTTCTGGAACTGGACGTGCTTGTCAGACTAAGCAGGAGGAGACTCCCATTATTCATAGATCATGACAAAAGAAATGAGAAGTTTCTCATGGAAAAAAAAAAATTTAGTAGATTGTAGATTTGCTTGCCTTTCTAGTTTCAACTTTCTAGTACTTTTTATAACTATTGACTCTTTCATATTTATTATGGTATTTTTTGTAAACAATATATGATAATTTAAGTTTGAAGTTGGCAATTATAACTCATTGGTAAATTGGCAATGAATTATGAATATGATGCTTTGTGAAACGTTTTATTTCATGTTTGATAATCTTTGTTATAGTTTGGTAATAGTTACAAGTACGATTTTAGTGATGACAAATGTTATATATTGAATTTTGAAACTTTGAAACTTTAAGGTTGATGAGAATCGAGATGTTGTAACTTGTGGAACTGTAGTTGATGAAGATTATAACTACTAGATGATTGATGTTATATGGTTTAATCTATGTTTTTATGCTTTTTATAGCTTATTCATCATTCTACATGCTCTTGTTGACATATATGCATCAAAATATATATAAGTATATATTATATAAAAAATGCTCCCAAAATCGCTCCTGACCCAGAAGATTTTGAAAATTGTCACTCCCGCTCCCACTTCCAAGCAGCCTTGGATCAAACATTTCAATCACCATTATATTTCACAGACGTAAAGTGTGCCAAAATGAGTGACAATGCACAGAGCAGTGACAGAATGATCCAAAATGAGTTCACCGATTGCAAAACTGATGTCGTTTATACCAGCTCAATACAAGAGAAAGGTGACTCATCATTAACCTTATGGATATTTGTCTGTTTTCCCTATTTGATACTTATGTACACAACCTGTCCACATGACTAATGGATGGTTATGTATGACTTCATGTACAGTTGAATGCCCACTAGATAATTTGTTATTTTACACTTCTGTTCTCAGGCAGCAAAATTTCTTGGCATAGCAGAAAATTGGAAAACCAATTATAAATGATATACTGCACTGTCATTACAATTTACAATAAATTTAATTATCTTACTTCAAGTCAATTATTCAATCAGGGATTGTACATCAAGCAAATAATCACAACTCCTGAGACCCCAGTTATCATCCATGCTCTTTTACAATATATAAAAGATTCAACTTAATCATTTATAATTTTATACATCACTTGCAATTTTAATAATGGTAGTGATTACAGCAGTATACTGTGAAAGCAAATTGACTCCTGAGCTGTGTGTTTATAAAAGGTTGAACTCCCAATGCAAGGTTTAGTGATTATTTTATAATTCATATTCATAACAACATTCACATATGGCTTGGTGGCTTAGCTTGAGTGGTTGAATGCTTTGAGCTTCAAGCAGTAAGAGGCCTTGTAATTGAGTCCCTGGGCTGACTACCTACGTTGCATGCCTCACTCGATGTCAATACAAGGTCAGATGCCATGATCAGCTCTAATGGATTTACACTGGAAACCATGAGCAAAATGTAGGGAACTGCTCAGGGGTTTCCCTGTAAGGTTTTCCTCGGGAAAAAAAAAAAAAAAAAACTTCATTGCCTTATGTTTATCTAGTTAAAGAAACAAGTTATTTGTGACCAAATGGCAAGGAGAGGGGCAGCCAGACTGCAAATGCATCACTCAGTGTTCCAAATTTGACAAATTGCAGTTTCTTTTCTGCAAGGATATATCTATTAATACTTTTCAAGGAAACAGAAGAAAGAAAATAACCATTTAAGTAGGCTTACAAGTCTCCAAATAACAATACTAATAATCACTAACAGAACCAAATATAACATTCAGCCAGCAAAATACTATCCCTAAGATATATTCTGTTCATAAAAACAATAACCAGGACTAAAACAAAAATTAAAAATGTACCAAAAGCTTCAACGAATTTAACTAGCCTTTTATTCATAACAATATTGCAATAGTGCCGAGGGAGATGAACGTCCCAAAATGAAACATCAAGTTATCTTCTAAAGTAAAAGATGCTTCTCATGTCTACAAGTAAGAACAGATCATATGGGTTATATGAATCAGATTACCTTCTCGATACAGGGAAGGAAACAGTCCATCAGGAGAAATTAGAACAGGTCCATCGGGTAATGCCTTTCCATCCTGCAAACAAGCATGAAAGTCATTTTGATTCCCTAGCCTGTGGCAGAACTAAAGAATCTTCAAAATCTACATCATTACATGTATACAGAATCAATGTCTGTATATGGTTAGGTAGATGTTGACTGGGAAAGTGAATAGCTAGATAATTAAAAGCACAACTGGAAGGCATTTGCACCCTTTGACACATGAAAAATATATTTTTCACTGTAACCAATGTAGAATTTAAATTATTACCTGTTTAAGATTAAGGAGAAATTGTCTTGTAAGGTATGCCTGAGCTATTGCACGGGCACTGAGAAATAGTAATTGGTATCCATTATCCTGCAACAGGTCATGTCCATGAAATCCAATTAGAATTTTGATTCTTAAACCACTACAACCAAACACAAAATGCTGAAAACTCAACCAGACCTTGCTTTTACATAACTGCATTTACATTTTGCTAATCTGTGGGGCTTCTGAAATGTATCAAGGTAGCTATAGCTCAATGCTATGGAAAGCATTGAAAGCCACTTTCATACTTTAATTGACGAGCATCCACCACTGATCAAGAGGTGGGATGCCGTGTCATGGTTAATGTCATGTGACCTCCTGACCCAACTTAATGGCCATAGTGGCTTCACTAATTAAAAAGCTCCCTCAAAGAAGGGCACAAACCCACAAGGGGTGAACATATCACTCAGGAAAATTGAGCCCTAGTGGGAAAAAATGTTATGTAAAAAATCAATAATAGGTTAATTAGGCAAAAGGGTACAATCAAAGATCATGCTCTTTCACCAAGAGGCACCCGAGGTGGTATATAAGCCAAGGGCTCTCCTATGTAACATCATCATTCAAGTTTATTAATAAAAAATATATGTTTTACTGTCAATTAATGGGCTGTTCGTTCCACAAAAACAATAACCCACTTTCACTGACCCTAGCAAGACCATTTTGACATAACGTTCTAATACTTGTAAACAGATGTTATTACTCAAAAAAAAAAAAAAAACAACGACAAA
Source organism: Pinus tabuliformis (assembly GCA_031772625.1). Classification (NCBI taxonomy): domain Eukaryota; kingdom Viridiplantae; phylum Streptophyta; class Pinopsida; order Pinales; family Pinaceae; genus Pinus; species Pinus tabuliformis. The sequence continues at coordinate 771,815,340 of CM062810.1, forward strand.
ATCTTAAATTACGTTAAACAGTTGTATCTTTTTAAGGGCACACTATTTTAAGAAAAAAATTCAACTAGAGTTACCCCACTTCCTAAACTAGAGTTGTATGTGCCACACTTTTTCCCTTTCAAAGGATTATAATAGATGCAGTAATTTAAAGAGACAAACAAACAATTACTGTACAACCCTTTCGAATGCTTATAATAACCGTGTACAAAGTTACAAGTCATCTCTCTAGCTCTTTGCAATTCCTTACTGCCATGTCGCCTCTTCCTCTGAAAATCCCCAGCCTTTTATTCTTCATGTTTCAGCTATACCATTATTTCTCTTGCACCACACTTATTGTACACCAGTTTCCTCCCAGCTATTCAACCCTTCTAGAAGTCTGTGTTTTGCAAAATCTTTTTCCTTTACAGCTCTCATAGGTAGGCCTAGACCAAAGTTAATAAGTAATGCTCAGGATTTTCAAGCATCCAAAGTGAAGAAAAGTATAGCCTAATAATTCAAGCATTTCTAAAAGAAGACTTGACCTCACAAACATCATAGCCGACATTCATCCCTTCATATCTAACCCAAGAAACACAATAGCTAGACTAAGATATCATGTTTCTGTTGATTTTCTAACCCCAGCAACCTGGTTAATTACTTCCTAGTAGATGCAGATCTACTGAATAAAAAACATGGCTGAGATTTTAACACTTAAAAAATAGATACAGCAGAAGCAAATTAAAAAATCATCTCATACACGAACAGAAGATTTCTTCCCTTCAGTATGTTGTTTCATTAACAATGATAATATACAACACAAGGGCTCCTTTCCTAGGATATGACCCTCTGAAGAAAAGCACAAATACAAAAAAACCTGGAAATGGTCCAGCTGATAAAACCCTTGACCTGTCCTTCGATTTGCTTGCTCATCTGGATCCTTCCCTTGCTGCCCCTTGTACTCTTCCTTGAACCTTGCACACTAGGATGAAAGTCCTTCTCCACTCAATCACTGAGATCTCACTACCTCACCGTGTCTTGTGCTCAAAGATGCGTCTTTTCCCTTAGCCTAGCCTTCTTTATATAAGTTTGAGTTATTCACCAAAGCCACAATCCTAATCTCCAAAGTGATTGATGGTTGAGATAAGATCTCAACTTCAATTGAGATCAATGGTTGAAATTCCTCTAATACACTAATGCAAATAAACTTTGTAATTTCATTTGATTAACTCACTTTATCTTATAAAAGTCAATTACTCTAATAATTAAAGTAATTGCTAAGGTTAAGGGTTAATTAGGTGACTTCCAACATATAGACACTCAGGCTTGTGCAGAAGTACATGCCTGAGTTACTCTCATCAACAGCTTCCATTGATTTGGAACACCATCAAGTGTTTCATAGGTAACAAAAGCGATTCTTGATTTTCCATGCCATTTCTGAAGTTTCATTTCATATATTTTGGCATTTCACCTCAATCACTTCAAAGTTCATACTCCATCCTTAGTCACACCATTTAGCTAAAATCTACCGTCTAGAAGATTTTTTTTTCAAAACTTCTGCAATTGTTATTTCATAAGGCAGAGAAAGGAGGCACCACAGTAGTTATTAATCAAGTAGATTATGATAAGAAAATGTTTGAACATTTAAAGATGAGTAATTGTTACAGAAATCTAACAAGAATCCACTGAACAAAGTTATGACAGGTCTATCCAACATGGTGAAGGACTCTTCACTTGATGGCAAGATGAAGAAAAACTTTCACTCCTTGCTGCCTCCTCCTTCCTAGAATTTATCTGCTTCCCAAGATTCACAAAGAGAATGTTCCCATAAGGCCCATCATGATCCAGGTGGATGTTGGTGGCCACCCACCTATCCCATCTGGACCCCCACAACTATCCCTTTCAGTTTTTTAGTTTCCTTAATTATAGCGCAGTTTACTATTTTTAACAGTTTTTCGGGTCCTAAACTTCCGGAGCCGTTTTGAGGCCCTAAACGACGTTTTTTGGGAAATCTACCAGCCAGCAATTTTTCTGTCAAAAAATCGTCTTTTCCGTCGTAGTCCTAGGAGAGATCTTTCCAACGGGCTATCATGCGCGTCAAACGGAGATAATATGACCAATTCGCGACCCCGGGAAGTTGATGTACCAAGTTACCCAAAAACGGGGCCCACAATTTGGCGTTTCATCTTCTAGGGTTAGGTTTTGGAATGTGAAGGGTTTTCCATTGTTTCCCAACAATAAATAGTCCTTCGAGCCTCATTGTAACACAATTCAGAACAGTTCAGAGGCATGTAGCCACCACATCTCTTCTCAGAGATAAGTTACCATCGCCCTAGCTGGTTGATTTCCATTCCTGTTTGTAAGCATATTTCAGTATTTTCTATTAATGAAATGAAGCATTATTTCCGCTGCATCTTTGTGTATATGGTTATCTCTGTGTTTTGTTGCGTTCCTGTTTAAATCCGGATTAGTGGTATCAGAGCGGTCTACTTTTTCTCTGTTTTTTCTTTGCATGTCCCCAACGAGGTCGAGATATAAGGAGTTAGGACTTGAACTGGTCGAACCTTTGCAAGACGAGCCTCGCAAATCTCGACGACCTCCCATGGCAGATGAGAAGAAAAACGAGGGGGCAGGAGATCCTATCAAAATCTTGCTCGAAGAAGCCCTCGAGCGACAAAGGAATGCGATGATGGACAGCTTTGCCCAGATCCTTCAGCGGCTACCCAGAGGCGACGCATCAGCTTCCAATAGCTACTCTGGAAATGCCACACCCTTTAAGGTACAAGTTAATTTTGAAATCCCCATCTTCGAGGGTCAAATAGACGCAGATGCCGTAGATAAATGGTTAAATCTGCTAGATGGGTATTTTTCTGTTCATGAATTTTCAAGTCGGGAAAGGATTGTTTTCGCTCTTCTCAAAGCAGCCCCCCACGTCAAGGACTGGTGGGAAACCTACTGCGAGCAGAAGGATGAAAGTACAGGCTCACTATTTTCAGCCACACCCACTTGGAATGACTTCCGGGATGCCATCAAGGAGCAGTACTACCCTATCAAAAGCTATGAGGACAAATACATCAAATGGACCACAATGCGCCAGGGACGAGACCAAGATGTGCCGGAGTTCACAAACATTTTTCATACCATTCGCACACAATTGGGCATCAAAGATTCTGAGCTGCATCTAGTACTCAAATACCGTGGCTGCCTACACAGATACATCCAAGAAGAGATGGAGTTCTTGAACATCTCCTCACTCGGCACAGCATACCGATACGCTGTCAAAATCGAGCAAAAGTTGAAACAGAAGAAGCGAGACTTTGGATCTGCAAATCCGAAGCCCAAAGGACAAAGCCAAGGCGGGGTGGCCCAAGACAACCCATCGAAGCCGCAAGAAAAGAACACCACCACGAAGCCAAAGGACACAGGAAAGTGGTGTGAGTTCCACAATAGTCCCACTCATAACACAAGTGAGTGTCGGACCAAGCAGTCGCTGGTGGCCGAGTTGAAGGCTTCCGAATCAGATGCATGTTCCGACCCTGAGCTAGAACCTGACAAGGGGAATGGCAAAGGGAAGCAAATCACTGATGCGGATCCCAGTGCCACTGTTGCCACTGCCAAGATCCAGAAGAATGAGATCGAAGACCCAGAGGAGGGGGAGCGTCTTTTCCACTCACAGAAGTGGGTGAAGGGTTCGCCACTGCAATTCATTGTCGATAGTGGCAGCCAAGGCCCAAAAGAACCTTATTTCAGCAGAGGTCGTGAAGCGGTTGGGCCTACCGACTACACCACACCCACAGTCGTACTGTATCGGGTGGCTTCATGAAGGACGAGATCTCAAAGTTCGCCAGCAGTGTCGCCTTCCCTACAGCATCAAGCCCTTCACAGACGAGGTATTGTGTGATGTTACACCTCTGGATGTTTGCGATGTACTATTAGGCCAACCATACTTGTGGAGGCGACATGCTGTGTATGAGTCAAGGCCTCGCGCTGTCATTATTTCTTTGGATAATTCATTATACAGGATACCGGAGGTAGCCCCACCTACCGCCACCTCTTTGATCACTGCCAAGAAAGGAAGCAAGCTCATCTCTCAGACTAGGAAATTCATTTTCTATCTGGTTCTCTCCCAAAGTAAGGGGAAGATCGTTGCTACATCCATGACCCCCGCAAAGGATTCCTCCACACAGCAACAGCAGCAAAGGGATACGGTCATGACAGAACACAGGAACAACTTCTCCTCACCCACAGGGGTACCACACAGGTTTCAGGTGGGCAACAAAGTTTGGTTACATCTACAGAAAGAACGCCTTACCAGAACCCATCAGAAACTCAGACCACTCCGACATGGTTCTTACACTAGTACCAAGGCTACGGGAAACAATGCTTGGAAGCACAACATTCCTCCATTCCTTCGCTTGCACCGAGTGTTCAATGTGGACCGTCGTCGACCATGCTTCCCACCATTTCTAGACACATCAGAGATTGCAGAACAGCTCACCAGAGACCCAGCTCAGCAGAAGCTTCCTCATCTCAGGGAGGAACTCAACGCAATGGGGACCATTGCTTCCTAAGGGGGGAGGAATGATCCAGGTGGATGTTGGTGGCCACCCACCTATCCCATCTGGACCCCCACAACTATCCCTTTCAGTTTTTCAGTTTCCTTAATTATAGCGCAGTTTACTATTTTTAGCAGTTTTTTGGGTCCTAAACTTCCAAAGCCGTTTTGAGGCCCTAAACGACGTTTTTTGGGAAATCTACCGCCAACAATTTTTCTACCAAAAAATCGTCTTTTCCATCGTAGTCCTGGGAGAGATCTTTCCAACGGGCTATCATGCGCGTCAAACGGAGATAACACGACCAATTCGCGACCCCGGGAAGTTGATGTACCAACTTACCCAAAAATAGGGCCCACAATTTGGCGTTTCATCTTCTAGGGTTAGGTTTTGGAATGTGAAGGGTTTTCCATTGTTTCCCAACAATAAATAGGCCTTCGAGCCTCATTGCAACACAGTTCAGAACAGTTCAAAGGCATGTAGCCACCACATCTCTTCTCAGAGATAAGCTACCATCACCATAGCTGGTTGATTTCCATTCCTGTTTGTAAGCATATTTCAGTATTTTCTATTAATGAAATGAAGCATTATTTCCACTGCATCCTTTGTGTATATGGTTATCTCTGTATTTTTTTGCGTCCCTGTTTAAATCTGGATTACATCATGAAATTAAAAATACAACTGGGTCTCCTACATATGCTTTAACAATGATGTTGACAAAAAAGTTGAAAACATCAATAGGCAAGACATTATCAAGGACTCCTTTAATTTTCTGAATAAAAAGGACCTTAGAATTGACGAAAATGGCATTCTACTCAACTTTGATGTTGTGTTCCACAGCACTTTGATTCTCAAGATGATGTGCTGGAGGTTATAGGCAACTTCACAAACCTAGAGACTACTAGATTAGTGGAGATTTGCCTCAAATCTACCTTCTCTAGCTTTCAAGGTTGATTAAACATGTGGCATTGATATGGGTTGCCCTCATTCCCTGGTGGTAGTAGCTAATCTCTCCATAAAGCACTTTGAGACACAGGCCCTCAAGTCATTTCTACTTCAACCTAAATGGTCGAGAACATATATTAACGACACTAACATTAATTGACCCTATTACCCCTCATCTTGTATGAGGCTTTGTAGTAGGTCGAAGACCCCACCAAGCAGGCCACTTTTGGAGTATACTGGCTTTGGAACCATTATGTTGATGTTTGGAATCTGGATGCATATACATAATGGAACATCATCTATTTGGCATCTTCATCACACTTGTTGTAGGTCTACAAGTTGATTTAATGGAGCATTTGGCTTGACAAGAAACATAACATTCATGCACACTCTCTTAGGACGTCTCCCATGCTATTGAGATCCATTGACCAATCTATGGTTGTTGGGGCATTTAGTGAGATGTTGTCCAGATGTATAGTTGGATTGACCCCTAGCATGTTGCATTGAGAGGGAAGCCCATCAACTAAGGGTTTTAACTTTCCCCAAGTCTTGTGGTTTAATACTGGATTTGCTTTGAAGTAGTGTTTGGTTTTAACTTTTCCCCAAGTCTTGTTGTGCTTGGTTGTTATGCTGGAGAAGCACCTATTAACTTAGGGGTTCTTAAAGTTTTAGCATGATATTAGTTGAGTTGTGCACCTTCAATTTTATGATGGTTTAATTGGATGGACAAGATGTACATTGCTAACCTTCGGATGCTTGAAAGATGAGATGCCTTCTTGAGTGCTCCACATGTGCACACATTCCTAAGTCACGCTTGTTGGTGGTTTTAGCACATGGTTTCACCTTATGACCTTTGGTTTTGATTGTTTTATTCTTATTGTTACAACAAAATTATGGCACCCACAAAAGTGCAAAATCCCAAACACTAAGCGTTAGCTTTGTGTAACTCAAGAAGGCTAACCATTATCAGCTTACTAGCTCTTGCTCTCTCTTTAAGTTGGCTCTTTTTCAACACAAGGTGGCTATCCCTAAGTAGGAATGCTAAGGCTATGGCGTGGGGGCTCTAAGTGATGTATGATGAGTAAACCTTAACAAAACATAATTTGTAGCATATGGAAAAAGCAGAAATGGGAAAAAGGTTATGGGAATGAAGGAACAAGGAAATGGGATGATATGAGACATGTGCCCATCAATCTATGGGCAAATAGAATCATGAAATATTGCATAAATAAAGGAATTAGTGTGTAACGATCAACTACTTTGGATGGCTATATGGTAGATGTTGAGAAATCAATAGGGCAGCAAATTAGGGTTGATTTCTCTTCCTTGATAATTGCTTTTGAATATATGTTGACTTCTTATTATTATGTTATGTTCTTGTCAATCAAACAATTACCAAAACATAAACCATGAAGATCACAAAAAACAATGAACACGAGATATAGGCTCCAAGCCAAGGAAAAACCCCACAAGGGGGGGAACCCAATCAAATTCTCTTATAGAATCAGATCAAAGTGAGAAATCTAAGACACAAAAACCAAGACCAAGACCTCCCACAAGACCCAAGTCAGCCCTCCTTCAAAACTCCCTCAACCAAGTCATCAATGGTCAAATCTCTTCAAATCTTGGTCAAACTCTGATTCTCAGACCTGCAACACTTCTGAAATTTTTCGACCCCTGCAACAATTCGCATGTGAGACAGAAATTAGGGCACAAACTTTGCACATGTAGCAGAATTATCTGTCCTTTGACCTTTGTTCTCTCTCCTTAGGTTTTTGCTCTTCTTTCTTGATTGTCTCGTTGATTTATCTCTCTTGGCACAGAAATCGAAGTTGTTAACGTGTGTCCAAATGAGGTCGAACTGCTCTCTACATATACACATCTAGGGGGTCGAATTGTCCCTTCTAGAGCTGACTTGTCTAGGCAGGGACGGTTTGGTCTTGTGGGTAACAAAATGCTTGTTTTGACTCAAATAAAATTCTTTTTCCTTTTTCTTTCAAAATTCCAAATGGGACTTGACTCCAATACAATAGATTGACTCATGACAAATATTCTTTTGACTCAATAAACCCTAGAAGCATGAAGAACATGATTGACTAATGAAATAGTAATAATAATAATAATAATAATAAATTATTTTTTTTCTTTTGCTTTTTCATGGACAATAAAATGATACAAGTACAACAATAATTACGAATATCGAACTTATTACATTTTCCAACACTCCCTCTTAACTAGGTAGGTATTCATAATTACATGTTGAAATTATGATGTTTTATGCTGCAACAATTACTTATTCCAAAACCTCTTTCTTCTGCAATATTAATTAAGCAATTGTAGATAGAACATACACCATATAAACCATATGCAAAATAGAAGATAGCCAAGAACACAAGTAGACACAGAGAACTTAGGTCCAATGACCAAAGCAAAACCCATAAGGGGAAAACCCAACCAGATTCTTATTCTATTAGAAATCAAATGTTCAGCAAAGATACAGAGTACAGTGAGAGATAAAGAGAATGAGTAAGTTCACCCAAATCTGAATAAGTCGTAGCACGAAGATCAGTGGTAGCGGCAGCGGATGCACACACTGAATCAACCTTCCCTTCAACTGAATCAACACTAAAACACTGAAGCATCGAATCAACCTTGGCTCACCAAGTTCTACTCTTACTCTCCAAGTCTCTCTCTCACAATCTTCTTCAACTCTCTCCAAATTTCTCTCAAGTTCGAATTCTTCTTTCACAATAGACAAGTAGTGCGGGGAGAAAGAATGAGGCACATATATATAGGAGCAATGAATTTGTGTTGTAAGGAGGAGTAACTCACATGCCAAGAGGAAGAGTAACATATGCCCATTTAGGAAATGTAACTCATGCCATTAAGGAGGTACATATGCCTTTGTAACTTATGCTTTAAAGAGAGAGTGTATCATATGCATTAAAGAGTGTGTAAGAGGAATCTTTTATGACATGCCTTAATGAGAGTGTAAGAGCATTAATGAAAGTGTCCAACAAATATGTCATGCCAATAATGAGAATGTAAGAGAACATTGTTGAGAGCCATGATTGAATGACTTGAATTTCTTTTAAATCATAATATAATTGTATCATAAGAATAATAATATAATATTAATGATAATAATGATGATTAAGTTGAAATTGAAATATTAGGATTGACTGATGATTAGAAGGGATTTTCCATCAACAATACTTGATTACCAATTGATGCAAGGTGATTTACAATTTTTGGAAACCCATACTTGAGACTTTCCATTTTTAGAAATTCTATTTTTAGACTTTCTATTTTTAGAAATTCCTCCCTAAGTTGTCAAATTTTCAACACTCCCTCTTAGTTAGGGAGGAATTTCTTTCTACAGCAAAAGATATTTGCTTTGTCTACTCATCTCTGTTCATCTCTGCTCTGTCTCATCTGGGACAATGGTGTCTCACTCTAACGAAGAAGAATCATCATAGGGGAGATTCATCCATCACCCTATATTCACTTGGGGGGTGTTGTCGCGCGGATTGACACGACAACGCTCGGACCGGGGGCTGTCACTCTGATCCCCGATCCCTCCGTTTAAGCTTGTCTCCCACGGCTAAGGGGGGTAGACCCTGAGGAAAGATGAAGGCCAACTGCCAAACAGTTGGACCGGGAGACGAGATGCACTAAAATGGTAAGCACTAGATGAATTTAGAGATTTAATAGACCAGTGCCTTAAGAGATTGTTATTAAAATGATTACTTGTTAAATGATATAAAAAGATGGACCATGAACAGCAATCATCTATCATCAGCTAAAACACAATGCTCTTAGAATGACAAAAAAAAACGATATCCAGCAGCTAAAAAAATTGAAAAGATGAATGCTTTAAATCACCACAAGAATCATAAACCATCAACCAGATATCAATTTCGCATCTCGGCTTGAAAATTTAGCATCTCAGCATAAAACAAATAACGCGAAAGCTCCTGAGACTTGCAAAAATAATTTCCCAAAAATTTAAATTTTTTTTTTTTTTTTTAAATGAAAATTAAAAAATCTAAAAAATTAAAAATTAAAAATCTATTCTAAAACTAAATTAAACTAAAACCTAAATTACTTTAAATTAAAATCTAAAACTAAAAGCTATAAAACGAAAATTACAAAATCTAATTAAATGAAACCTTTTTTATTATTTTTTTTTTATTATTTTTTATAACCAAACTAAAATCAAAATTAAAATCTAATTAAAAATCTAATTAAAATCTGATGTACGTAACTATACAAAAATTTAAAAGCAAAAACTAAATCTAAAAATCTAAATCTACATAAAACATAAGAAACAAAACGGACCTTCTACCTTTCCATGTTAACAACACATTTCATAAATAATAAATCCCAAAAAATGAAAGTCGTATGCCTATCTAAAACCTAGCTGCATCGAAAATTTGCTTATGCTCGTGATTTCGCAGGTACCCAGGTTGACGGCACAAGAACAGACGCAGAAAGAGGATTTCGATCTCGAGATTTGTCAACAGCGGAGGGGAAACGACGCTATGAAAAGAAGGGCAGCGATAAAACAATTGGCATGGCGTAATAGAATGTTTCAATGGCGTTATCAAAAGTGCGTAAAAGACAGAAATCGAAACCTCCCAAAACGATGACACGATTTGATGTACAGATACACAGTCGAAATGTAGATCGATTTTGATATTTAATGCAGACGTGTGAAATATTTACCTGTTGTGGAAAAATTTGATTACCTGTTACTGCACGTAAATGAGACTTGACGCAGTGAGGATTATACATTGACGAATGCTGAAGCCACTGTTTGTCTGGAGCAAAATGTTTTACGCATGGGAGTTTGCAGTCGGTTCTCTTGCCTGGATAGCTTGCGTATGAAATGATAAGCCTTTAAAATCGAACAGCAGTATCGAAATGAGCCATTTGTGCGTAGGTCTGGGGTTTCAACGCTTTCTCTTTCTTATATGTGCGTGGACGTGTGCGGGGAAATTGTCGACGGAAAGGCTTTCGCGAAGAAATGCCAATGACTGCTTGCTGAATGCGATGGTAGACAGCTACATAAATTGATGCCCAGCATGTAACCTTCAGTCTCAGATCCAAGTGCGTGAGGTGTACTGAAAGTTAATGGTAAATCAATTGTTGTATGGCCCTTTCTCCAAATTTACGCTATTGCTTTCAGAACCATCTTTCCAGAGAGAGATTAGTGCAGAAGGACTGCTGGCGAAACAAGATCACCCAAAAAAAATACACCTGAAACCAAAAACTGGAAAACCCTAATGAAGAATGCCAGAAAATAAACTACAAACCCTAAACCCTAAATGAAGACTGCATAAAACAAAATATGAAACCCTAGATCAGCTAAATAATTTACAGATTTGGCCCCTGAAATGCCAGATTTAACAATAATTGCAGTAATGTTTTCAGTATATCAGAAATTTTGAACTTCACTGTGAAAAGAAAGAAAAATCTCTCAATGTAAAACAGAAAAGAAACTTTGAAAGATTAACCCAGGGAACAGTCAGCTGGGCTCTGCACAGAAAAGCCAGTGGGAGTCGGCTGGTTCAGCCTAGAACTTCCCCAAACGCCCACCTGCACCTTTTACCTAAAGATCTCCTGCACACTTCAAGCAAACATCAGTAAAGAGGGCAAGAAATGCTGCTAGATTTCAAGGAATAATGGAGATACCTGCCATTATTCCAGAAACCCTACAACATTCAAACCCTAGCACATGAGCAAGATACATGTACTCACAATACTCTGAAAACCAGCTATTATTAACTGCTGAAAACTGAAATATGCAGAAAAAAAATCATCTCACAGCAATTCCGGAGAGTAACACCAGCCAGTTTTGAACCCCAAAGTCTTTTTATTAACCAGAAAATCAGATTTACAAGAGAGCTTTTCAGTACAGACTCACAGATCAGATGCTTTGAAATGACCCACTAAGACCCTATATAAAGGAAATGATCCTAACGGCTAGTTCGAGTGATCCATGTAGAAATGATCTCGACCGTTGATGAGGATCAAGACATCTCTTGATCTCATCCGTCGATTTATTAACTTAAAATATTATTATTTTATTAGTTAGGGTTTTTGCTTCATTTTTTAATTTTTTATTATTTTTTATTATTTTATTATTTTTATTCATTTTTTAATTTTTTAATTCATTTAACATGGGTCACTGAACTAAGCTTTCGGAAACATCACCTAGGACCTAGGACTTAGGACTCATGAGGGGATTTAAAACATTTCTCGACCCTCAGGACACATTACATCATGACTTTTACAATTTACATCTCAAGGGGACAAGCCCACTTAATACAGACCCTCATAAATCACCCAGCTCTGCGACACCACGATAATCTAGCAGATCAACACACTAGGATTCTCCTAAAGTTCTAATGACAAAATCAATCCCGGCTTTGGGGTCAGGTTTGAAGGAAAACTCTGCCGATCCGTGGATCGGTGAGACGAAAAACCTTCCGGGACGGAGATTATCATCAGAAATTTAGGTCCACCTAGGCAAAATACATACATGACTCATGTCTGCTAAGATTATTTACAATTAATACATGCAGATTGGGTTTACAATCAAAAAGATCAAGCTGCTGATGATGGCAGGATGGCATGGACATGCTGATCAGGTGTTGCTTCTTTCTGTCAAGAAAAACGGGGTGCACTGCATGGGCAGTTGACCAGTAGGGGTCAACAGGGGGATTGCTACTTGCCAACATATGACAAGGATCTCACACAACTAAGTCACATCTCTACTTAGGGGGATCCACTTGTCAACACATAACAAGGATGTTGCACATCCAAGGCTCGTCACTGTTTGGGGGGATCCACTTGTCAACACATGAAAAGTATCTCACACATCCAAGGCTCACCACTGCTTGGTGGGGGGAATCCACTAGTCAACACATGACAAGGATCTCGCTCATCCAAGGCTCATAACTGCTTGGGGGGGTCCCCTTATAAACACATGACAAGGATCTTGCTCATCCAAGGCTCATCACTGCTTTGGGGGATCCACTTGTCAACACATCACAAGGATCTCAAACATCCAAGGCTCATCATCCATGACCACCCTCTCTAGGAAGGGTCACATCTGTCAGTCCACGTTGCTCTCTAAAAACCAAGAACTTCCCTTTCGGCAAAGACTTGGTAAGAATGTCGATGATCTGGTCATCAGTCGCTATATGATGGAGTCTTATTGCTCCTCTTTGCACCATAACCTAGATATAGTGATATTTGATCTTAATATGCTTGGACTTGTCATGGAACATGGGATTTTCTGCAAGTTGAATCCCACTCTTATTGTCACAGTAAATTATTTTTGTGTCCAGAACATGCTCAAACAGCTCTCCAAAGAGATTCCTCGATCATACTACCTCACAACTAGCCATGCTACCAGCAATATACTCAGCATCAGAGATGTTAAGGGCTGTAGACTTCTGTTTTCTGCTCATCCAATATATCATGGCAGATCCTAAGCTGAAGCAGCACCCAGATGTGCTTTTTCTATCAGTATAGTTACTAGCCCAATCAGCGTTTGTGTATCCATGTAGAATTATATCATCGGCAGTGTATTTCAATCCTAGATTGATGGTCCCATGCAGATATCTCAGCGCATGCTTTGCAGCAATCCAATGTGCATGAGATGGTTTAATCATATATTGACTCATATTATTGACCACAAAACATGTCCAATCTATTGTTCACTAAGAACATCAGTACCCCAATAAGTTGACGACACTTAGAAGGATTTGCCAAATTAGGACTTGCAGCTTCACCACATAACTTCTTGAAGTTCATCTCTATTAGAGTATTCATGGATTTACATTCTGTCATACCAAATCTTTCAAGCAACTTGACAACATATTTTCCTTGAGAAAGGAAATTTTCACCAGGCTTTTGTCATACTTCAAGACCCAGAAAGTAGTGCATTAAGTGAAGACCTTTCATTTCAAATTTAGAAGCTAACTCCCTCTTACACTAGAGGATAAGAGGTTCACCACCAGTCAAAAAAAATCATCAACCTGTAATACCAAAATCAAAGGGGCACCCTGGATTGTCTTGAAGTAAAGCTTTGGATCAACATTACTTCCAGTAAAACCAAGTTTCATCAAAAAGCTATCAATGCACGGATACCAAACTCTTGGAGCTTGCTTCAAACCATAGAGGGTTTCCTTCAGTCTACACACATGAGTTTTCTGGTCATGTATTTCAAAGCCTTGTGGTTGCTCCACAAATACTTCTTCCTTGAGGAAGCCATGCAAGGAAGCAATCTTCTTATCCATTTGGTGAAGGGACCATCCTTGGCTAGCAGCTAGAACCACAATACATCAGATGGTTGTATAACGGGCAACAAGTGCAAAGATTTCATCATAGTCTATTCTCTCTTTCTGAGAGAACCCTCTGGTCACAAATCTAGCTTTATATTTTTCAATACTGCCATCAGCACCATGTTTAATTTTATACAGCCATGTAGAAGACACAACAAATTTACCTTGTGGTCTTAGAACTACTTCCCATACATCATAATGAATGATGGACTCATATTCTTCAGTCATTGCAACTTTCCACACTTGAGCCTTCACAACTTCTTCAAAAGTGCATGGTTAAGCTTGAAGAATGTTGCTCATGGCTACAACATATCCTTGGAACTGGCATGGTTTCTTGCTTTCTTTTAAGGTTCCTCGGGGAGCAACATGTTTATCAGCGTCTTGAAGGGTGTCACGAAGGCATAAAGGTCTCCTTCTAGCACAAGGAGAAGGATCCAAGGAGTCCATGGGATCCATGGGTTCATAACAAGATCAAGCTCAGGCTAGGGATCTTCTTGTGCATCCAAGGCATCATCCTGTCTTTCAACATTAGCAAGAGGAGGAGCGTTGATGGCTTTTCAAAGAGTTGCATGTTCATCAAATGTTATATCTCTGCTAAACCCTATAGTTCTTTTACCAGGCACATATTCTATAAGTTTTAGAATTTTCACAATAACTAACAATCATACCTTTCTTACTTGAAGCTTCTAGCTTGGTACTCTTTTCCTTTGGCACATGAAGGTAGACAGGGCAATCAAAGATCCTTAAGTGACCATCATCCTATGGGTTATATGGTACGGTGGTCTCTTTCTTGATTCCAACTTCCTTGTAGACGTCTTGAGCTTTTGTCCATTTCATGTCCACTCAAGTCATGGGATGGCTCAACATCTTCCTCAATCTCGATACAAAGGACTTGGTTCTCACATTCATCAAATGTACTTGTTGATCCCAGAACAAGAGCAAGAGCAATAGTAGCAAGGTAAATAAACATAATGAAAGTATACCTGGTGATGAGGAAGGTCTTTCTTTCTTTCCTAGATGTGACAGTGGCTCCTTCATTATCCTTGCACCAACTTCTTCTTGGAGTTTACTTTTCCTGCACTATTATGCACCTTAATGATCTTCAGGATCTGTTTTTCTTGATCGCATCCTCAAAAGGAAGTTAGTGAAAGAATCATTCAAATACTCATGTAGGACGAATAACCAATGATCTATAAAGATAAATCTAAACAGAAGCAGTGACACACAGAAACAACATAGGACTTGAAAAAACTTTGGAATTGAAGGAAGTTGTTAGCTCCCTCTTGATTCGGCCTCTATAAGTTACCACTGTCCATAAGTCATATGTCATTGGCAGAAGAAATGCATCTTCTTGAACACCACTTGGCAAACTCCATCATGATCCACTCTAATCTCAGGTATTTCAGAAACCATCTTTCTCACATGAGGTAATGATTTATAGTGAAGATGAGTGAACTTTTGGTGCCATAGTTTTATATCGATGATTACTTATCATGAATTAATGCATAGATAGGTTTTCCATTGATTTTATACAGATCTTCAAATCTTGATCCGAGAGTTAAGGCATATAATAATAATTATACATATTGACTTCATTGTCTGCAATGATATTAGTTATAATCCATCTCTGATCGCTGCAAAAGAGATTAGTTTAGAAAACTATCATTTCATCTTTTGCATAAGTCATGATTCTTACCTACAACCACTATTGTTAGTAAACTCTAATATCAAAATTATCAAAAATCATAAGATTATGACATTTCTCATATAATGTGAGAGAGTCAAAATCCCCCCATCTTCAGCATTCAATTTCTATCAATTATTATTTCATAACCTTCTATGCATTATACTTCTTTTGAAGACAACACTTTCTTGCATATGCATAAACAGAAGTAAAAGTACTCTTTACTTTTGCGTGCAACAACAAGTACCAAAACCACAACTATTAAACACATGCAACATCTTAATTACTATCTCCAAAATTACTATCATATCTTGGATTCCTTGAGATCTTGGAAGAACGATAGCAATAAAACTTCAGCAGCAAAATTTCAGCAGTAAAATTTAGCAGCAAAATTTCAGCTGTAAATTTCAACAACAAAAGAGAAGATATTTCAGCAAAAAATGTACAGCAAGTAAAAGGAACAAAAAGAGATATTTCAGCAGAAAAAGGTTGCAAATGGAAAGAACAGCGAGAGATATTTCAGCAGAAAGAGAGTTGTCATGGAGTGGACAGCAAGAGATATTTCAATAGAAAGAGAGATACAAATGGAGCAAACACTAAGAGATATTCCAGCATAAAGAGAGTTTGCAAATGGAGATTGTCTTCTTGAGTTTGTCTTCACCAAATCTCTGATACCACGTTGAAATTATGATGTTCTATGCTACAACAATTAATTATCCAAAACTTCTTTCTTCTGCAATATTAATTAAGCAATTGCAGATAGAACATATACCATATAAACCATATGCAAAATAGAAGACAGTCAAGAACAAAAGTAGACACAGAGAATTTAGGTCCAATGACCATGGCAAAACCCAAGAGAAAAACCCAACCAAATTCTTCTTCTATTAGAAATCAAATGTTCAGTAGAGATACAGAGTGCAATGAGAGATCAAGAGAATGAGTAAGTTCACCCAAATCTGAACAAGTTGTAGCATGAAAATCATTGGTAACAGTAGCAGATGCACACACTGAATCAACCTTCCCTTCAACTTAATCAACACTAAAACACTGAAGCACTGAATCAACCTTGGCTCACCAAAGTTCTACTCTTACTCTCCAAGTCTCTCTTGTTGATTTTTGAGTAGCTTGGGAGGTACTCCAACCCCTAGGGTTAGGGGAGTGGAGGGCAAAGCACCACAAGAGTCACTTGTGGGTTTGGAACCCAAGCATGGGGTTTTACACCCATCCGGATTTGGGCCAAAACCATGAAGATTTGATCACGAGAAAATTTGACGTGATAGAGCTTGGCGTGGCGATTCCAACACTTAAAAGGTCACTCAAATCGAAGCTCTAGAACTTGAGTTATGAATTTGTGAAGTTTATGTGTGGGTTTGCACAAGAAGTGTCAAGGTCGTCTTGGCGTTAAGAAGGCATGTGATAGCTTGTCAAGCCTATTTGGACGTTGGAGGAAGCCCTTCTTATGTGTATATATAGAATGTGATGGAGGAATCTATTCCTCATCCAATTGTGCAACACATCACAAGTGTGCAGCTCGTAGAGGAGGAGGCTACTTCTATTTTAGCCGCAGCAAGGAGGCTACCAACGAAGGAGAAGAGGGTTGTTTGAGGCCCATTTCAGAGGTCCGAGTTGCTGGAGAGAGGGCCAAGGAGCCTTGCTAGAGGGTCGCAGCAAAGGGGACTATTTTGAGGGCTAATAAGAGGGGTGCAGACCCTTATAAGGCAGTCGCAATCTTGGAGGAGCCCAGTTGTAGCATGCCGCGGCTGTTTAGAAGTAGGCTGAGGGTTAGTTGAGGGCTAGGACAGCCCAGAATTGAAGCAACCCTCCTCGGCCCCTCAAGGAAGGGCATCCGCATCATTTTGGAGCAAATCTGGGCAAAAAAGAAGGTTGGAAAAGGGACTGTGGTGTGCCCTAACCAGGTCTAGTTTGCAGCAACTAAATTAGACCTCAAAATAGTGAGCTAAGGTATGCTTTTGGAAACATTATTGTAGGTGTTGGATCTGTGTTTTGTGGATCGGTTTGTTTAGTAGCCTGTGGGCGCCATTTGGAGGACTTTTCATAGAGGTCAGAAGTCTATGTTAGATGCATAACTTGCAATGAAGGATTGGCTACAGCATGTTGGCTACCCAAAGTAGCCCTAGGCTAGTAGTCTTGAAGTGACGAAGATAGCTGAAGATTGGGTGAAGTGTGGAGCCTTGTGAGTAGCTCTTTGATGGACGAAAGAGGCTACTAAAAGGCAGATTGGAGCTCAAGTATTGGCCAGCCTAGAGAGCAGATTAGATCAGCCCGTGTACATGCAGCGTAAGTGACTTGCAGCAGTGTTAGGTGGTAGCCCTCCTAGATTGTCTATGTGTTGTCCTTTGAAGGACTAAGGGGCGGCTAGAGAGCAATACGAAAGCGAAGGAGCCGCAGGACAAGATACAACATAGAAGCTGCAGCGAAGATTGTCATTGTATCTTGTATACCATAGACTGTTGTATTATTCAGATTGGTTTAATATAACGAAGATTGGGTTGTATATTATTCTAAAATATTTTGTTTTAAAATTGTGTATACTTGTGCATATGTGATTTACTGCTTTATATTTTCCGCTATGCAAAGTAGTTCTTGTTGAGATTCTTGGTTTGGTAGCATCAGAGATTTTAAGATTCTAACCTAGACCCAAGATCATGGAAATTCAACATGGTATCAGAGTGTGTCTGAGCTACTTTGGAAGTCAGTGAATTAGAGATGTGCACAGCGAAGAATAGCTTAAGAGGGAGTTGGTCACATTATAGGTGACAATGTTGAAGTTGCAGGCTGGTATCCGAAATGAGGACAGGTTGGAGGGGTTGTCCAACTATAATCCATGGAAGGAAAGGATCAAGTTGGTCTTGCAGGTCAACAGGATCTGGGAGTTCGCCAAGAAAGCCATAAAGAAGCCAACTGACCCAAAGTAGCTAGAAGTGTACGAGAGTTTGGATACGAGGGCGAGATTGATCATCCTTGATGGTGTAAAGGATTCCCTAATACCTCATTTTTCCGGGAATAACATTGCACATGAGATGTGGATGGCTCTTCAGAATTTGTTCTAGAATAAGAACGAGTATCGGGTATTGGTATTGGAGGATAAGTTGAAGTCCACCAAGATGATACAAGTTGAGGGAGTGACTTCGTATCTAACAAGATTGTCTCAAGTCAGAGATGAGCTTGTTGTTGTCGATGTGACTATTTCAGATTCGGATATGGTGAGGATTGCCTTGAAAGGGTTCACCGAGGAATGGAAGCCCTTCATCAAAGGGATTGTTGCAACTTGCTAGAGAGTAGTTGCCAAACTTGAATAGGCATGTGGCAACTTCATTCAGGAATATTTGCGACACGAGGATCTTCATCCAAAGAATAGGGCTTTAGAGGATGACATGGCACTTGCAGCACGAATGAAGGGTAAGCAGAAGGACATGAGTAAAGTCAAGTGTTTCAACTATGGCGAGATGGGTCATTTTTCGTAAAGATGTCCGATGAAGAAAAAGGCAGATGACGAGATTAAGAAAGGAAAGAAATTCATCGGTGTTGCATCTTCTGCTAAGATAGATGCTCTCACCAGGAGAATGGAGGAGGAGGACTTTGTCATGATCTCTCATTTCTCGCAGGGTACTATCGATGAGGATGGATGGTATGTGGACAGTGGTGTGACGAAACATATGATAAGGTCACAGGAGGTTTTCGAGACTCTAGCTGAATAGGACTCAAAGTTGCACATGGTGTTGGGAGACAAGAGTCAAAAGGAGATCCGAGGATCGGGAGTTGTGCCATTCAAGCTGGAGACAGGACGAGTGATGCGAGTCCAGGATGTATTGTTTGTACCAGGACTCAGATATAGCGTGATTTCTCCCTTGATGATCGAGAAGAAGGGGTTTGAGGTCTTATTCCAGGATGGGAAGGCAAGACTCAGGCCTAGAGGCTCTAGCTCTGATGGGATTGTGCTTGGAGTTAGAGTGCATGGTCTATATAGGTTGACGAGCAAGCCTATAGATCATGGGAAGAAGCAGGAGTCGGTTCAGCTTCCAGAGAAGAAGGTGCAGGTGAAGGCTTCAAAGGAGTAGATACAGGTTCCCAAGAAGAAGGTCCAGATTCCAGAGACTCAAAGGGAGTCAAGTTCTAGCAGGAGCTTGCAGATTCAGAGGGAGACTTTGCAGCCCAAGAAGAGCGTGTGGTCAGTGGGAAGCAAAGGTGCTTCCACATCTAGCAAGAAGGAATCATAGAGGGATTGGAAAGTGATACAGGAGAAGAAGAAGAAGCAGGATGCTTCCAGCAGTGACAGTGACACTTCTGAGAGAAGTGTAGTTCATAGAACAGGGATTGCTGCAATTGTGAGCACCAAGAGTTGGGCAAGTGTTACGAGTAGCGATGATGATGATGAGTTACTTCCCAGTATTGGAAGTACCCCCCACGCTAAGAGGGAGTGTTGATTTTTTAGTATGTTGGGAGGTACTCCAAGCCCTAGGGTTCAGGGAGTGGAAAGCAGCACAAGAGTCACTTGTGGGCTTGGAATCCAAGCATGGGGTTTTCACCCATCGGGATTTGGGCCAAAACCATGAAGAATTTGAGCATGAGAAAATTTGAGGTGATAGAGCTTGGCGTGGCGATTCCAACGCTTCGAAGATCACTCAAATCGAAGCTCTAGAACTTGAGTTATGAATTTTTTAGTTTATGTGGGTTTGTACAAGAAGTGTCAAGGTCAGCTTGGTGTTAAGAAGGCATGTGACAACTTATCAAGCCTATGTTAGACGTTGGAGGAAGCCCTTCTTATGTGTATATATAGAAGGTGATGGAGGACTATATTCCTCATCCAATTGTGCAACACATCACCAGTGTGCAGCTCGTAGAGGAGGAGGCTACTTCTGTTTTAGCCGAAGCAAGGAGGATGCTACCAGCAAAGGAGAAGAGGGTTGTTTGAGGCCCATTTTAGAGGTCTGAGTTGTTGGAGAGAGGGCTGAGGAGCCTTGCTAGAGGGCCCTAGCAAAGGGGGCTAGTTTGAGGGCTAATAAGAGGGTTGCAGACCCTTATAAGGCAGCCGCAAGCTCGAAGGAGCCCAGTTGTAGCATGCCGCAGGTGTTTAGACAGCCCAGAATTGAAGTAGCCCTCCTCGGCCCCTCAAGAAAGGGCATCCGCATCATTTTGGAGCAAATATGGGCAGAATAGAAGGCTGGAAAAGGGACCGTATTGTGCCGTAACCAGGCCTAGTTTGCAGCAACTAAATCAGACCTCAAAACAGTGAGCTAAGGTATGTTTTTGGAAATATTCTTGTAGGTGTTGGATCCGTGTTTTGTGGATCAGTTTGTTTAGTAGCCTGTGGGTGCCATTTGGAGGACTTTTCGTGGAGGTCAAGAGTTTATCCTAGGTGCAGAGCTTGTAGTGAAGGATTAGGTGCCATTGGACTGGTGGAGGGTCGTGTGTTGGCTACCCAAAGTAGCCCTAGACTAGTAGTCTTGAAGTGACGAAGATAGTTGAATATTGGGTGAAGTGTGGAGCCTTGTGAGTAGCTCTTTGATGGACGAAAGATGCTACTAGAAGGCAGATTGGAGCTCAAGTATTGGCCAGCCTAGAGAGCAGATTGGATCAGCCCGTGTACATGCAGCAAAAGTGACTTGCAACAGTGTTAGGTGGTAGCCCTCCTAGACTCTCTCTATGTGTTGTCCTTTGAAGGACTAAGGGGCAGCTAGAGAGCAGTACGGAAGCAAAGCACCGGCAAGACAAGATACTACGTAGAAGCTACAGTGAAGATTGTCATTGTATCTTGTATATCATACACTGTTGTATTATTCATATTGGTTTAATATAATGAAGATTGGGTTGTACATTATTGTACAATATTTTGTTTAAAAATTGTGTATACTTGTGCATATGTGATTTACTGCTTTATGTTTTCTGTCGTGCAAAGTAGTTCTTGTTGAGATACTTGGTTTGGTAGCATCAAAGCTTTTAAGATTCTAACCTAGACCCAAGATCGTGGAAATTCAACATCTCTCTCACAATCTTCTTCAATTCTCTCCAACTCTCGCTAAAGTTCGAATTCTTCTTTCACAATACACAAGTAGTGAGGGGAGAAAGAATGAGGCACATATATATAAGAGGAGCAATGAATCCATGTCATAAAGGAGTAGTAACTCGCATGCCAATAGGGAGAGTAACATATGCCCATTAAGGAAATGTAAATCATGGCATTAAGGAGGTACGCATGCCTTTGTAACTTATGCTTTTAAGAGAGAGTGTAACTTATGCATTGAAGAGTGTGTAAGAGGAATCTTTTATGACATGCTTTAATGATAGCATAAGAGAGTTTAAGAGGAATCTTTTATGACAAGCTTTTATTGAGTGTAAGAGAGTGTAAGAGGAATATGCCATGCCAATAATGAGAGTGTAAGAGAACATTATTGAGAACCATGATTGAGTGACTTGAATTTCCTTTTAATAATAATATAATATATCATAAGTATAATAATATAATATTGATGATTAATTCAAAATTGAACTATTGGGATTGATTGATGATCAGAAGGGATTTTCCATCAACAATACTTGATTACCAATTGATGCAAGGTGATTTACCATTTTTGGAAAGCCATACTTGAGACTTTCTATTTTTAAAAATTCTATTTTTAGACTTCCTATTTTAGAAATTCATCCCTGAGCTACCAAATTTGCAACATTACATACCAAGATACAAGGATACTCTCAAATTGAAATATTACCATAAAAAGAGTTCAGATTGATAAGCCATCATCAAGCATCAACATCATAACCAGCATTGTCAAATTGCAATATAGCAAGGCCTTGACTAACAGGCTCTAACTCTCCACTAGATTAGAGCACAATGCTTGTAGGCATACATTTGGACACCACCACTACCGCCTCTCAAGGCACATACCCCATTCGAATGTTCACCAGGTATATCCTTACAAGACTATCCTTATCTCGAATTCTCAATCCTCGAAGAATATCGGTCCTCCTCAACTACTCTTATCTTGGATACCTTGTCTTATCCTTAAAGAGTATCGGTCCACGGGACTACTCTTATCTTGGATTCCAAATCCTCAAGAAGTATTGGTCCGAGATGCTTATCCAATCCTCCATTCTCCCTTCCAGTACCTTCACTAGACTTACTGCTATTGGTCCTGGCCTAGTGCATGACACATGGAGAATACGGTGCCCATCATCACTCCCTTTCAACCAAGGAGGAGGTCCTTACTCCCTCCCTACTAGGGAGACATAAGCACAAGCCTTAGCTTGTCTCAATCATCAACTACATGTTCTATCCCTGAGCTACCAAATTTTCAACATTACATACCAAGATACAAGGATACTCTCAAAATAAAATATTATCATAAAAAGAGTTCAGATTGATAAGCCATCATCAAGCATCAACATCATAACCAGCATTGTCAAATTGCAATATAGCAAGGCCTTGACTAACATGCTCTAACTCTCCACTAGATTAGAGCACAATGCTTGGAGGCATACATTTGGACACCACCACTACCGCCTCTCAAGGCACATACCCCATTCGAATGTTCACCAGGTATATCCTTACAAGACTATCCTTATCTCGGATTCTCAATCCTCAAAGAATATCGGTCCTCCTCGGCTACTCTTATCTTGGATATCTTGTCTTATCGTTAAAGAGTATCGGTCCACGGGACTACTCTTATCTTGAATTCCAAATCCTCAAGAAGTATTGGTCCCAGATGCTTATCCAATCCTCCATTCTCCCTACCAGTACCTTCACTAGATTTACGGCTATTGGTCCTGGCCTAGTGCATGACACATGGAGATTACGGTGTCTGTCATCACTCCCTTTCAACCAGGGAGGAGATCCTTACTCCCTCCCTACTAGGGAGAAATAACCACAAGCGTTAGCTTGTCTCAATCATCAACTACATGTTCTATTGTGGAGATCTAGTTGTAGTTGCGAGGCTCCTATCTCGCATCACATCATGCCTGAGCTTCGACCTTCCTAGATGTTAATCATTTTACGGAGCCAACCTCTTTCTCAATCTATCTTCGTGATAGGGTTCTTTCCATCATCCTTTTATATCACCTTCCATTCACCATTAACAGCAATATCTTTGTCATAAAAAGTATATTGTCAAACCAATCAATGTAGAGCTTAATTATAACTCCCTCTATTCATCTGGGAAAAGTGAACTTCTTCTAGATCAGCATTGAATCCATCATACCATCAAGCGGTCAACAAACTATCTCATGACTTCCTATATCAAACTATTGCTTATCATGCTTTTATAGTGTTCATGTTTCTGCCAAATATTCTTCCTGAAGTCATATCATATCCCAAACATATTTTCTCATCATCAGAATTACCAAAACAAGTGAAGCTTCTTCAAATTTCAGACTGCAGGCTACTTCGTGCTTCTAGCTCCCTCTAAATTTATTATTATCTTCCTTACATTGTTCAAGAGACCACATCGGAAGTTGATATACCCATTTATCATGCTACCATATATCAAATAACCATATGGAAGAGTCCTGACTCTTCCAATCTAATAAAGAGATACCGTGTTCATGATTTCAAGCATATTTTTGCATCCAACTCTTCCTTCAATACTTTCTGAAGATATGAATCTGTTTTCTAATAACGAGCCCCTTTTCTAAAGATATGCACACCTTTTCTTTCATATAGCCATCTAATTGACTTCCTTCTAAACGAACAGCTTCTTTAACTTTCTCTAAAGATGATGTCTAAGATGAGATCCTTCCTTATGATGAGAAATGCTCCAATTATGTCTTCATGTTGCTTCTCAACTATCTTTATACTTTCAAACTTCTAGAATGCTTTTGATATTGCCTCCATAATATTCTAGTGGAATATACTCCTTCCTTATCACTATGATTCTTCCACACACTGAAGAAACTTCTATAATGAAGATTTTATTACTATCGGGGATCCTTGTGATCCTTTTCTCGTAAATGAATGCTTCTATATCAACATGACGCCACATAGTTGCTACATGAACTATAAAGTGCTAGATGGTCCAAATCCTTCTATCCATGTCTTGCTAGATGACTGCTTCCAATAGAATGCAACTGACTATGTAGAA
Organism: Pinus tabuliformis; assembly: GCA_031772625.1. Classification (NCBI taxonomy): domain Eukaryota; kingdom Viridiplantae; phylum Streptophyta; class Pinopsida; order Pinales; family Pinaceae; genus Pinus; species Pinus tabuliformis. Next base: position 771,839,950 of record CM062810.1, read on the forward strand.
TCTAATTCCTCCAATGTTATATGCTTCTTTACATGATGCCATATTTGTAAAATCCAAGACTCTTCTACAAATGTAACTGCATATGCTACTCTAATTGTCATCTTCTAATAAAAGAGAAAACAAACTACTAGTAGAATTGGTCAAAGTAGAGTTCTTCCATAATAAAGATCCTTATGATCTTCAATCTTCGGTTTCTTTTCAGATTCTTCATTTTCTTCACCAATGTGAGCTCCTTCCTCGCTAAGAGGGAGTGTTAGTTTTTTATTATGGTGGTAGCATTAGACAGGTGTTCTAGTCTCTAAGGTGTCAAAGAAGCCAAGGAGTATGAGATCTCCAATACCCAGAAATGGTTTCACGAGATATGGCTCTAAGACACCTTAATTAAACTAATTAGCCAATGATTAAAATATTTCCTATGTTTAACTTAGGAAAGTTGGTTAATCAAAGTTAATTAATTAAGGATGTTTGAGATAGCTCTAGAGATTTCTATTGATGAAGTGTAATTGACATTAGCCATTGATGGAGATTTAACCTTAGTCATTGAAATCTCAACAAGAGATTATAAGAGCAGCTCGAAGAGATGGAGAGTGACACAGTTGTGAGAAGCAAGGCAGTGCAAATTTCCCAGTGTGCAATGATTTAGCGAGGGAAGAGTTCGAACCAGAGGGAGAGCATCAGAGAGAAAGGGAGAAGTAGGAAATTCAGGAAGAGAATTTCAAAGATTCTTCTAGTATTTTTCCAATGCTACAACAGCGAGAAAAGGGAGGTCGAATAGTCTGCAAAAGAGGCCGAATTTTGTAGTGCGAATTAGCCATTCCAGCAATGTGAGTTGCCGAAAGAGGGTTTGATCAGTTGTCGAAGGTCAGATCAGTGTCAGGAAGGATGAGTGAATTTCTTCCAAAGCCATAAGGAGGCTAGACAGCCTAGTTCTCCAGGGTTGTACAAATTGCAGAAATCCAGCAGTGTGCATTCCAGCTAGCAGTGTGAGCAGCTAGAGAGGGGTGTGAACAGACCAGAAAGGGTTGTATTGATTTGCAGAGGAGATTCTTGATCTCCAAATTATTTTTCCAAATACTTGCCGGAGCATTTGCCAGTTGGGCATCCAAAATATTGTACTCTTGAAATTTACTAGATAATACTAAAATAAACCCTCATTTGTTGCACCAATTTTCCCTTGGGGTTTTTCCGGGGACAATTTAGTCCAAAATGGCTATGTCAGAATTTCATTGTGTGTGTGTATTTATCTCTCACTTTCTATTAATTTAGTAGCTTGTTTTATCTTTCGACAGCATGTTTTATTTTGGTGAGATTGCAATTGTGAGTTTATCAATATTTGTCATAATAACAAATAAATTGCAATCAATAGGAAATAAATTTCCAGTTAATTGCAATTGTGGATTTTTCACACTGGTCATCGACACTAAGGCTCTAATAGGCTAAAACATGAATTTGTAGAGACTCCCATGATGGACTTCAATCACTCTAGCATAAGTTATACTGGATCAATTGGGATACATGAGTACCTGTCCATCTCGAAACACCACTACATATCCCTTATCCTCAATACTGGAAACTGAAGTCAAATTCTTCTTTAGCGCTAGAACATATAGGACCTACATCACTTCCAAGGGAGGTTGTGACTCCCTCTGAAAGGATACAGTCCCTACACCTATTGCTCTGACCTTGGAGTTATTGTTGATTTTTAACGTACCTTGGACAAGTGGTTTCCCATGGATTAGTCTCTACCTAGGGAAAAGTGTCCAAAATAATTATTTTCCTAAGTGTGACTTTATGAAGTGAAAGTGACTTTCTAAGTGGTAAAGTTAATGTTAAATTATAAAGTGAAAAGTGACTTTAAACATAAAGTATGTTGATCAATGGTTGTCATTGATGTCAACACAAGCAGCACCAGGGGCTACCACGATCTTGATGGGCATTTTGACTTGACAACTTACTCTATTCTGAGTCAAGGATCTTCTAGATGGATTCTACTCGTCAAGATGTTTTCGTTGATATATGGCACGCCAAGTAATTCTTCACGAATTGAAAGATATTCATGTTTGAAGTTAGTAACCCCAGTTAATGGGCTAAAAGTTAAAACCCTAAGGGGTTATGGCATGGCACTCATAATTGGTTGTGGTCATTGAATAGTCAATAATTAATAATGTTTTTTTTGCTCCTTAAATCCCTCCAACGTTCACTTGTTGAGGACCCTCTCAACTCAAGACATTCATATAAATAATGACCCTCATATCCTCCTCTAGTAGGGATTTTGTGGCTTCAAACAAGTCATCGTCACATTTTTGCTATAACTTTCTTTTTCTTCTGTGAAGCTTCAAAAGCTGAAATTAAAACTCATTCCAAAATCTTGATGAACCTCGTGACCAAATTTCAAATCTTGGTTCGCTATATTTTCGGAGATAAGATGCGAGGAAATTAGGGTTTTTGCAGGCTCCCGAATTCCATGTCAAACAGGTAACGTTGGGAAAATCGTCATAACTTTCTCTCTGAGCATTGGATTCAAATTTCGTAAATAGTGACAAAAAGAGGACAAACTGCAGTTTGTTGGGTATCGTTTTCAGGGTCGAAGGTCGCAACAGTGACACGTGGCACTTCGTACAAGTTCGCTCTACTGAACCAGTCTATAATCAGATCATCGTGGGAGATTGGGCATAGCTCTTTCTTGAAGAATCCAATCTTGATTAGAACTGTGGGGTTGGAAAGAGGACTCAGAGGGATACCACAGGACGAAATTTCAGACCCTAGAAATCCAAAATTACATAGATACAAAAGGTTCAACATCGAGCTCCTAGAATGCAAGAAAAAACATGCATTCAAGGATTCACTGCAGTAAGGACCACACATCAACAGTCAAGGGTAAGTCTCCTACAGCAAGGTATGTATGATTAGTGTCTTCTATGCATTAAAGAATTACATATTAAGCTTGCATCTTAACCATGAAATTACAAGTGCATAAAGAAGAGGAAGAGAAGAATAGCAAGTCACGCACAGAAGACACAGGATTGATATCGGAGTTCGTCCAAGAGGAACTATGTCTCCAGGTCCTGCTCGAATTAATGGGGAGGCCCTATTTTCATTAGATGGCAAAATAATGAAAGTACATCAAAAGTCAAAATGACGACCTTATACCTCCAAAATTGAAGAAGCCCGAAAATTGCAGATCTCTGATGGAGAAACAAACAGCACCGTTGAGTTCGTGGCGTTGAGAAATGCTAAAACCATATAAAATTTGTCAAAATCTAACAAAGTGAGAATCTAGCCCCTTGGAGAAATTGCTCAGATCATGGTTCCAACCCCCTCTCTGCACTGCTCATGGTTCCACCTGCATAGAAATGTGTGCCCACTCCTTGGCCTCCTCCCAGCGCACTGTGCAAAAGGGTTGATATACCTTTTGGTGAGCGGATTACCCAATGAGGGTCGTTAGGCGCAATGGCTAGAATTAAAAATTCATTGAGGAGTCGAGTGATCAAACCCCGCCCCTCCCATTTTAATACATTGTTTGTTTATTGTTTAAACTGTGGGGCGGCGGGTCCACTATTTTGGTGGCCCGCGCCCCTTTCCCCGTCAGCATTCGTTGTAAATATGGGAGGTGGAGAGGGCGACGGGGTTGACAGCCCACGCCCCCACCATTAATATAAGGTTTTGGTTGGTACTCTGGGGTGGCGGGGTCATGGCCACCCACCCCAACTTAATTGTGGTTCGGTTGAGGGAGGGCCGGCAAGGGTCATGGCCCGTCGACCCATAAGTAAAAAAAATTGATTTTAATGCGATGGTTGTTGGGGAGTGGACAGGGTCATACCCACCCCAACTTAATTGTGGTTCGGTTGAGGGACGACTGACGAGGGTCATGGCCCGTCGACCCATAATTAAAAAAAAATTGATTTTAATGCGATGGTTGTTGGGGGGGTGGCGGGGTAGGTGGCCCGCCACCCAAATATATATATAATAAAAAACATTTTTTTGAATTTGTCTAATATAGGGCATATTAGACAAATTAACGATCCAACAAATTCATCTGAAATCTGGTCTGAGTTGGTCGGAATCTGGTGGCCCAATTTTGTCCAAATTGCTGCCTCCTTAAGCCTGCCCAGTCACCCAAGTCAACCCTGAACTTCAACTGCTCCTAACTTTCACATACGGACTCGATTTGACAAACCGTTCGCACCACCGTGATCACGATGACAAGATCTTCAACATGAACCTAGTTCGAGCACAATCCAATCACTTTGGTTTTTTGACCCTTTCTGAGTCCTACCTGTGTCTGGAGCCACCTGGATCAATCCTCCCCACTGAGGAGCTTTTGGTCCTCCAAAAGCATTTACACTCAACACACTGTTTGTGTCCTTTTCAATCCACACTTCCAATCACCTGCACATGAAACTAGTACAACTTTTGCAATCATGCACACCACACATGACTCAACAACCCTTCCTTGCCAAGAGTTTATAGCACACACTCATTGGCCAAGGATTACATAAAAAGTAATCAATACCTCAACTACTAATAAGGAAAGGCCAAAATATCATCGTTGCGTTTTGAAGTGATGGGAAACACACCATCACTTTTACATTTACTTGCAACGTATGATTTACAATGGTGGCCCTAACAAGCTACTACTACCTCTAAAAAAACCAACTTAATAGAGTGGACCACCGTGAATGGGGTGGATTTATTTGTTGAACATGTTCACCTTTCGGCTCCTCTAGCGATGTTCCCAGAGCATGGAGCATCGGACACGTGGTTTGTTGGTGTCCCTCTTTGTTGCAATGACTACAACGATTCTTTTTCCTCCAAACTTTCGGGGCTGCCTTGGGGCGCTTTCCCTTGGTGTTCCTCTGATAAGTGTACATGGGGCCCTCACTATCGCTAGACTATGAGGAAGGAATTTCATCGTCTGTCATTGGCTGGTTACTAGCTGTATTGGAGCTTTCTCCCGTCTCCCTTCTGGTGTATCCGAGTCCTGCACGACGCGGCAATTCCTCGACTTCGATGGGGTTTACGATGCCTTGGCCTTTGATGCCGAGGCCCTTTCCCTAATACCCCATCTTCTTCAATAGTTTGGATCCAATCCCTGTAGTATGTTTTTCAAAGGCAGCGAATTCATCATCATGAAAATCATATGAAATCGGAGAGTCGCTTTTTACCTCCGGATAGCAATGTTGTAGCTTTTCCAAGGCCTCATCCTTGGCTTGCAACTGGCACAATAAGCTTTGGTTTTCTTCCCTTGCCTCCTGTAGAAGCCTTCTTAGCTCAACATTCTCTGCTTGGATGCGGTGGTTGATCTCCTCAACTTCTTGAAGTCCTACTGCGGGGAGTGCCCTTTTCGTTATCTCTGTTGAAATCCTTGATTCATTGCCAGAATCAGACCCCAAATCTATGGGTCCTCCTGCCGCGATCCCAAGGACTGCAAACATTGTTTCATTGCCGAAATCGGACCCCAAGTCAAAGGGCATATCTCGTGCAAATCCCGCAGTTGTGACCTTTTCATCTTCCTCTGACTCAGACTCTTAGTTTTGTTGCACGGTGGTGGCGACCTTCTGCTTCCCCTTCCTGTCATTCCTTTCAGGTCTCAGCTCAGGGTGCAGCTTCCAGCAATCATGCCCCTCTTTCTCACAATGTGTACAAGAGAGCTTTACTCCCCTTCTCTTGGCTGTTGTGGTTCTCTTTGGGTGTGTTCCCCTGTTTTCCAGATGAATGGCCTTTACACTGGCCGAGTCAATGATAGTAGGTTCAAACATTAACAAAGAATGTTTAATGTAACTATGTAATGATCCAACATACTTAGTTACCACTTCAGGTGAATCTAATGATATGCCCAAGTTTAGTGTTTGTTTTCTAAATTCCTCAGTAAAGCTTCGCACGTTTTGCCCCTTGCCTTGCCTTCGGTACTGCCACTCCATTAAGGTTTTTTTTCTTATAACCCAAGGGATAGAATTGATCTTTTAATGCAGAAATAAAACTTGGCCACAAAGAAAGAAGATTACCCATCCTCTTACTACTTCACAATTTGCTCTCCCACCAGACGAGAGCGATGTCGTTCAGCTGAAGGGAGGCCAACCAGATTTTTGCCTCGTCCTCCTCAATCCGCTGAACCCTGCAGTAAACTTTGATTTGCCTAATCCAGTTGTTCAGTTTCTTTGCATTACTTTCACCGTTAAACATAGGGAGATCAAATATTACATTTAACTTAAAGAAAGGCTTTTTAGATGTGTTTCCTGTATTCCTATGATCATGGTGAGAAGAAGAGGAAGAAAAACTTTCACTTGCTGGCGGAGAAGGAGGTGGATCTCCTCCGTCATCTTCGTGCACTGAAACTTGTCCTTCTAGAGCTTTTTCCCCGCACTCTCAAGTTTTTCAAGTCTTGAGAACATGTTCTCAACATGATTTGCCATCGTGTAGAAAGTCTTGCGGATGTTTACCTCCTCTTCATATCGAACATCGTTCTCCTCACCCATGTTTCTTCTTCGACGTGCACGTCCCGCTTCAGTATCAAAAGACTTTAATTCGCCTTCACCTCTTCGCAACATGTTTCTTGTTAGCATGCAAACATGCAATTTGCATGCACAAAGTCCTGCTCTGATACCACTTGATCCCAAAAATCTTTTCCTTATGATGCATTAAAGAATTACATATTAAGCTTGCATTTTAACCATGAAATTACAAGTGCATAAAGAAGAGGAAGAGAAGAATAGCAAGTCACGCATAAAAGACACATGATTGATATCGGAGTTCGTCCAGGAGGGACTACGTCTCCGGGCCCTGCTCAAATTAGTGGGGAGGCCTTGTTTTCATTAGATGGCAAAATAATGAAAGTACATCAAAAGTCAAAATGACGACCTTATACCTCCAAAATTGAAGAAGCCCGAAAATTGCAGATCTCTGATGGAGAAACGGATAGCACCATTGAGTTCGTGGCGTTGAGAAATGCTGAAACCATATAAAATTTGTTGAAATCTAACAAAGTGAAAATCTAGCCCCCTGGAGAAATTGCTCAAATCATGGTTCCGACCCCCTCTCTGCACTGCTCATGGTTCCACCTACATAGAAATGCGTGCCCGCTCCTTGGCCTCCTCCCTGCGCAATGTGCAAAAGGACTGATATACCTTCTGGTGGGCGGAGTACCCAATGAGGGTCGTTGGGCGCAATGGCTAAAACAAAAAATTCGTTGAGGAGGGGTCAGGTGATCAAACCCCGCCCCTCCATTTTTTAATACATTGTTTGTTTATTGTTTAAACTATGGGGCGGCGGGTCCACTATTTTGATGGCCCGCGCCCCTTTTCCCGCTAGCATTTGTTGTAAATAGGGAGGTGGAGAGGGCGGCGGGGTTAACAGTCTGCACCCCCACCATTAATATAAGGTTTTGGTTGGGACTCCTGGGTGGTGAGGTCATGGCCACCCACCCCAACTTAATTGTTGTTCGGTTGAGGGAGGGCCGACAAGGGTCATGGCTCGTCAGCCCATAATTAAAAAAAAAAAATGATTTTGATGCGATGGTTGTTGGGGGGGTGGCGAGGTTGGTGGCCCGCCACCCAAAAAATATATATTTTTTTGTTTGTTTATATCATAACAAACATTTTTTTGAATTTGTCTAATATAGGGGATATTAGACAAATTAACAATCCAACAAATTCGCCTGAAATCTGGTCCAAGTTGGCTGGAATCCGGTGGCCGAATTTTGTCCAAATTGCTGCCTCCTTAATCCTACCTAGTCACCCAAGTCAACCCTGAACTTTGACTGCTCCTAACTTTCACATACGGATTCGGTTTGACAAACCATTCGCACCACCGTGATCACGATGACGAGATCTTCAACATGGACCTAGTTCAAGCACAATCCAATCACTTTGATTTTTTGACCCTTTCTGAGTCCTGCCTATGTCTAGAACCACCTGGATCAAGTGTTTACATTTGAATTTTGAGTATCATCTCTGACATATGTTTTTGCAGGACAACATAAGTATATACAGGGTCTCAGTTAGATCTCTATGTCTCTATATGTCACAATTAGTTTTGATACCACATTTCAGATGTCCTATTCTTGATACCTCACATTTGATGCTACACCAAGTCTGCTAAATCTATATGATGTTGTAAGTTCATGTTACTTGTCTTGTCATAGTTGATAAAATGGTCTCTGTTGTTGTACTTAGAACTTGGTTCATCACAAGTCTAGGGTCTGTCATCAATTTTTATTATATATATCTTTAGGTCAGTTTTGGATATAGTCTTGCATAAAGTCCAAGCATATATCAAGAGTGGGAGTCTTTGTCTATTGCTGCAGCAAGTCAACAACAAAAGTGACAAGCACACTTCAGGTACGCATTGTAATTTTTAATTTGTATTTATTCATTATTATGCACTTACGTGTGTTTTGCGGGCAAAGGTAAGTTGAAGGGTATTTTGTTTTGTTTTGGGATTGGTTTCGCCATGATAATTTTGCATACAGGTAGAAGAAGATTCAAGCACAACATCAAGCAAGAATTCAAGAGCAGAAGTGTCAAATCAAAGGAAGCATTGCAGTGGGACATCTTTGAAGACATGACAGTGATCCATATATTATGAAGAAGTGTAAAGGCCAAGAGTCATCATTGCAAAGTTGTAAAAGAGTCATTTGTAAAAGTGTCATCATTGGAAGAGTCATTATTGTAAAAGAGTTAATCTGCCTAGAGTCGAAAAGGAATTATTGGGAGTTATAAGAGTCTCTGTTGGGATGATGTCATGGTTGGGTTGCAGATCATAGTGTGATTGGGTGTTCGATCAAAATCATTGTAAATCATATTGTATCGTGGATCATTGTCTTGTCTCATTTCATTCATTATAGGGTGGAAGGGAGGTGCTAGGCTAGTGCATCAAGTCGGCTACAGGTTGGAGCCTGTGAACACTTCAGGGTGGTAGGTTGGTCTAGGATGTTCGGGCATCCATTCAATTGACTACTAAAGAAACCAAGGCATTGGGGCGTCCTTGCAGTGGGCATTGGAGAAGAACGCTTTTCTAGAATTCTAGGAAGTTGTTACTTTCATTTCAATTGGGGCTGAAGATTAAAGAATTTATTAGAAAAGCGTTCGGTGGCTTTTGAATTGAAGGGGATTTTCCACCTAAAATTCTTGTGTCTATTGTGTTCTTTTATTTACTGTTATTACTGCATAAACATCAATAATAATTGAAGATTAACTAATGCTTTGAAAAGATTTAAAAGTGTTAATTACTAAGGAATATTAATTCACCCCCCCTCTCAGTATTTCCAACAAAGTACAATGTGGGTACTTTATTTAATAGGTGAGTTAAAAAATAAAAAGTGAGAATTAAATGCACATTTATTCTCATCGCTTAATCTAAATGAATCTGAGCCATTAGATCTTAGGGTTGCCCAAAAGTCATTTAGGGAAACAAAAGGGGGGAAGGAAAGAGAGATTGCATTCATTCTTCATGAGCAGTTGGAGAAAGGAGGTTGAGAGCTGGAGAAAAGTTTTGAAGGAGAAATTTGTTGCAACAAGCTGAAGGAGTGATTTCTGGGCAAAGTTGGGCATCGAAATCAAGGCATAGAAGACAGCAGAAGGTACAGTACGAACAGCATTGAATGCTGTGCGCTGCATGTCGTTTGAGAGAAGTTTTTGAAAAAAATCCGTACAATACAGTCTGTACAGTCATATCCGTACAGTACATGTTTTTAGCTTCAAGTGGGCACAGAAATCGAGGCAAAGTGGGCACAGTTTTCAAGGAGTTTTGGGCTAAAGAGATAAGTTGTATTTTTCTGTTTTGTTTTGTCTGTAAATGTATTTTTCTTGAACTTGAAAGATAAATAAATTTGAAGAGCTCTCTAACAGGTTTTCCCCGGAGAAGATTGAAGGGGTTTTGCCTAGGTCTAAATTCACCAAAAATCTGTGTGTATTTTTATATGTGGCACTGGTTTGGTTATGTCCATATTTATTTTCAGCATGTGTTGACAGTCCCATGTGTTTTAATCTGAAAATTTCATTTCCAGAATTCTATATGTTGAATGTATGTCTATGCGAAAGGGCATTTAACTGAATGGGAGTGATACAGTGAAATTAAAATCGGGTTGGGATTGGAGGAAACTTTTTTTAGTCATCAAATTTCAACAATTATCTCCAAGCACCACCTCCAAATCTATATAAGTCTGTAAGATCTATAAAGTGCTCTCTAGGTCCTGTCATATGGAAAGAAGTTGCACTGCCTACAAACCGAACACTAATGTATGTAACACTAGTGGCAAGACTCATCACTAAAGCAAAATCTGTGTCAAACTTGGTGGAAAACTCATCCACCTCAGTTGACGCTGCAACACCCTTCTTCTTCCCCTTCTTATTGGGACACTAAAAGGTATAGTGACCAATCTTCTGACAAGCAAAGCATCTCACTTTGCTCATGTCCCTCTCATGGGCTTTTTGTTTCCCCTTCTACTGCTTGGTCTCACTCATGGACCCCTTCTTGGGTTTCTTCTTGCCCTTAGCTGCGAGGGCAACATTCTCCTCCTCATCAACCCCACCATGTTGGTTGCCACTCTTGGCACTCCTCCTGGTCTCCTTCTAGATGAAATCATCCCACATCCTCCTCCAATCTAGAAGATCCTCTCTAGCAACAATGCCATCTATGAATCCATCCCACTTCTTGGGAAAACCACTCAGTGTCGTCCTAACCAACGAGAATAGCCTCTCCCACCGTAGCCAACTCGTCTCTCACTTGTGTGATCTTGGTAAGGTATGAGGTCACTATGTCAGTCTCGGTCATCTTGGTGTTTCTTAGTTTCTCATGTAACACCATCTTCCTATTCTCATTGGTGCTTTGGTAAAGTGTTATCAAGGACTCCCACATCTCATAAGACAAACTTCTTCCCTAACACATGAGGTATAAGGTGGTCTTTCACTACATCTAGAAGGATCCACTTAGCCTTCACATTGCGCTTGTTGAATTCTGACAACTAAACAAGATTAGTAAGTGGTTGTACTACACTCTCTACAACATCCCACAACTCAAACTCCTAAGGCAACAAGACTATCCTCTCTTTCCAAGGACCAAAATTTCCAGCCCTGCTCAACATATCCTCCACCCTCAAACCAGTAGCCATCTGACCTTCTCCACCAACCCAACTCCCAAACACTGAAAATGAGCAAACAACCTCCCGCTCAACCACAAGTCTCTGGGTATATAGGTTGTTTTATGTTTACTATTCATTGTTTATCAGCCACAGGTTCACAGTGCTCTCATACCATATAGAAAATCTATGTCTTGTAGCCCCACCTGGTTTCAATTTGTTTTTCTCAAAAGCATGTTGAAAAGGGTACCAAGGAGGTGTTTCCTAGTGCTTTTTTCTTTAGCCTAGGGAAACATGTGAACCCACCTTTTTAGTGTGACTTTATGAGTTATTAAACTCATGTGACTTTTTAGTCACTTTATGAGTTCTAAAAGTACATTGTACTTTATTAGATTAAAGTGACGTTATGAGAAAAAGGTACATGGTACAAAAAGTTATTAAAGTGACTAGAGGCGCTCATTAATGAAGAGGGAGACATGAAAGGGTGTCAATCAGAGATTGGATCTCCACCCTTGATCAAGGAGAGCTGAGATCTAATCTCAGTCCTTGATCTTAGGGATAGGGATTCTCATCATTATGGAGAGTAAAAAGGGGGAAAAAAGCAAAGGGTTCATTCATTCTTCATGTGCAAGTGTTGGAGAAAAGGAGAAGGATGAGATAGCGATTTTTGCTGAAGGAGAGAGCTATCTACAGCAAGGAGGGACCATCAGCAGGCACGCGTCCCAAGGCTGAGTCTGTGGCAAGCAGACCGGGGTACAGCTGTCCTTCAGACAGCACATTTTCGAGCCAGACACAGAGAGATTTTTGGGGCAAGTACAGGGCCAAAATCGAATCAGCTCTGACAGCATGCATAACAAGGCAGAGAAGTCAGGTCTGACAGGCCTAAATTTCAAGGAGGATTTGCATGTCTGATTGACATGAAAATCGAGAAAGAAGTCAGAGCCTAGAGGTCTGACAGCCTGAAATTTGAGGAAAAATTTCAGGTCTGTGGCATGCAGTTCGAGGAAGAAAAAGGTATGATAGGCACAATTTCCAAGGGCCTGTGTGCTCAACAGTAGCATGAAAATTGAGGGTCTGACTGCAGAAAAGTGGCACAAAATTTGAAGGGTCAAAATCTGACCTGTAGGACGGATTTCTAAACAGCAGTTCGATTTTCTAGGAGCTAGTTCAAACTTCAAGGAGGGCGATAAGTACCCTTGATGTGTATTTAATGCTGTAAACATTTCTCTGAGAAACACAAATAAAAATCCTCTTCCAACTGGTTCTCTTTGAGGTTTTTTTGTAGGGTCATGTTGACCAAAAATCAGCGTGTCCAAATTTGTGTATGCTTGTGAATTTATCAGGGTGATGCAAAAGTAGAGGTAGTTCCAAGTGTTTTAATTGCAATTTTATATTCATGTTTAAATCAGCAATTAACCATGGCATGTGAGCATTAAACATGATGAGAAAAACAAATCGAAACCAGGTGGGGCTACAGGACACAAATTTTCTACAAATTGACTAGGAATTGAGGCAGCAGGAGCAGAATAACAGTTTGCGGTAGCAGCAAGGTCTGCTGGTGTGAATTTGTGGGCAGCAAGGGGTTAGCTACAGTTTGTAAGTCTAGAGATTACATTTGTTATAGGGAAATGTGGATTTTGTAAGTCTGCTAATTGTTTGTGTGAGTTGGCCCTACCTGGTGAAATCAACTGTTGTTTGAGTTCTTTCTAATTGTGCATTAAATAATCATCATTGTTTAATAGATTGAAGAAGTACTGCAATACTGTTAAAAAATACAATTCTGTTATATTGAAACCCTATCCCAGACTTTCATCCCAAGGGTAATTTCTTTAGGAGGGACATCACAGTTTCACCCTTTGAAATACAGAGGGAAGAGACGTGGCTGATAACTTAGCTGGGTTCTCTATATCAGTTCTTTATCCTGGCTAGTTGTAAGTTCCTTCTACTTAATGCAGTCAAGATGTCCAGATCTGGAATCGGTTTCACTCACAGAAAAAGTCAAAGTAATACTCTTCTTTGGTCAAGCGAGGAAGACGATCGAATTAAGCATGAATCTGTCGAAGAAAATGAAACTTTGCACTACAAAGAATTTATGTGGAGGAAAATACCATTATATGTTTGATATCAAAATACCTTAATGGCAGAAAAAAAGCGTGCTACACCAGTTTGTGTCCAATCTCTACCAACCAAAGGCATCACTTGCCCCAGCACATCGGATCTGCCAGAAAGGAGATAAAAAGCATCATCAGGAGGATGCAATTTTTTTATTGCTTTTGCTCAATGTCATAATTCAAAATAAAATAAATGCATTACCATAGTACCATGTGTATCCAGTTCCATTCAACATTATTGCCCTATCCACTCAACTCCAAGAAATACAATATTTCAGTTACTGATGAGAACACTATAATAACGAGTAGAGTTCTAAACTTGCTTGCTCAGATGTGTGAAAGGAATCATGCAGTGGCTACCCCACTGTACTGTGAACCTATTTATACTGGTCCTTATCATATGCATTTACTGCTGAAAGTAGATCAGCATATACTAAGCTGGGATGCTATATTGAGAACTCTAGGTGCCCCAGATACCTTGAGAAGGCAAATCTGGTCACAAATAACAAAAAAGTTCAACAAACTTTGACGATTGGCTCCATTAACCCTTGTCGTTTAGTCAAGTTTATATCTTCAAGTCAATCAGCATTGGATGTCTCTTGGATAGTACTAAAAGTTGGTATTTAAAGTTGGGTATGGCAACATATATCAGCATATAGGCCACATCGCAGTACAGGGCCCCTAAGCCCCTCTCTGTTACCATAGTTAACTGATTAGTACTAGAAATATCTTAACATGGCCCTATCTTAAAATCAATGATATGTAATCTGTTCTCTTGCTAATGAAAAATAGAGCTTTAATCAGAAAAGTGGATTGGAATATAAGATAAGCTATTGTTATCTAAGTTTGGTATTTATTTTTAAAATAAAAGCTGTTGACTCAAACTACTTATTCAAATATAAGAAAATAATCTCCAAGTGGGTACGTAAAACAAATTACTAAACTGATTTATAAGTCGAAATTCATACCTTTAATTGTGTTAATGATCATAAATATCCTTGCCAAACATTGCAACCCTCTCATATAAGAACAGGGCCCATTTAACCTTTCAATATAGCTTACTACTTATACGTTTTGGTAGGGATTAATTTTATTTTTGTGAATGAAGGAAAGAAGGTAAATATTCATGTGGCACAAATAGGGATACGCTGCAGTAGTAAAATAGCTTGCAGTTATTATGGAAATCAGATAAATTGACCACAAGCTTGTCAATTATGTGAGCGTCTAGTTTGGGTAGTTGATAGAAGGAATAATATCCTCTCCACTTGGGTTCAAATCCCACTTGTGACACATTCACTCTTTGCGAGCCAATTGTTGATCAGGGCTCTTCATGAGCTAATTGTTGATGTGGCTGGCAAAATATCAGCAACATCATTCTTGGTTTTGGGATTGGGGGTGGGGTGGCTTGTATTCTAAGGGAGAATGAGCACAAGCCAAAGAGGGCCCACAACACATGACACTTAAACCACCAGCAATGTTAGTACCAGAGGTGGGAGTGGGGTTGGGGAGGAGGGGATGCTATTACATCAAACTGGAGACTTGCACCCAAACAGCTTCCAGATTGGCAAAGCTTTCAGTGCAGATAACAAAAGAATTATTTTGACTACTAAAAAAAATACATTTGGTATTTTATGTCTACATTCCATCTTCTTATGACACCAACTGCCTTTGCTATGTGTAATCTTAGCAAAATCCATAGGTATAGACATGCATATGTGTTTACTATTTATGTAGCACTCTTTTGAATAATGTGTAAAGCCCCTCTATCTACTCAAAGCAGTCAGCAACCTTCAGCTAATGACCAACCTTCAAAAATCCCTTCAAGAAAGTAATACTTATTCTGTGCATTTTGTTCTTATTTCTTATGGAGGCATCATACTTTCATTAAATAGAATATTCATCACTTTATTTTTCTTCTGTCTGCATTGTTTTGGGGTTTCATGTCTTTATCTAATTGATTTCCTCGTAGACATCATTTCTATTGATTGTACTTGCCGTTTCCCTGCCATATCCAGATCCTGCCTTTTAAAAAAACTACATGGATCCAAATCCAAATCCTGGTAACTTAGATGCTAACTAATGATTCCTGTACAAACTGATTTAAAAAATCGGATGGCAGCGACTGTTTAAGTTTTAACCCATTCAACAAGGGAAAAAGAAACTTCTGATTCCTGGACACAGTTGAGTCATTAGTGTAAACTTCAGATTCCTGGACTAGGCTGATTCAAACCAATCAGCCACACTTCAGATGAGCTATGTACTCATAACATTACATTATGATGATTTTTGGACTCCAGAGGTCATTTAGAGCCTCAATGTTTATGTATTTTCATTCGGAACTTCAATTATAGGTATCACATGAGCAAACTTTACATTTTTTGTGTCTAACATTTTGGATTTACATGAAAATATATTCTTTAATTAAATTTTGATTGTTTCATGCATTCTCTAGTCCACAGGTTCTTCAACGGGCATCCTCTGAAAAATTTACCAATTTCCTACATTCTTCTCTTCAATGGTTTGGCAAAAGGTAATTTGGAAAGAGCCGGGGCAGATGGCCTCATTGTGAACAGGAAGTTTGAAATTTCTTCTAATTATGAATGGGGTGTGGGCACTAATAACCAAACCAAAGTTCATGCTTTGTTAGAATGACTAATGGTGGCATTAAAAGTTGAACTTCTAATCTTGAATATTTTACAAAAAAATTGATTGTAAGGATATTAGAGAATAAAATCAGGGGTGGCAGGGGAGGGAGGGATTCTTCTAAATCCAAAGGAATAAATTATATTAGCGGATAAATTTTTGTGGGGACGCAGCAGGAAAACAAACAATCAAGCAGAGATGTATGGACTTTACTTGGGGCTATCAATAGCCCAAAAGCGTGGTATCAAGGACATAACTATTTTGGGAGACTCATTTCTAATCATTCGACACCTAAGAGCCAATACACCTCCAAAAGATAATATGCTAAGCTTATTGTTCCACCATATCAAGGATATCCTTTGTTCTTTTTTCTAGCTCCCCCTCTTTCCATATCCTTTGAATTCTCAATAGTCAGAAATTAATGGTATTGCTGGTCAAGTTGCCATCCCCTAAATGAAGCTAATGATCAATCTTTGTAACCTCAACCCCAACATGTGCCTTTATCTATCTATAGATTCGTTGTCAAAATCCTTTTCTCATTTGAACTCCCCTAAATTATCTCCTCGCCCCTCATTTCTACCTCCATGTATGATCGTAAGGCATATTAGGGATAAGGTCCTGCTTGCAATGATAATTCAGCAAGTCTTGTACCAGCCCATCGTGGCACCTCATATAGATCGATTGCATGCAAATGTACCGCATTTATTGGCACTCCATCTATAGAGTCGTTGTCAAAATCCTTTTCTCATTTGAACTCCCCTAAATTATCTCCTCACCCCTCATTTCTATCTTCATGTATGATCGTAAGGCATTTTGGGGATAAGGTCCCGCTTGCAATGATAATTCGGCAAGTCTCGTACCAGCCCATCGTGGCACCTCATACGGATCGATTGCATGCAAATGTACCACATTTATTGGCACCCACACCGCCCCCTTCCATCCTTCAGCTAAATCCTTTGGTATCTTTCTCCATCATCTTTATCAACATGCCTCATTCATGTGGACTGAAGAATATTAGACAGGAATGTAACGCAAATTTCATGGCATACGAGGAAGGTGTCTTCTTAGTTAGTTGGAAGATGATTACCCTGTCTCGGGACCCTGACTTAAGTGATGCGAACTTGCAGAATATCATGGGACTATCCAATGGCAGAGAAATTAAATTGAGGAGAGGTGGCTCTGTTTTCTCCATTCTATGTGAGCAAGGATGGTTATGGTCTGGCCATCCTCTGAATTTTAGATGAAGGGAAGTTCTGTTAGCAAGGGTGACGTGCAGTCATGGCAAATGGAAGCTCTCTGATGAACTTCGGGTTGTATTTGGATCCTCTGTCACTGGGAAATTTGTTAAGGATTCAAGCACCACTACAGTTGGGAAGTCCCACGTCTCACTCTCTCGGGCTCAAAGGTAATTGTGTCCAATCTCTGGTTAATTAGTTTGGTGCACACTAGGGAGCATTTTGTCTGCTTAGAGGTCAGAACCCTACTTCTTGAAATGGATTGTCTTTTCCTCTTGTGTTGTCTCGTTCCTTTTGGGTTTCCAGTCCCTAAATTGGCAATTGGGCTATACGGTCGAACATCTTTGAGCATAGGAAAGAAAATTAGAGGTTTCATTGCTGCTTCGTTTTCAGTAGGTCCTTCTCCTTTCTTCTAGCTTCGGTCTCAGCAAGCCCCACTCATGGATTCAAGTTCAGAGATAGACGCTTTCGCCTCAACCGCATGTGAACATTGCAGGAAGCCTCATGAAGCAATGAACGCTGAAATTTATGATTTACAAGTCATGTTGTATCAACAACAGGCCTCTGATTGCACCATATTGGAATTAGTTCAGGCTCAACAACGACGACTTGCACGCTTGGAGGACGAGGTTGAAGTTCTGCGCAGCGTAATTATGGATCTGTAGCTCCAGAACAATCGACTGGCAAGCCCAGCAAGGGAACCTCCTCGAGGCATAGACATCAATCGCCCTGCAGATAGTACTGATTAAGCATCTATGTAATGACTGGTGTTAAATGTCGAATATATACTTCTGGGACAATAAGGGTACTGTCAAGGTTTCGAAATTTTGATGTATTCTTGGTGAGGGTAGATAGCTGCAATTTGATAATCCAGAAGCCCATGAGCAAAACAGCATTATAACTCTCCCGAGTATTTGCTGCGACTAGGCACAGACTTAATAGAAAAGTACTCATTTCTGTGAAAAAGAAAAAGGATATTAGAGAATAAAATCAACCACAATGCAATAAATGTCCATGGGGCAGTTCTTCCAATCACACAATTACAGCAGGAGTTTGAATTGTTGATTTTGATACATATAACAAACAACTTGAATAGTATTATTTGGAGGAGAGATGGATTTCACCTTTTGCTTTAGGGTTTTCATCGTCTGTGAGGTTTCAGCATGCACCATCAGTGGTCATGGGCTCATCTTACGCAATGAAGGATTGTTGTGGATCAAAGATGAGGAGCTCAACATCCCCCAAGGCGTCGGACGATGGCTGTTCGAGATGATGCCTAATGCGCATCTATCTTTTCCCTGCCATAGACCACCCAAGGGTTTTGTGTTCTACCAATGGGTCGGACCTGAGGAATGCCTTGTTTTGCGGCGGGGATCCTCTATTAGAGTTCTCCTTGAAGTAGATTGACCTTCAAAACCCAAAGGAAATTAGATCTCGATTTTAGACCAAGGCATAACAGCTAATCCCTGCTGCCAATTTCCAAGGACAAGCTCGCCTTCCGCAAAACATGGCGGATGGACATCTTTACTCACATTCGACCTCATATTGAGACTACTTCTAAGGATCTACGATCAATCAAGGGCTTCCAAGTTTGTTTCAATAGCAAAGGCATGGCGAGATCAAGAGGTTGTGGCGGTCTAGCTCATATGGGTTGTTGTCTGATTATTATTTTGCATCGGACTCATGCTGCCACTCTGCCTTGATGGGAGTGCTAGTTGCAAAGGTGCAAGCGCCCATTGTCATGCGTGGCTCTCACCGATTTGAGTGGGAGGGAAAAAAGGAAGAGCTAAAACAGGCATACTTCCAGATATTCATCAAGAATCTACACGGGAAGTCTACCCTTTTTTGGATCGCGGATTCGGACCTAGTGAAAAAGTTGAAGCGGGACATAGAGAATAGGTTGGGTATTCCTGCCAACAAGCAAGTGTCTTCTTTTTGAAGGAAAGATGCTTCAGGACTTCTCTCAGATGAAGAACTGTCGCATCTCCAGAAATTCTATTGTAATCTTGAATCTGAGATTCCCTGGAGGTGCCTAGGGATCCAAAAACCTAGGTGGATCTCTCTCCTATAAGCATGCGGCGCAAGGGAAGGGCTCCAAATCTGTGGATTTGCCTCAAAAGACAACCCAGGACCTTGTAGAACAAATGAAACAAATAACTGCCATGGAGGTTAATCTATCAGAGGTAAACCATCTTTATTGTTCTCCTCAATCTAGGGTCATGATCTACAAGTTCAATGGTTTCTAACCTAATTTTGATGCTTTACAACAATGCGTCTTCTCAACCTGGACCCAAATTGTGATATTTACTTATCCTCCCAAGGGTTTTTTTATTGTTCGATTCAATACTCAGGAAGATTTGGAGAAAGTTCTGAATGATGGGCCATGGTTTTGGGGAGGAGCTTGGCTCTTCTTCACCCGTTGGTTCCCAGATTTTGATGCCACAATTGTTGAAAAATGTAACTAGGTTCGGTCTTCATAATTATCATTGTACTTGTATCAATATATATTTCATGTAAAAGCAAAATGAAGAACAAGCAATTATTATTATTATTATTATTATTATATTAGTCAAGCATGTTCTTCATGCTTCTAGGGTTTATTGAGTCAAAAGAAAAAATTGTCATGAGTCAAAGTCCCATTTGGACTATTTGTAAGAAAAAGAAAATTTTTATTTTGAGTCAAAAAGAGTCAATTTGTCACCACAAGACCAAGTCGGTCCTGCTAGGACAAATCGGCCTAAAAGAGGCATCTATTCGACCTCCTGGACAGCTATAAATAGAAGAGACTTCGACCTCATTTGATGACTCATCACACTCATCAATTTTTGTGCCAAATACAAGAAGAAGAACATTGAAGTCAAAGGAGAGAGAATTTAGGGTTTTTTGCATGTTTCTGTTCACACGTGCGAAGGTGTTGGGGCAACTCTGCGAAGTTGCAAGTCTGAAATTGCAGGTCCGAATTTTTGTGTTTGACCATATTTGTTGAGGTTTGACCAACATTGACTTTTGTTGACTTTGACTTGGCTAGAGGAGTTTTGAAGGAGCGCTGACTAGGTTTATGTGGAGGTCTTGGTCTTGGTTTTTGGGTCTTGGATTTCTCACTTTGATTTGATTCTATAAGAAGAGGAGTTGTTTGGGTTTTCCCCTTGTGGGGTTTTGCCCTGGCTTGGAGACTACATCTTTGTGTTTTGTCTTTCATAATCTTCATGCACTTTATATTGTGGTAATTGCTTGATGAAGAAGACATAATAAAAGTAACGAGAGCCAACAAACATTCACAAGTAATTATCAAGTAAGAGGAATCAACCCTAATCTACTAGCATATTGATTTCTCAACACAGTATCAGAGCTAAGGTGAAGGAAGGACAGCTTGAGGATCACATTTTGTTAGCATTCTTGTTTAAAGACATTCTTGAAGCAGTTATCTTCTCTCTCCCTCTCCAATGGCAAGATGCATGAAGGAAGGTCTTAAGATTCTTAGGAATCTCCTTGAATTTATAAAAAGTTGCATCATCAATTTCATCTGCAAGCTACCTAGAAAAGTCATGGATGGAAGTCTTTATTCCGCTCTTACAAGTCCATTTGAAGATGATAATACATGGGTAATCGACAATGGAGCTTCAAGGCACATGACAGGGGAACGTGGTCAACTCAAAACTTTATCAAAAGGAAACTCTTCTCACTCAGTGGAACTTGGAGACAAGAATAGCTACTCAATCAAAGGGATTGGATCTACCTCCTTGGAGCTGGAATCTGGTGGGAATATTCATCTCAACAATATCCTCTATGTCTCAGGTTTGAAAAAGAACTTGCTTTCTATTTCTTGCTTAGAAGATAAAGGTGATAGGGTGGCACTTAATGATGGCAAAGTTATTGTTTGAGCTAAGGGAACTAGTATTGAAAGTGCAAGGACTATTGGGATTCCTAAGGGGAGGTTGTATAGACTTTTAACTCCTCTTCCTCAAGCTCTAGTACATTTAGACATGAACCCTTGCCACCTCCAATACAAGGTATTGCCATCATTGAATCAACTAGTTACTAGTATACCTCAATTGAAAGAAGAGCATGAAGGAGTCTGTAAGCGATGTGCCCTAGGCAAGAATGTGAAGAAACCTTGTACTAGCAGTGACACAAGATCCAAGGAAATTTTGGATCTCATACATTCTAATATCTGTGGGCCTATGACAGAGAAGTCACTTGGTGGTCATCAATACTATGTAACATTTATTGATGATCACTCCAAAAAGACTTGGAGATATCTCCTCAAGTCTAAGGATGAAGTATTCAAGAAGTTCCATGAGTTCAAGGCAAAAGTAGAAAATTTGACAAAAAAGAAGATCAAAACCCTAAGATCAAATAATGGTGGAGAATATACTTCTAGAGAACTTGTGGACTTTTGCAAAGAAGCAGGAATTAAGAGGGCGATGATAGTTCCCTACAATCCTCAACAAAATAATGTGGCTGAAAGGAAGAACCAATCCATTGAAGAATGTGTCAGAGTCATGCTACATGACCAAGACCTTCCCAAGTTTTTATGGGGGGAAGCTTTTGTAACAATAGTCTATATACAAAATCGAAGTCCTCACAGAATTCTTGATGACATGACCCCGGAAGAAGCATTCACGGGAAAGAAGCCAAATGTTGATCATCTCAAAATTTTTGGATGTCCTGTATACATTCACATTCCCAAGGACAAAAGGAAGAAGTTGGACCTGACAAGTATAAAAGGCATCTTTGTGGGATATAGCACCTCATCAAAAGCATATAGAATCTACATCAAGGAAGAACGTTGCATTGAAGTAAGAAGAGATGTCATTTTTTATGAATGCATTGCATACAAGAAATCCAAGATATTCCGATTGATTTTGATGAAGAAGAAGAACCTATTTTTACAAATGAAGAAGTTTCAAGGCAAGACAATCTTCCAGAATCTACAACTAATCATGAAGAAATTAAAGGACCAAGTGAACATGTACAGCCAGTCATCATTCTAGAAACTTGAAAAAGGCCAACTTGGTTACGGTTAACTCTACAAGAAGCCGAAGGACATACCGCAACAAAAGAAACATTCAAAGAAAGCAAGAAGCCTAAGAGATATCCAGATTATGCAGCTTACGTGACTAAACTTATTGAAGCAGAATCTACCACTTATGAAAAGGCAGCCAAACATCAAGAATGGAAGAATGCACTGCAAGAAGAATACCAATCTATAATGAAGAATGATGTTTAGGAAATTGTTCCTAGACCTAAAGAAAAACCAGTTGTGACTTCCAAATGGGTGTACAAAATCAACCATGCAGTTGATGGAAGAATTGAAAAGTATAAGGCAAGGTTTGTGGCAAGAAGATTCTCTCAACAAGAAGGAATCAATTATGAAGAAACTTTTGCTCTTCAGCCTTAATTGTTCGTGATGCTTTTGGGCACGGGGACCAGAGTGTTGCAATTTTGAAGTATTTTGGAGTTGGGTAACGAAGTTGTGTCCAGTTTGGCAGGGAGGTTTTTGTCTTTTGGTAACAGAGCAAAATTGGAGCTACGACAACCCGGATCAACTTCAACCGTGGAAACTAGGTATGTATCTGTGTATGAAATTGGTATATTCTGTCAAGTCTGAATTTTAAGCAATCAATTTCTTTTTTTAGCTTGGTTAATTTCCCCCAAACTAGGTCCTTACACAGTGATCCTCACCCTATCTGTGGCTCTCTGCTGTAACTTTTTTCTCGATCCCTCCGAAAAAAACTCTTTAATAAAATCCTCCCCGTCTTAGTGCATTACACTTTTTCTTATACCTTCCCTACCACCGTCTCCATCTTTCCCTGGGTCTGGTGTCTCCTTTACCTTCCAGCACGTGGAGGAGCAGCTTAGTCATCTGTCTCCCATGGCACTCCAAAGGCAGTCTCAAAACAACCTTCGTAATGTACCCAAAACCTTATATTTATAATGTTTTGATTTAATTTTTATTCATAGTTTTATCTAAGTTTATACTTTAAGTTAAAATGTTTTAATTTAATTTCTATTTTTATTTAATCTTATACTTTAATTAAAATGTTTTTAGTTTAATTCATATTCATAAATTTATTTTTAAGAAATTTAATTATTTTTATGATTTTAATTCATTAATAAATTTAATTTAATTTTAATTTATTTTTGAGTATCTTTATTATATATATGTTTTTGATTTAAAGAATATATATCTATAGGTATATAAGAGTGGTACCTATATCAAATACTACTTGATATATTTATAATACTCTGGTGAGTTAGGAAATTATTTCGACAATCGATTTATCAACCTAAACTTAGGCATTTTCCATATTAACCAGTGTGTATACTAATGCAATACATGTGGTTCATGCATATGTAGCTATCATATGCATGCCTCATATGCTTGTTAATATTCCAATGTTCCCTGTAATTTGATGGGTCGTTACAATATAACCCTCCTTCAGAAAACCTTCGTCCCGAAGTTAGGGTTTATGTAATATATTAGTAGTTATTTAGCAATTAGTATAATTATGTAGGATTGTGTTCTATGATTGAGTTTTCATTTATAATTGTGTGGACACTTCAAAATTTGTATTTTGAACACTTATTAGTTATGATTATAATAGTCAAACCCTGCCTCAGCCAGCTTTCAAGCTATTCTAGAATCATCCTATCTTTCCTAATCTCTTCCGCTCCCATCCTATCCGTTCTCTGCTGGAATATGCCATGGCTTCAGTTATATTGATCTAACCATTCATTAACCTTAAGGGTTTCAGCGTTGATTATATCAACCTGATTGCCTAATAGGCATCCGGTAGTTA
Source organism: Pinus tabuliformis (assembly GCA_031772625.1). NCBI lineage: Eukaryota > Viridiplantae > Streptophyta > Pinopsida > Pinales > Pinaceae > Pinus > Pinus tabuliformis. The sequence continues at coordinate 771,863,816 of CM062810.1, forward strand.
TCATCACACATTTTGGGGAGCGTGATTCGCACAGTCCTCCCATGACTCCAGGTTTTGGAGGATAAACAGTGGATAATACCTCCACCCCTCCTAGTGGGACTAGGGTCAACACTCTATCATGGAATCTCATTGAACCTCAATTGTTCTTGGAACTTTTGTCATCATGTGGTCATTTTGGTAACGATGTGTTAAAAGTGGCAACTAGGGCCAAACTCCATGTGGATCACCTTATTTATGGCTTCTGATATTTTTCCTAGATTCCTCTCATCGAGAGGTATAGGATTGATCTAAAGATCATCTGATTCCGATAAGTATTTATGGAGATATGAATTTATTTTGATTATGGACAAATTGTCAAGGTCGGCTAGCAAACTTATGTAGGCTCAGAAGCCCAACAGTCATGTCTATTCAACCTCAACGTTTGCATATAAATACAAGGAGCATTCTCCTCATTTGGACAATTCAATTCACTCATCTTCTCTCTCTCTCCTACACATAAAAGGAGCCTCTCTCTCTCTCACACACGTGTGGCTGAAAGGAAGACGTCCTAAGGCAAGGAAGACGCAGAAAGAAGGACGCTAGGGCAGCAGGTCATCTCTTTGACCAGCATTGACCTTCCAGAAGTGCGGATTGGGTGTGGATGCCTCTCCTAGGCAGGCTACAATTTTGGCACAAAAATCGAGGTGATCTGACCTCTGGTTTGACCGGTGTTGACTACCCTAGTTTAGGGCTGCAAGTTGACTTCAGAAATCTGCAAATTGTCTGAACTTTTGGGGCTATTCAAGGATTGTTTCTTCAAGTTGTCTGAGGACAAGTTGACCGGAAATTGACCAAGTATTTTAGAGGTCAATTTCAACTAGTTTGACCAAGCTTGACTTTGTTGATCTAGGGTTTGTTGCTGCTGATATAAAATTACAGAATTCAGATTTTGTACTATTTCTCTCTGCTGAACTATTGAAGATAAAAGAAGATTTGATCAAAGGGTTTCCCCGCATTGGGATGTGTCCCTGGCTAAATGCCACATCTCGTGTCTCTTGTCTTGGCTTGTTTTCTGTTAATCATTTAATGTTCTATCTGCGCTTTACTTAATGTATATGTGATTGTTAATCTATGGCTAATAAGAAGAAAAATAAGTAAACTACTCTAAGCATAGAACATACCATAATTTACATGGTATCAGAGTTGAGGTGAAGACAAAGCCCAAGCAAGAGCAAGAAAAAGAGCAATCACCGAAGGTAAGGTTGGCAAGGCTATCTTAAAGAAATCATAGGGTCCTCAACACACTTCCCTGCTGAAGACAAACTCCGTGAGAAGTCTGACTATCACGGATGGAAGATGTCTCTTGATCTAACATTAGAAGAGCAGGAAGTGTTGGACCATGTGAGTGGCGGGATTGTTGAGCCTCCATCAAATGCATCCGCTACTGCTAGGAACAAATGGACCAAGGGAGAAGTCAAAGCAAGGAAAATCATCCAGGACTCTATCGACAAGCACTTGGTGGCCTATGTTTCCGAGCTTAACACCTCCAAGGAAATCTATGATAGACTGATGAGTTTATTTAAAGTTAACGATGCAAATCAAGTCTTGTTTCTTAAAAATAAGCTGAAGGAAATTAGGAAGGGCAAAGATGAGAGTATGCAAGCATATTTCTTAAGGATCACCGAGATCAAGAACGATATCCTATCTATTGGGGAAGTAATTCCTGACAGGGAAATGACACTCACAACTCTGGGAGGACTGCCATCTGAATTAATATATATTCAAGACTACTCTTCTCAACAATAACGTAATTCCTGGATTTGAAGAATTAATGGCCAGATGCATTCAAGAAGAAACGAGGATGGAAGAGCAAGAAATGCCCATACTTAAAGGTCATCCCACTGCTTTTTCTTCTCATACTAAAAGAAGAAACAATTCTAGGGCTAAATTCAAAGGAAAGGTTGGACCAAAGGGTGGAAGAAAAGGACGATGTTACAATTGCAATAAAACGGGTCACTATGCAAGGGAGTGTCATGATAAAAGGGACTCACACCGGGACAATGATCAAAATCCCTCTCAAGGCAATCAAAGGAATGGCAAGTCAAATGGCAGAGGTAAAAGAAGTGTCGGAAATCAAGGAAGAGGACAACCATTCAAGAAGGCAAGAAATTCCAAGTATGAATCTAACATTGTTAACAATAAGCAAGATTAATATTATCTACCAACAGCTCTATCTACTACAGCTCCCCCGGACTTGCTGGGAAATTGTCTTATTGATAGTGGTGCCTCAAGGCACTTCACTAGTTACAAAGAAGCTCTCTAAAATCTGATAGAGAAGGAAACCAACCTGGAAATTGTTCTTGGAGATAATTCAAAATATCCCGTGAAAGGCATAGGAAATGTCAATCTTCAATTGAATCAAGGTAATACCATCCACTTACAAGATGTATTATATGTACCTGATCTTAAAAAGAACCTGGTGTCCATTTTGGCAATGGAAGACAAAGGCTACAAGGTGGCCTTCAGCGACGGCAAGATACGTGTATGGAAAAAGAACTTTAAAGATGCTTTTTCTCTTGGCTTTCGAGTTGATTCATTATATTAGGTCGGTGGAAGTCCGTTGGGTGTCATATCTTGTGACACATCTCTTCAGTCCAAACTATGGCATCAGAGGTTTGTTCACCTTCATTATAAAGCTCTACCCAATTTAAGAAAAATGGTGACCGGGATGCTCGACTTCAAATTAGAGCAAGAAGGTGTATGTCCAGGATGTGCCGAAGGGAAGCTCAAAAGGGGACCATTCCCCTCAAGCCAAAGCAAGACCTCCGATATATTGCAGTTGGTTCACTCAGACATATCAGGTATGATGCCTGTGAACTCCTTGGGAGGATATTTATATTACCTCACTTTTACAGATGATTATTCTCGCAAGACTTGGATATACTTCTTGAAAAAGAAGGATGAAGTGTTCTCCTAGTTTCGGCACTTCAAAGCCTTGATCAAGAATCAAACTGAAAAGAAGATCAAGATCTTAAGAACTGATAATGGGACTGAATATGAATCCAATGAGTTTCATGACTTTTGCAAAGAAGTTGGCATTAAGAGGGAGACTACTACACCATATACTCCTGAACAGAATGGTGTGGCGGAAAGGAAGAATCATACAATTGTGGAAGTTATCCGTGCTACGCTCCATGATCAAAGACTTCCGAAGTTTCTATCAGCCGACGCTGCAAATACCGTCGTATATGTACAAAATTGATGCCCTCATCAAGCATTGGATTCCAAGACTCTCGAAGAAATGTTCACCGGTAAGAAACCTGAAATATCTCATTTTAGAATTTTTGGAAGCCCTGTATATTTTCATGTACCTCCAAAAAAAAGGAATAAATTGGGTGCATCTGGAAAGAAAGGAATCTTCGTGGGCTATAGCAAAAATACTAAGGGCCATAGAATCTATGTAGCTAGTCAAAGGGAAGTCGAGATTAATCATGATGTCACCTTTGACGAAGATATGGCTCTTAGCAAGGTAGACAATCTTCCTACTTTAAGGGGATCTAAAGAAGCTGACACCGGGGAACCGAAGGAAAAAGAAGATGAGACGATGCCCGATGTGGAAGAACATATGGATCCTATTAATCCTCCTCCGCAAGAGCCTTCCTCTTCTAGGAAGAGGCCCTCATGGCTTAGAGGGACACTTGATGATGCTGAAGGACACATTACACCCCGAGGAACGTTCCGTGAAAGTAAGAAGCCGAACAAGTATCAGGGATACCTCACCATCATGAGCACGATCATCCAAAATGAGCCTTCGTCATTCACAGATGTTGTCAAGCATCAAGTATGGAAGGATGCTATGACCGAGGAATATGAGTCCATTATGAAAAACGATGTTTGGGATGTGGTCCCCAGACCCCAGGACAAAGCAATTGTCACTTCAAAATGGCTTTACAATATAAAGCATGTAGTTGATGGAAATGCAGAAAAGTATAAGGCTCGTTTTGTCGCTCGTGGCTTCTCCCAAAAGGAAGGTATAGACTATGACAAGATATTTGCACCTATTGCCCGATATACCACCATCCGCTCGATCATAGCCCTTGCTGCTTCACAAGGATGGAACCTACATCAGATGGATGTCAAGACTGCGTTCTTACATGGTTCAATCAAAGAGGAGGTCTATGTGGAGCAATCTATTGGAAATAATACTGAGAGGGGGGGGGTGAATCAGTATTATCAGATCAGATAAAACTTTTTCAATTTCATACTCAGATTCATACACGCAGCTTCAGTTAAGGATATCAGCGTATATACGCTACTTCGTTAAGGGCAACTAGCGTACATGCAGTAATCTTATGATTCAGTTAGCTTATCTTCAGTAAATGCATCAGAACATTATTAACCATATTAACAGTAAACAGGTGCAGTATAACAGAATAGATCATCACACATAAGGCACACACATGAACACCATGATATAAGGTGGAAACCCAATGTTGGTGAAAACCACCTGCTGCAATTTGTTTCTATCTTCCTTTAATAAGAAACTTCTTTTACAATGTACTGGTGCAGTCCTTTACCAGCACGCAGGCTACAACCTGCAGAGGGCTACAACCCTCTTAGCTCTTGTACTAGCCGATCCATTTACTAGTACGTAGGTGCCTGCCTACAAAATGCTCCAACCTTTACTCGTTCTCCAGCTGCTCCTGGAAGGGAGGTACAACCCCCTGACTCTTGTACTGGCTGATATGTTTACCAGTACGTAGGTGCTAGCCTACTGAACTCTACGATCTTCCCGGGACCACGTTTCATACATTTTCATACTGGATCCATAAAACAACCTGCATCATCAATCTCTGAATCACCCAATACTGAATCACTGAAACCCTGTCAACAACATAGACAACATAACAGTAACCAGATCCAACTTCATCTTCAAATATCATACTTCACATTGTATACGCTACTTGGACAAACCCAACCTGCGTGTATACGCCTTTTTGCCAAAGACAACCTGCGTACAGATCTGCAAATCCTAACTTATAATTCCGCAGCTATATCAGACATCAAAACATACCCAGATCATAACAATAAACATGCGTCAATAGATCTAGTCTATCCACAGTCAAACCATATGAAGATAATCATTCCAAGCCTTTAGATCCCGTTCCATAGTTCATCATCCTCCACATCAGTGAAACCATGGTTCAGATCACCAACCCATAACCAGCATTTGGATCTCACACTTCATCAGATATTCATTACTCACTCACACACTTTGGCCTAATGATCTTCTCCTTATATAGGTTTAGGCCTTTCATAATACCACGATCCAAAACCATAGTAAAACAATACCATCAACTCAATACTAGGGATCAACACGTCTATCGAGATACTTTGGTCCAAAAACATAGGCTCAAGTACCGAGGACTAACTACCACAGACCAAAAGTAAGCTTTCTGACACATACGCTCTTTTCCATTCATGAACCTGCGTGTATACCCTACTTGGTATATAGCGAACCTGCGTATACGCGACTTGGTATATAGCGAACCTGAGTGTATACGCGACTTGGGCTTAATGAACCTGCGTATATGAATTTTTTCTTCTTCTTATAGTCTGATCATCAATTCCTTGCTGCTATCCTTTTGCACTATGATTTGTCATCAGTGTTATTTGCCATCAAGGACAACACTTGTCTCATAATGCCAACAATCTCCCCCTTTGGACTTGATGGCAAAGCTAACTTGTCACACTTAGAACTTGATCTTCTTGTTCCTTTGAGCTGTCCTGCATCCCATGCATTTAGTCACATCTGTAGATTGATCTAGTTATATGTAATTGAGATGTTCTTCTATGAGAGGGTTGCCATCAAGTACAACACTTGTCTCATAATGCCAACAATCTCCCCCTTTGGACTTGATGGAAACAACACCAAATCACTCTCCCCCTTTGACATCAAGGGCAAAAGGTGGACCAAGATATTCTCTTTCCTTGATAAACATTCTGCTGTCCATACTCCCCCTGAGTACCTGCTGAAATCTCCAAATGTGCTCCCCCTTTGTATATGCCAAAGTGTACCAATCTGTCCATGCCAAGTCTCTGTACTGCTGAAGTGTGTTGTTCATGCTCTTCCTGACTGAAGGCAAGATCTGCAAAAAGATGTTCTACAAGAAAGAACACAACTCTATACATCATAAGTGACCTTCCTAACACCAAAGACTCATACATACATCCTTCACCCAACCAAGTGGGGATCAACCTCCCAACTAAGTGGGGATACATCAGAAGTTTACATATGACAACCAATTACATTACATCTTCATCCCAGGCATAGTGGGGAAACCAATATAGGCCGTTACATGACCTTGACACCATGAAAGAGATACCACATAAAAGAGATATATGACATAGAGATGAAATATCAAGACTATGCAAATCATCAATAACTACTATCAGCAGCATCTGTCAATCACTGTAGCAATCATGTTCTCCTTCTGTTCTCCATCTACCTCTGTTCCACCTGAAACCAGCAACAGCTGTGAACTAGAACCAAAAGCCAACAATGCATTATTAGATGTTAATCTGCTCCCCCTGAACCTGTGCCAGATGGTCTCTGTTAGACCCATATCAGAATCTTCTCATTCTGAGTTTGACCCACTGATTTCCTTCAAATTATCATATACGCGACTGTATCTACATAAACAAGCGTATATACGCGGATAGTCCTTATCCAACTCGCATACACAAATTTCCATATCAGCAACCTGTAAATGTCCAGTAGAGAATAAGTCATCAACCTATAACAAGGTATGTCTGCATCAATTCATCCCTTTGACCAGAATTCAGAGTCATTCACATTATATCATGTGTGAAACAACCATAGCCATTTCATCAAGCTCTACATGATCCAAGTATCATTACTTGGGAACATCTGCATCAACCAACATATGTAAGTATCAACCTATCATCATATAGATATGAACTCATCATCATGTCTCCAACAAAGTGACTTTGAGGAGTCATCCATGTATCAGCACTATGTATCTTGAGCTCAAACTCTTTTGACAAAACTTCTTGATATCATCAACAACAACAATCCTTATCCCCATGAGTGCCTGCATCATAACTGTATGATCTTTATGCATATGATGACAGCAGCATATGAGTGACTCATCATCAAGTGAGGAAGATGTGTATTCAAGCTTTGTACTTCTCCTTATCCTTATGAAGATCACCATGTAAGCACCATATATGCATCATCAATGAGTCAACCATAAATCTGATCTGAACATCAACTATGAAACCCCAAGAATCATATGAGATTTTATCATGGATTACTCACAACCACATCATAGCAAGATATATCATTTAGCCATATAAGTAACATCACCAAGGACTATTAATCCATAATGCCAACAATGCAATATTAAAGGCATATTCTCCCCCTCAACCTGTGCCATCTGTTTGCTGTTAGATCTGAACATGCATACATCAGTAGTAAGCATCAAGACATCATCATCATCAAGTTAGGATTAAAACACTTCTAGCATCTTACAAGTATCAAGTCATTTCTAGACATTCTCAGCAGACTGTAACTGTTAACCAATAGAGCAGATACTAGATTGAATCATATCAGACCCCTTTTCTGAGCCTGTCCCCACTGCTTTTCCACAGACTGACATATACGCAACTTTGCAGTGTATAACTCGCGTATATACGCGACTTCAATTTATGAAACTTGCGTATGAGTTTCAGGACACTGAAGTTTTACACCTTCAGCTCCCTCTGAGTTTATTATGTCTGTGTTGTGCTGAGCCTGAGTATTTTGTGCTGTGCCACATCTTTCTGGCTGAACTTCCTTCTTCTTCCATATCTTCAAGTGTGATGATGTTTTCTTCTTTTGGTGTGATGTCCGTCCTTTGTTCCTGCATTCCTTTGCTATATGTCCAAGTTTGTTACATGCATAACATCTTACATGTTTCATATTCCTCCTGTAGCAATCAGCAGCTTTGTGACCAAACTTATTGCAAGCAAAGCAATATCCATTAAAGTACCTTGAATGTGATGATCTTTCTGCATGATGGTCTTGAACTCTTCTTCTTCCACATCTGGCTGCAACATGTCCAAGATTATGACATACATAACATTCAACATTATTCATAGGAGAAGTAAAAGATTTTCTTTGAAGAATCTCTTTCCTTGGTTGATGATGAGATGGATCTTTCATTTCTTCATTGATCACTTTAGATTTCTCTTTAGAGTTCCTTGCCTCACCTTGTGAACTAGATTCACCTTCAATAGATTCATGGAAACCAAGACCAGTCTTTATAGCAGGAGATCTTTGACTACTAAGAATATCATCCAAGACTTTAGAGCTATCTTGAAATCGTAAAAGCTTATCCTTTTCTTCTATTTTACCTTTCAAGATATTTACCTCATCCTGAAGCTGTTCTTCTTTTTCAAGAGATTGCTTTTTCGAATCTTCTTCAGCTTTTCTTCCTTCTTCCATTTGTTCCCTTAGTTTGAGAATCTCCTTTTCTTGTTCTTCATTCAGATCCTACTGCATTTGACGAACTTGGAAGGCACATTCCAGCTGGGATTTTAAGCTGATGACTTCATTGTCTTGTTTTTCAATTGCTTGATGTAGATCTTCATTCTGCTTCCTTGATTCTTCAAGATCTCCCTTTAGTGAGAGGATTGTAGCTTCAAGATTTTCATAGTAGCTGGATCTATCTTTGAGTTTCTTGATGGTTGTGCTTCTTTCGTTGACTTCTTTTCTTAATGATGTCACTTCATGCTGCAATTTTTGACATTGGGCTTCCTTGTCCTTGAGAAGTTTTCTTACCTTGTTTCCTTCTTCAAGTTGGGCCTTTAGTTTGGTAGCTTCTTCTTTGAAGTCACATTCCCTTTTGTTCAATAGATCTTGTTGATCTCTAATTTTGTCTATCAGCCTTTTAAATTCTGCCTCTATTTGATATCTTTCTTGTTCACCCATAAGAGCAAGTTCAGTAGTTTCATTATCACTTCCATCTCTTTCACAAGGAAATATAGCTGGAACATCAGAGGATAACACATTCATACCTGATAATGATTCTGAATATGATTCTGAATCTGAAGAGCTTCTTATACCTAATCCCCAATCGATTCTCCCACTGTCATAGTCCTTCTGAGATGTTTTTTTCTTCTTATGAGCTTTCTTCTTAAGCTTCTTTCCCATTGTTCCACGGATCTCCTTCAAGCGATCAAGCTTCTATCAAAGGACCTGCTCTGATACCAATTGTTGGAAATAATACTGAGAGGGGGGGGGTGAACCAGTATTATCAGATCAGATAAAACTTTTTCAATTTCATACTCAGATTCATACACGCAGCTTCAGTTAAGGATATCAGCGTATATACGCTACTTCGTTAAGGGCAACTAGCGTACATGCAGTAATCTTATGATTCAGTTAGCTTATCTTCAGTAAATGCATCAGAACATTATTAACCATATTAACAGTAAACAGGTGCAGTATAACAGAATAGATCATCACACATAAGGCACACACATGAACACCATGATATAAGGTGGAAACCCAATGTGGGTGAAAACCACCTGCTGCAATTTGTTTCTATCTTCCTTTAATAAGAAACTTCTTTTACAATGTACTGGTGCAGTCCTTTACCAGCACGCAGGCTACAACCTGCAGAGGGCTACAACCCTCTTAGCTCTTGTACTAGCCGATCCATTTACTAGTACGTAGGTGCCTGCCTACAAAATGCTCCAACCTTTACTTGTTCTCCAGCTGCTCCTGAAAGGGAGGTACAACCCCCTGACTCTTGTACTGGCTGATATGTTTACCAGTACGTAGGTGCTAGCCTACTGAACTCTACGATCTTCCCGGGACCACGTTTCATACATTTTCATACTGGATCCATAAAACAACCTGCATCATCAATCTCTGAATCACCCAATACTGAATCACTGAAACCCTGTCAACAACATAGACAACATAACAGTAACCAGATCCAACTTCATCTTCAAATATCATACTTCACATTGTATACGCTACTTGGACAAACCCAACCTGCGTGTATACGCCTTTTTGCCAAAGACAACCTGCGTACAGATCTGCAAATCCTAACTTATAATTCCGCAGCTATATCAGACATCAAAACATACCCAGATCATAACAATAAACATGCGTCAATAGATCTAGTCTATCCACAGTCAAACCATATGAAGATAATCATTCCAAGCCTTGAGATCCCGTTCCATAGTTCATCATCCTCCACATGAGTGAAACCATGGTTCAGATCACCAACCCATAACCAGCATTTGGATCTCACACTTCATCAGATATTCATTACTCACTCACACACTTTGGCCTAATGATCTTCTCCTTATATAGGTTTAGGCCTTTCATAATACCACGGTCCAAAACCATAGTAAAACAATACCATCAACTCAATACTAGGGATCAACACGTCTGTCGAGATACTTTGGTCCAAAAACATAGGCTCAAGTACCGAGGACTAACTACCACGGACCAAAAGTAAGCTTTCCGACACGTACGCTCTTTTCCATTCATGAACCTGCGTGTATACCCTACTTGGTATATAGCGAACCTGCGTATATGCGACTTGGTATATAGCGAACCTGAGTGTATACGCGACTTGGGCTTAATGAACCTGCGTATATGAATTTTCTCTTCTTCTTATAGTCTGATCATCAATTCCTTGCTGCTATCCTTCTGCACTATGATTTGTCATCAGTGTGATTTGCCATCAAGGACAACAATTGTCTCATAATGCCAACACAATCCGAAGGATTTGAGATTTATGATCAAGAATCTCATGTGTGCAGGTTGAAGAAGGCCCTCTATGGACTAAAGAAAGCACCCCAAGCATGGTATGAGAGGATCGATAACTACTTGATGAAGCTGGGATTCACTAGGAGTGAAGCCCACCCTAACCTTTACTTTAAGGTTATAGATGACAAGCCTCTCATACTGGTGCTATATGTTGACGACCTCTTTCTAACAGGTGCAGACCCTCTCATTCACGAATGTAAGAGGGAGTTGGCTTCTGAGTTCGAAATGAAAGACCTAGGACTTATGCACTATTTCCTAGGACTAGAAGTCTGGCAGAAACCAAGGGAGATTTTCCTATCTCAAGGAAAATATGTGGTGAAGATATTGGAGAGATTCGGCATGGTGGACTGCAAGCCCGTAACTACCCCGATGGAACTTGACTTCAAGAAGTTAAGCGGTAGTGTTGCCAGGCCTGTTTTACGAAATGCTACCGAGTATCGTCAACTCGTCGGAGCATTAATGTTCTTGGTGAACTCCCGTCCGGATATATGCTTTGCAGTCAACATATGGTTGAGCCTCACCACTCATATTAGATTGGTGCCAAGAATCTGTTGAGATATCTTCGTGGCACAATCGCTCATGGGTTGAGATACACTGCCGGAGATGTGAGACTACTTAGGTATACTGATGCTGATTGGGTAGGCAGTGTGGTGGACCATAAGAGCACTTCCGGGTGTTGTTTCTCTTTGGGATCTGCTTCGGTATCCTGGATGAGCAGGAAGCAAAAGTCAGTGGCTTTGAGAACCGCCGAGGTAGAGTACATTACTGCTAGCATGGCCTCCTGTGAGGCAGTCTGGTTGCGAAAGCTCTTCAGTGAGTTGTTTGGATTTACATTGGATACCACCGTGATTCTATGTGACAACCAGAGTAGGATCCGTTTATCAGAGAATCTCGTATTTCATGATCACTCCAAGCATATCGATATCAGGTACCACTATATTCAAGATATGGTGCAGCGAGGAGCAATAAGGCTCCAACATATCAGTACAGATGAACAGGTCGCCGACATTTTGACAAAGCCCCTAGGAAAGGTCAAATTCCTGACTTTCCGAGAACGACTTGATGTCGTTCCGAGACCCTCTGATGAGGGTCGAGTATGATGTATTGAGCTTTAGGAGCTCCAGGGGGTACGGGGTACTTCTTGGAGCGACATGTGACCACAGGGCGACTCACCATCCCCTGGTGGTGCACTATGTACAGGGTAAAGGTTCAACCTTCCCCTGTGACACCCCATGGCGACTGTGGAACAAGATGATTAGTTCTCCTGTGGGCCAGGATGATTCGTTCTCAGTGGCGACTGTGGAGCAGAATGATTAGTTCTCCTGTAGGCCAAGATGATTAGTTCTCCGTGGCATCCACTGGACAGGATGATTCGTTCTCCTGTGAACAAGATGATTAGTTCTCATGTCGAGGCATCTTGCCCATGTAGTCTGGGACTCATGGGAAGTACCTCTCATCTGATCAATGAGCAAGGAAATGAGAATAGGGACCATAGTAGTACTATCGATGGACGTATCGCTGTATCTACCATACTCCCTATGCTAGGATGACCTCCATTGATCTGGGATCAATGATACTAATCTGGGATCAGTGAGAGTGGTTCACACTCTAAAACTGACTTCAAGTCAGTGGAGGATGGTATGATACATCCTCGATCATTTCTTCTTCTTCATAGTTCGAGCAGAGCAGAGCAGAGGGGAGTCAAGCTGTATAGGGCAGTGCATTTGATGGATGGATAGCAGCGATGGTCTGACGAATTGCAGATGAAGTTCTCCCTAGTTGAGAGGGAGTGTTAAAATTGGCAACTAGGGCCAAAATCCATGTGGATCACTTTATTTATGGCTTCTGATATTTTTCCTAAATTCTTCTCATCGAGAGGTGTAGGATTGATCTAAAGATCATCTGATTCCGATAAGTATTTATGGAGATATGAATTTATTTTGATCATGGACAAATTGTCAAGGTCATCCAGCAAACTTATGTGGGCTCAGAAGCCCAACAGTCATGTCTATTCAACCTCAATGTTTGCATATAAATACAAGAAGCATTCTCCTCATTTGGACAATTCAATTCACTCATCTTCTCTCCCTCTCCTACGCATAAAAGGAGCCTCTCTCTCTCACACGTGTGCCTGAAAGGAAGACGTCCTAGGGCAAGGAAGACGTAGAAAGCAAGACGCTAGGGTAGCAGGGCATCTCTTTGACCAGTGTTGACCAAGCGTTGACCTTCCAGAAGTGCAGATTGGGTGTGGTTGCCTCTCCTAGGCAGGCTGAATGGCACGAAAATCGAGGTGATCTGACCTCTGGTTTGACCGATGTTGACTGCCCTAGTTTAGGGCTGCAAGTTGACTTCAGAAATCTGCAAATTGACTGAACTTTTGGGGTGCTATTCAAGGGTTGTTTCTTCAGGCTGTTCGAGAAAAAGTTGACCGGAAATTGACCAAGTATTTTAGAGGTCAATTTTAGCTAGTTTGACCATGTTTGACATTGCTGATCTAGGGTTTGTTGTTGCTGATATAAAATTACAGAATTCGGATTTTGTGCTATTTCTCTCTGCTGAACTATTGAAGTTAAAAGAAGATTTGATCAAAGGGTTTCCCTGCATTGGGGTTTGTCCTTGGCTAGCCGCCACATCTTGTGTCTCTTGTCTTGGCTTGTTTTCTGTTGATCATTTAATGTTCTATCTGCACTTTACTTAATGTATATGTGAGTGCTAATCTGTGGCTAATAAGAAGAAAAATAAGTAAATTGCTCTAAACATAGAACATACCATAATTTAACACTATCTGCAATGTAAACACTTGTCCATACATTATAACATATACATCAATATATTCAAAATAAATTATATTTAAATAACATTTTCAGAGCATTTCACATATGTTGTTATTTACGATATTGATATTTGTGTTCACATAATGTACTTGGCCATGTCCACTCCATATATTTGTAAGTTAGCTTTCATATTAAAATGTAGTCATTCTTTTATTTCCATCTCATCAATCATGTCGATATGCAAAAATGAAATAAAATTATAGATATCTTCATCCATAACATAATTCATGATTTAGATTTCATAGCAAGGTTAATCAAATACTAAATTTCATATTGGTACTCATATTCCAACAATGTTTATTAAATGACATACTTCATCTTGGTATCCATGTACCAGCAGAGTTTAAGCAAATAACATATACTATGTACCAGCAAAATAAAATTCATTTTTACATGTGATAATCCAAAATAATAGTCTCAAGTATCCAACTCAAAATAAAATAAATATATACAAAATAAGGTTTTAAGTTCATCAAAATCAACACAAGTTTGTATCTTCCCAGGTAGCCAATCCAGATCTATACCTGTCCCACTAGACCTTAACTTGGTCTACTAAGCGGTTCTTAAGCTGTCGAACCCTATGTTCCAGTATACGTAATGGTTCGACCGAAATGGTACTCTAGTTCGATACCTTCAGTTTCTTCCATTGAAGGTTATGAGATTTGTCAGCTATGTAATGTAGTAATATGGATACATGAAAAACATTATGAACTTTATGCAAGTGGGGTGGCAGTGCAAGACGATAGGCGACAAGTCCAACTTTTTCCAGGACTTTGAATGGCCCAATAAATCAGGGTGACAACTTTGTCCCTTTTTCAAATCGGATAGTGCTTTTGTTTGGTCTGATGCGGACGAAAATCTGATCCCCTACTTCATAATCCCTATCTGTCCTATGAGCATCAACATAATTTCTTTGTCTATCATGTGCCTCCTTTAAACGTTGTCTAATTTGTTTTACCTGTTTCTCCATCTCTTGAATTAATTTTGGCCCCACTATCACCCGATCTTCTAACTTGTCTCAACTTAACTGTGTCCTGCAAGGTCTGTCGTACAATGCTTCAAATGGAGGCATTCCAATTGAATTGTGGTAATTGTTATTGTATGCAAATTCAACTAAGGGCAAGTACTTTCCCAGTATGTTTGTTGATCCATAACGTACATCCTCAGCATATCTTCTAGTACTTTGTTCACCCTTTTTGTTTGTCCATCAGTCTTAGGATGGTAAGTTGTACTTAAATTTAGTCAAGTTCCTAAGGCTGATTGCATACAAGTCTGGAATCTTAAAGTGAACCGTAAATCCCTATGTGATATGATCTTCTTAGGTACTCCATGAAATCTGATAATTTCATTTATAAATACCCAAGCTATGTCAGCAACTTCGTAAGTATCTCTTACAAGAATGAAATGGGGGCTTTTCAATCAAAATTCGTTTTTATCGCCTGGAAGTTTGACACAATTATAGATTCTTAATCTAAGTACACAAAGTGACATTATACTGATTAAGAATGGTATTTTAGGAGGTTTCAACCTAGTGGCTAGGTAGGATGGCCTCGCTAGTCTTGCTAGTGTTGCTGGCTGGGAATATGTTGAATAATATGCCCCATCTGGGCTAACTGGTGTTAATAAAAAGGTTGGTTGGTGTTAATAAGACGGTTAAGCTTGTAGGCTGGCTAATTGTAAAGTGCTAACAAGTTCTGAAACAGATTTGTTAGGGACGAAGTCTCATTTGTTGGTGGGAATCTCCGACACAACTGGGTTAGGTTACGTCAAACTGATGTCAATCGATCATTGAGAAAAATATTATATTGCCATTTACTAACATTCTATGGCCACTTTGTAACATAAGATGTAGTGTTTTACCTTTTTAGGGAAAAAGTGCGCTTAGTTAGTGTTTTGATTTCGAAAGATGGGGTTCCAAAGAGAGTGGTGGGTTAGCTTGCTTAGTAAATTCTTCAAACCAATCCATTAGGATAACGAAGACTCGGTATCTTAGAGAGAACGAAGCAATTCACAATAGTCAATTATATACGTAATAAGACAGGGTCGAACGTAGCAGGACACAAGGCAGGCCATTTCAAATACGGGAAAGACCATTAAGGAGAATCAATTCCACTATGGAGAATCTTATATAAGGAAAGGAATGAAACCTATACCCTTTAGGTAAGGTTGTAACTTACACTCTCCCCTGGCAGGTCGTAACACTGATGGACATCCAATAGCCAAGACTAACCAATAAACAAAGCGTACCAGTGGAGGATATGATTTTGCCATTGAACGAAGAATGGCTTGCCTGACAATAGGTTATTTATTGCTCACCCATCAAGGGTGAGAAGGGCAAGGAAGAATGACTCACTCATATGGGTGAGGAAGCCAAATATACAACAATTAGGTCACTCATTTCTATTGCAACTACTATGGGATGGAAGATTCATCAAATGGACATTAAAATAGCCTTTTTGAATGGTATGATTGATGAAGAAGTCTACAATGAGCAACCCCAGGGATTCGAAATTCATGATAAGGAAACACATGTTTACAGGTTGAAGAAGGCTCTATATGGCTTGAAGCAAGCCCTTAGAGCATGGCATGTCAGAATGGATGCATATCTACTAAGACTTGGTTTCCTCAAAAGTTCTGCAGATCCTAATCTCCACATCAAGGTCGTAAACAATGAAATTGTGAGCATACTACTCTATGTGGATGACCTACTAATAACAAGTGTGGAGTGTCGTATTCAAGAATGCAAAAAGAAACTTGCAGTTGAATTTGATATGAAGGACCTTGGACTAATGAACTACAACTTGGGACTAGAAGTATGGCAGAAACCTAGTGAGATCTCTCTTCGTCAAGGAAAATATGTGATCTAAATCTTGTAGAAGTTTGGTATGATGGATAGTAAACCTATGACAACTCTAATGATCAATAGTTTGAAGAAGTTAAGGAATTCAAATTTAAGCCTTGTTGGTCCTACATCCTACCAACAGTTGATTGGGTCATTGACATACCTTGTGAACACCCGGCCAGACATATGTTTTGCAGTAAACATTCTTAGTCCATTTCAAATGGAGCCAACGCATGATCATTGGATAGCAGTTAAACATATTTTGAGATATCTTCATGGAACTATACATCACTATCTGAGATATGCTGGTCATGAGATACTACTATTGGGCTACACAAATTCATATTGGGCATGCAGTGATGCAGATGGAAAGAGTACTACAGGTGGATGTTTTAGTTTGGGATCCTCTACGATTTCATGGATGAAACAAGATTCAGTTGCATTGATTAGTGTTTAATCTGTATATATAGCAGCCAGTGAAGTTGGTCAAGAAGTTGTTTGGCTTAGAAAGTTACTTGCAAATCAGTTTGAAGGACCTTTGGATAAGATTCAGTTGCATTGATTAGTGTTTCATCTGTATATATAGCAGCCAGTGAAGTTGGTCAAGAAGTTGTTTGGCTTAGAAAGTTACTTGCAAATCAATTTGAAGGACCTTTGGATCCTACCATCATATGTTGTAACAACCAAAGCTGCATAAGTTTAATGAAGGACACAGTTTTTCATTCTGGGACAAAGCACATCACTAATAAGTACCGCTACATTCGAAGCTTGGTACAAGATGGGGTCGTGAAGCTACAATACATCTCCATAGACAAACAAGTAGCTGACATATTAACAAAGTCTCTTCCTAACATGAAGCTTGAGTATTTGAGAGACAAGCTTGGACTTGTGGATATTTCCTCCCTGATTGAGAGGAAGAGCATGGACACCATATTCTCCATGTGTCATGCACTATGGCCAGGACTAACAGACATAAGCCTAGTGAAAGCACTAGTAGGGAGAACGGTGGATTGGACAAGCATCTAGGACTGATACTCCTTAATGAATGGTATCCAAGATAGGAGTAGTCTCAATTGTCGATACTCTTTGAGGATTGGGAATCCAAGATAAGAGTGGTCTTGAGGACCGATATTCTTTGAGCATGGGGAGATATCCAAGATAAGAATAGTTTTGTAAGAACATACCTGGTGAACATCCAGATGGGGTATGTGCCTTGAGAGGCAGTGATAGTGTCCAAATGTATGCCTCCCAGCATTGTGCTCTGATCTAGTGGAGAGATAGAGCTTGTCAATCAAGGCCTTACTATTTTGTAATTGACAATGTTGGTTATGATTGTGCTTAGTTATGCTTATCAATCCGAACTCTTCTTATGAGAATATTTCAATTTGAGAGTATCCTTGTATCCTGTTGTGTAAATATGAATACCTCCCTAGTTAGGAGGGAGCGTTGAAAAAAGTAACTAGGTTTGGTCTTCATAATTATCATTGTACATGTATCAATATATATTTCATATAAAGGCAAAAAGAAGAAAAAAAATTACTATTATTAGTATTTCGTTAGTCAAGCACGTCCTTCATGCTTCTAGGGTTTATTGAGTCAAGAAAAAATTGTCATGAGTCAAAGTCTCATTTGGATTGTTTGTAAGAAAAAGAAAAAACTTATTTTGAGTCAAAAGAGTCAATTTGTCACCACAAGACTAAGTCGACCCTGCCTGGTCAAGTCGGCCTAGAAGAGGCACCTATTCGACCTCCTATATAGCTATAAATAGAAGAGACTTTGACCTCATTTGATCACTCATCACACTCATCGATTTTTGTGCCAAATACAAGAAGAAAAATAGTGAAGTCAAGGGAGTGAGAAGTCAGACGAGAGAGAATTCAATGGTTTTTGCTTGTTTTTGTTCACACGTGCGAAGGTGTTGGGGCAACTCTGTGAAGTTGCAGGTCCGAATTTCTGTGTTTGACCAAATTTGTTGAGGTTTTACCAACACTGACTTTTGTTGACTTGGTTAGAGGAGTTTTGAAGGAGGGTTGACTTGGTCTATGTGGAGGCCTTGGTCTTGGTTTTTGGGTCTTGGATTTTTCACTTTGATCTGATTCTATAAGAAGAGGAGTTGTTTGGGTTTTCCCCCTTGTGGGGTTTTGCCCTGGTTTGGAGCCTACATCTTTGTATTCTTTGTCTTTTGTGATCTTCATGCACTTTATATTTTGGTAATTGCTTTATGAAGAAGACATAATAAAAGTAATAAGAGCCAACAAACATTCACAAGTAATCATCAAGTAAGAGGAATCAACGCTAATCTACTAGCGTATTGATTTCTCAACAACAACAATGGTGGTCTCAACAATGTCAGTATGGGTAAGACTACCAAACCTCCCTCTTTCTTTCTGGCACCACAAGGTTCTAGGAAATCTGGAACACACTGGGATCATTCAAAAAGATGGACCTCAAAAAACGGAGAAAGGTCCATTCACCTTTGCCAGAATATGCGTAGAAATAGACCTTAGTAAAGGTCTTCCAGATCGCATTCAGCTGAAAAATAAAAAACTTCAATGGACCCAAATGTTAGATTATGAAAATACGGCATTCAGATACCAAATATGATACCAAACTGGACACTTGTAGAACACATGCCTGTAGGCAAAAAAAACGCCAAAAAAGAAAAAGGGGCAGGCCTGCAAAACAAAAGGATGGCAGCCTTTTGATCCCTACCTCTCAAAAGAGGAAGAAGAAGAATCCATGGAGAACCCTAGAAACCAAGCAGAAGGGGGTGCCCCGTTACAGAATGGAAATGAAACCCATATGCAGCAGGGCACTGAATCACAAGAGATCCAAGCACCAGAACAGAAGAAAAAGGAGGCACACAAGTAAAACAGGATGGGGGTACAAAGAGAGCTCATGTTTCTAAGAGATCAGACTCAAACAAAGAACTCCCTCTGAAGACAACAGGAAATAATTTGGCAATGATTCTAGCTGATCCCAATATAGGGGGATGGCAGAAGGTCCAGAAAAGGGGTAAAAAAGAGAAGTTATGTGATTATTATCACACCTAGAAAGTTTTTATGTGATTTTTTCAGTTTTTCTTCTTCATGCTCGTAAGCCGAGAGGCTTATCTTACTGGCCGCTTACAGCATCTACAGAGTGTAATTTTGTTCCTTACTTCAAGTTGAATAAAATAAGTCCTTTTCTTTGGGGCTAAAAAAAAAACAAACTTGAATATAGACGTGGTCAGCACGACTAATCAAACTTGCTTAAAGAACGCTAGCTCCCTATGCATTTGCCAGTTCGTTTAACTTTCTTAGTTTTCTTGATGGCAGTATTTGTAAGATCTTTTCTCTTGGCTTTTACATCCAATGGATCATTCTTATATAAGGAATTATTTGACAAGATGTCAAGGGATCTGTGTAAACCAAGTATGCCAGCTCAGTACAAAGAAGACGCATTAAAGGAAAAAATGGACTGCACTCAGAAGGATCTGCGCAAAATTGGGGTGGAAATCAGGCTCTTGAAAGGTTGGGTTGGGGAACTAGAGCCCTCTTTTGGGAAATTTTATGTTGATGACACACAACAGAGAAAGAAATGAACAATCTGACTGACAATTTAAGTAGCGGCATCTTCCACAGTCCTTGGTCCCGAGGATTTCCATGTGGCAGTTCTTAGTTTTTTCACTCTTTGCAATGAAAGCTTTTGTCTTTTATATAAGATAATTAAGTGAAATTGCAACCTCATCTCCAAACCTTGGTTCTCCAAGGATTTCCATCCACCAGTTCTTAATTTTTTATTCACACTTTCCATGAAAGCTTTTGTCTTTTCTAAAAGAAAATTTAATTTATCATTTCTGAAATGCATCACCCCTTCACAGCTGTATAATTTGATGTTCAGATAAAAATGCAGGAGTTCAGCTCATTCTCTATCATTTTGTAAATCTTCTGCCTATGGATATAGTTGAGGCGGTCTGGAGATTTTTGTGTAAGTAATATACTCACTTGTTTCTGTTTAAAGAAAAACACAAAAAGCACATAATTTATCTTGAAGACTCCTTTACCTTCAGTTTGCTTGAAACTCATCCCATGGAAAAATTTACACGCAATGGTTGGAACTTGGCACCTTATTAACTTGAGAACCCTAATCTGTGAGGTTCTAGACAGTTATGTCTATGTTCTCATAGTATTCCAACTTAAAGGCATATTAATATTAGGAACACTAGCACTCAAAAAATTGACAAGGTACAGCTCATAAATTCCACTTAAGTACCTAAATGTCAGAGTTATGTATGTGGTCATTAAAAATTTATGCTCATGTTTCATGATGCTACATCCTTAAACCAAAGACAATGAAGAGCAACATCACCCAGAAACATGCTTACTATTGTTGTTATAGTCAATTTAAAGTTCCCATTTTTTAAAAAGATCAAATTGAACTGACTCACAACTAAGACATGGAAATCAAATAGCCACTTACTTGGTAATAGTTCCATCAACATCCGAGATAACAATTCGTGTGTTCCATTTCCATAAATAGATTCGAGCATCAACCTGTAAAAGTCAAAGCAATGGCAACCTAATAACTACTTGGACTTCTACCCCATTAATAAGACAAATTCAATGGTAAAAGCTGAAATGAAACTTCAAACCTGTTGCTTCCCCCAAAGACTTGTCAAAAATGTAAAGGTGATCATGTTCTGCCCTTCTTTAAGGTTCAATGATGCCAACTGCTCTGAGGTTGGAAAAATTGTCCGCACCTTACGTTTCTTTGGTGGACTGCTATAACCATTCTTTAATTCTAAGGCTTTATCAGATGGGCTCTGAAAAGCAGCGTCTCGGTCAATGATCACCTCAGGATTTGAAAGTGATCTCACAGGGCTGCTATTTTCTGAATGAAAAGGGCCACAATCTCCGACTCCAACCTCCACTAGAAGGAACATTAGAATCAGATGTATAATTTTTCTGTGCTTCTGTTTCTATGTCTTCTACAAGGATTTCACCCTCGGGTTCAGCAGGAGTTTCGAGGCCAATGGAAGCCCTTCCAAGAACAATAGGTGCAGCTACAGACCAAGGGAAATACCGACCTCTTATTCTAACGAAAATATTTTCGCTTTTAATTATTGCAGCTCCTGAACTACTGAACTCGTCCTTGGACACTCGCTTAGAATCAAATGCCTCAGCCGCTGCCTCAGTTCCCATTCCCTTAAAAAGCAAATGTCTACAGAAGGAAATTTCTACATTCACAATATATTCAATGTAAGTAATAATGAATATGAATTAAAAATAAGAGAACAAGAACAAGAAAATGGCCAACAGAACAGATGCCTTAGTAGAAATGCAACATATCCTCAAACTTGCACTATATGGATGAAGGTTTAGTGATGTACCAATACTAGTGTCATGCTGCACACTTCCATTTGAAGTTTCTCTTCCATCCAAATTGCACAATTCAGATGTTTCTGCCTCTTAAACTACATTTTTTTTCTTAACATCGGGTTCCATATTTTCAGGCGTTGGCAAAGGTTTATCTTGATTCATTGATCACTCACAAAAAGAAGAATTAATCTCAAGAGAACGACTCAATAAGCCCTTGGAAGCTGAAGTTTCTCTATCAGAGAAATGGAACCCCATATTTGGCAATGAACCTGGAAATTGTGTTCTGCCTTCTATGTTCGGTCCTGGCACATGAATGGGGCTGGATCTATCACTTCCAAGACTGGAAGTGTTGTCACGTACATGTTGCAATCTAGAGTCATGGGTAATGTCTCGCAATGATCCAGTATTGTTTTTCTCGCTTTCAACCAGGTCATGCTCTTTCTCCTCTTCCTCCAGATGGGGATATAAATTACGATGTTTCTCTTCTACCCCTGTAGATGGGGAGAGATCAGAAAGGGATAGGAAACTTTTGAAAATTTATTCATCATTAAATGCAAACTCAAGTTCACTCTCAGTTCTTGACATTTCACGAGCATTTACATCTGTCTGAACGCAACATTCATTGGATTCTTTGGCATCGTTGTCACCATGACCCTGGATTGTTATTTCACGGGACATGACAGTAAACTGTCTATTTCCTTTGCAATCTCTCTGATTGAGGGATGCACCCAGAAATACTAATTTCAAATTGACTTTGCATATTTCTGTCTGGAGTATTATTAGCAGTAATATTCACCAAATTATCGCTGGAATGAATCAGTCCTGAAATTTGATCTGTCTTTTGTTGACTAGAGATTTCTTTCTGTTCCTTACCTATTTCATATTCAATGGATGCATTCATCACCTGGCCTACAGATTTGATTTTCTCTATAGATTCTTTACAAGAATATTGACCACTTACAATATTCAGTTGAGGTTCACACCTATTGCCAGTATCTACACAGGTTAACGATGAAATAGGTTCTGTCATTACATTTACTGCCTGAAGGAAAGATTCATTGGAATCCCGGGCATCATTCTCACGGTGACCCTCAATTGTTATTTCACGAGCAGTGTCAGTAAAATGCCTATTTCCTTTAGAATCTCTCTCTGAGTCGGGGATGCACTTGGAAATACTAATTTCATACTGACTTTGCATATTGCTCTCTGGAGTATTATTATCAGTAATCTTCACCAAATTATCACTGAAATGAGTCATCCGTGTATTCTGATCTGCTTTATGCTGACTAGAGATTTCTTTGGGCTCCAGGTCATGGTTATCTGTATCATATTCAGTAGACCCATTCACCACCTGGCCAACAGGTTTGATTTTCTCTCCAGATTCTTTACAAGAATCCTGACCACTAACAATACTCAGTTGAGGTTCACATAAATCACCACTCTCTACACGCTTAAATGATGAAATAGGTGCTGTCATAACATGACCATCCACACTCATTAAAATGACCTCTGAACTACTGTTTCCAATTTTTTTCGAGTCTGAAATATCTTCCAAAGGCGGAAGATTGATATCTTCGTAATCATAAGCACTGAAGCTAGAAAGGAGAAAGGCATCAGCTTCTGAGGTACTTCCTGAAGAGACATCGTAAGTGCCGGAGCTTCCCTCCAATGAGAACACTGAAGCCCCTCTATAAGAATCCCAACCATTGTGTGAACCTCCACCTTGGTATTCAGTTTGAGTGGTTGAATCTAGCGTTGCAACAGTACTAGAAATAGGCTTCATCACTGAAGACTCTGAGTGATTACAAGAATTTTGTATACCACTTCCATTTGCTAATTCTCCTACAAAAGGACTGATAAGAGATGAATTTTGCTGGTTCCCAGCATTTTCTGGCAGCGAAAAAGATGAATCCACTCTGTTATCAGATGCCATCTGAAGCTTTGATTCTGCATCATTATCTTCACCAGTCGGAGAAGGTTTTGAGTTGCTATTTACCAACTCGTTCCCGATTTTCTTATGTGAAGATCTCAAACTGTGCTCAGAAAAAGAAATTAAAACGTCGCCATTGCTTTGACTAACCTGTGAAATGCTATCCAAAGAATGAATATTCAATGATACCCTAATATTACCACCCTCTGTTTTGTCAACTCCATCCCTACCAGTGGATTTCTCAACCAGGACACCTATATCTTCCTGGGAATGAGCAGACTTGAAGCTCTCCCGACGGCTCCCAACCAAGGCTTCATCTTCTGATGAATGAGAGCTGCCATGCAAACTCGCACTCTCTTCTTCATCAGATTCCACTTCCTTTAAAAAATAGGCTGCGCCAGTATTATCCAAATACAGGGGAAAATCCGTTTTCACGCCATTGACCATCACAGTAACAATTGCCTCGCTGCGTTTGAGAATACCTTGGAACTTGCCGAATCTCACATACCAAGGTGTGCTCTTAAAAGTCCCATCCTGCTGCTGCACTACAATTATGTCTACAGCACCGCCGAAAGGCTGGAATGGACTAGCTACAGAAGAAATGTAATCGCTGATCTTGCCAACAGCATACATGTTGTCTAACCATGAAATTTCTAAATTTTGTGATTGTGTGTTCACAGTTTACAGGGCAAAGCTATAATTGAACGTTATTGGGGTAAAAGCTCAACCCCCGTATTACATATAAATACAAGAAACAATACACTGCGAACCCTGTTTGTTTGACCAGAACTTGAAACAAACTTTTCCAGGAACGGTTGGATGGTTTGTCAGTTTGAAGAGCCTGCAAGAATTAATAAAACATCAAAGATAATTCCGAATCAATACAGGCATAAGGGTTTATAACTCCCAAGCAAGCCAAATGAACAAATTAAAACGCAAACAAATCTTAGAATTCAATTCAATTCAATTTGCCATCGAATTATTATTATTACTGTTATTACAACCCTGGTTATTCAGGGCATCTCAGAGTTATTACTGATTGTTTCTGATAAAAAGCCGAGGAAATAAATTGCTGTAAATGCATAGAGTTGAAAAGTCAATTGATGAAAACGGCAACAGACACAGACTTGGACTGAATTCTTCATTGATTGCTCATAGAAATAAAAGAAAAACAGAGCTTCTTAACACAACAATTTCAGAAAGTAAAAAAAATGGTTGTGAGGCTGAATTAAGAACAAGTACCCGGAAAACAGTGGGCGTCCGATGGATGCACGCAAATGCCGCATAGGAAGAAAAATGAGATAGCCCGTGGCTGGGTATTTATAGTATTAGGGAAATATTATTAGCAACATAATTAATGTTTATTATTAATAAATAATTTTCCTGTATAAATTTAGATCTACTGGTCTATTTTTGACGATTGATCCCTTCACATTTACAAGTTTCCCACGGAGGATCATCTTCCACCAACCCTCCATCCACGTGGTTCGCGTGCACGTGTTGATCGCTTAAAGGAAGCCATGTAAGTTATTGGCAAGAGATTATTCTGAACTATGAATATTTTAGGTGGATAGGATGGGTGAGAAAATTATGAATAAACAATACTTAGATGGTGAAAAGGACCAAGTAGATAAACAACGTAGGTGATGAGGGTGAAATAGATGAAGTCTGAGAAAAATAATGGTGGTCAAGGTGTTTAAAATATATGTATTTATAATTTTGGTGAATAATCAGCAGGGAAGTTGGAAATAATTTTGGAAAATCATTAGAGTAGTTTAAAGGAATCAATTATTAATTATGAAAAGATTTTGCATTGAGAGAGGTACATTTAAAAATAAATTAATATGTTTATATATAAAAGTTTGGAATATTAATTAATTAATTAATAATAATATTAAAATTAAAAATATGTAAATTAGTTAAAAGTGATTTACATATTCATTAGGAGTATAAAAATCTTATAGAAATTGAACTTGGATGAAAATGATAATAAAAATTTTGTTAACTATTTTAATATCAATTAATAAAATATATATAATTTATTTATAGTTTTATAGTTTTTTATTTCTCCTAATTAATAATTATTAAATAACTCAAAAATAATAAAAAATTCCAAATTTTATATAAAATTAGTTTAGATTTATTTTGATTTTGGATATATTAAGGGTTTATAGGGATTGAATTTTTCAAAGTGTAAACTTTTTTTTAGTTTAAAACTTAAGGAAAAGTTTCTCTGTTTTTAGTGCAAAATTTAAGAAAAGGTTTGCACATTGAGATATTCGATCTCTCGTGACAAGATCGATAGATCTGAAATTGAGATATATCTAGACTAATTTAATTATTAATAATTAGTAATAATTATTAATTCTATTATTTTATTTTTATTTTATTTTTATGTAATTTAACTTAGTCAAAATGTTTTATTGCGCACATAGGCATCAAAAGATAAAACATATTATCATATTTTCTCGTCGAAATTCACTGAAAAGTAGGTTAGCATTGTAAGATTGATTCCTTCCTAGGCCTTGGCATTGGGGTTCGTAACCACGTGCTCTAATCCTCTAAGCTATAGGCCCAATCTCCATTAGATTCATTCCCAGGAGTCCCTCCCAAAAGGAGGGATTCCTCTCTTCGGGGTAAGAGGATGCAAAAGCAAATTTAATGGTTGAGCAACATCCCTTCCACTCAGCACAGTCGGATCACTAAGGTCAACTTTCGTCCCTGCTTGACTAGTGGGTTTTGCAGTCAAGTTCCCTTCTATCATTGCACTCGAGGGTTAATTTGCGTCCAACTCGAGGAAACCTTAAATAAGAAAAGGTAGAATGGGGGGAATCCTTAATATATACATTCAAACAACTATTGGTCGTACTTGTTTCAATCAAGAAATGGAAGAAGTCACACAAGGATTTGTTTGTTTTGAACACCCAAAGAAAACACTACCAGCTCTCAGGATTTAATGTTATTGATCTTATGATTTTTTCATTAGTACAGATATAGAGATCGAGGAAGCCTTCGAATAACCGGCTTGAACCCATTACTTAATCCTGCTCATGAAAATATGGAGATTTTTCTTTATGAAGGAACGAACTAGATTGTCCTTTGATAATTTTCTCTTTTATAATAAAGTGATGGATAAAACCGTCATTAAAAAGTTTATTAGCAGATTAATAGATCACTTTGGAATGACATATACATCACATATCTTGGATCAACTCAAGACTTTAGGTTTTCAACAAGCTATTGATATAGCTATTTTATTTCATTAGGAATTGATGATCTTTTAACAACAACTTCTAAAGGATGGCTCGTCCAAGATGCAGAGCAACAAGGTTATGTTTCAAAGAAACAAAATCATTATGGGACCCTGTTCCAAAGCCACAATCCTAGCTTACCTTGACCACGTTGGTAAATGTGAACTCATTCTCGAAGGGATGCTCGTTTTGGAATAGGCTCCGCTCCTTCCTTTGCACTGGAATATGGGTCTCGATCAAAAATTGGATCAATGACAGCGATCCAAAAACTTGAAAAAGAAAAAAGGGGATACTTTTTATCGAAAACTTACAATAACATGTCAAACAAAGGCTAAGAGAAAAGAGAGACTCTCCAACCCAATTATGGTAGAGATGTTGTAATGTCTTGTCATGTCTTGTCTTATAAACATTTTGACTGGGTTAAATTACATAAAAGATAAATAAATAATTAAAAATAAAATTAATAATTAAAATAAAGCAAAGATAAAATAGTCAATTTATCCTTCATGGTTTCTTGGTTCTAAGTTTTGACAACCCATAGTTTTGTCCATAATATTAATATATATAAAATAAAAAATAATTAGTCAAAATATTTAATTATTAATTTTATTTTTATTTTATTTTTATTTATTTATATGTTAATTAACCAAATTAAAATATTAAAAATAATATAGCCATACAACATCTCTTCTCTATTAAATTTGAAAATACGTCTGACTCTAATTAAATTCTAACTAAAATAAAATATATAATTTATTTTAATTACTACTGCCTAACATTTTGTAATTAAATTCTAACTAAAATAAAATATATAATTTATTTTAATTACTACTACCTAACATTTTGTTATTAATATTTAATAAGGTTAAAAAACTTTAACAAATTTTTTTATTGTTATAATAAATGTATTGATTGAAAATCTCAATTTCAAAAATATATATTAATAAAAAACTACTTATAAGTTATAATATATGCTAACGACATTTAAATAAATAAATAACGCCGCTATACAATTGTTCTATCCATTATGAGCATTATGTGTCTAGTAGATAAGCGATCGCATTTCCTTGTGCACATGTTGTTTTCATGAAGGAGGGAACGTGGTCCATGTTGCCTTGGAGTTTAGTTAGCACATGTTTTTGCATTCCTTGGAAACACATGCGTGTGGAAAAGCTATAAAGAAGTATGTATATAAATACATTGAAAATATACGCTTCTCATATAAATTTATACTTAGAAAAGTTACAATAAAGTATTCACCACTCATTTTCCAAAGGAGTGAAGGAAGGTTTACATTTGAAGTAATCCACTTTTATTCATTTATTCATCCTATGTGTGCTCTCGTGGAGATGTGAAAAGAGTCCACTTTCCCCTCCACTAGTTTGAGAACAATCTTTATCTAAAAAGAGATGTGTAAAGAGTCTAGTTTTTCATTTTTAAGGAACTAGCTACGAGGAATTTAAGGGAAAGTTCCATCTAAACAACTATTTATTTTATGGACGCAATCTAACTAGAGGGAAAACTTGACACTTAAAAAAAATGAAATTTTGTTGGGGTTTGTAATACTTAGTTCTTCTCATGAAACCACATTTTTTGTTGTGTCAATTTACTTCCCTTAAAAAATCGGTAAATATAAATACATTTATTTATTTCATGGAGAGTTGTGAACCTTGTGTTGCATTTATGAGGTACATATTACATCTCCATGTACTTATCACCTAAACACATCTTCCTTGGGGTTTGAAAATGGCTATCGATCAAGTGAACCTGTAACTTTCACCTACTTGTCTTGTGAATTACCTTTTTAACTTAAGTAAAGGCATTGGTGTATTCTCAGAAAAATCAGTAGATTATTTCCTAGAGAAGTACATCCCCTCACTCACTTGTGCAGTAAACATTCCAAGTGAGGATGGTTGTACCTTTTCATTCCCCTATAAATTTCCCCACTCTTCCTTTCATTTTCTAAATGGAAGACAATAGTAACCACTAACCAAAACATTGATTAGTAACCCCCAAAGATGTGATCTTAAGGCTAACTTTTGAATATGAACATCTATTTTGAGCTGACCTTGGAACTCATTTAAAATTGAAGGATGTGGGGGTGGGCTTTGGTCTACCTTTTTTTGCGGAAAACCTTGTGGGATCGCCCTCCTTTCCTCAAAATATCTAAATGGTAGCCACAATACTAATTGGCAACCCAACATGACACAACTAGGGTATAACAAGAGACCTCACAAAATATCACCTTAAAGCATTACATTCGAATCGATTGAGTTAACCCATTAAGCTTCATAATTTGAAGGGCATGGGGATGATTTTTTATCCACTTATGGGTACATAGGTTCTAGGATCATTTACATCATCCCTCCAAGTGCAACCACGCATTTGACCACCACCTTAAGGTGACCTCATGGATATAGGAAAAGTCCTCGTGAGAGTTTAGCCTGACCCATTGGTGAAAAATCCTTCACTCGTCACCATTGGTACTACCCCTCTAAGATGCTTTGATCCACTTATTTGTGCATATGTCACAAAATCATTTAATACAATCCATTTGGATGCAAACACTTAAAAAATTGGTATCTATATAAATGATATATAAAGTTGAAAGAATGTATAATGGAGTGTATTCAACTTAAAATGTTCTTAAATAATCCCTTAAATTAAGAAGTCACACATGGAGTATATATTTGCAAAACCTGTAGTCAACTTACAACATTGTTGAAAAATCTAAAGTTGTGACAATCTACAATGTAGTGTAATCGATATATGATGCTCTTGAAATATCATTTTAACTATAAAGTCCCATATGGAGTATCCATATTACCATTTTTTTACACTTTCACTTAGCCTTGACACAAACAAGATGGTCCATGTGAATATATATATATATATATATATATATATATATATCACATTTTGCTCACAAAGATAGATATGTTTCCTTAAATGGTGCACCGTAACAAGCCAAAATTTTAAATTTAAATGTGTAAAATGTAATTAAATATTTAAGCTTTTTAATAATAAAAATAGTCATTTCAATTCAAATGTTGTAGTGATAGATTATGAAGTCCCAAAATGGTTTAATTCAATATATACATTTCTCATGAAAATCAGTAACAAACTCAACTTAAAAAGAAATGAGAGTATGAAGTCTCAAAATGTTGTAGTGGCATTATTTCTCTTTTTTTTGTGAAGTGAAATCTATTAACTAAAAAATCTAGAGATTACATTAAGAAGTAACATAGGTCATTTTGATCTCTCACATGAGATGTCAAGTCATAACCAAAATGAACCCTACGCCTACGGTCGAAAGAGAATTTGAAACATATAAAACCAACATCTATGAAGACTAGATCTAGATGATGACCCATCTAGCCTTTCACAAAACTATCAACACAAAACAATACAATAACCATAATTATAAAATAATAAAGAGTGGGCGTTTGTATGTGATTTTTCCATTGGAATAGGATTCGTCGAACTAGTCGAAGGATTGGTTATTGCCAACAGGATGCCAAGATGGCGCTTGATCCTCAACAGTCTACGACCTTTCTTATCCAACCTAATGTCATAGTCTTTTAGGTGTCCATGCATGTGTTCTAGAGTGTGAAGCATGTCCATCCTAAGTTCTTCGCGATCCAATAAAATGTGCCCCAACATGAACTTCATCTACCAATACCAATCAATTATATGTGTGTGTTAATTGGCTCTTCCTCGCTTATTTTTTGTATCAAGGATCCAACCTATCCAATCTACCATCACTTCATAATCAAATAAAGAAGTCCCGTGGGAAGACGCTTCCCTTTCAGTATATGTCAGCTCCTCCTGTACATGAATCAGGGTCTACTCCTGATATCTTTCTACAAAAGCTTATATTTGGTGATGTCCCCTTGTGGGATCTCTCCTCATAGTATGTTCCCCCCTACTCACATGGCCTCTCTATCTTGATATGGTATGGACACTAATGATTGGGCTACAAGAGGCAGGTTGAACAGGTTGCACAAGGGCTCACACACTTTGCACCACTTCCCTTTAGAAAGGTCAGAGGGATTTTGAAAAAATCCCTTAGAGATCACCAACCAATTAGCCTGACCTTCTCGACTCAACCCCACCCACACTGCATCAGGACTACACCTAATATCTTTTCCCTTGTTGTTTTCAATGTCTCCCCCCACCTCTTCCAAAGTAATTAAACAAACTGTGTCCCAAGGATTTGAGTCCAACTAGACTCCCTCCAGTCGTAACACCCCGGTAAACAAGAGTTAGGCCAACAACATGTGCCCAGATAGTTCCAACACCTCTAATACTTCCTCCAATCCCTCCACCCAGTCCCAAACCAGTAGCTTGGATGCTCTAAGAAACTGAAACCTTCAAATTGACTACCTATGCATTCAACACCGAAGGAGCCCCAAGTATTTCCATAATAGAAATGAGCTAGAACCTTCCCACGCCAGACACTACTCTTGAATTTATGTCAGTTCCAGAGTTTTCTTAGGCTACTACAACCTCTCCACCCCACACCAGCACAAAGAGGACATGAAATTGCACTCCCAGGGACACCAACAAAATCATGGAAATGAAGATCGACAAACCCAATGATGTTGTTAGAACATGTAGCCAGTGATAAGACCCATCAATCTCGAACTATCAACCCAATTATCTGTCCAATGCTCTAAATTGCTAAGCCTAGCTAGATATTAAAATCCAACATACACTCCATTATTGTCATCTTCACATTCACACTCCTTGAGCCACCACATCGCCACCCTCAACATCCTTCCATGATGACTAACATGGAGGTTATAATTGTCCTATTTCCAAGTATTACACCCATTGGTCCCGTGGTGCAACGTCCCCTAGCCTATTGGTTTGATGGGGTGGTGGCAGTCCACCCCCTTTCTCCATGTTTGTTGTTGACATTTAGGTAGTTAAGTGGAATTTATGAGATGTACCTTGTCAGTTTTTTGAGTGCTAGTGTTCTCAATCTTCATATGCCTTTAAGTTGGAATACTATGAGAACATAGACATAACTGTCTAGAACCTCACAAATTAGGGTTTTCAATTTAATAAGGTGCCAAATTCCAACTATTGCTTGTAAATTTTTCCATGGGATGAGTTGAATGTGATGCAGGGATGAAATAGAGGAAGTCTAAAAAAAATGGGGGTGAAGGTGTTTAAAATATATGTATTTATAATTTTGGTGAATGATCAGTAGGGAAGTTGGAAATATTTTTGGAAAATCATTATAGTAGAGTAAAGGAATCAATTATTATACTTGTCGCTGGCAGGATATAATGTATTAAGTTTTTCATTGACTTGCTATTAGTTTTTCTTTGACTAAAAAAACTTAAAAACCATCCAAAGTTTAACATTATGAAATTAAATTTATTATTTTTAAATAAAATTTATTTCTATTTATCTCAAATATGATTGGTTGAAATGTCTCCCCTCTTATTGTATAATGATGACAAGAATTGACTTTTGTGTGCTCTATTATTATTTACTATGTACTATATCACTAATTATTATGTACAATAAATATAAAGAAATTGAAAATTAACACTATATATTAATTACTATGTACCATAGACACAAATGGTTTGTAATTAAATTCAAAAATTCCATTTTCTCATTGGTGTAAAGCATTGAATAGACAATTTTTATAGGTTTTATTTTTTCATTTACAAAAAAACAATTTAAAAAATATAAATTTGGAAAAAATATCTAAAAACAACATGTGTACAACTCTCATTATATCAATCTATACTCTAATGACATGACATGTGTACTATATTATGAGCATTATATAAAAAATTTGGGTTTATTTTTTATTTTACAAAAATAAAAATAAAAAAAAATATGTAAAAATAACATGTGTACAATTAAGGTTGGCGGAGGCAGCTGGTTGGTAAAGTCGAATTCGTAAAGACGGTGATGTCTTGAGCTCAAACCTGAGCGAGGGTATTGACTAGTCGTGAGGAGTGATTTCCCTGGGCCAAGCCTGCTCACCTTTAGATATATGGATTTATAGGTTTTTTTGTTTTTGTTGCCTGCGCTTGGGCGCATTTGCGACTTAGATCCCCTTGCCCTACGGCCCCATGGCCCTGGGCCCTTTGCCTTGCTACGTCGTTCCTGAGCTCCTTTTTTGAGTGCCTGCGCTTCTGTGTGGCTCGTTTGCTGCTGGGAGGGGCTTGTAAGCTAGGGTTCGTCCCCATGGAGGTCCCGGGCTCGCCTCAGGCAGGCCCTGTCCCCCCCCTCCGCCTTCATCTACCAAATCCTTCTCTCGTCTCTTGACCAGTTTGCCGCAAGAGAAAAAGAGTGAAGCAGCCAAGTTTGTCAAGAGGCTCGAAGACATTCCTGAAATCTTCCTGCTGCTAGAGACCCTGATTCAAGTCGCCCTGTCCTTAGCTGAGCGGGCCCTCGTTGGCCAGTTCACCGGATTATGGCCTTCTCCTAGTTCCACTAAGACCTGGGTCAACAAGAACTGGGCTCCTCTGATCAAGAATAACGTCACTTCTTATTTCTTAGGACGAGGGTTTTTCCTCTTCAAATTCACCTCTAAGGACGACAAGGATCTGATCTTCCAGAATGGCCCCTATTGCATGGGCCCCTAGGGCCTTTATCTCAACAGATGGATGCCGGATTTCGACCCTGCAGTCGACATTCCCACAGCTATCCCAGTGTGGGTCAAACTTCCAAACCTCCCAGTGCATTGTTGGAACTGGGACTCGTTGAAGCACATCGGCAACGCCCGAATCTGCGTAGAAGTATATCTAGAGATGGGACTTTCGGAAGCCATCAAAATCAAGGTAGGAAGCTAGACTCACTTGCAGAAGCTAGATTACGAGCAGTTGCCTTTCAAATGCCAAAAATGCCATGTCTACGGTCACTTCGCCAGAGGATGCCCATCCAATGCTGAACCAGATAAGGGTAAAGAAGAAGGCTGGAACCAGGTCAAGCGTGCCAAGAAAACCCAAAAGCATGTTGGTCCAAATAGAAGAGGTCCCCAGCAGGCCCCTCCTCAGCAACCCCCTTCCAGAATGGAGCAAGAAAATAAATTTACCCCTCTAAGCTCGCAAATAGAGGAAACACAGGAAGCAGACAATAAAAAATCAACCCCCCTCGCAAAAGGTACCCCCTCTTCTCCCAAGGGGGCAAGTCTTACTGAGAGTTCCAAAGGAAACACTGTCAAAGTCAAGGAAGTTGAGCAAGAATCTGATGGCTCGAAGGAAGAAGGCGAAATAGGAGAATCCTAAGCTTTGATAAGGAGATCCACAAGAGGTTGCAAAACAGATCAGGAAAAAAGAGAGCAGGAAACTTTCAAAGATAAGCTCCAAGGCAGCCAGCCAACCCTTGAGAAGCTATTAGCGTCAAAACCAAAGATGGCGAGAAACTAGCCCCAAGGCTCCAAAGGAGCCAACCAGAAATACAAATGATGAAGATTGTCTCCTAGAACTGTAGAGTTATGGGGAGCAGAACCAAAGAAGAAGCCATCAGAAGTTTAATAAGAACAAAAGCTCCTAACATACTCCTTATCCAAGAGACTAAACTGGAGGACTCCGTCTTCCTTCAGGCAAGCAAGAAACTCTAGAATAAATGTGAAGCGAAAGCAAGCTCAGCCCGAGGGGCTTCCGATTGGTTGGGCACTCTATGGAATGCTAGCAAATTCCCATTCATTTCTAAGACCCTCAACACTCGCTGGTTGTTCTTAAAATTGCAGCGTTTAGACTCAAAAGAGAATATTAGTCTCTTTAACGTGTATGTCCCTGTGAACACTGGGGAAAAAAAGGCCTGCTGAGAATCCATAAGAAACCAAGCAGACCTCGTTAATCTTGAGAATACCATCATTGCAGGAGATCTAAGTCTCACTCTCTTATCAGCAAACAAGAGAGGAGGCAACATTGTTCGAGATCTAGTAAGGGAATGGGCAGAGGACCTTATGCAGGACTGGGATCTGCTAGACATCAAGCCAATCTCTGGTAAGTACACTTGGACTAATAAAAGAATTGGTCCTGACCACATTGCTGCCAAGTTGGACAGATTCTTTCTTCAAAGCTCTTTTCTTCTGCTTGGATTAGAGGCTAGCGTCCACATTCTCCCATGCAATACTTCTAACCATAAACCCATCAAGCTGGAACTAGTGTCTTAGCTTGATCTCAGACCAATTCCCTTCAGATTTAGCCCACTTTGGGCTAAGGAATCGGACTTCATGCAATTAGTTAAGGGCATTTGGTTGCAGCCGGTCAGAGGCTCCCCCTTTTTCATCTGGGAGGAGAATCTCAGAAGAGTGAAAAGGGATTTGAAAAGTTGGGCCAAATCTCTGCCCAATCCAGCCAACGAAAGGAAAAAAATTCAACGCACTCTGGAAATTCACCATCTCCAAGTTGAAACAGCTCACATAACAAAAGAGATTCTAGATAAAGAAGCCCAGCTCCAACAAAACTATCACAAGGCCTGTCTAGCTGAGGAAGAGTATTGGAGACTTAAGTCACATAGTCTTTGGCTTAAAGTAGGGGACAAGAACTCTTCCTTCTTTCACAAACAAGCTCAGGTAAGGAAATGTACCAACTCCATTTCCGAAATCAAAGATGGCACTACCATTCACAAGGATAATGAAAACATCAAAAAAGCAGCCTCCCTTCACTTTAAAAGCCTGTGTAGTGAAGATATAAATCTGTACCAAAACTCTGATATGATGGACGTGGTCCCCTCCTTGATTACTGTTGAAATGAACCACCTTCTTGAAGCTAAAGTCACCAAGAACGAAGTCAAGGATGCCCTTTTTGCCATGGACCCAGACAAAGCCACTAGGCCGGATGGATTCTCAACCAAATTCCTCCAAACTTGCTGGATGATTGTGGAAAAATATCTTTACAAAATGGTTCTTAAGTCCCAAGTTTGCCAGAAAATCAGAGGCAGCACGAACTTTGCTTTTCTTGCTCTCATCCCCAAAGAGAAAGAAGCCAACTCCTTCAATAGGTTTCGCCCAATTTTGCTTTGTAATATTGGTTACAAATTGATTACCAAAGTCATCACAAATAGACTGAAGATCACCCTCCCCAAAATCATACCGGAAAGCCAAGGAGGATTCATTCAAGGTAGACAGATTGTGGACAATTTCATTCTGGTCCAAGAGGAAATCCACTCAAGCCTGAGTCGCAATGAAAAAGGTATGGTTGTCAAACTTGATTTAGAAAATGCATTCGATAGAGTTAGGCATAGTTTTATGCTAAAAGTCTTACATAAGCTTGGATTTGGTGAGAAATTTGGATTGGATTCAGGCTTGCATTTTGGAGCCTTGGATTGCCCCATTAGTAAATGGTAGAGCTGCTGATTTTTCAAAGCCACGAGAGGGCTCAGGCAGGGGTGCCCTCTTTCACCTCTTCTATTTTTTCTTCAAGCCTCTGTCCTCAGTTTTTATTTAGACAAAAAAATGATGGGTCAGGATATTGTTGGGCTCTACATAGCAAGATGTGTTAAAAACATAAATCATGCCCTCTTTGTGGATGACACCTTGTTATTGGGAGCTTCTTCTATGCTTATGGCCTCCAGATTTAGAGGAGCTCTGGATGAGTTTTGTATGGTTTCGGGAAGCAGTCTAAACAATGGCAAATGCCATATCTATTGCTGGAACACCACTCCCAGCTTGCTCAACTCCATTTCCAGAACCTTTGGTTTCGCTGCCTCCTCAAATTGGACTTCCTTCAAGTACTTAGGCCTCCCTGCTTTTCTCAAAAGAGCCTACAACAAAGATTAGCTCCCCCATTTGGAGAAATTCAAGAACAAACTGCTTGCCTGGGGCTTTTCTTGGCTTAACATTGCTGGTAAGTTTGTCCTCATCAAATTTGTTCTTAACAGCTTTCCCTTATTTCAGTTCTCTGTCCTTCTTGCTCCACTGGCATTCTCAGAAAAATGGAGGAGATCATTCAATTTTTTTTTTAGAAGGGGGGCAAGCAGAATGAGAAAAAGATTCCTCTAGTCAACTGGGAATCCATCTCCAAACCACTGTTGGAAGGAGGCTTGAATTTTAAAAATCTTGGCAACCACAATAATGCAATGGGAGCTAAATTAATCTGGAGAACTATTGCGCCTAACCCTGGCTGGGTGCAATTGTCTCTTTGGAAAAAATATTTCAAAGGCCAGCGCTCCCGCTGCCTAGACCATCCTCTGACGCACCCAAATATGCCCTTCCTGAAGCTCCGTATTAAAGCCTGTCCTCTCATCAAGGCCCATGCCTACTGGATTCCCGGTAATGGAAAATGGATCAATCTCTAGACAGACAGGATAATGAATAAAGAGCCGTTGGGAGACTGCCATTCACTTCAAGCGCTGCGCAGATGGATGATTGAGGCTGGAATGCGTTCCCTGTGGGACATTTCTGCCTGGCAAGATTCACGTTAGGCTGGTTGGAACATTCAAACGCCCCCAGATTTGTTTATGGAGCGTGGGATCCTGTTATCCAAGCTTCACGGCTTGGCTCCAACGCTGGAACAAAACCGAGATTCAAGAGGATGGGGTGCGCAGGCTGGTGGAGACACCGTAGCTCAAGGCTACGCCAAGCTTGTGAGCGCCCTCATGTGGCCACGAAACTAGAGTCGTGGAAAGGGATATGGCATCATCCCTCCTTGCCAAAAATAGACTTCTTCAATTGGCTGCTATGCCACTCCAAAATTTTGACTGATGATAATCTTTAGAAGCGAGGATTCCACTGCCCTTCAAGGTGCAGCCTTTGCAAGGAAAACCAAGAAAGCGTAACTCATCTGATGTTAGAATGTACCTTTGCGAAGCACATTTGGACCGAGTTGCTAGGACCGTTGAGCTCCAGCTTCGCTTTGCCTTCCTCCATTCCTGATATTTTTGCTAATTGGCTGAAAAAGGTATCCTGGCCCCCCTCCAAAAAACAAAATTATTAGAGCTGCCTGGTCTATTCTCCCTAAAATAATCTGTTGGCAGATTTGCCTTGCGCGAAATAAAAGGATCTTCAAAATCACGAACATAATGCCAAGCTTGTGGCAATTAAGATTAAATGCCAGTTAAAAGAGTGCCTGAGAGAGCATAAAGACGATTTAATTCTAAGTCAACAAGACATAAATTGGGGTTCTTCTCTTGATCTTCAGTTCCAAAAAATTGCAAAAAGTATCCCCCTTCCCAAAGATTGGCAAATAAGGGCCACAACAAAAGAGTCCAGGGGTGGATTACAAATCATCTGAGACACTCTCTATTTTTTGATGGGGCTGCAAAGGGCAACCCTGGAAGAGCTGGCGCTGGAGGTGTCATATTAAATCCAGAAGGCATAAGGATCCATAGTTTCGCCTGGGGTTTGGGCATCGCTTCTAGCATTCAAGCCGAGGCTTTGGATCTTTTCCAAGGTCTCAAGCGTTTGAAAGTGTTGAACATCAGGGAGGCTAATGTGATTGGATATTCTCAGGTTATCATTAACACTATGGTGATACATTCTAAGCCAACGGACCTAAGGCTTGCAAGGCTGATCTTTAGAATAGCAGATCTTGGAGACTCATTTCATAATTTGAATTTCTACCATGTTTTGAGAGCTAATAATGAGGCAAACATTGAAGCCAACAAAGCAGCCCTTCTAACGGCTGGAGCTTTGCTTAGAGGCGGACAGGAAACATGGGAACCAATTCCTTAATTTAGAGAGTTGTCATGTTTTACTGTCTATTGTTAAATCAGTATGTATGTATTCATAAACTTGGGAAAATCTCTGAAATTGAGCACATAGTAGCAACTAAAAACAGATGTGAACTAAGCATAAATGACACGGCCTTGCTAGGCTGTGCAACACTTGTGGAATCATGTTCTCCTTTTGTAATTTGCTTTTTGGCATTAAGGCCAAGTATCTAATATATCCACTATCCGTTTCTGTAAAAAAAAAATAACGTGTGTACAATTTGTACAACTCTCATTATATCAATCTATACTCTAATGGCATGACATGTGTACTATAATATGAACATTATGTTAAAAAATTGCCATCATTTAATATTAAATAAATAATTATTAACTTGTTATCATTCTCTTCAATGTCAATTATATATATATATATATATATATATATATATATACCTTTATCTACCAAAAAAATGTTTAATTATATTTAAAAAATTAATAAAAAAAAAGTTAAACAAATATTCATATAACTCATTTTACAATTTTATTATTGTTTTGAATGCATACAACACATCATGACATTAAAATATTTTATTAAACTAAGCGGTAGGGAACACTAGCTATGAGGCCTTGTTAATTATGAAAAGATCTTGGGTTGATGAGATATATTTAAAAATAAATTAGCATGTCTATATATATCTAAGAGTTTAGAATATTAATGAATTAATTAATAATAATATTAAAATTTAAAATTAGGTAGATTAGTTAAAAGTGATTCTTATATTCATTATGAGCATAAAAATCTTATAGAAATTGAACTTTCATGAAAATGACAATAAGAATTTTCGTAACTACCTAAACTAATATCAATTAACAAAATATATATAATTCATTCATATATTTATAGTTTTCTATTTCAACTAAAAGCTTAATAATTATTAAATAATTCAAATATATTTATTTATATTTTTATTTATTTTTTATTTATTTATTTATTTTTAGATTTTATATTAAATTAGTCTAGACCCATCTTAATTTTGGATATATTAAAGATCTAGAGGAATTGAATTTCTCAAAGTGCAATTTTTTTTTTAGTTTAAAATTTGAGGAAAAGATTCTATGCTTTTAGTGCAAAGCTTAAGGAAAGGTTTACACATTGAGATATTTGATCCCTCTTGACAAGGTTGATAGATCCGAAATTGAGATATATCTTGACTAGTTTAATTATTAATAATTAGTAATAATATTAATTATAATTATTACTTCTATTATTTTATTTTATTTATTTTTATTTTTATGTAATTTGATTTAGCCAAAATGTTTTATTATGCAGATAGGCATCGAAAGATAGAACATATTATCATATTTTCTCATTGAAATTCACTGAAAAGTAGGTTAGCATTGTAGGATTTATTCCTTCCTAGGCCTTGGCATTGGGGTCCATAGCCATGTGCTCTAATCCTATGAACTACAAGCCCTATCTTTGTCGGATTCATTCATGGGAGTTCTTCCCAAAAGGAGGGATTCCTCTCTTCTGGGTAAGAGGATGCAGAAACAAATTTAGTCGTTGAGAAACGACCCTTCCACTCGGCACAGTCGGATCACTAACGCTGACTTTCATCCCTTTTCGACGAGTGGGTTTTGCAATCAAGTTCCCTTCTGCATTTGCACTTGATGGTTGATTACCTTCCAGCCCGAGGAAACCTTGAATAAGAAAAGGTAGAATGGGGGAAATCCTTAATATATACATTTGAACAACTGTTGGTCATACTCGTTTCAATCAAGGATTGGAAGAAGTCATACAAGGGTTTGTTTGTTCTGAACACCCAAATAAATTACTACCAACTCTTAATATTTAATGTTATTGATCTTAGATTTTTTCATTAGTGCAGATATAGAGATCGAGGAAGCCTTCGAATAATCGGCTTAAACCCATTGCTTAATCCTGCTCATGAAAATATGGAGATTTTTCCTTATGAAGGAATGAGCTAGATTTCCCTTTGATAGTTTGCCCTTTTACAACAAAGTGATGGATAAAATTATCATTAAAAAGTTTATTAGCATATTAATAGATCACTTTGGAATGACATATACATCACATATCTTGGATCAACTCAAGACTTCAGGTTTTCAACAAGCTACTGATATAGCTATTTCATTTCATTAGGAATTGATGATCTTTTAACAACGCCTTCTAAAGGATGGCTCCTCCAAGATGCAGAGCAACAAGGTTCTATTTCGGAGAAACATAATCATTATGGGGGAGCCACAATCCTAGATTACCTTGACCACGTTGGTAAATGTGAACTCATTCTGGAAGGGATGCTCATCATGCAATAGGCTCTGCTCATTCCTTTGCACCAAAATGTGGGTTTCGATAAAAAATTGGATCAATGATAGTGATCCAACAAAAACTTGAAAAATAAAAAAGGGGATATTTTTTATCGAAAACTTACAGCAACTTGCCAAACAAAGGCTAAGAGAAAAGAGAGACTCTCCAACCCAATATGGTAGAGATGTTGTAATTTCTTGTCCTATAAACATTTTGACTGGGTTAAATTACATAAAAGATAAATAAAAAATTAATTAATTAAAAATAAAATAAAATAATTAATAATTAAAATAAAATAATTAATAATTAAAATAAAATAGAGATAAAATAGTTAGTTTATCCTTTATGGTTTCTTAGTTCTAGGTTTTGACAGCTCATAGTTTTGCCATGATATTAATATATATAAAATAAAAATTGATCCTTTAGTCAAAATGTTTTAATTATTAATTTTAAAATTTTATTTTACTTTTATTTATTTATATGTTAATTGACCAAATTAAAAGGAGTTGTCTATAATGCGACTTTTTGGAGATTCCGGTGACGGAATCCGGCGGAAGAAATTGAGGTTAAATCTTGATTTGTTGCAGTTAAAATGGTTTTTTAATTGCATATTTGGATTCAGCACCCTCGAAAACCCCTGGGGGACTTTCATTGTGCAGAAACTAGCTATCAAACTTGCGATTCCAATAAATTCCTGCCGGATTTCGACCGGAAAAACCCGC
Organism: Pinus tabuliformis; assembly: GCA_031772625.1. Taxonomy (NCBI): domain Eukaryota; kingdom Viridiplantae; phylum Streptophyta; class Pinopsida; order Pinales; family Pinaceae; genus Pinus; species Pinus tabuliformis. The sequence goes on from CM062810.1 coordinate 771,905,549, forward strand.
CGGAAAGGCTTTCAAAAAGTCGCGTTATAGACAACTGCAAATTAAAATGTTAAAAATAACATAACCTTACAACATCTCTTCTATATTAAATTTGAAAATACCTCTCACTCCAATCAAATTCTAACTAAAATAAAATATATAATTTATTTTAATTACTACCTAGTTATTAATATTTAATATTGTTAAAAAACTCTAACAATTTTTATTTTATTTTTAACAGCATCTTTTAGTAAAAATCACATAAGAGATATTCTCATTGTGTTTCGAACCAACCAGTGTGGTTCATCTTCAGGACAAGATGAGGAACCAGATCCAAGCGTTGTAATAAATAGGCGTAGAGAGCTGCTAACTAGTTGTGAGGGAGTAACAACTAGTTTGACTAAAGGCAGAAATTAGAGAATTATGTTTTGATAAAGAAGGGTGAGGAAATCTAACTGAAGAATTTAAATTTATAAAAATATTATTGAATTAAATTCTTATTAATATTATAAATTTTATATGTAATAATATTATTAATAATTGGTGTTTTAATAATATTATAAACCAAGTAGTTGAAAAAAATAAAAATAAAAAATAAATAAAAAATTAGCCCCTTATAATTTTATTATTATATATTATTATATACAATATTCTCACAACGATTAATATTAATAGGTTTAGGCCTATTCATAATCCCAAATATTAACTAATAACTAAATTTAGAATATCATAAATTAAATAATTAGGAGGATTAATAAATATTGTTTTAAAAATAATTAGTAATAATATTAAATAGTAAAAATAAAAATATTAAAAATCATAATATATATATATATATATATAGGAAGAAAGAGCAGGAATCCAGCATCTGCTGATACTCCAGTCATCATCTCTATTCAAATTAACATGTCTCTTTTCAATTTCTAAGGCCTCCCTAAATTTACGATGATGAAAATGGTCAATCCTAGTAATGATCCTAGTCTCTTTAATGCATATGTGATGATTGGTTTTTTCTGCATGTTCTGCCAAAGCGGAGGAGCGAGATCTTCCATGCTTGATGTCAGCAGCATGTTCACAAATCCTTTGGTTTATTGATCGATCAGTCTCACCAATATAAGGAGTTCCACATGAACAGGGAATGATGTAAACACCTTTCCCATCCTTGGGGTTAACAGGGTCCTTAACAGACCGAAGAGAACTCTGAATAGTGTTAAGGGGCCTAAAAGAAGAATGAATCGTATGCTTCTTCAAAATCCTAACAATATTATCAGTGGTCCCTTGAATAAAAGGAAGATGAACTCCTAAAGACCAATCCTTGGGATCAATCTTATTCTTATGACCTTTTTGAGCATTTTGAAAAGCCCTAAGACCTTAGGACCTACTATAACCATTCTTATTAAAAACTTTTAGGAGGTGGGTTTTCTCATCTTCAAGGTGATTTTCGTCAGAAACTCGTAACGCTTGGGTGGCTAAGGTGTTGAGAACGCCTAGCTTTTGAGTAGGAAAATGATGGGAACTAGCATGGAGATATTGCTCTGTGTGAGTTTTCTTCTAAAAAACTTGATGAGAGAAAGAACCGTCATCCTTCTTTGAGATAAGAATGTCAAGAAAAGGCAAGTTACCATTAACTTCGAATTCCATGGTGAACTTTATGTAACTCCATTGATTATTAAGATGATGGTAAAATAGATCCAATTTATCTTTACCATGAGACCAGACGACACAAGCGTCATCCACAAACCTTTTCCAAAGTTTGGGTTGGTAAAGAGCAGAAGACAAGACCTTGGATTCGAAGTCCTCCATAAAGAGATTAGCCACAATGGAGAAACGAAAGAACCCATGACCACATTGCAGATTTGCTTTAGAATTCACACTAAAACTAAAAAAGTAAAAGTGAGAAATTTTTTATTATTATTATTATAAATGTATTGATTGAAAATCTCAATTTCAAAAATATATATTAATAAAACACTACTTATAAGTTAGTTATAATATATGCTAACGACATTTAAATAAATAAATAACGCCACTATACAATTGTTCTATCCATTATGAGCATTATGTGTCTAGTAGATAAGCTATCGCATTTCCTTGTGCACATGTTGTTTTCATGAAGGAGGGAACGTGGTCCATGTTGCCTTGGAATTTAGTTAGCACATGTTTTTGCATTCCTTGGAAACACATGCGTGTGGAAAAGCTATAAAGAAGTATGTATATAAATACATTGAAAATATACGCATCTCATATAAATTTATACTTAGAAAAGTTACAATAAAGTATTCACCGTTCATTTCCAAAGGAGTGAAGGAAGGTTTACATTTGAAGTAAGCCACTTTTATTCATTTATTCATCCTATTAGGGAATGAAAGGATGTAAATGTGTATTTTCATTATAAATTTATATTTTTCACTCCAAAGGATGGTTGTTAGGGATGAAATATGTTTATTGCTTTTGGAAGTATTAATGAAATGAGGTATTTATATTTAAAATTTTAAAATATGAATATGTTGGTAAAATTAATAAAATAGTTTATTTATTTTTAGTGTGATGATTTTTTGTTTTTTAAGTTTTAATAAAATAAAGGTTTTTTTTTTATATGGTTTGTGGAAGATTTTTAAAGTTTTATTAAAACAAAGCATTCTTCATGAGTGTAATGAGTTTTTTTTTTTAATTTTTAACGAGGCTTTTAATTTTTTTACTCTTCAACATATTGGTAAGGATTTTTGAAGCCTTAGCGCAATGAAGTATTAGGAAACTAAGAAGATGAGTGTAAAGGATAAGTTTCTTTTAAATAGAGATGTGTGGAGAACCTAGAGAACCAAAATTCTCATCAAGTGGCTTGAGGACAAGCCTCATCTAAAAAGAGTTGTGTAGAGAGCTTAGTTTCTAATCCTTGAGAAACTGGCCACAAGGAATGTAAAATAAGTCTCTTCTAAATGGTGTGCTCTCGTGGAGATGTGCAGAGAGTCTACTTTCCCATCCATTAGCTTGAGAACAAACCTCATCTAAAAGGAGATGTGTAAAGAGCCTAGTTTCCCATCCTTAAGAAACTAGCCACAAGGAATGTAAGGGAAAGTCCCATCTAAACAACTACTCACTTTATGGAAGCAATCTAATTAGAGGGAAAACTTGACACTCAAAAAAAATTGAAATCTTGTTAGGGTTTGTAATATTTAGTTCTTCTCATGAAACCACATTTTTTGTTGTGTCAATTTAGTTCCCTTAAAAAATCGGTAATATAAGTACATTTATTTATTTCATGGAGAGTTGTGAACCTTGTGTTGCATTTACGAGATACATATTACATTTCCATGTACTTATCACCTAAACACATCCTCCTTGGGGTTTGAAAATGACTATCGTTCAAGTGAATCCATAACTTTCACCTACTTGTCATGTGAATTACCTTTTAACTTAAGTAAAAGCATTGGTGTCTTCTCAAAAAAATTGGTATATTATTTCCTAGAGAAGTAGATTCCCTCACTCACTTGTGCAATAAGCATTCCAAGTGAGGATGCTTGTACCTTGCCATCCCCCTATAAATTTCCCCACTCTTCCTTTCATTTTCTAAATGGAAGACAATAGTAACCACGAACCAAAACATTGATTAGTAACCCCCAAAGATTTGATCTTAAGGCTGACTTTTGCATAAGAACATCTATTTTGAGCTAACCTTGGAACTCATTTAAAATTGAAGGATGTGGGGGTGGGTTTTGATCTACCTTTTTTTCTGCGGAAAACCTTGTGGGATCACTCTCCTTTCCTCAAAATATCTAAATGGTGGCCACAATACTAATTGGCAACCCAACAGGACACAACTAGGGTATAACGAGAGACCTCACAATGAATATCATCTTAAAGCATTACATTCAAATCGATTGAGTTAACCCATTAAGCTTCATAATTTGAAGGAGATGGGGGTGATTTTTTATCCACTTATGGGTACATAGGTTCTAGGACCATTTACATCATCCCTCCAAGTGCAACCACGCATTTGACCACCACCTTAAGGTGACCTCATGGATATAGGAAAAGCCCTCGTGAGAATTTAACTTGACCCATTGGTGAAAAACCCTTCACTCGTCACCATTGGTACTACCCCTCTAAGATGCTTTGATCCACTTATTTGCGCATATGTCACAAAATCATTTAATATAATCCATTTGGATGCAACCACTTAAAAAATTGGTATCTATATAAATGATATACAAAATGCTTTAGATTATCTTTGTGTGATGAGTATGCCCATCCTAATAAAGAAGAATTTACAAGGACATGTAATCAACTTACAACACTCTTAAAAGATTCAAAATAGAGAGAATGTATAATGAAGTGTATTCAACTTAAAATGTTATTAAATAATCCCTTAAATTAAGAAGTCACACATGGAGTATATATTTGCAAAACTTGTAGTCAACTTACAACATTGTTGAAAAATCTAAAGTTGTGACAATCTACAATGTAGTGTAATCGATATATGATGCTCTTGAAATATATTTTTAACTATGAAGTCCCATATGGAGTATCTATATTACCATTTTTTTAAACTTTCACTTAGCCTTGACACAAACAAGATGGTCCATGTGAAATAGTATATATATATATATATATATATATATAAACCATTTTCACTTAATTACTAAACCAATACCCCATTAGCAATAAGTATTATATTACATAAATATACAATTCAACTACTGAAGCAAATATCCATTCACATTTTGCTCACAAAGATAGATATGTTTCCTTAAATTGTGCAGGGTAACAAGCCAAAATTTTAAATTTAAATGTGTAAAATGTAATTAAATATTTAAGCTTTTTAACAATAAAAAAAGACAATTCAATTCAAATGTTGTAGTGACAGATTATGAAGTCCCAAAATGTTTTAATCTAATATATACATTTCTCATGAAAATCAATAACAAACTCAACTTAACAAGAAATGAGAGAATGAAGTCTCAAAATGTTGTAATGGCATTATTTTTTATTATTTTTTTTTGTGAAGTGAAATATATTAACTAAAAAATTTGGAGATTACATTAAGAAGTAACATCAATCATTTTGATCTCTCACATGGGATGTCAAATCATAACCAAAATGGACCCTACGCCTACGATCAAAAGAGAATTTGAAACATATAAAACCAACATCTATGAAGACTAGATCTAGATGATGGCCCATCTAGCCTTTCACAAACTATCAACACAAAACAATACAATAACCATAATCATAAAACAATAAAGAGTGGGGGTTTGTATATGATTTTTCCACTGGAATAGGATCCGTTAGACCAGTCGAAGGTTTGGTTATCACCAACAGGATGCCAAGATGGCGCTTGATCATCGACAGTCTGCGGTCTTTCTTATCCAACCTAATGTCATAGTCTTTTATGTGTCCATGCATGTGTTCTAGAGTGTGTAGCAAGTCCATCCTAAGTTCTTGGTGATCCAATAAAATGTGCCCCAACATGAACTTCATCTACCAATACTAATCAATTATATGTGTGTATTAATTAGCTCTTCCTCCCTTATTTTTTGTATCAAGGATCCAACCTATCCAATATACCATCACTTCATAATCAAATAAAGAAGTCTTGTGGGAAGACGCTTCCCTTTCTGTCTATGTCAGCTCCTCCTGTACATGAATCAGGATCTACTCCTGATATCTTGCTACAAAAGCTTATATTTGGTGATGTCCCCTTGTGGGATCTCTCCTCATAGTATGTTTCTCCCTACTCACGTGGCCTCTCTATCTTGATATTGAATAGATACTAATGATTGGGCTACAAAAGAAGGTTGAACAAGGGCTCACACACTTTGCACCACTTCCCTTTAGAAATTTCAGAGGGATTTTGAAAAAATCTCTTAGATATCGCCAACTAATTAGCCTGACCTTCTCGACTCAACTGCACCCACACTGCATCAGGACTACACCTAATATCTTTTCCCTTGTTGTTGTCAATGTCTCCCCCCACCTCTTCCAAAGTAATTGAGCAGACTGTGTCCCAAGGGTTTGAGTCCAACTAGACTCCCTCCAGCCGTAACACCTTGATAAACAAGAGTCAAACCAACAACATGTGCCTAGATAGTTCCAACACCTCTAATACTTCCTCCAATCCAACCACCCAGTCCCAGACCAGTAGCTTGGATGCTCTAACAAATTGAAACCTTCAAATTGACTACTTATGCATTCAACATCGAAGGAGCCCCAATTATTTCCATAATAGAAATGAGATAGAACCTTCCCACGCCAAACACTACTCTTGAATTTATGTCAGTTCCAAAGTTTTCTTAGGCTACTCCAACCTCTCCATCCCACACCAGCACAAAGAGGACATGAAATTGCACTCCCGGGAACACCAGCAAAATCATGGCAATGAAGATCGACAAACCTAATGATGTTGCTAAACATGTAGCCAATAATAAGACCCATCGATCTCGGATTATCAACCCAATTATTTATCCAATGCTCTAAATTGCTAAGCCTAGCTAGGTATTAAACTCCAACATACACTCCATTATGGTCATCTTCACATTCACACACCTTGAACCATCACATCGCCACCCTCAACATCCTTGCATGATGACTGTTAGTGTCAGTCTTTACAGCCTTCCTCCAGTGATCAAATGTGCTCTTACATAGTGATTTTGAAGTGTCAAGGTCAAATTTTGTCATTTCAGTGAGTCTTCAAGCAAAATTTGGTCACTAGGCATTAGGTCTAGGGTTTGCCTAAATGTCAGTCCATGTCACTATTCAGCTGAGCCTATCATCATTCAGAGGGTTTTCATTGTCATGTTAGTGTCTAATGAGTCATTTCACACCTTGTTCATGCTTCAGTTGCCACCCAGGCAAGCTCATTTCCCTCTCCTAGGGTTTTGAAGGCAATTTCTCTTGGGCGGCTAAATAACCGGCAAAACTTGTTTCTAGATGTTCATACACCTTCCCCTATCCTTAAAGTACCTTATCAAACACTTCCCATCCCTTAGATCCGCCAAATTCCTCATTTTTGCGCAAACCCTAGTTTCTAGCTACAACCTGGCAATTTTCTAGGTTGGGCCTGTGTTTTGCCCTTTTCGACCCCTTCCCCTCACTCAATCTCTGAGATTCCACTTTCCCCTACTTCCTAACATCCCTCCCCACTCCCAAAAATTTCCCCAAGAATTTAGAAGCCCTCTATCCCCTTCATTTCGCTCCATTTCGACAAAATCCCTTGTTTCACACATCGGGACAAGTTGCACTCAAAAGCTGTTTCTGAGCAATCAAAGATGAATTTTGCAAAACTGAGAGAGGTTTTTGTCCAAAACATGCCAAGGAAGAAAAACCTCCTTCACTTTTTACACAGGTGTCATGGTTTGAGAAAAATGTCAAAAATACCGGCGAGAACGAAGGTGCTCCAGGGACGGTTGGCCAAAACACAAAAACGAAGGAAAACGCCCGACCCACTCCAAACTTTGGCCAAAGCCTCTTTGACTGAGCATGGTACTTGATTGGGGACTCCCAGCCCAAATTTCAAGAAATTTGGAGAAAATTTTGTCATTTGTGAATTTTTTGTGCAATTACAGGTTTTGCCCACGGTTTGGTCTAACCCCGGGTGAGACCATTTTGAAGGGCTGCTCGGAATTTTGCAAACTTGGCATTTTTGGAAAGGGCATTCAAAAAGAAAAATTACCAATACTTGGGAGAAGCCTGATTTTGAGTTTTGAGCCTCCAAAAGCTCAAAATACATCAAAAAAATGACTTTCTGCCCACTTTTTGAGTTGCAGAAAGTGACCTTGGGAGAAATGGTTTTTGAGGGGTCAAATCAACACCAAATTCAGAAATTCCACTTGGGATGGAAAGTAGACAGGCCAAGCTTTCCAATGAGCCATCTTGCACCTGATTTGGACCAGTGGAACCCACTCAAAAACAGCTGTAAAGGGGCGCGACCAGAACTTCCAGATTTGCCAGAATTCACATTTTTGGTCAAAAAACACTGTTTTGACTATGGTTGACTATTTTTACTTGTAGATGATGGATAAATGTAATATTTTCATGGCACTTTGGTAGATTTTATCTTTCTTTACCCTTCTAGAAGCTTCCATGATGTAAAAAGTGAAAAATTAATGCATGGATGAGTTAGCTAAGTAATAGAGGCAAGTTGTTGGGCTGCCTATTTTCTAGTTCTTAGTTTAGAATTAGTTCAAACTGCTCCTAGGAAGCTGAGCTCGACCCCTAGAGGTGGGGAAAGGAGTTAGATGGTCTAGATGGTCTATATTATGCTCTCTCCTTCTCATTTTCATGGTTGGACTCTTGTGTAAGGAAGCTTTATTGTATATTGTGCATCTATTTCTGCAATTGAAGGCAAGGAAAGCCAGGGTTTTACAGACATCTTTGAGGATTCTTGTGGATCTGATTGTTGATGGTGTGTTCTCTACATGTTCTTGTAAGTTTGTTTATGTGTTTCACATCTCTCTTATGCTTCTAAATTGGACAGATGAAGTGGTAAAGTTTGAACTCATGTTTTGACATGCTCAGCTTTTTAGTTTGTTCAATTTTAATGTTTTCTACTGTCTAGAGAGGATTCGAATTGTGTGTTTGCCCTCTTTAGCTTCTCCTCTATCATCTCTGATCATCCATCTCAGATTAAGGCATCAACACTCATTCCTACCTTGCCCCTTAGATCCCCCTGTGAAAACTGTGCTCAATCCCCGCACCTTGAATTGCACTTCCACCAATTGCCACCAAAAACCCCAAAATCATTAAATCAACCCCCTTATCAATTTACTAGCCTAAAATCTTTATTATTAATTGGTCAGCCTAATCATATTGAAAGATCTATCGAATCTGACCCGAGAGAGCCTTCTCATACCTCGTAGGGCTAGCTACGAGGTGAAATGGTTTGATGTAGCCTTGAGAGTTTGTCTATCTCAGCCTAGGTGAATTCCAAGCGCTAACATATTGGCGACCATACTGGGGAGAACATATTAATCGTTTGCTCATTGTCGTGTTATTTCATAAGTCTTAGACGGAGCCTGAAGTTACGCCAGAAGCCTTCGAAAACGCTCTTGTTTTACATCAGCGCAAGTAGATAAACGCTGCTTCAGTCTATCTCCGTGGGATTTGTGAACATAGCGCTTCATTGACACTTTACCCCAGTACATGTATCAAGTTCAGATCTGATTGTGGATGGTGAACAACGATCAGACACTTGAAAGGCTGAAATCATTCACTGGCGACTCCTTTCACTGAAGAATCCAGCGATCGATGTTTCATGGTGACTTCACTGCAGAGAGATCAGTAGCTGTAAGATGGATCAGATTGCAAGAAGATATGCTCCCTTGAGCCGAGATCACATTCCAGGTTTTCCGAATAAAATTCCGAAGGTAGATTGGTCAAGGAATTTGCCTACATTTAATGATGATGGTAAGAAAGACGCTGCTTTACATTTGATTAGATTTCATATGCATATTCGCAAGTTGAAGGTGGATTTTCCTGAAGATTGCTTAATGAAGATATTCTTGGCCACTTTGGAAGGTGAAGCCCAATCATGGTATGAAAGTTTGCCGCCTGCTTGTATTTACTGTTTGAAGGATTTTCATGTCTTGTTCATTGAAAGATATCAAGCATCTTATCCATCATTAAATTGGTTCAAGACTGTTGCAAGCATGCTTATAGTTTTATTGAAAGCCTTGAGAAGTTTTATGAAGATGATAATTTTATGGATGTTGAGATCATGGAGGCTTTGTATGAGAATCCATTTCAGCAACATGAAGAGAACCTAGAGGATTCCCATAGAGATGATCATGAAAATTTGCAGCAGGACCAAGATTTTAGTATGGTGGAAAATGAAAAAATTTCGCCTCTTGACAATCAACAGAAATTGCATGAAATGGATCAGCAGTATGAGGAAAATCTGTATACTCCTTCACTTGAAATCAATGAAGACAATCACTGTTTGAACAGAAGAAAACAAAAGGCATTATCTCCTTTGTCCGAAGAGGAGATAGATCAGCTCTTGAGAGGTCTTGCTCCAGCTCAAGTTAATGCAGATTTGCAGTGCACACATGGTCAAGAAGATGATGGTGGACCTTCTTCCTCTTCTGAAAAGGATGACAGTCTTGTAAGCAGCATTATAGATCAGCAGGTTGAAATTTGTTATATGGCTGAAGATGGTGAAAGAGAAGAGCTCATTTCAGATCTGCCCACAGAAGAAGACAGCGTGCAAGGTAGCCAAGATTCAATTCTAGAATGTAATGCAGTCAACTCAGCTACTTCAGTTCTAGATTCAGATTGTGATGACCAAGCATACCTTGTGCCGAATCCTGAAAAGGAGAGTTTTGTTGTTGAGACCATAGACAAAGTTTTTGATCCAAATGTTCTCATGCCATCAGAACAGAGCCTGCATGAGGAGGTAATTCAGTCAGTTCATGAAAATCAAGATGACATCTTCATTCAAGTAAGTGAAACAGTCCCTTTGGATGAAATTATGGTAGATGATAGAAATGTCATTTTTGCACGTCAAGAATTAGCTGAAGTTTCTTTCCTTATGATTGAAGAATGTAATAAGGAACTTGATAATTTGGTTGTGATATCATATGAAGATGACCTACAGCACATTCACACCATAGAAGATCATAGCATTCAGGATTTCCATTCAGATTCTTCATATGTTTCATGTGCTGAAATACTTTTCCAAGAAGAGATCTGCTCATCCATGTGTTCAGAATTTTTTGAAGCCCATGAGCATACTTTTACTGAAGCACATGATGAAGGTAGATCAGAGTTTGAAGCAAAGGACACCTTGATCTTTCAGCAGGAGGTGGCAGTGGAAAATCTTCATGTTTTTCACGATCCTCTAGCAAGTTTGTTGCAGCCAGCAGTGATAGTGTTTATTGCAGTGTTCAGTGATGAAGGAGATCACGGTCAGCTATGTTTTTGGATGCCCAGTTACCTGTTTCTATTGTTGATCATGAGATCAGATTGGGAGAATCAGTCAAGAAGGCATCTGCTTGATTGGTTGCATTGGCATTATGATATAGTTTGATGGTATTTTGTCTTGTAAGAAACACAGGTGGTTGTCATCATGATTTCAAATCTTGATGGACTACTGCCCTTCATAAGCTTTGTAAGTTTTGTTTTAAGTCAAGTCATGAGTCATTTGTGTTTGGTCTGTTGAGTAAGTTTTTCAAGTTATTTCAGTTTTCCATTGAGTCGGTTTGAGTCAAGCATCAGTTAAGTTTCAGTCAATTGTCAAAGTCAAATAAAGTTGTTTTTGAGTTGGTCACATGTGAATAAATTGACTCCATTGCCCAATGAATAAAACACTGGTCTGCTCTCCCAAGAGGTCTGAGGTTCTTGGCACCTCCAAGGAGCTACCATCCCCATTGGAGCCAATGTTAGTGTCAGTCTTTACAGCCTTCCTCCAGTGATCAAATGTGCTCTTACATAGTGATTTTGAAGTGTCAAGGTCAAATTTTGTCATTTCAGTGAGTCTTCAAGCAAAATTTGGTCACTAGGCATTAGGTCTAGGGTTTGCCTAAATGTCAGTCCATGTCACTATTCAGCTGAGCCTATCATCATTCAGAGGGTTTTCATTGTCATGTTAGTGTCTAATGAGTCATTTCACACCTTGTTCATGCTTCAGTTGCCACCCAGGCAAGCTCATTTCCCTCTCCTAGGGTTTTGAAGGCAATTTCTCTTGGGCGGCTAAATAACCGGCAAAACTTGTTTCTAGATGTTCATACACCTTCCCCTATCCTTAAAGTACCTTATCAAACACTTCCCATCCCTTAGATCCGCCAAATTCCTCATTTTTGCACAAACCCTAGTTTCTAGCTACAACCTGGCAATTTTCTAGGTTGGGCCTGTGTTTTGCCCTTTTCGACCCCTTCCCCTCACTCAATCTCTGAGATTCCACTTTCCCCTACTTCCTAACATCCCTCCCCACTCCCAAAAATTTCCCCAAGAATTTAGAAGCCCTCTATCCCCTTCATTTCGCTCCATTTCGACAAAATCCCTTGTTTCACACATCGGGACAAGTTGCACTCAAAAGCTGTTTCTGAGCAATCAAAGATGAATTTTGCAAAACTGAGAGAGGTTTTTGTCCAAAACATGCCAAGGAAGAAAAACCTCTTTCACTTTTTACACAGGTGTCATGGTTTGAGAAAAATGTCAAAAATACCGGCGAGAACGAAGGTGCTCCAAGGACGGTTGGCCAAAGCACAAAAACGAAGGAAAACGCCCGATCCACTCCAAACTTTGGCCAAAGCCTCTTTGACTGAGCATGGTACTTGATTGGGGACTCCCAGCCCAAATTTCAAGAAATTTGGAGAAAATTTTGTCATTTGTGAATTTTTTGTGCAATTACAGGTTTTGCCCACGGTTTGGTCTCACCCCGGGTGAGACCATTTTGAAGGGCTGCTCGGAATTTTGCAAACTTGGCATTTTTGGAAAGGGCATTCAAAAAGAAAAATTACCAATACTTGGGAGAAGCCTGATTTTGAGTTTTGAGCCTCCAAAAGCTCAAAATACATCAAAAAAATGACTTTCTGCCCACTTTTTGAGTTGCAGAAAGTGACCTTGGGAGAAATGGTTTTTGAGGGGTCAAATCAACACCAAATTCAGAAATTCCACTTGGGATGGAAAGTAGACAGGCCAAGCTTTCCAATGAGCCATCTTGCACCTGATTTGGACCAGTGGAACCCACTCAAAAACAGCTGTAAAGGGGCGCGACCAGAACTTCCAGATTTGCCAGAATTCACATTTTTGGTCAAAAAACACTGTTTTGACTATGGTTGACTATTTTTACTTGTAGATGATGGATAAATGTAATATTTTCATGGCACTTTGGTAGATTTTATCTTTCTTTACCCTTCTAGAAGCTTCCATGATGTAAAAAGTGAAAAATTAATGCATGGATGAGTTAGCTAAGTAATAGAGGCAAGTTGTTGGGCTGCCTATTTTCTAGTTCTTAGTTTAGAATTAGTTCAAACTGCTCCTAGGAAGCTGAGCTCGACCCCTAGAGGTGGGGAAAGGAGTTAGATGGTCTAGATGGTCTATATTATGCTCTCTCCTTCTCATTTTCATGGTTGGACTCTTGTGTAAGGAAGCTTTATTGTATATTGTGCATCTATTTCTGCAATTGAAGGCAAGGAAAGCCAGGGTTTTACAGACATCTTTGAGGATTCTTGTGGATCTGATTGTTGATGGTGTGTTCTCTACATGTTCTTGTAAGTTTGTTTATGTGTTTCACATCTCTCTTATGCTTCTAAATTGGACAGATGAAGTGGTAAAGTTTGAACTCATGTTTTGACATGCTCAGCTTTTTAGTTTGTTCAATTTTAATGTTTTCTACTGTCTAGAGAGGATTCGAATTGTGTGTTTGCCCTCTTTAGCTTCTCCTCTATCATCTCTGATCATCCATCTCAGATTAAGGCATCAGCACTCATTCCTACCTTGCCCCTTAGATCCCCCTGTGAAAACTGTGCTCAATCCCCGCACCTTGAATTGCACTTCCACCAATTGCCACCAAAAACCCCAAAATCATTAAATCAACCCCCTTATCAATTTACTAGCCTAAAATCTTTATTATTAATTGGTCAGCCTAATCATATTGAAAGATCTATCGAATCTGACCCGAGAGAGCCTTCTCATACCTCGTAGGGCTAGCTACGAGGTGAAATGGTTTGATGTAGCCTTGAGAGTTTGTCTATCTCAGCCTAGGTGAATTCCAAGCGCTAACATATTGGCGACCATACTGGGGAGAACATATTAATCGTTTGCTCATTGTCGTGTTATTTCATAAGTCTTAGACGGAGCCTGAAGTTACGCCAGAAGCCTTCGAAAACGCTCTTGTTTTACATCAGCGCAAGTAGATAAACGCTGCTTCAGTCTATCTCCGTGGGATTTGTGAACATAGCGCTTCATTGACACTTTACCCCAGTACATGTATCAAGTTCAGATCTGATTGTTGATGGTGAACAACGATCAGACACTTGAAAGGCTGAAATCATTCACTGGCGACTCCTTTCACTGAAGAATCCAGCGATCGATGTTTCATGGTGACTTCACTGCAGAGAGATCAGTAGCTGTAAGATGGATCAGATTGCAAGAAGATATGCTCCCTTGAGCCGAGATCACATCCCAGGTTTTCCAAATAAAATTCCGAAGGTAGATTGGTCAAGGAATTTGCCTACATTTAATGATGATGGTAAGAAAGACGCTGCTTTACATTTGATTAGATTTCATATGCATATTCGCAAGTTGAAGGTGGATTTTCCTGAAGATTGCTTAATGAAGATATTCTTGGCCACTTTGGAAGGTGAAGCCCAATCATGGTATGAAAGTTTGCCGCCTGCTTGTATTTACTGTTTGAAGGATTTTCATGTCTTGTTCATTGAAAGATATCAAGCATCTTATCCATCATTAATTTGGTTCAAGACTGTTGCAAGCATGCTTATAGTTTTATTGAAAGCCTTGAGAAGTTTTATGAAGATGATAATTTTATGGATGTTGAGATCATGGAGGCTTTGTATGAGAATCCATTTCAGCAACATGAAGAGAACCTAGAGGATTCCCATAGAGATGATCATGAAAATTTGCAGCAGGACCAAGATCTTAGTATGGTGGAAAATGAAAAAATTTCGCCTCTTGACAATCAACAGAAATTGCATGAAATGGATCAGCAGTATGAGGAAAATCTGTATACTCCTTCACTTGAAATCAATGAAGACAATCACTGTTTGAGCAGAAGAAAACAAAAGGCATTATCTCCTTTGTCCGAAGAGGAGATAGATCAGCTCTTGAGAGGTCTTGCTCCAGCTCAAGTTAATGCAGATTTGCAGTGCACACATGGTCAAGAAGATGATGGTGGACCTTCTTCCTCTTCTGAAAAGGATGACAGTCTTGTAAGCAGCATTATAGATCAGCAGGTTGAAATTTGTTATATGGCTGAAGATGGTGAAAGAGAAGAGCTCATTTCAGATCTGCCCACAGAAGAAGACAGCGTGCAGGTAGCCAAGATTCAATTCTAGAAGTAATGCAGTCAACTCAGCTACTTCAGTTCTAGATTCAGATTGTGATGACCAAGCATACCTTGTGCCGAATCCTGAAAAGGAGAGTTTTGTTGTTGAGACCATAGACAAAGTTTTTGATCAAATGTTCTCATGCCATCAGAACAGAGCCTGCATGAGGAGGTAATTCAGTCAGTTCATGAAAAGCAAGATGACATCTTCATTCAAGTAAGTGAAACAGTCCCTTTGGATGAAATTATGGTAGATGATAGAAATGTCATTTTTGCACCTCAAGAATCAGCTGAAGTTTCTTTCCTTAT
Source organism: Pinus tabuliformis (assembly GCA_031772625.1). Taxonomy (NCBI): domain Eukaryota; kingdom Viridiplantae; phylum Streptophyta; class Pinopsida; order Pinales; family Pinaceae; genus Pinus; species Pinus tabuliformis. The sequence continues at coordinate 771,920,838 of CM062810.1, forward strand.
GATTGAAGAATGTAATAAGGAACTTGATAATTTGGTTGTGATATCATATGAAGATGACCTACAGCACATTCACACCATAGAAGATCATAGCATACAGGATTACCTTTCAGATTCTTCATATGTTTCATGTGCTGAAATGTTTTTCCAAGAAGAGATCTGCTCATCCATTTGTTCAGAATTTTTTGAAGCCCATGAGCATACTTTTACTGAAGCACATGATGAAGGTAGATCAGAGTTTGAAGCAAAGGACACCTTGTTCTTTCAGCAGGAGGTGGCAGTGGCAAATCTTCATGTTTTTCACGATCCTCTAGCAAGTTTGTTGCAGCCAGCAGTGATAGTGTTTATTGCAGTGTTCAGTGATGAAGGAGATCATGGTCAGCTATGTTTTTGGATGCCCATTACCTGTTTCTATTGTTGATCATGAGATCAGATTGGGAGAATCAGTCAAGAAGGCATCTGCTTGATTGGTTGCATTGGCATTATGATATAGTTTGATGGTATTTTGTCTTGTAAGAAACACAGGTGGTTGTCATCATGATTTCAAATCTTGATGGACTGCTGCCCTTCATAAGCTTTGTAAGTTTTGTTTTAAGTCAAGTCATGAGTCATTTGTGTTTGGTCTGTTGAGTAAGTTTTTCAAGTTATTTCAGTTTTCCATCGAGTCGGTTTGAGTCAAGCATCAGTTAAGTTTTCAGTCAATTGTCAAAGTCAAATAAAGTTGTTTTTTGAGTTGGTCACATGTGAATAAATTGACTCCATTGCCCAATGAATAAAACACTGGTCTGCTCTCCCAAGAGGTCTGAGGTTCTTGGCACCTCCAAGGAGCTACCATCCCCATTGGAGCCAATGTTAGTGTCAGTCTTTACAGCCTTCCTCCAGTGATCAAATGTGCTCTTACATAGTGATTTTGAAGTGTCAAGGTCAAATTTTGTCATTTCAGTGAGTCTTCAAGCAAAATTTGGTCACTAGGCATTAGGTCTAGGGTTTGCCCAAATGTCAGTCCATGTCATCATTCAGCTGAGCCTATCATCATTCAGAGGTTTTCATTGTCATGTCAGTGTCTAATGAGTCATTTCACACCTTGTTCATGCTTCAGTTGCCACCCAGGCAAGGTCATTTCCCTCTCCTAGGGTTTTGAAGGCAATTTCTCTTGGATGGTCAAATCACCGGCAAAACTTGTTTCCTGATGTTCATACACCTTCCCCTATCCTTAAAGTACCTTATCAAACACTTCCCATCCCTTAGATCCGCCAAATTCCTCATTTTTGCACAAACCCTAGTTTCTAGCTACAACCTGGCAATTTTCTAGGTTGGGCCTGTGTTTTGCCCTTTTCGACCCCTTCCCCTCACTCAATCTCTGAGATTCCACTTTCCCCTGCTTCCTAACATCCCTCCCCACTCCCAAAAATTTCCCCAAGAATTTAGAAGCCCTCTATCCCCTTCATTTCGCTCCATTTCGACAAAATCCCTTGTTTCACACATCGGGACAAGTGCACTCAAAAGCTGTTTCTGAGCAATCAAAGATGAATTTTGCAAAACTGAGAGAGGTTTTTGTCCACAACATGCCAAGGAAGAAAAACCTCTTTCACTTTTTACACAGGTGTCATGGTTTGAGAGAAATGTCAAAAATACCGGCGAGAACGAAGGTGCTCCAAGGACGGTTGGCCAAAGCACAAAAACGAAGGAAAACGCCCGATCCACTCCAAACTTTGGCCAAAGCCTCTTTGACTGAGCATGGTACTTGATTGGGGACTCCCAGCCCAAATTTCAAGAAATTTGGAGAAAATTTTGTCATTTGTGAATTTTTTGTGCAATTACAGGTTTTTCCCAAGAACTGGTCTCACCCCGGGTGAGACCAGTTTGAAGGGCTGCTCGGAATTTTGAAAACTTGGCATTTTTGGAAAGGGCATTCAAAAAGAAAAATTACCAATACTTGGGAGAAGCCTGATTTTGAGTTTTGAGCCTCCAAAAGCTCAAAATACATCAAAAAAATGACTTTCTGCCCACTTTTTGAGTTGCAGAAAGTGACCTTGGGAGAAATGGTTTTTGAGGGGTCAAATCAACACCAAATTCAGAAATTCCACTTGGGATGGAAAGTAGACAGGCCAAGCTTTCCAATGAGCCATCTTGCACCTGATTTGGACCAGTGGAACCCACTCAAAAACAGCTGTGAAGGGGCGCGACCAGAACTTCCAGATTTGCCAGAATTCACATTTTTGGTCAAAAAACACTGTTTTGACTATGGTTGACTATTTTTACTTGTAGATGATGGATAAATGTAATATTTTCATGGCACTTTGGTAGATTTTATCTTTCTTTACCCTTCTAGAAGCTTCCATGATGTAAAAAGTGAAAAATTAATGCATGGATGAGTTAGCTAAGTAATAGAGGCAAGTTGTTGGGCTGCCTATTTTCTAGTTCTTAGTTTAGAATTAGTTCAAACTGCTCCTAGGAAGCTGAGCTCGACCCCTAGAGGTGGGGAAAGGAGTTAGATGGTCTAGATGGTCTATATTATGCTCTCTCCTTCTCATTTCATGGTTGGACTCTTGTGTAAGGAAGCTTTATTGTATATTGTGCATCTATTTCTGCAATTGAAGGCAAGGAAAGCCAGGGTTTTACAGACATCTTTGAGGATTCTTGTGGATCTGATTGTTGATGGTGTGTTCTCTACATGTTCTTGTAAGTTTGTTTATGTGTTTCACATCTCTCTTATGCTTCTAAATTGGACAGATGAAGTGGTAAAGTTTGAACTCATGTTTTGACATGCTCAGCTTTTAGTTTGTTCAATTTTAATGTTTTCTACTGTCTAGAGAGGATTCGAATTGTGTGTTTGCCCTCTTTAGCTTCTCCTCTATCATCTCTGATCATCCATCTCAGATTAAGGCATCAGCACTCATTCCTACCTTGCCCCTTAGATCCCCCTGTGAAAACTGTGCTCAATCCCCGCACCTTGAATTGCACTTCCACCAATTGCCACCAAAAACCCCAAAATCATTAAATCAACCCCCCTATCAATTTACTAGCCTAAAATCTTTATTATTAATTGGTCAGCCTAATCATATTGAAAGATCTATCGAATCTGACCCGAGAGAGCCTTCTCATACCTCGTAGGGCTAGCTACGAGGTGAAATGGTTTGATGTAGCCTTGAGAGTTTGTCTATCTCAGCCTAGGTGAATTCCAAGCGCTAACATATTGGCGACCATACTGGGGAGAACATATTAATCGTTGCTCATTGTCGTTATTTTTTCATAAGTCTTAGACGGAGCCTGAAGTTACGCCAGAAGCCTTCGAAAACGCTCTTGTTTTACATCAGCGCAAGTAGATAAACGCTGCTTCAGTCTATCTCCGTGGGATTTGTGAACATAGCGCTTCATTGACACTTTACCCCAGTACATGTATCAAGTTCAGATCTGATTGTTGATAGTGGACAACGATCAGACACTTGAAAGGCTGAAATCATTCACTGGCGACTCCTTTCACTGAAGAATCCAGCGATCGATGTTTCATGGTGACTTCACTGCAGAGAGATCAGTAGCTTTAAGATGGATCAGATTGCAAGAAGATATGCTCCCTTGAGCCGAGATCACATTCCAGGTTTTCCGAATAAAATTCCGAAGGTAGATTGGTCAAGGAATTTGCCTACATTTAATGATGATGGTAAGAAAGACGCTGCTTTACATTTGATTAGATTTCATATGCATATTCGCAAGTTGAAGGTGGATTTTCCTGAAGATTGCTTAATGAAGATATTCTTGGCCACTTTGGAAGGTGAAGCCCAATCATGGTATGAAAGTTTGCCGCCTGCTTGTATTTACTGTTTGAAGGATTTTCATGTCTTGTTCATTGAAAGATATCAAGCATCTTATCCATCATTAAATTTGGTTCAAGACTGTTGCAAGCATGCTTATAGTTTTATTGAAAGCCTTGAGAAGTTTTATGAAGATGATAATTTTATGGATGTTGAGATCATGGAGGCTTTGTATGAGAATCCATTTCAGCAACATGAAGAGAACCTAGAGGATTCCCATAGAGACGATCATGAAAATTTGCAGCAGGACCAAGATCTTAGTATGGTGGAAAATGAAAAAATTTCGCCTCTTGACAATCAACAGAAATTGCATGAAATGGATCAGCAGTATGAGGAAAATCTGTATACTCCTTCACTTGAAATCAATGAAGACAATCACTGTTTGAACAGAAGAAAACAAAAGGCATTATCTCCTTTGTCCGAAGAGGAGATAGATCAGCTCTTGAGAGGTCTTGCTCCAGCTCAAGTTAATGCAGATTTGCAGTGCACACATGGTCAAGAAGATGATGGTGGACCTTCTTCCTCTTCTGAAAAGGATGACAGTCTTGTAAGCAGCATTATAGATCAGCAGGTTGAAATTTGTTATATGGCTGAAGATGGTGAAAGAGAAGAGCTCATTTCAGATCTGCCCACAGAAGAAGACAGCGTGCAAAGCCAAGATTCATAGAAGTAATGCAGTCAACTCAGCTATTCAGAGATTCAGATTGATGACCAAGCATACCTTGCAATCCTGAAGGAGAGTAACATAGACAGTTTTTGATCCAAATGTTCTCATGCCATCAGAACAGAGCTGCATGAGAGGTAATTCAGTCAGTTCATGAAAATCAAGACATCTCATTCAAGTAAGTGAAACAGTCCCTTTGGATGAATTATGGTAGATGATAGAAATGTCATTTTTGCACGTCAAGAATCAGCTGAAGTTTCTTTCCTTATGATTGAAAATGTAATAGGAACTTGATAATTTGGTTGTGATATCATATGAAGATGACCTACAGCACATTCACACCGAAAGATCATAGCATTCAGGATTCCATTCAGATTCTTCATATGTTTCATGTGCTGAAATGTTTTTCCAAGAAGAGATCTGCTCATCCATTTGTTCAGAATTTTTTGAAGCCCATGAGCATACTTTTACTGAAGCACATGATGAAGGTAGATCAGAATTTGAAGCAAAGGACACCTTGTTCTTTCAGCAGGAGGTGGCAGTGGCAAATCTTCATGTTTTTCACGATCCTCTAGCAAGTTTGTTGCAGCCAGCAGTGATAGTGTTTATTGCAGTGTTCAGTGATGAAGGAGATCATGGTCAGCTATGTTTTTGGATGCCTAGTTACCAGTATCTATTGTTGATCATGAGATCTGATAGGGAGAATCAGTCAAGAAGGCATCTGCTTGATTGGTTGCATTGGCATTATGATATAGTTTGATGGTATATTGTCTTGTAAGAAACACAGGTGGTTGTCATCATGATTTCAAATCTTGATGGACTGCTGCCCTTCATAAGCTTTGTAAGTTTTGTTTTAAGTCAAGTCATGAGTCATTTGTGTTTGGTCTGTTGAGTAAGTTTTTCAAGTTATTTCAGTTTGCCATCGAGTCGGTTTGAGTCAAGCATCAGTTAAGTTTCAGTCAATTGTCAAAGTCAAAATAAATGTTTTTTGAGTTGGTCACATGTGAATAAATTGACTCCATTGCCCAATGAAAAAAGCACTGGTCTGCTCTCCCAAGAGGTCTGAGGTTCTTGGCACCTCCAAGGAGCTACCATCCCCATTGGAGCCAATGTTAGTGTCAGTCTTTACAGCCTTCCTCCAGTGATCAAATGTGCTCTTACATAGTGATTTTGAAGTGTCAAGGTCAAATTTTGTCATTTCAGTGAGTCTTCAAGCAAAATTTGGTCACTAGGCATTAGGTCTAGGGTTTGCCCAAATGTCAGTCCATGTCATATTCAGCTGAGCCTATCATCATTCAGAGGGTTTCATTGTCATGTCAGTGTCTAATGAGTCATTTCACACCTTGTTCATGCTTCAGTTGCCACCCAGGCAAGGTCATTTCCCTCTCCTAGGGTTTTGAAGGCAATTTCTCTTGGAGGCTAAATCACCGGCAAAACTTGTTTCTGATGTTCATACACCTTCCCCTATCCTTAAAGTACCTTATCAAACACTTCCCATCCCTTAGATCCGCCAAATTCCTCATTTTTGCACAAACCCTAGTTTCTAGCTACAACCTGGCAATTTTCTAGGTTGGGCTGTGTTTTGCCTTTTCGACCCCTTCCCCTCACTCAATCTCTGAGATTCCACTTTCCCCTGCTTCCTAACATCCCTCCCCACTCCCAAAAATTTCCCCAAGAATTTAGAAGCCCTCTATCCCCTTCATTTCGCTCCATTTCGACAAAATCCCTTGTTTCACACATCGGGACAAGTTGCACTCAAAAGCTGTTTCTGAGCAATCAAAGATGAATTTTGCAAAACTGAGAGAGGTTTTTGTCCACAACATGCCAAGGAAGAAAAACCTCTTTCACTTTTTACACAGGTGTCATGGTTTGAGAGAAATGTCAAAAATACCGGCGAGAACGAAGGTGCTCCAAGGACGGTTGGCCAAAGCACAAAAACGAAGGAAAACGCCCGATCCACTCCAAACTTTGGCCAAAGCCTCTTTGACTGAGCATGGTACTTGATTGGGGACTCCCAGCCCAAATTTCAAGAAATTTGGAGAAAATTTTGTCATTTGTGAATTTTTTGTGCAATTACAGGTTTTTCCCAAGAACTGGTCTCACCCCGGGTGAGACCAGTTTGAAGGGCTGCTCGGAATTTTGAAAACTTGGCATTTTTGGAAAGGGCATTCAAAAAGAAAAATTACCAATACTTGGGAGAAGCCTGATTTTGAGTTTTGAGCCTCCAAAAGCTCAAAATACATCAAAAAAATGACTTTCTGCCCACTTTTTGAGTTGCAGAAAGTGACCTTGGGAGAAATGGTTTTTGAGGGGTCAAATCAACACCAAATTCAGAAATTCCACTTGGGATGGAAAGTAGACAGGCCAAGCTTTCCAATGAGCCATCTTGCACCTGATTTGGACCAGTGGAACCCACTCAAAAACAGCTGTGAAGGGGCGCGACCAGAACTTCCAGATTTGCCAGAATTCACATTTTTGGTCAAAAAACACTGTTTTGACTATGGTTGACTATTTTTACTTGTAGATGATGGATAAATGTAATATTTTCATGGCACTTTGGTAGATTTTATCTTTCTTTACCCTTCTAGAAGCTTCCATGATGTAAAAAGTGAAAAATTAATGCATGGATGAGTTAGCTAAGTAATAGAGGCAAGTTGTTGGGCTGCCTATTTTCTAGTTCTTAGTTTAGAATTAGTTCAAACTGCTCCTAGAAGCTGAGCTCGACCCCTAGAGGTGGGGAAAGGAGTTAGATGGTCTAGATGGTCTATATTATGCTCTCTCCTTCTCATTTTCATGGTTGGACTCTTGTGTAAGGAAGCTTTATTGTATATTGTGCATCTATTTCTGCAATTGAAGGCAAGGAAAGCCAGGGTTTTACAGACATCTTTGAGGATTCTTGTGGATCTGATTGTTGATGGTGTGTTCTCTACATGTTCTTGTAAGTTTGTTTATGTGTTTCACATCTCTCTTATGCTTCTAAATTGGACAGATGAAGTGGTAAAGTTTGAACTCATGTTTTGACATGCTCAGCTTTTTAGTTTGTTCAATTTTAATGTTTTCTACTGTCTAGAGAGGATTCGAATTGTGTGTTTGCCCTCTTTAGCTTCTCCTCTATCATCTCTGATCATCCATCTCAGATTAAGGCATCAGCACTCATTCCTACCTTGCCCCTTAGATCCCCCTGTGAAAACTGTGCTCAATCCCCGCACCTTGAATTGCACTTCCACCAATTGCCACCAAAAACCCCAAAATCATTAAATCAACCCCCTTATCAATTTACTAGCCTAAAATCTTTATTATTAATTGGTCAGCCTAATCATATTGAAAGATCTATCGAATCTGACCCGAGAGAGCCTTCTCATACCTCGTAGGGCTAGCTACGAGGTGAAATGGTTTGATGTAGCCTTGAGAGTTTGTCTATCTCAGCCTAGGTGAATTCCAAGCGCTAACATATTGGCGACCATACTGGGAGAACATATTAATCGTTTGCTCATTGTCGTGTTATTTCATAAGTCTTAGACGGAGCCTGAAGTTACGCCAGAAGCCTTCGAAAACGCTCTTGTTTTACATCAGCGCAAGTAGATAAACGCTGCTTCAGTCTATCTCCGTGGGATTTGTGAACATAGCGCTTCATTGACACTTTACCCCCAGTACATGTATCAAGTTCAGATCTGATTGTTGATAGTGAACAACGATCAGACACTTGAAAGGCTGAAATCATTCACTGGCGACTCCTTTCACTGAAGAATCCAGCGATCGATGTTTCATGGTGACTTCACTGCAGAGAGATCAGTAGCTGTTAAGATTTATCAGATTGCAAGAAGATATGCTCCTTGAGCCGAGATCACATTCCAGGTTTTCCGAATAAATTCCGAAGGTAGATTGGTCAAGGAATTTGCCTACATTAATGATGATGGTAAGAAGGACGCTGCTTTACATTTGATTAGATTTCATATGCATATTCGCAAGTTGAAGGTGGATTTTCCTGAAGATTGCTTAATGAAGATATTCTTGGCCACTTGGAAGGTGAAGCCCAATCATGGTATGAAAGTTTGCCGCCTGCTTGTATTTACTGTTTGAAGGATTTTCATGTCTTGTTCATTGAAAGATATCAAGCATCTTATCCATCATTAAATTTGGTTCAAGACTGTTGCAAGCATGCTTATAGTTTTATTGAAAGCCTTGAGAAGTTTTATGAAGATGATAATTTTATGGATGTTGAGATCATGGAGGCTTTGTATGAGAATCCATTTCAGCAACATGAAGAGAACCTAGAGGATTCCCATAGAGACGATCATGAAAATTTGCAGCAGGACCAAGATTTTAGTATGGTGGAAAATGAAAAAATTTCGCCTCTTGACAATCAACAGAAATTGCATGAAATGGATCAGCAGTATGAGGAAAATCTGTATACTCCTTCACTTGAAATCAATGAAGACAATCACTGTTTGAGCAGAAGAAAACAAAAGGCATTATCTCCTTTGTCCGAAGAGGAGATAGATCAGCTCTTGAGAGGTCTTGCTCTCCAGCTCAAGTTAATGCAGATTTGCAGTGCACACATGGTCAAGAAGATGATGGTGGACCTTCTTCCTCTTCTGAAAAAATGACAGTCTTGTAAGCAGCATTATAGATCAGCAGGTTGAAATTTGTTATATGGCTGAAGATGGTGAAAGAGAAGAGCTCATTTCAGATCTGCCCACAGAAGAAGACAGCGTGCAATTAGCCAAGTCATTCTAGAAGCATTCAATCAGCTACTTCAGTTCTAGATTCAGATTGTGATGAAAGCATACATGTGCAATCCTGAAAAGAGAGTTTGTTGTTGAGACATAGACAAAGTTTTTGATCAAATGTTCAATGCCATCGAACAGAGCCTGCAAGAGAGGTAATTCAGTCAGTTCATGAAATCAAGATGAATCTTCATTCATTAGTGAAACAGATCTTTGATGAAATATGTAATGATAAAATTCATTTGCACGTCAAGAATCAGCTGAAGTTTCTTTCCTTATGATTGAAGAATGTAATAAGGAACTTGATAATTGGTTGTGATATCATATGAAGATGACCTACAGCACATTCACACCATAGAAGATCATAGCATTCAGGATTTCCATTCAGATTCTTCATATGTTTCATGTGCTGAAATGTTTTTCCAAGAAGAGATCTGCTCATCCATTGTTCAGAATTTTTTGAAGCCCATGAGCATACTTTTAACTGAAGCACATGATGAAGTGATCAGAGTTTGAAGCAAAGACACCTTGATCTTTCAGCAGGAGGTGGCAGTGGCAAATCTTCATGTTTTTCACGATCCTCTAGCAAGTTTGTTGCAGCCAGCAGTGATAGTGTTTATTGCAGTGTTCAGTGATGAAGGAGATCATGGTCAGCTATGTTTTTGGATGCCCAGTTACCTGTTTCTATGTTGATCAGAGATCAGATTGGAGAATCAGTCAAGAAGGCATCTGCTTGATTGGTTGCATTGGCATTATGATATAGTTTGATGGTATTTTGTCTTGTAAGAAACACAGGTGGTTGTCATCATGATTTCAAATCTTGATGGACTGCTGCCCTTCATAAGCTTTGTAAGTTTTGTTTTAAGTCAAGTCATGAGTCATTTGTGTTTGGTCTGTTGAGTAAGTTTTTTCAAGTTATTTCAGTTTTCCATCGAGTCGGTTTGAGTCAAGCATCAGTTAAGTTTCAGTCAATTGTCAAAGTCAAATAAATTTTTTTTGAGTTGGTCCATGTGAATAAATTGACTCCATTGCCCAATGAATAAAGCACTGGTCTGCTCTCCCAAGAGGTCTGAGGTTCTTGGCACCTCCAAGGAGCTACCATCCCCATTGGAGCCAATGTTAGTGTCAGTCTTTACAGCCTTCCTCCAGTGATCAAATGTGCTCTTACATAGTGATTTTGAAGTGTCAAGGTCAAATTTTGTCATTTCAGTGAGTCTTCAAGCAAAATTTGGTCACTAGGCATTAGGTCTAGGTTTGCCTAAATGTCAGTCCATGTCACTATTCAGCTGAGCCTATCATCATTCAGAGGGTTTTCATTGTCATGTCAGTGTCTAATGAGTCATTTCACACCTTGTTCATGCTTCAGTTGCCACCCAGGCAAGGTCATTTCCCTCTCCTAGGGTTTTGAAGGCAATTTCTCTTGGATGGTAAATAACCGGCAAAACTTGTTTCAGATGTTCATACACCTTCCCTATCCTTAAAGTACCTTATCAAACACTTCCCATCCCTTAGATCCGCCAAATTCCTCATTTTTGCACAAACCCTAGTTTCTAGCTACACCTGGCAATTTTCTAGGTTTGCCTGTGTTTTGCCCTTTTCGACCCCTTCCCCTCACTCAATCTCTGAGATTCCACTTTCCCCCTGCTTCCTAACATCCTCCCACTCCCAAAAATTTCCCCAAGAATTTAGAAGCCCTCTATCCCCTTCATTCGCTCCATTTCGACAAAATCCTTGTTTCACACATCGGGACAAGTTGCACTCAAAAGCTGTTTCTGAGCAATCAAAGATGAATTTTGCAAAACTGAGAGAGGTTTTTGTCCAAAACATCCAAGGAAGAAAAACCTCTTTCACTTTTTACACAGGTGTCATGGTTTGAGAGAAATGTCAAAAATACCGGCGAGAACAAGGTGCTCCAAGGACGGTTGGCCAAAACACAAAACGAAGGAAAACGCCCGATCCACTCCAAACTTTGGCCAAAGCCTCTTTGACTGAGCATGTACTTGATGGGGACTCCCAGCCCAAATTTCAAGAAATTTGGAGAAAATTTTGTCTTTGTGAATTTTTTGTGCCAATTACAGGTTTTTCCCAAGAACTGGTCTCACCCCGGGTGAGACCATTTTGAAGGGCTGCTCGGAATTTTGAAAACTTGGCATTTTTAGAAAGGCCAATTCAAAAAGAAAAATTACCAATACTTGGGAGAAGCCTGATTTTGAGTTTTGAGCCTCCAAAAGCTCAAAATACATCAAAAAAAAGACTTTCTGCCCACTTTTTGAGTTGCAGAAAGTGACCTTGGAGAAATTGATTTTTGATGGGTCAAATCAACACCAAATTCAGAAATTCCACATTGGGATGGAAAGTAGACAGAGCCAATCATTCCAATGAGCCATCTTGCACCTGATTTGACCAGTGAACCCACTCACAAACAGCTGTGAAGGGGCGCGACCAAACTTCAGATTTTGCCAGAATTTCACATTTTGGTCAAAAAACACTGTT